>OX422215.1:125694376-126894376 GCA_949130495.1 Sambucus nigra
TTTGTCTACTAAACAACATAATATATTGATATTATTCTGAGGTCTATGTAATCCTTAGATTCTTGCTTGAAAGAGTCCAAAGGTTAGGAATTGGAACTTCCTATCAGTTCCTCTAGATCTAAGCCATTCTGAGTTAAAAACTTGAAGCTCAGTATAGGATTTGTCTAACACAAGATTCCTACAATGGTAAGTCATGTTATAATTAGGAGTCTTAGGAGTGGCACGTTATTTAAACAAGTATATGTATCTAACAGCTGGAAGTTATCCATTATGAATGGAATCTTCAACAATCTTCAAGTCAACTTCACCCCATTATTTCCATTGGAGAGGATTGGCGAAATTTCTCTCCTTCCACCATGTTCTAACATTGGAGGATGAATCCTTAAGTCTTTGGAGCATTCAATTACTCTGTCCAATATTTGGGATACCGTTAACTATCTTATTAGTCTTATCTAATCCGTCATTTATGATTCTTCTACCTATGGTCTTCCTTTCTCTAGTTTCTATAGGTGGGGATTCTCTAAATTTACAATTCTTTCTAAGAAGTCTGAATAATCTTTTTATCTTTTTATCTGACTAAGGAATTCTTCTTTAAAAATCTTATTCTCTTTTTTTGTCTTATCGAAAATTTCTTCACTATGTCTGGCTAGATAATTAACGAGGAATTTTGCAATTTTTATAATCTAGTTTTTTACTTCATTATCTTTTTCTTATTATTGTGTAGATCTAATTTCTATAGATTCTACAATTTTTTCTATTTTGTCTAAATGAGTTAGAATGAACGGAGAGTCTATTTTTTCTTGGGAAGGTTTATTATATACAACCTTAATTCCCTAAATTATTTCTTCATATTTATCTTTTGCTTAGGCCATGTTTAGTCTAAGCTCAATACTGATACCATCCATTCTAGATTGGTTATGGCTTTCTATGTTGTTAAGATAATTTACTAACTTTTGTTGAAATTTAACAAAGTTTGTATAGAAGGTGGTTAATCCTTCTGTCTTAGCCTTTAAATCTAAATGTAAGTCTTTAACAAAGCTACTGTTATAGTCTTGGGTAATTGCTATGGATGTAGAAATTAAATTTAATCTTTCTAATACGAGTCTAGTTGCTTTAGCAGCGTTGACAATCTCATTTTCATTTATAAAATCTACTATCCTTTATCTTTTCTAAAATTCTTTGGTAAAAATCTGTTAAGGTCTGAATGGAGATGTCTTTTGGTACCTCATTTCAGTCTGTTCTAACTATCTCCATTAGGAATATAACTATCTATTCTAGGGATAAACTGAGCTTATTCTTTAGTAAGTTTAATTAACTCACTGTCCTGATTTTTAGTTAAAGTTTTAATTTCTAAAATGTCTTTTTTAAGGACTTCTATATGATTAGTCTTAATATTTATTTCTTGTAGAAATTGTACTAGGTCTATTGGGATTTGGTTATCTATTTCTAGTAGTCTTTTAGAGATATTTTTTATCTCTATTTATAGGGTTTGAGTGTCTTTCATTAATTGTCTTAATATAAGGAGTATACACTTATTTCGGTCTATTATGCTATTAATAGCACTAGTAGTAACTTGTCTACTATCTGCGTGTTTGGCTAAGATGTGTTCAGTGTGTGAACAACCGTCTATGTGAGAGGTTAAACAACCTACTGGGTCTAAATCAGTTATAGGTATAGGATGGTACTCTGGGTTGGTTCCAAAAATATCTTTTTAAATGCGAGGGATAAATCCGAAGGGCATTAAAGCCTTTTTACTATAAATCTAAAAGGAGCGTTTTATGACTCTGATACCAGAATTAGGGTTTGGTCGGAATTTAATGAGATTCTAAATACTCTTAAAGCTTTGATACCACTTTTGGGTATAAATTATAAATCTTTTAAAGGTATGGTCTTTAAAGGATTTTCTATAAGATAAGAGGGGACCATACGAGAGTATGATAATATTGACTTTGGGACCATACGGGGACCACTTTTCGAGAAAATGACAAAAGTCCGTTGGGAGGTCCGTTAAATGAGTCCGTTCTAGATCCTATATATATATATATATATATATATATAAAGAGAGAGAGAGAGAGAGAGAGAGAGAGAGAGAGAGAGAGAGAGAGAGAGAGAGAGAGAGATGGGTAATATTTTGAGATGAGAAACCTTCCGGAGAGGTAAATAAGATTGTAGAGAAAAAACCATTAAAGATAAAAGAAGAAAAAAGATAATTGAAATATTTCTCGATTAATGATATCCATTCGGGTTTCTTTTTTGGATATTCTACGTCCAAAAAGGTCCACTTCTCGTGGCCAAAGATTGAGAAGTAATAGGTGACTTGGGCTTTCTGAGATCTCTATTAATGGATGGTTTTGCATAACAGAAGTTGGTATCTATTGATGCTCTTCATCAGTTGGGATTTCGACGACGTGTGCGTCTTCAGATTGTGTTGCCATAGAACAAATTAATAAACAGAATTCAGAAAACAGGAAATGTAAATAGAGATCGAAAACTACGAGATTAAAGAGAAATTATCAAATAGCTTAAGCTTTACTCCACACACACACAACCTCACCTTCTACTCTCTCTCTCTCTCTCTCTCTCTCTCTCTCTCTCTCTCTCTCTCTCCCTCTTAATACATAGACTACACACGTATGCACGTATATATATGGTGTGTGTGAGCGTGAGAGTGTTAACCCACATTGGCCGCAACTAGCCCACCTTATTTTTCCATCCGTAGAACAGCTGTTGTACCACCCTTGAAAACACCAACCTACACCTAAACCTTATATCACTTGCATTGTGCTCTCAAAAACTACACAGCACACCCCCTAATACCCGCCACATTCACTCCCCCCACTTTTAAGCTACCATGCAACTTATCCAAGTCTCCACATTACGTACCTTTCCCCCTATACTCCTTATACTCAGGAGACCATTCCCTCTTCCCGGCCCCCTACCGAACCAATCCCCCTTACCCACGTAAAACAAACACAACCCCGCATACACTTCACTCTGCTAACCTTACCTAAACCCATAAGCTACCTAAAACGGTACATCCTTACCCCCTTTTCTTCTCTATTCTCTCTCTCTCGTTTCACTTTCGGCCCCTATCGCGCAATACCTGCTACATTAGCAGCAGGTTTTCCCCTTATCCCCTTTTCTTTTCACTTCTCCCTCATTTCTCATACCTTTCATGTCCCTCTTCACCCATCTGTCTACCACTTTCCATCCCTTTACTCTCCCTCTTCTCGTCTACATACAATTTTCCCTACTCCAGTATCTTCTCAATTTCCTTACCCCCTAAATAGTGCTTGCTGTACAACCCGCCTAAACCCCCTTATCTCTCCCAACCTCACAAAACAATCTCAATCGCACACCTCAACCCCAACTCCTTTTCTCACCTCTCATCTCACACACGCAGCACTATATGTGTAGATATATATGTAGGAGAAATTGTAATATTATTTAGAATATAAAAGAGAAAATAAATAATATGAGAACTAATGTGTCAATTCACGAATAAGTATGTCTCTTAAATATGCGTCAATTCATAAATAGACATAACCTTTGAAAAATGTCTATTAATGAACCAACATGACTATTAGTATAACTAGCATATACCCCGCGCGATGCATGGACGAAAATGTGTATTAAGAATTAAATAAAACGTAATTAGAAATAAAAATGTACTCATGTAAAGAAATTATATAATTATAATGCAATGACATATGAAGTTTCATATTAATTACATAACAAAAAGGTTCATGATATTTTTCAAATCAATTTATTGTACTAGAGACAATCCCAAAGGTAACAATTATTCAAACGGGAAAATATATTTAGTGTTCGAAACGTCATTTTGCTCCATCAATATTTGATCTCTATTCCTTTGTTCCTGCAAATCAATGAAAGTAAAAGTTAAATTATGTAGATTATTTATATTTTAAGCTATTGTTATATTGTCGATTTTCGATTGTAACATAAATTATTGAAGCTTACCTTGATGATTTAAGTCTCTTTCGCGATCTTATGTCATTATAGTCTATGGGATTTTTCATTTTGAGGTTTGAGAGCTTGAATCATGTGCGACGTGCAAATCTGGCGATCCGTTCATAACTTTGTTTCCAACATCCTCTATTCCATGGCTTGAGATGTTAAATTCCTACATTAGGTTATGCAATTCAATAGTCATTATTTGTAAACAAAGCTTAATGAATTAGATGTATGCATAGAACATATATTATTACTCTTTTTAAAAAACAGTAAACAACTAAATGAATTCATTCGATGTTTGTAGATGATGTCTTAAAGTTTAAGCAGATGATGTTTAGACGAATTTGTCATGTATGTCAATATAAAATGAACAACTGAGAAAGAAGATGCGATGAGAGCATGATGAATTATTAAGATATAACACACAAGAAAAAACTCTATATTGTCATTTAATAAAAAAAAAAAAATCGATGAATCCAATTGCAGTTATGCACACCACCAAAATTCAATACCTGATAGTCAAAGTCAGTTACCAACACTCCATAAAAATGACAATCGTCATCCTTATTCCTTTGACCATCTACCGGACATCGATGGGCCCAAGTAAGTAATCTTCACTCCCTCTATAAAAAATGACATCATCCATTTTGGCAGATCTACTTGAAAAATAAAAAATAATAATAATAAAATAAGATAACTACCGACCAAATCTTAAAATAAAAAACTTGGCCGGACCAAAAGATCAAACCTAAGATGCACAACAACCTACGCCCCTCTTCAATTCGCCTCATCATCGGATTTAGATTGAAATACCCATTATACTCGACATCGGAATTTGCAAAACATTTTAGCAACCATCAAAATATAAATATGGGAAATAATTTCACAAATACCCTCTTGCCAAAACCCACACACCCCATATACCAGCTGTCCCAATTCGTCTCCCCATATACCAGCTGCACTCCCATCACCTACAACCAAATACCCAAACTCCCAACCCCTGCTGCCTAGCTAGAAAATAGAGATAAAGGGTTATATTTAATACCAATTCTAACCATTGTCAAGAGGGGAGCCGGAAGGAAAAGAAGATGGAGAGTCAAGTGAATATATGAGTAATTTGGGTTAGTATAATTTAGGACATAATATACCAATACTCTTAAACGTTCCAAAACAAAATCTTTGGGTTCTCTCATTTCTTAAGTTTTTTCTTATTCCTACAGAGCCAAGATTTTTAAAAACAATACATTGCAATTGGATAACCATTAATGGCATTTATACCTCAAATACTATTGTATTAGAGGTATAATATAGATGTCTATCCATGAAAAGACACAAATAGGTCTATAAAATAGTATTTGAGGTATAAATGCCATTAATGGTGACACAAATAGGTCTATAAAAGGATATGATCCAACCATTTTTAGTAATCCTTTTTTGGGAGATCATTCTCTAATTTTCTTTCTTATTTATCAATTTATTCAATCAGTTTCATCGAGTATTGGTGGGAATCCTTTAGGATTGTTAACTAAAGATTCCATTGGATTGTTGTGTCTTGAAGGTAAATTTCCTAAAGCCCGATAGCAAACTCTTGTAGTAGGGACAAATAAAACCTTAACGAAAATGATTCTACACGCCTCAATCCATCACAAATTATAATGAATAATTACCCCCTTCAATCTTAAGGTTTTACTTTTCAAGGCTGAAAAGAATATGAAAACTTTTTGAGTGGCGTACCACACAACAATCTAAAATAGTATTTCATTTTCAATGGAGGAGTCATAATTGTTGTCTCAATTTTGATGAAAAGAATAGAAATGGAATCCAGTATTTCATCTTCATTGGAGGAGACATAATTGTTGTCCCAATTTTGATGAAAGGAATAGAGATGGAATCCACATGCGATATGCGGTATATACATCTTTAAAAAGGTACACTTTATCTATTTTGCCTAACATGTTAAATATGCACCATACTTGAATAAGCAATCTTATTGATACGAATTCCAGTAAAAACTAGTTTTAAAGAATCCCATACATAAGATTTTGATGAGTTCTTCAGCGTTTGAAAATTTTCTTATTTAACAAGTGGATACCTTCTCTGTAGTAAAGGACATGAAGTAAGTAAATTGTAACAACCCGCCTAATTAAATGCCGGATGATCAGTCCCATACCCAATTAAATCAGAATATACAGTTGGTTCATTCTTAGCATTACTTTCGAAAACATTTTCTTTATTAATCACCTAATAGTTAATTAAGCTAAGTATCAAAACCTTTTTCCCTTTAATTTAATTAAAACCATTCCACGACACAGAATAATAATAGGCAACAACGCAGCAAAACTGAATTAACTATAACAAGAATAAATGTGACTGGAATAACTCTCCAGTTAAAATTATAACTTTTACACTAAATAAAAGTTATATCTACAATGCTTAAATAAATAATTACAACCTCTAGAATCCCCGACGACATGCCCTAAAAAAGTAGACACTACAGATGAGTGAATCAACAGAAAGTAAGCATCTAAATAAAATCCGCATCTCTGCTAGTAGCTATAATCACTCGAAATATACATAATCTATGCTGGGCATCCCTGCTGCTGGATACCTGATGTACAAGATATAGTATGGTAGAGAATATTTTTAATTTACTTCAATCTACAACATTACATAGTAGATTAAATCACAGTTTATATTTTTAATTTACAATTTCACACAGAAGATTACATATCTATATCTACAATGTCACACTGTAGATTATATCACAGTTTATATATATATATAATATCACACTAATTATATATATACTACTATAGCAACTCCCTAGTCACAACTGTGGTGCATGCATACTCTGTTGTCATGTCATGATATATAATGTCACTGTATAGAGGACTATTGATTCGGTGTCTCTCACGAATAATATCATAACACAAATATATTGGAGGCGAGCATACTCCCCAGCAAAATGGGTCACGCACATACCTACGCTCACATTCAACCGTCGAAACTATCATATACACCGATAGCACGTGTCCAAGGTCCTATGCTCAGGGTACGAATCTAAAATCCCTCCCAATTGGGCGCACAAGGATAAGACCGTCCACAACGCTAAACTTCCATCCTGATAGCAAGCAGCGTAGGTATGTCATACACATAACAAACTATAATATATGTATACATTCCACCTATATAAATATAACATCAATAAGGTATTCACACAACCATAAGATAATAATAGGCAATCATCTCACCTATATATATAACAATAATAGGTATTCATCGTACCTGTATATAACCATAGGGCATACGCACAACCCATGTAATAAATCTCATACGTACAACCCATATAATAAATCGCATACGTAGTATAATTATATCCTGAATATCCTATGTATATTTTCTATTATGACTTTAATTCTCAAAGTATATATTTTCGAACGTTTCTACCCACACGATGGTGATTATTTAATCCTTAAATAAATTTAGTAAGTAAACATCACGTCTTACAAATCCATGTCATCACGACTCCCAAATTTCTACGAATTAAATTCACTTTAATTAGCTTTATTCCACGATAATCCCTAATCCACTCTTAACCCTTTATTCCATATCTTAAGGTTAATCCCAATTATAGCTAAGGTTATACCCGTAATATATGACTCTCTTTCTACTGGTCCTAACCTTAAATTATCGTTTATCCGATTTAAACCCTAAGTAATATAATTCTCCAAAATAACTCGTTTAATTAATCACTCGTTAATTTTTCACTCATTCACAATCCCAAAATAATATCTTCTCGGTCTTAAGTATATCCTACTGCCCTTCCCTAAGTCCCATTAAGTTCATTTAATCATCATCAAAGGTTCCTCAAAGTTTAGGATTTAGTCAACAATTAAAAAGGAAGACATTTCACATTTTTCAGGGGGAGTCGATCGATCGATGATTTTGGTCGATCGATCGATCAATCGACAGTCTTGAGTCAATCGATCGATCGATCAAACAGTGCGCAGTTTTCTGCATTGTTTTTCTTGAGGGTTTCATACTTTTTAATCATTAAAAACCTTTATTAAATAATTCAAAACTCCCCAATATTAACCCCATATGATATACCAAGATATAAAATTGATCTCTAATAATCAAGCAACCTGAAATCATCAATAAGTTTGGATTCAAACATATTATTTCTCATAATTTCCAGAAAACTCAGATTTTTATTACTTCTTCAAACAACATCATATAAACTAAGATTTTCTTCACCAATAATTCCCAAATTTTGTGGGTTAAATTCTATACTCAAAAGAAAATTAATCATATATCATTTTTCTTTCAATGATTCAATTAACATCACCATAATTCATCTTTGATTATGCATCTTTTTAGAATTTTCTAAACAACCTAACATGGACAATATACATGCTAAATTTACAATAATTAATCACTTGCCTATAATTCGTAGGTCTGGTCCGTTGGGGATGATTGTCCACTGGTGGTTCCTCCCTTTTCTGATCAACTTCCGGTGGTGGTTGGTGGTGGTGACTTTTGGCTCTTAGTTCTCCCATAATGACTCTCCCCTTTCCCTAGAGAAACTCTTCACTCTTTCTCAATTTCTTTTTCTCTAAGTTTCTAGAATGAATCAATAATCGAAACCCTTTAGACTTATAAACAATCTCCTAAATTCGTGCATACTATTCACCTTCCAAGTCAAATGACCATATTACCCCTCCGGGGTGACTATTCGGATCCAAAGTGCCCCGAGACCCTATACAAACGTCCGAGTAGATTTTTTCGACTATTTGAACACTTTCGAACAATTTGGCGCAGTCAAAACGACCAGTCGAATGACATAATAATAATAATAATAATAATAATAATAATAATAATAATAATAATAATAATAATAATAATAATAATAATAATAATAATAATAATAATAATAATAATAATTCACTTTTATTTCATTCAATTTATAATCCCGACATGACTCAAATGCGCATCCTGACTTAATTACCATAATTGTCGTACACATATTACTTTAATCACCAAGTAATATTCAACATAAATCACATATTACTTTATTCTTGAATAATATTTAAATTCGGATTAATATCCAATTATATCATAATTAATTCTAATTAATCCCAATTTTAAAAGTCATTAAAAATACGGGGTATTACATACTCCCCCCCCCCCCCCCCCCCCCTACAACAGAATTTCGTCCTGAAATTCGAAAAACAAAAGTATAACAAGCAAGAATAATTCTGGATAAGTATTGCGCGTCACATACTTGCTCTCTCTAATAGACTACTCTGTACCACCCATACAATACGCTATCGAATACCCCTAATAATGAACACCTTACTTATGATCATTTTAACCCCAGGTTACCCTGTCACGTAGGTTCTTGTCCAAGCCTTACAGTTTGAGTTTCACTACTTATACTTTATTCTAGATATTCTCTATCTAACCTTCTACTATATGCACTTAAATAGATTAACCGTTCTTTAGATAAATACCATATCGTCTTGCGATTATCATACATAGGTAGGTTAATTGTGCAGTATATATTCTACTCACAATATATACTATAAGTTTTAAAACATCTCAACTATTCACAATAGTTCTTGGTTCCTCACTTTTATCCCACAAGTAGGAGAAATAATAAGACTTACCGTACCATACTTCAATTGACACCATGCCCAACAGTAAACTTATAAGAGTTATAGTACACTAACTTCACTAGTGGAACGTACGTCTCTCGTCCTCCCTTAAGATTCAAGGGTACAAATATAATTTATCTTCCAACATTGGATTTTTTTGCTTAGTCTATCCATTATATGGAAGATGATAGATCATACCCAATCACAACTCGGTACACATGCCTCGTGAAAGTTATTCCAAAATCGGGAGACAAAATCTTGTCCTAATTGGACACAATATTAAACGGTATCCTATGTAACCTCACTATCTCGGTTATTAGTATTAAAGCATATTGTTTTGTAGTATGATCAACCCTAACTAGCATAACGTGATCTACTTCAATCAACTGATCCACTATCACCCATATAGGATTGTAACCATCTTTGCGATAACATCCTTACTAATACTCTCCTAATACTACTTAGAAATCCCTATCAGTTGGAGAAACCGCTGCTGGTTTTGAATGGTCCACCCTAATTCCAACAGACAGGTGGCCCGCTATAAGAGGAATCTAGCCAAACATTGCTTCATTTAAATCCTATTACCATAGTAATTTATAGCCTGATACATTTGTTATTCTACCGAATATATCTCTAATCATCATAAATGACCGGACATTCAAGTCCCGATATCTAAACCTCTATATTTATTCTCCTTATCCCAAATCTCCAAAATGGGAAACAAATTAAGATTTAATTACGTAGGGCACCCATACACCCTATATTTCTCGCATTATTGCACAAATAAAATATATTATTCTTAAATCAATTTTCGCTCTCTTGGTATACTGATATGCTAGGGGTTCACTCAATCACCCCACTAGTCATAACTTGATCACTCTATCAGTGGCATCATAGTTTTATTCATAATGTTACTAGGATTAGGCGACTCTTAAGTCATAATAGAATTATCAACTCTAAATTTATGTTTTTAAAATGACTAAGGTACGAACTTATGTACTATCGACCAAACTTCTCTCCCACTCCCGACGTTCAATAGTTTCATGCCTGGGATGTTTCGTAAAGCGAAATCCAAACAAGGAACCCCCTCGATACACTACAATTTAACATAGTCGGTCATCGAGATCCGTAATGGCCCTCAGTCCATAATCTGTACCTTCCCATAATTTTTGTATGTTGACATAAAAGTTTACTAGTCCATGCTTATATAACCCTAAAAATAACATAAGCCATGTTTCTCTCACTATCCCAAATTCTCGGCGCTATACATAATGAGCTATTTCTCGCTGTTCGATAAAACATAATATATAACCTGAGTCACATCAGTAAAATAAATTTCTACGCACACATTTAACTAGACAATATTTTCACTAAGGTCTATGATATCATGATATGCAGGCCCAACCCTATTTCAGTTAGGGCCACCCAAAATTAATTTTACTCTCCCTGGAGTATCTAGCACGATAGTCTTATCACTCAATCTACTATCGTTTAAACATTTGGTAATTTATCACTACCTATTACCATAATAAGTTCTGTTATGCTAACTCAAAGAAATAGAAAATTATAATAACCAAAATATACTCTCAGGACCCACTAGATTCACTCACGGGCGACATGAAAAGTCCCGCTATCGACAAGAAATACTTTTGTAACCAAACTGTCAAAATATATCGTTCCCACTAGCCTCGACTCGCAGGAGAATTAAGTGTTTTCAATTTATACATTTCTTTTGTGATACACCATGTTACTAGAGTTAATCCTTTGTTCACAAGGATGAAATAAAACTTCAGCAGTCTCTCCTGATCACATAGGGTCCTTCATGCATCTCTCACAGTCAAAATAACCCATGATCACTTCCACCTGTTATACATCTAGGTTTTCATCCTATAGTTGTACCCACCGGTTGGGGATAAATTATTCACTCATGTGGTTTACACACCCATTATTGAAACGTTGGCCCAACATATCTAGGCCTCAATTATGGTCTTACCGACCTCCCTTTTTTTTCTTCTTGGACCCCGCCGACCTTGAAATACGATATGCTACAATTACTAAGGACTCCACTTGTCCTATTTAAACCTACCACTCTTGGGTCATAAATTTCTTGGCCTAATTATCTTGACCCAATTACTCCCCTAGAAGTCCCACTCCTCCAGTTGTTATGCCTAATTGGTATGGTCTATTATTCCCAAAATTTATCGGTCTCACTACTCAATGTGGACACATTTAACACTTAGTAGTTTCTCTCTCTACACATAGGGTAATTTCCCTTACTATATCCTCGTTACTAACCTTTTGAACGTCCTTCTCTTGGACCTATCAATCTTAACTCCCAATTTCTACTCCCATTATTCTTTTGGCTCTACGGGTTCTATGGGATACATTATCGATTACACTAGTCTAGGCTGATTTCATCGCCACTAAGTAGGGGTTTAATTATGTCACACTAAATGGGTCCCTTACTGGGTACACCTTCGGGTGATGTTTTCTTAACAATATTGAATTCAATCTTGCTATTCGGTTGGGTTTCTTATTCCTTCTAGCTCCCTTTCACTTGGAAGCATCATTAAATTTCTTGGTGACGTTAATCTTAGTCGTCTTTGTCAGATTTCCACTCACACTAGAGTATTTCACTCACGAGTCCTTTCACATAATGAACTCTATTTATATTCTAAACACCCCATTCTTCATAGGGTCAGGAGTTCGTTAAACAAGTTACTTCTCTATTTCTAGCCCATAAGAGATAAGTTTCGAAATTTTATTCATATCCTGATTAAAACATCAAATGGATGATTTCACTATCAAACCATACCTAAAATTCTTATTCCATATTCACACATGTTCTTTATATGTGATGTCTAACTCTCATCACTTAAGTTTGTTGTAATAACCCTCTCTTCTGATAGCCCATTTTATCCCTAATTACCATGTGTAGTAATTAGTTATTATCTGATAGATGCTGAGTAAATATTAATTTGTTATGACAAGGCCAATATTTACTAAAATGTCGTATAGTTACCCCGTGAATGAATAAAATGTTCATGTGGTGATTTTTAATGTCATAAAGATTTAAAATGATATTTTGGTTTATTATGAAACCGGAAGTAAAATGAGTTATAAAATTCTCAAATGACAATTTGGATAGTGTAGTTAGTCCCGGTAGGTGTTTGACAGTCAAAATAAGTGCCATATTGTATTTTGGCATTTTGGGGACTTTTGACTGGTTTTGGCTTAAATAGTGTAGTCGCGTATATTTTTATCGCGTATTAGTCACTTAAGTGGGCTTATGGGACTTAAGCCCCATTTTAATTTCCCACCCCTATTCCCATTCTTCCATTTTACACAATTGAGCCCTAGAGAGAGTAGAGAGAGGAAGAGAACTTGGGAGAAAAGAGAGATTGGAGCTTGGATTGTTGCCTCCTTCTTCATCAAATCAGATTCTTACCTTGAGGCAAGTAATCTACTTGCAAGTTTATGATTTAAGTAGAATAAATTGCATTGATATTTATGGTTTAGAAATGTTAGGGTTTTGGTGGAATTTTGGGTATTTAACCCTTTGAGATTGATTTGGATGATAGATATTACAAATGATGGTAGTTGGGTGTATTTTTGGTGTACTAGTTCCATTAAATTAATTGGGTTTAGCTGATTTTGGGTTGGTTAAAGTTTTGGAGTTCAAGACTCCAAAGCCATTCTTGGCATTTTCGCAGGGGCGAATCGATTCGGCCCCTTGGGCGAATCGATTCGCATAGATGCAGAATCCGAGGTCTTGTTGTCCGAATCGATTCGGATTAAGACCGAATCGATTCGGCAATTACAGAAACCAAATTTTATTGTCCGAACCGATTCGCTTTCAGAGCGAATCGATTCGCTGGGACGAATTGATTCGGCCCTTAGGGCGAATCGATTCGGTTCCAGCAGATTTTGGGGGTCTTTTTCTTTTAATTTTCCTCCTTATTCTTTAGGATTAGGACCTAGGAAACTTCTTTCAAGAAGTAAACTTAGAGTCCTAGAGTAGTTATGGAGTTTGGTCATTACCCTGGACTAGAAATGGGTTCATCTGGGGTTTATTTCGGGGAGGTTTAAAGTAATGTTAAGGCATTACTTCTTTTATCCAAACTTGTAGAAGTTTGGAAGTTAAATGCCCTAACTTGGAGACTTAAGGGCTTATCGTAGTTATATAAACTAGGGAGAATTGAAGGATCATAATGATCATTTGGAGACCTAGCCTGAAATTGTAATTCGAGGAAAAATAAATGATGATGTTCGATGGGAATTAGGTTCGCATAAAATGAACCCATAGGTGTTTAAAGATGATAGGTTCAACTAGAATAAACCCCGTTGTTTAATGATGTTAGGTTTAATAATGAAGAACCAATCACATGATTAATGGAAATGGATTTTTGGACTTAAATATGATGATAAATGTAAATGTTAATTTACTGTTACACACCTCTCTAAATGACATCATAAGGGAAGTTCGCTCGTGAGGTGAAGCCCCCTGGCTAATGAATGCAGGGTGGATATAGTCCTAGGTCATGGGAGCGCTTATTGTTGTATTTTTCTGCGATGAGTAGGAGATTACGGGTGTGGTCTTGACTACCCCGCAGGCTCATGGCCGCTTCCCGACGTGTTCCGATAGGTGCCCAGGTTGTCTTATGTTAGGCCCTGGAAGATGATGGTCATTTAGGGGCGCGCACAGTGGGGAAACCCGGACGGGCGGTCTTAGATATCGTTATATGTATATGTATATAACTATATTTTCATCAAGTTGGACTTGATGGTTGATAAACGCCACAAAGAGCTTATGAAATGCCATAAAGAGCATAAATATGTGCCAGGAAGAGCACGGGAATAATATATGTGCCATATAGAGCACTTGATGTGAATGATATTCCTAATAAGGAATGGAAAGATAAAATGGGAAGTTTTAATTAATGAATAGAGTTTATAACTTCTTGATTTAACCAATTATATGGTTTTATTCCTAATAAGGAATGTCTGAAGGAAATGGAAATTGTATTTTAGAAGGAAGGGTTTTAACTTAAAGTGCTTTACCTTAAATTCCTGCTTATATTGTATATAGCATGTCATATTATCATCCTCATCATTCATGTATAGCTGTTCATATCTATCATGCTTTTTATTCTTCTAGAAATCATATAGAACCCGGCCCTGACCGGTTTACTTCCTTGTTGTATATATATTATTGTATCCGCTCAGGTGCTCCACCGCAAGGACGCCCGACTTGACTCTCCCAAGTTCCCTGCACTTTCGACGAGCTGTAAGATTTTGCGGGTTATTACAGGATGTTGTATTAGACGCTTTCATTCTTGTTATTCTAGTTATGATCGGGTCTTGTCCCTCGGGCGTGTGGCCCAAACATTTGTATTTGATTAATGGTTATACTATGTAAGATATTTATATTGTTGTACGTTGTCTTATGTAGCTGTGGACCGACAGCTTATTCGGTCCATTTGTGTACATTCGTTTTAGTTACTTTATATATTATCTTTTGGAATTCCACTTGCTTGTCAGATTGGGTTGTTTAGTTTAAATTTTCATAACCGCATTTTTAAAATTTTACACTTTTTGGCAACCCGTTTTCTGATTTATTGGATGGTTTTCCCGTATACTCAGTTTATATTTGTGATGCTGAGAATGATATCCGTCCATGATCCCTGTTACGTTTGAGTATCGGGCTGGCCACCCCTTATCTCGGATTGCGGGTTGTCACAGATGGTATCAGAGCATCAGGTTCTAGAGTACTAGGATCTGTGTGGACTCGTCTCGTTCTACCGTAGCGTTCTTTGATGTAGAGCCTAATGCTTGGACTTCTTATTGCTTATGTTTGCGATCTTCTGTAAGATAGATTGTTTTAACTAGTATTCTAATACTATTGTTCTTCCATCTCAGATGCCGCCTAAGAGAAGTCGCTCGGCGAGACGTGTTAAGGTCGTAGAGAAGGAAGTAGGTCCTCCACCGCCACTACAAGGGACGGTTAATGTTGCGGATGTAGCAAGCATAGTGGCTGGAGCGGTTCATGCCGCCATGACCGTAGTGATCCAACAATTGCCATGGGCTCCAGGTGTTCAAGCTCCTACGGGACTTACTCCGTGGGAAAGGGTTCGGGAGTCCTTTCTAAAGGGCAATCCCCCAGAATTCGAGGGAGGCACGGATGCGGTTAAAGCCGATCAATGGAAGAAAAACATGCAACGCCACCTTTGAATGATAGAATGCAGTGAGGATAAGAAACAAGTCCTTACCACTTTTAAGCTTGTCGGATCTGCGTTACACTGGTGGGAGACGATGACCACCCCAGAGCAAAGAGACACCATGTCAATCACTGAGTTCTGGGCCTTGTTTGATCTTAAGTATTTTTCTCCCGCTGTTCAGAGGGAGATGAAGAGGAAGTTGCAAGATGTAGAGAAAGGGGAGAGGTCTGTAGCGGAGTATGAAGAGGAGTTCACCCGGTTGGCAAGTTTTGTACCAGATGAGGTGACTCCGGAAGAGAGGAAGATCTCGAAGTTTATGAGAGGTCTAAACTGGAGAATCCGAAAACACTTATTGGGTAATCCAGCTTTCCAGACTTTTGGTGAAGTTATGAATGCAGCCTTACTCCATTGCCAGGAGCATCGATTATATATGCAGGGTAGCAAGAAAGCTACTGAAATGAGGCAAGTAGGGAAGCTTGGAGAGATTATTGCGAGTGGCAATAATAATAGGCACGGACAAGGTGCTTTGCATCAGGCAGATCGGGGTGGCCCTGGAGGTAGAGGTCATCCGGACCGAGGCATTTCCCAATTTAGGAATAACGGGGGTCGAGGTCGGGAGGACATGAAGGGACGGTGCTTCCAATGTGGGGAGGCAGGTCATATCAAGAAGGAGTGTCCTCAGATGATTGGGGGTCAGTTTCCTCGGGCTCCGCAGCATCCATGTGTTTTGTTTCCACCTCCGGTACCTATTATGGTTGTTCCTCCACAGCAGGGGCAACTGCAGTATGGACATGTTTATCATGATCGGGAGGCTATGTTTCCTCCAGCCCTGCCGGCACCACCCGTTATTGAGGGTAAGTTTTTCTCAGAGATACGTGAGTTATATGTTATTCGATGCGGGTGTTATGCGCTCATTTGTTTTACGAGCTTTTCTCAGATTACAGATTTCATAATATCTGCTGAGAGTATTTTCATTAGTACTGAGTTCTATGGGTAATGGTTCGCTCATTTCTTTTGTTGGTATGTATGTAGGAATTTCTCTTATTAAATTATGCTTGAGGCCGATTTACTCGTCCTTAACATGGTCAAGTATGATGTGATATTGGTATGTAATTGCTATGCCTTATCTCCACGACCAACAAGTTGAGTGGTAGCGTATAGGAGGGGTTCCTTGTTTGGATTCCGCTTCTGCGGGATGCTCCACGCGCGAACCTTAACGACGTTGGGAGTGGGGATATACTACCTTTCCTTTATTTTACCTTGTGTGTATTACGCTCTATCTCCATGATCAACTAGTTAAGTAGGCATGTGTCGGAGGGGTTCCTTGTTTGGATTTCGCTTTGCGAGACACTCCGCCGCATGAACACTTAACGATGTTGTGAGTGAAGGTATGCTATTCTTCCCTTTTATTTTATTTTGTTTTATTAAATTATTATCGGAAGTGGGATTGGAAAGTTTAGCAGATAATCACGTAGAAGGGTGATTGATGGCTATTAAAGTGCGACATGGGAGCACTGCATATAGTTCTCTCCTCTGATCGATATGAGGGAGACCGAGGTACGAAGTCGAATTGAGACTTCGGGTTATGCCTTGATATAGAAGGCTATTTATTGAGATGCATATGTTATAGGGTATATAACCCTAGGGTTTCACGAAGGGTCAGCCTTGGATTACATATATACATATATTCTTGTGAGTTAAATAGTTAGTGTGTAGCTGTAGAATCTTTTGGTCCCGAACATGTGTCTTAGACCTGTACCCCTCGATGACTGACAACGCGAGGTAGTAGTGTAACGGGAGGGTTCCTTGTTTGGATTTCGCTTCGGCGAGACGTCCCACGCACGAAACTGAGCAAATGTCGGAAGTTGAGAAAGGTCTTGGGCACTAGGGATATACTTAGCATTAGGTGTATACGACTTACATAGGGTATAGGTAGATAGACCTTAGGATTGTTTATACGTAGAGCCTTTTAGTATGGGACGTAAGTTTAGGAGGGTTGTTGGGAGTTGATCATGACTACGTCATGCGTAAACTCGTACCAAGTGATTGGTTACATGTTATGTGAAGTGGGAGGATTTCGAGAAGTTGGTGGTTAAGGCCGAAGGAGACGAGGCCTCACATAGTGTAGTGTTACGGAGGTAACGAAAGGGTGAATTGACTCGCACCCCTGAGCCACGTGGTTAAGCTCAAAGGTAGATTCCATTAGCAAGTCTCTGCCATGATGGGGAGTGATAATACTGGAGTATCGATCTATTGTTTATACACCTCGCAAGTTTAAAACTGGTGAGAAGTATCATCCCCTATTTAAGTTGAAGACCATCTTGAGGGTGATCGCTGTATAGGAAGAAAGACGCTACTTCCTGGGCAGAATTTAGTCTTTCGCGCGAACAACATCTTATTTCAGGGTAAGCTGAAAATTTAGGAAACAAAACTCTACTCTTTTGATATTGAGGGTGGGGTGCGTTTCCCTTAAGGGAATTTTGTCCTGAACAAAGGGCACTTAAGTAAAGCAGATATGGAGGAATCACGCGGTTCTGACGTTTCGGTGCATCAAGGAAATGACGAAATGTACTAAGTTGTACGTCGCTAGTATTATTGGCTGGGCATAGTAAGGTTCTTGTACTGCATGGGGTGCCCTTGATTACAGTCCTGACCAGAATAAAACTTCCGTTCCTCATTCTTGGCAAGTTTCCAAGAAGTTATGGGAATCGAATTATGGTTAATCACTTCTTGTCATTTTTTTTCAGATGGCCAGACCAATAGAATAAACCATGTGTTGGGGCATATGCTCACTAGATGCGTGCTTAACTTTAAGAGTAGTCGGGGATAATGCTTTCCGCTTGTTGAATTCGCCTATAAGAATGGGTGTCGATTCACTGTTAGGACGGCGTCGTAGAAGAAGACTTGTATGGTAGGCTTTTGGATCTCCCGCTTGTTGGTTAGAAGTGCGAGATGATGAGTCTCTCGTATAACCAAGATCGACGAAAGAGCTCAGTCGATGCGAGAAGAAGGCATCTGGAGTCTGAGGTCATTAGACCAAGTGTTGTGGTGAGTATCGCCGGTGAAGGGCGTTATGCGTTTCGAGGAGAAAGGGAGAACTTGCACCGCATGATGTTGTACCTTTCTTAGAAATGTCGCGGTGGGTCTGGTAACCTATTCGCTCGCTTTATCAAAACATTTTGCGGCAAGTTCATAATTTGTTCCTTGTCTCCCATTCAAGGGAGTACGAAGGATATGATGGTGTCCTTAGGCACATTCCTTTCGAAGTAGAGGCAACGTGACGGCTCTTATTAGATGTAGCCAGTTGCTATCTTAGAGCGTAGAGTTACGATGGTATCGCCGGTAGTACCTTGGGGGATGAGTTCTATATAGTCAGCTTAGTGTCAAGAAATCGACATAGGGTCGCGAGGATGACTTGCGGGAATAGTATCCGCACTTCTTCTTGCGAGGTGTATCCAAATTTTGGTGGCAAAATTCCCTTTTAAGGGGGGGAGTATGTAATAACCCTCTCTTCTGATAGCCCATTTTATCCTTAATTACCATGTGTAGTAATTAGTTATTATCTGATAGATGCTGAGTAAATATTAATTTGTTATGACAAGGCCAATATTTACTAAAATGTCGTATAGTTACCCCGTGAATGAATAAAATGTTCATGTGGTGATTTTTAATGTCATAAAGATTTAAAATGATATTTTGGTTTATTATGAAACCGGAAGTAAAATGAGTTATAAAATTCTCAAATGACAATTTGGATAGTGTAGTTAGTCCCGGTAGGTGTTTGACAGTCAAAATAAGTGCCATATTGTATTTTGGCATTTTGGGGACTTTTGACTGGTTTTGGCTTAAATAGTGTAGTCGCGTATATTTTTATCGCGTATTAGTCACTTAAGTGGGCTTATGGGACTTAAGCCCCGTTTTAATTTCCCACCCCTATTCCCATTCTTCCATTTTACACAATTGAGCCCTAGAGAGAGTAGAGAGAGGAAAAGAACTTGGGAGAAAAGAGAGATTGGAGCTTGGATTGTTGCCTCCTTCTTCATCAAATCAGATTCTTACCTTGAGGCAAGTAATCTACTTGCAAGTTTATGATTTAAGTAGAATAAATTGCATTGATATTTATGATTTAGAAATGTTAGGGTTTTGGTGGAATTTTGGGTATTTAACCCTTTGAGATTGATTTGGATGATAGATATTACAAATGATGGTAGTTGGGTGTATTTTTGGTGTACTAGTTCCATTAAATTAATTGGGTTTGGCTGATTTTGGGTTGGTTAAAGTTTTGGAGTTCAAGACTCCATAGCCATTCTTGGCATTTTCGCAGGGGCGAATCGATTCGGCCCCTTGGGCGAATCGATTCGCATAGATGCAGAATCCGAGGTCTTGTTGTCTGAATCGATTCGGATTAATACCGAATCGATTCGGCAATTGCAGAAACCAAATTTTATTGTCCGAACCGATTCGCTTTCAGAGCGAATCGATTCGCTGGGACGAATTGATTCGGCCCTTAGGGCGAATCGATTCGGTTCCAGCAGATTTTGGGGGTCTTTTTCTTTTAATTTTCCTCCTTATTCTTTAGGATTAGGACCTAGGAAACTTCTTTCAAGAAGTAAACTTAGAGTCCTAGAGTAGTTATGGAGTTTGGTCGTTACCCTGGACTAGAAATGGGTTCATCTAGGGTTTATTTCGGGGAGGTTTAAAGTAATGTTAAGGCATTACTTCTTTTATCCAAACTTGTAGAAGTTTGGAAGTTAAATGCCCTAACTTGGAGACTTAAGGGCTTATCGAAGTTATATAAACTAGGGAGAATTGAAGGATCATAATGATCATTTGGAGACCTAGCCTGAAATTGTAATTCGAGGAAAAATAAATGATGATGTTCGATGGGAATTAGGTTCGCATAAAATGAACCCATAGGTGTTTAAAGATGATAGGTTCAACTAGAATAAACCCCGTTGTTTAATGATGTTAGGTTTAATAATGAAGAACCAATCACATGATTAATGGAAATGGATTTTTGGACTTAAATATGATGATAAATGTAAATGTTAATTTACTGTTACACACCTCTCTAAATGACATCATAAGGGAAGTTCGCTCGTGAGGTGAAGCCCCCTGGCTAATGAATGCAGGGTGGATATAGTCCTAGGCCATGGGAGCGCTTATTGTTATATTTTTCTGCGATGGGTAGGAGATTACGGGTGTGGTCTTGACTACCCCGCAGGCTCATGGCCTCTTCCCGACGTGTTCCGATAGGTGCCCAGGTTGTCTTATGTTAGGCCCTGGAAGATGATGGTCATTTAGGGGCGCGCACAGTGGGGAAACCCGGACGGGCGTTCTTAGATATCGTTATATGTATATGTATATAACTATATTTTCATCAAGTTGGACTTGATGGTTGATAAACGCCACAAAGAGCTTATGAAATGCCATAAAGAGCATAAATATGTGCCAGGAAGAGCACGGGAATAATATATGTGCCATATAGAGCACTTGATGTGAATGATATTCCTAATAAGGAATGGAAAGATAAAATGGGAAGTTTTAATTAATGAATAGAGTTTATAACTTCTTGATTTAACCAATTATATGGTTTTATTCCTAATAAGGAATGTCTGAAGGAAATGGAAATTGTATTTTATAAGGAAGGGTTTTAACTTAAAGTGCTTTACCTTAAATTCCTGCTTATATTGTATATAGCATGTCATATTATCATTCACATCATTCATGTATAGCTGTCCATATCTATCATGCTTTTTATTCTTCTAGAAATCATATAGAACCCGGCCCTGACCGGTTTACTTCCTTGTTGTATATATATTATTGTATCCGCTCAGGTGCTCCACCGCAAGGACGCCTGACTTGACTCTCCCAAGTTCCCTGCACTTTCGACGAGCTGTAAGATTTTGCGGGTTATTACAGGATGTTGTATTAGACGCTTTCATTCTTGTTATTCTAGTTATGATCGGGTCTTGTCCCTCGGGCGTGTGGCCCAAACATTTGTATATGATTAATGGTTGTACTATGTAAGATATTTATATTGTTGTACGTTGTCTTATGTAGCTGTGGACCGACAGCTTATTCGGTCCATTTGTGTACATTCGTTTTAGTTACTTTATATATTATCTTTTGGAATTCCACTTGCTTGTCAGATTGGGTTGTTTAGTTTAAATTTTCATAACTGCATTTTTAAAATTTTACACTTTTTGGCAACCCGTTTTCTGATTTATTGGGTGGTTTTCCCGTATACTCAGTTTATATTTGTGATGCTGAGAATGATATCCGTCCATGATCCCTGTTACGTTTGAGTATCGGGCTGGCCACCCCTTATCTCGGATTGCGGGTTGTCACATTTGCTCTTCCCCCAAAAAAAATTCTAGAATTTTTTTCCAATCCTAGGTGTTACTACACTTTACCCTTCACAATTGCATTTGAATTTCTTCCTTCACAAGAGTCCTTCTGAATCCCTCACCTTTCACATACAGTGTTGGGTGAGTTAAGGATGACACAACCATCAACTATGCTGGTTCTTGGGAAACTACAGCTCCCAAGCCACTTCCTTAATGTTCTCAGCCCAAACAATAATTATGATGGTTTCTATCTCCAGCACCATTTTCCAAAATGCTCTATATCTTTGGTTGATTCCTCCTCCTGCTGTCCTTCTAATGGCTCTTGCTAGTCATCCCAACCTGTTTGGCGCACGATGCCCGACCGAACTCGTATAAGTATTACATCTCACATACTTCATGGCAGGAGAACGTAAGTCAAAATACGCAGAAGAATTCAACATAATAATAATAGGGCTCTACATCAAAGAACTCTACGCTGAAATGTAGTAAGTCGTACAGATCCTAAGGACATTAAACTTGATGCTCTGACACCACCTGTAACATCTCGCCTAATTAAATACCGGATGATCAGTCCCATACCTAATTAAATCAGAATATACAGTTGGTTCACTCTTAGCATCATTGTCGAAATTTTTTTAATTATTAATCACCTAATAGTTTATTAAACTAAGTGTCAAAAAAAATTTCCATTTAATTTAATTAAAACCATTCCACGACACAGAATAATAATAATAATAATAATATGCAACAACGCAGCACAACTGAATTAACTATAACAAGAATAAATGTGACTGGAATAACGCTCCAGTTAAAATTATAACTTTTACACTAAATAAAAATGATATCCACAATGCTTACATAAATAATTACAACCTCTAGAATCCTGGGCAGCATGCCTTACATGAAGTAGACGCTACAGATGAGTGAATCAACAGAAAGTAAGCATCTAAATAAAATTCGCATCTCGGCTAGTAGGTATAATCCCTCGAAATATCCATAATCTATGTTGGGCATCCCTGTTGCTGGATACCTAATGTACAAGATATAGTAGAGAAGAGAATATGCAAGGAAACATGTCAGAGCCCGATTGTAAAAGATTTTAAAAAATAGCAAGTGGTTAACAATTACAATTAAACATTTATTATGTACATGTTAGTTTCTCGAGCAGTCTCTTGAGAATTCTCACCTCTCATCTAGAGTGCACACCTATCATAGCTTATTATCTTCTTAGTTAAGGTTCCCTCCTAACTAGTTCCCACAATATAATTCTAACCCATATCATAACCCCGTATGTCCCATACCATACATAATATAATTATTCATATTCATTTCTCTTCAATATGAAATAGTCTCGTTACAACCTTGGAATTAAATGTTCACTTAATTAAATTCAGATTTCATTATTTATTTCATTCTACAACATTACACAGTAGATTAAATCACAGTTTATATGTTTAGTCTACAATTTCACACAGAAGATTACATATCTATATCTACAATGTCACACAGTATATTACATCACAATTTATATATATATATATATATAATATCACACTAATTATATATATACTACTATGGCACCTCCTCAGTCACAACTGCGGTGCATACATACTCTGCTATCATATCCTGATACATAATATCAATGTATAGAGGACTATTGATTCGGTGTCTCTCACTAATCATATCATAACACAAATATATTGGAGGCGAGCATACTCCCCAGCTAAATGGGTCACGCACATACCTACGCTCCCATTCAACTGTCGAAACTACCATATACACCGATAACACGTGTTCAAGGTCCTATGGTCAGGGTACGAATCTAAAATCCCTCCCAATTAGGGGCACAAGGATAAGAACGTCCACATCCCGAAACCTCCATCCCGATAGCAAGTAGCGTATGTATGTCATACACATAACAAACTATAATATTGGTATACATTCCACTTATATAAATATAACATCAATAAGGTATTCACATAACCGTAAGATAATAATAGGCAATCATCTCACCAATATATATAATAATAATAATAGGTGTTCATCATACCTGTATATAACCATAGGGCATACACACAACCCATATAATAAATGCCATATGTAGTATAATTATATCCCAAATATCGTACGTATATTTTCGATTATGACTTTAATTCTGAAAGTATATATTGCTGAACTTATCTACCCACACGATGGTGATTATTTAATCCTCAAATAAATTCAGTAGGTAAACATCACGTCTTACAAATCGATGTCATCACAACTCCCGAATATTTACGAATTAAATTCACTTTAATTAGGTGTATTCCTCGATAATCTCTAATTCACTCTTAACCCTTTATTCCATCTCTTAAGGTTAATCCCAATTATAGCTAAGGTTATACCGGTAATATATGACTCTCTTTCTACTGGTTGTAACCTTAAATTATCGTTTATTTGATTTAAACCCCAAGTAATATTATTCTCCAAAATAACTCGTTTAATTAGTCACTCCTTAATTTCCCCCTCATTCACAATACCAAAATAATATTTTTCGGGTTTTAAGAACCCTTCCCTAAGTCCCATTAAGTTCATTTAATCATCATCAAAGGTTCCTTAAAGTTTGAAATTTAATCAACAATTAAAAAGGAAGAAATTTCACATTTTCCAGGGGGAGTTGATCGATCGATGATTCTGGTCGATCGATCGACAGTCTTGAATCGATCGATCATTCGATCAGACAGTGTCTAGTTTTCTGCATTGTTTTTCTTACGGGTTTTATACTTTTTAATCATCAAAAACCTTTATTAAATAATCCCAAACTCCCCAATATTCACCTCATATGATATACCAAGATATATAATTGATCTCTAATAATCAAGCAACATAAAATTATCAATAAGTTTGGATTCAAACATATTATTTCTCATAATTTCTAGAAAACTCATATTTTATTATTTCTCCAAGAACATCATATAAACTAAGATTTTCTTCACCAACAATTCCCAAATTTCATGGGTTAAATTCTATACTCAAAAGAAAATTAATCCTACATCATTCTTCTTTCCAAGATTCAATTAATATCACTATAATTCATCTTTGATTATGCATCTTTTCAGAATTTTCTAAACAACCTAACATGGACAATATACATGCTAAATTTACAATAATTAATCACTTGCCTCTAATTTGTAGGTCTGGTCCATTGGGGATGATTGCCCACTGGTGATTCCTCCCTTCTCCGATCAACTTCCGGTGGTGGTTGGTGGTGGTGACTTTTGGCTCTTGGTTCTCCCACAATGACTCTTCGCTTTCCCCAGAGAAACTTTTCACTCTCTCCCAATTTATTTTTATCTAAGTTTGTAGAACGAATCAATAATCTAAACCCTTTAGACTTATAAATAATCCCCCAAATTCGTGCATACAATTCACCTTTCAAGTCAAATGACCATATTACCCCTCCGGGATGACTATTCGGCTTCAAAGTGCCCCGAGTCCCTATACAAACGTCCGAGTAGACTTTTTTGACTATTTGAACCCTTCCGGACACTTTGGGCCCAATCAAACCGACCATTCGGATGACATAATAATAATTCACTTTTATTTCATTAAATTATAATCCTGACACGACTCAAATGCGCGTCCTGACTTAATTACCATAATTGCCGTACACATAATTCGTGACAATTTTAAAAAGTCATAATCATATATATTACTTTAATCAATAAGTAATATTCAACATAAATCACATATTACTTGACTCTTGAGTATTATTTAAATCCGGATCAATTTTCAATTATATCACAATTAATTCTAATTAATCCCATTTTAAAAGTCATTAAAAATACGGGTTATTACAAAAATAAAGGAGATATTATTCATTTAGCGACGTTGCTCAAAAACATTATTATACTAGATTTTAGCCCCGCGCGATGCGCGGGCGATTTATAGTTCTTTTTATAATATATATATTGATTAGAAATTTACAATTATTAAACACATCTATTAAATTCGTAATACTATTCCATACAAATATAAAACACATGTATTACATTCATAAAGACCAAGGGAGGTTTATATGTTGAATGTACAATGGATATTATTAGTCTATCATTATAAAATGTAACTGAGTAGTTAAAAGAGTGTAATGATAAAATCATTATAATCTTTTTGGTTACATTTATTATT
The DNA here is from genome assembly GCA_949130495.1 of Sambucus nigra. Lineage (NCBI taxonomy): Eukaryota > Viridiplantae > Streptophyta > Magnoliopsida > Dipsacales > Adoxaceae > Sambucus > Sambucus nigra. Next base: position 125,720,744 of record OX422215.1, read on the forward strand.
TTACAATTCGCTAAACTTCTAATGTTTTCATCAACCCCTGTGATAAGTGGAACTATATTACATAAGAAACGTGAATAAAAGTTATCGTATACGTCTTTCTATATTAGAAAACTCAACAGGCTTCTTATATATATATATATATATACACATAAAAAGGAAAATAAGAAAAAAGAAAATCCATAAAGGAAAAGTGTACATATACAATCACGATTGAAATGTAAAAACCCTCACAAAACAAATATATGGCACGCGAGTCACATTCTCCTATAAATACAACAAAATAAAAACATCGTTTATATCAAAAGAAAATACATACACAATCAAAGAAAATGAAAGACTAAATTATTACTTATCTTATCTTATACATATATGATTAAATAATAAATTAGCAACCTCAATTCTTATAAATTACAAATAATCCACCTCCTGAAACTTTAAATAATAAATTTAAACACCGAATAAAATAGCGAAAAAACGTATATGAATATTTACATTAGGGGTGACAATTTTATAAACGACGCGAAAACACGACACATAACGAACCAAAATTTACAAGATTTGCCATGTTCTTGTCCGATTTTTTAGAACGAAATTGTGTCTTGTCGTATTGTGGTCGTGTCAAAATTATGAGTTATGTTATTGCGTCTTGTCGTATTTTTATTCATGTCATTGTGTATATTTTAGTTTAATTGAGCATGAAATTTAAGAAATCGTATTGTCTGTTCGTGTTTTTATACATGTCATTCTGTATATTTTTGTTTAATTGAGCACGAAATTTAAGAAATCGTATTAATGGCGTCGTGTTCTATATGGGTCGGGTCTGTGTCAGGTTAAAAAAATGAAGTTGTGTCGCACTCACGATCCAAGTTAATAAATTATTACGTTGCTTTTCGAATAGCCACCGTTGAAAAAGACGATGGCATCAGGTAACGATTGACAAATACACATTTTTCCGCATGTGAAATATATCCAATATAATTTAAAAACTATTAACATATTACTTCATATATTGCAGGAAGAAATATAACATATCTTCTCTACCCTATAACACCATTGAAGCTACTTGGAATATACAAATGCATCGCCAAGCTCTTAACATACTTCTGCGCTTTTAAATTTTTAGAAAATTGTCGTTCTGAATAAATTGTTTGTCATACATTAATAGATAAATTCTAGAAAGATTAGGTATTTTCGTTCTCATTTCATTCAACAAATATATTGTCTCACAACATAGTAAAATAATTATTAATAATTTCTAAAATGTTAGCTACGATTTTAGAATTTTTTTATAAAGAAATATTAATAAACAAAAAAATATCAATAATTTATTAAAAATCATTAAAAAATTATTAATAATTATTAAAAAATTATTAATATTTATTAATAATTAAATTTTTTTTACAGAAAATAATTTGTTAATAAAAAAAATTGTACAATTATTAATAATTTCTAAAAAGCATGACATAAAAAGAATTTTTTATTAATAAACAAAAAATTGTACAATTGTTTTCTTTTTGTATAAAAAACATAGTTTCAACAATTTGGTATAACCTTTTTTGCTCTTTTTTTAAAAACAGTCTTATATATTTTAACTGTTTAAAAAAAAACAGTTTTTTACAATAATTTTTTTTATACTTTTTTAATATCACGTTTTTTTCTTTATATAAATATATGGTTTAAAAAAACTGTACAATTTTTATTTAAAAACCATTTTTTAAAACTATATATTTTATATAAAGAAAAAAACATAATAGACAGATATATAGATATATGAAAACTGTTTTTTTCATATATAGATATGTGAAGAAAACTATTTTTTCATATATATATATATATATATATATATATATATATATATATATATATATATATATATATATATATATATATATGTATATATATATATATTACGTTTTTTTTCTCTATATATAAATATTTGGTTTAAAAAAACTGTACAGTGTTATTTAAAAACTGTTTTTTAAACTATATATTTTATATATAGGAAAAAACGTAATATATATATAGACATTTTAAAGTTAAAAATGTATAAAAAAAAGTTTTAATATATCTATATACTACGTTTTTTTTCTTCATATAATTATAAAGCCATCACACCAGCCTCCTTCCATGGATGGATTTGAAAATTTTTGAAAAACATACTGAAAAAAGAAGCTTATACACCCAAGCCCCAAATCTAATACCTATATACAAATATAAACAAAGGAGGCTACCATTGGCAAATATGCAAAATCTCGTACCCATATTCATGATATTAATTGATATGCAAAATCACATAACGTCTAAGTTCTACGTACAAATTCAATATAAGGTATGGAGATTAAAAGAAGAATTGGCTTGTTATAACTAATGAGTCACCGACTCCATTTATATATTTGATAACTTACAGACACACTTTGGAGAAAGAGTCCCGCTAGACTCCACTCTCATTCGTATGACCTCCATTCGCCCCCAAATTTGACAAGAAGAGTTGTCAAAACTCTCTCTCTATTATACTTGAACGACGAACCAACCCTACTAAGGGAGATGTGGGGAAGGGTTCTTGGATTCAACCGGAATATAAGGGAGAGAAAAAGAGAGGAGGGGAAACGAATAGTCGGTACACTCGGTACACTAATAAATATTAAGCCACTATGCCACGTGGAAATTTTCTAATGAAGACATCGAACAGGAAGGCAGTAAACAAAGGGTCTTGGGATTGCGAGCAGACAGCGGGGGAAGGAGAAGCCTCAAAGATTAACCTAGGTATATTTATTTCTCCTCACACGGGGCACAAAATCAAGTAGAGACATCATTTTTTTTTATAATACTAGTTTTAAGCCCAGCGCAATTCGCGGGTGCTTTAAAGTTCTTGTTATACAATGCAACATGAAAATATTTATAAAAATAGAGGTAAAATATGTAACCTTAAAAGATCAATTTTATATTTGTGTGATACGTTCTTTTAATTTAGAAACAATTATAAAATGATAACGAATATATGTATTTCATTTGTAGAATATTTGAGGCGAAACAAATACTTGCATCTAAAATTGAAATGCAAAATAGAGAATATTTAATGATAAAGTATGGGGAATTACACAAACAAACAGAATATAACACACAAAAAAACATGCACGCGCATATATATAATCTTTATAAATTATTTTTAAAACATTATTTTTTATAAAATTATAAATATATAATATTTTTATAAAACTATACTTTTATCATTTTTTTTATAATTTTTTTGACAAAACATGATTTTATAAAGATAAGTATAAAATATTTTATTATGTATAAAAATTGATAAATTGTGTTTTAAAATGTTGTTTTATAAATATCAATATAAATTTTTAAGGAACAATATTTTTATAAACTAATGTTAACGTTCAGAATCTAATATAAATACATTTTATTTTTTTTATAAAAAACATTTTTTGAGTTATATATAAAAAAATTGTTAATTATTAATGTATATGATATGCCCAAGTATAACCTCGGCCCAGGGATACCTGCCTCGGTCGAGATGATGGTCGAAACATTGATCGACCCTGTGAGGGACAGGGGCCCACGATATCATCCCTCGGCCAGACCTGCCTCGGCCCCGGCCGACACTACTACATGCACCTCCCCAAGTACACTACGCCCGTTGCTGACATCAACAGCATCCTCAAGTACCCAGTAATGGCAACCTCGGCCATCAGTAGGCCGAGATGACAAGGAGCCGAGAGTTCATCTTCAACATGGATCCTACCTCGGCTTGGGCCGAGGTTACCAGAGGTATTAATAACCATTAGCATGCTGCATGCCCAACCTCGGCTCGGGCCGACACATCCTTATGTCTCGGCTGATATCAGGCTGAGACTCCTCATGACACTTTGCGGATTGAGCGGACATCCAACCTCTACAGCTCGGCCTCTCCTAGGCCGAGGCCACTCATCAACACGACTGCCGAGCATCTGTTGACATTTGGATAAGGACACCTGGGGACAAATCAGTTATAACAAGATTATTCTCCACATGTGGGAGAATATTTCATCATCATTACCTACTTGTGGCCATGACAGGTGGCACACCCCCATTGGTGAGGATACCACCCACATGCACATTACATGCATAGGGGGTACATAGACCCCCTAGGTCCTATATAAAGGGATCATCCCCTACCTTGCAAAAGGATCCAGAGATAAAAACCCTAGCTAAAACTGTCTAAGGACATACAGTAGAGAGAGAGAGAGCTTGAGTGGTTGTATCCATGGCCATTAGTGCCTTCTTTCAGTGATATTACTCACACTCACTCACAGTGGACGTAGGCCAGTTGGCTGAACCACTCATATTTCGGTGTTGATTCCCCTTATCCTCACCTCATTCTTATCTTCTTTATATAGCTGTGCTGCCATTATTGTACCTATATTGAGCTTGCACACACCTCACCTGGTGGTGCTGATTCTCAGCATCATCATTTTGGCGCCGTCTGTGGGAACGAGAAGATATCTCTTCCTCTTTTTCTGCTTAACCTCACCGGAGACTCTGGTGGTGAACCGGAAACCACCCCTTGCGTGGAGCTATTTCACCATTGAAAGAGGTCCCTTAAGGTATTAAGCTCACCTGCTACTCAAAGCCCTATAGTGATAACACATGGCACCAGACTTGTCACCGCCTCTTCCCCCGCCTGTGGGTGGAGGGGCTAGTTCCAGCCAGGCTCCTCCTCAGTCCGAAATGGCGGAGTTGGCAGCAGCCTTGAAATCTTTAGCTGCAACGCAACAAGCCATGAAGGAGCAATTTGTCCAGCTTAGCCAAACCATGATGATGAGGCCACCTGGAGTCTCACCGGACATGATCACTCCGGCGGCAGTTTAGCGCCAACCAGACGCCAGGGGACCACCCCAGGCACCGATGAAGGACCAACCTGCACCCCAGCGGAGGAGGGACGTTGCTGACCCTAGGCGCTTGCGCCTGGGGAGGCAAGGAAACCCTTGCCCAGAGGACAGGTATGATGACCCAGAGGCTGAAGAGGCCCCGGAGGACTGTTGGGAGCCGTATGAGGTGTCAGATAACACTGTACGGCCTCTTAGGCAGAGCCAAGGATGTGTCGGCCGAAGAAGAGAAGAGGCCCAACCAAGAGGGTCCGCTTTTGACAGGTTGAGCAGAGGTTCGGCCTTCGAGAGGCTGGGTCCGGCTAATGACCTAAGATAAAGGCTGTCAAGGTCAAGGAGTGCAGCAGGCTCCTAAAGAGGGAATAGGCAGGCTCAGCCAGATCAAGGCCGACCCATGGAGAGGAGAGCCAGGGAGCAGGAAGAGGTCAACAGTCAACGGGTCGTGGCTGGGGAACCCTCTGTCCATCGCAGAGAGGTGGCAGGGGATAACCTCGGCCAAGCTGATGAGAGAAGACCCTGGAATGATTCAATCCAACGTCTCGAGGAGAAGATCGGGGACCTCATAAAGAGCAGGGACCCATTGCAGAGGGGTTACTCGGAGGGCTCCCCGTTTGTGGCTAGGATTGTGGGGTTCCCAACCCCAGCTAAATTCAAGCCTCCTATAGTGACTCCTAAGTATGATGGCAGCACTAACCCTGTGCACCACATCGAGATGTATCAGTCAGCAGCAGATATTTACTCAATACCTGATGAGATGAAGTGCAGGGCCTTCTCAGGCACCTTGACAGGGGCAGCACACAGCTGGTTCACCTCTCTTCCAAAGAACTCGATCGAAAACTTCAAAGGCTTAGCTGAGCAGTTCATCCACAACTTATGCTTTGGGGTAAGACCTCAAAAGAAGACTACCCACCTCCTATATGTAAAACAGGCTAAGGGTGAAAGCCTAAGAGACTATATAGCAAGATTCAATAAGGAGAAGCTGGAGGTGGAAGATTACGAGGAGAGCATAGCCATGACTGCCCTTATAGGAGGCCTCCAGAAGGGAAAGCTACTATGGAAACTGGCGGAAGACCCTCCTAAGTCTATGGCAGAGCTGCTGGCAACCGCGGGGAAGGTGATGAATGCGGAAGAGGCAATGGCCGCCAAATATGAGGAGGAGAACCATGGTAACACAGGGAGGTCCCAGGGCAAGAAAGAGGGGAAGAAGAGGTCAATAGATGACAAATTCGCTCATTACACTCCTCTGACTGTGAGCTGTGAGCACATCCTTAATGAGATCAAGACTGACCGGGCTCTGCGGTGGCCAGAGAAATTGAAGGCCCCACCACATAAGAGGAATAAAAACCTCTGGTGTGAGTTCCATCAAGATCACGGCCATGTCACAGACAGATGCTTCGCTTTAAAGGATGAGATTGAGAAGATGCTGAAATCTGGGAAGCTGAGAAAGTATGTGGATGGCAAAGACCCAAGGGGTGGAAGAGAAGACCCCAAGAAGAGAAGGAACGACGGATGCCGTGGCGATGTCCCGGCCAGAAGGGACGACGATTCAGAGGGAGATAATGCAGATGACCCGGATCTCCCACCAAAGGATGACAACACTACCGTGAAGAGGGTCGGAATGATCTCCTTTGGAGTTAGAACCATATGTGGAGGATTCGCAGGAGGTAGCTCTGAGGTAGCCGATAGGAAGTGTCATGTAGCGGAGGCCAAGTCGGTGGCCAAGCCTGAGGTTGTGAATCTAACGTCTTCTGACGCTGTGCAGAAGAGGACGAAGGTGGACATGGACACCCTCGTGGTGGGGTTCTCCCGACTCGACTTCAAGGGCATATTAGCCCCCCATGATGACCCTTTGGTCATAACAACAAGGGTGCATGGGTGCGATGTAGGGAGAATCCTCATAGATGGAGGAAGCTCAGCAGATGTGATGTTCTAGCCTTGTTTCAAGAGCTTGGGTCTTAGCAGATCAAGGCTAGTACCCTACCACCACCCCTTGATAGGCTTCAGTGGTGAGAAAGTGCACCCATTGGGCATGTATGAAATGGATGTACGCATGGGGGACGAGTGGCCTAAGAGGCTAACTAAGAAGATAAACTTTTTTGTTATGGACGAAAATGTCTTCTCGGCCTACAACCTCATCATCGGAAGAGTGGCCCTCAAGGAGTTTGAAGCCGTGCCATCGACGGTCCACCAAATGCTAAAATTCCCGACTCCTTATGGGGTAGGGGAAGTGCAGGGGGACCAGACCACGGCACGAGAGTGTTACTTCAACTCAGCTGAAGAGATGGAGGCCCATAAGAGAGCAACCGCTACCTACAGCATAGACACTCTTGATCCGAGGGATGAAACAAAGCAGAAGAAGGGCGAGGTCGCGAAAGAGGTAGAATCCATCGTCCTCAATGAGGACGAGCCGGAAAAAACCGTCCAGGTCGGCAAGGCCCTAGAACCAAAGATCAAGGAAGAGCTGATAAACTTCCTCAGGAAGAGGCAGAGTGTCTTCGCTTGGAGTCACGCAGGCATGCCTGGTATAGACCCTGAGGTCATGACCCACAAGCTCAACGTGGACAGGGATGCCAGGCCAATCAAGCAGAGGAGAAGAATCTACTCCAGAGAGAAGTATGAGGTCATTCGGGAAGAGGTGAAAAAGTTGGAAGAGGCCAAGTTCATAAGAGAGGTCACCTATCTAGAATGGCTCTTAAATGCAGTCATCGTGCCTAAGGCCAATGGAAAATGGCGGATGTGTGTGGATTTCACAGACCTGAATAGGTCTTGCCCGAAGGACAGTTATCCCTTACCTAGGATAGACCAGATGGTGGACGCAACGGCAGGGCACGAGCTCATGAGCTTCATGGATGCTTATTCAGGTTATAACCAAATCTTCATGGATGCCGAGGACTCTGAGAAGACAGCCTTCATCACTGACAAGGGGACGTACTGTTATAAGGTAATGCCCTTTGGTCTGAAAAATGCGGGGGCAACATATCAGCGTATCGTCAATAAGATGTTTGAGGAGCAGATAGGTAAGACCATGGAGGTGTACGTGGACGATATGCTAACGAAGAGCCTGAAGGCATGTACTCACGTAGCAGATCTTGAGAAGACCTTTGATGTAATGGACTCGTACAGAATGAAGCACAACCCGGCGAAATGTGTCTTCGGGGTAGGAGCTGGGAAGTTCCTGGGGTTCATCGTTAATCAAAGGGGGATTGAGGCTAACCCTGAGAAAATCAAGGCACTGCTCGACATGAAGACTCCTAGGAGTATCAAGGATGTCCAAAGACTCACTGGAAGAGTGGCAGCCCTGAACAGGTTTGTTTCCAGGGCAACGGATAAGTGTCTCCCATTCTTTAAAGTTCTAATGAAGGCCTTCTAATGGGATGAAGAGTGTGAAAAAGCCTTTGATCAACTCAAGTCCTACTTGGGGTCTCCCTTGCTGCTGTCCCGACCCATCACGGGGGAAAGGCTGTTTGTATATCTGGCAGTCTCTGAGTCAGCCATTAGCGCGGCCATCATACGAGAGGAGGATGGAGTTCAGAGGCCTGTGTACTTCAACAGTAAGGCCCTACAAGGGTCTGAACAAAACTATCCCCGAATGGATAAGTTGGCTTATGCTCTTATCCATGATTCAAGGAAAATGAAGCCTTACTTTCAAGCTCACTCTATGATAGTCCTTACGGACTCCCCACTGAGGCAGATTCTGCACAAGCCTGAGAAGTCCGGAAGATTGATGACCTGGGCCATTGAACTAGGAGAGTATGATCTTACTTACCAGCCCAGGACAGCCATTAAGGGGCAGGCCCTTGCAGACTTTGTCGCAGAGTTCACTTGGGAAGAGACAGAGTTAGAAAAAAGCTTGGATGGCGGCGAAGAGACGAACCGAAGTGTCTTCCGAGATTCGAAAGAGACTGACCCGTACGTCTTCCAAGGCCGAGAAGAGGTTGTCCCAGGCAAGGCTCGGAGAAGGGTAGAAGAAAACGAAGAGGGTCGATACCTCTTCAAAAAAGGAGCGATGAGAGAAGGGGTCTTCTCTTCAGATGCAGACGTATGGAGCCTCTTCGTTGATGGATCTTCCTGTGACAGTGGAAGCGGAGCGGGGCTAGTACTCTCGGCTCCAGATGGCACCAACATTGAATATGCCTTTAGATTCAACTTCCAGGCTTCAAACAACGAGTCTCAGTATGAGGCCATGATAGCAGGTCTCCTATTGGCAACAACTCTACGGGTAAAGCGTCTCCTACTCCATAGCGACTCAAGGTTGGTTGTTAACCAAGTGTTGGGGGCATACGAGGCCAAAGACGAAAGAATGGCCAGGTACCTAAAAAAGGTAAGAGGGTTGGTAGAGTTTTTTGAAGAGTCCAAACTGAAGAGAGTGCCGAGACTGAGCAACAATCACGCCGACGCATTGGCAAGATTGGCCTCGGTAATGAAGACAGACTTGGGAAGAACCATCCCAATTGAAGTCCTGGGAAAGGCAAGCATCGAGGAAGACGAGGTATGCAACCCCTGTCACAATGTGAACCCAGGGGACTCTTGGATCGACCCGCTCGTCAGATACTTAGGAGAGGGGGAGCTACCTGAGTCCAAATTGGAAAGAAGAAAGTTGAGGTACAGAGCTGCCAAGTTCTCATTGGTAGGAGATGTCTTGTATAAAAAGGGGTTCCTCTTGCCCCTCCTCAGATGTGTGCATCCCATGGAGGTACCTCAGGTCTTGCAGGAGGTTCATGAGGGCTCTTGCTCTAGCCACATAGGGGGAAGACCCTTAGCGAAGAGGATCATCACTCAAGGATACTGGTGGCCCACCTTGTCTAGGGACGCTGCTGATTATGTGAAGAGGTGCGACAAATGTCAGAAGTTCGCCACTATCCCTCACCAACCCCATCAGCCTATGACATCAATCTCTTCTCCATGGCCGTTTGAGGTATGGGGAATTGACCTAGTAGGACCTTTGCCAAGAGCAGTCAACAACTATAGATTCTTGATAGTTGCCATTAACTACTTTTCAAAATGGGTAGAGGCGGAACCAATGATAACAATTACGGAGCATAAGACCTTTCAGTTCATCTGGAAGAAGATCATATGTAGGTATGGCCTCCCAAACACGCTCATCTCGGATAATGGGACCCAGTTCAAGAACTCCTCCCTGGGAAAGTATTGCCAAAGTGTGGGGATTAAACAGTTCTTCTCATCTCCTTGTAGACCTCAATCTAATGGCCAGACCGAGGTCACAAATAGGACTATCTTGGATGGAATCAAGAAGAGGTTAGAAGACGCGAAGGGGAGATGGATAGAAGAGGTTTACGCTGTGCTATAGGCTTACAAGACCACAGTGAGTACACCCACAGGAGAAACCCCATTCATGCTGGCACACGGTTCAGAAGTCGTCATACCAACGGAAATAGGCCTACCAACTCATCGGATTCAGACCTACGATCCTGACAGCAACGGGGAAAGGAGGAGGTTAGACCTGGACCTTATTGAAGAAAGAAGTGAAGACGCAGAGGTCAGGAAAGCAGCCTACCAACAGAGGGCAGCAAATTTCTACAATCAAAGGGTGAAGTCAAGACCCATTGCAGTAGGAGACCTAGGGCTTAAGAAGACCCTACAGAAAATAAGCAAGCTACACCCGAACTGGCATGGCCCCTACAGAGTAACGGAAGAGGTTGTGCCTGGCACGTATAGGCTAGAGAACCTAGAGGGAGAACCTTTCACCAACCCGTGGAATGCTGACCACCTAAAGAGATATTTCATATGATGTTGCATCTATTTTGTAATTTGTAAATGTACCATGTTATCGAGAAGAGGTTGTTAATAAAGATCAGTTTCCATGACAAATTCTTGTTCCATTCTTAACATCATTAATTTGGTGATTTATTATGAGGCTAACCTCTTAGGTGATGACCTCAGACCCTCATAACATCACTCGGTGGTGACGAGGTCTGAGCTCAGACACCTGGGTTAGATCACCTCAGACCATTAACATCATTAATTTGGTGATTTATTATGAGGCTAACCTCTTAGGTGATGACCTCAGACCCTCATAACATCACTCGGTGGTGACGAGGTCTAAGCTCAGACACCTTGGTTAGATCACCTCATACCCTTAACATCATTAATTTGGTGATATTTATTTATGAGGCTAACCTCTTAGGTGATGACCTCAGACCCTCATAACATCACTCGGTGGTGACGAGGTCTGAGCTCAGACACCTTGGTTAGATCACCTCAGACCCTTAACATCATTAATTTGGTGATATTTATTTATGAGGCTAACCTCTTAGGTGATGACCTCAGACTCTCATAACATCACTCGGTGGTGACGAGGCCTGAGCTCAGACACCTGGGTTAGATCACCTCAGACCCTTAACATCATTAATTTGGTGATTTATTATGAGGCTAACCTCTTAGGTGATGACCTCAGACCATCATAACATCACTCGGTGGTGACGAGGTCTGAACTCAGACACCTGGGTTAGATCACCTCAGACCCTTAACATCATTAATTTGGTGATATTTATTTATGAGGCTAGCCTCTTAGGTGATGACCTCAGACCCTCATAACACCACTCGGTGGTGACGAGGTCTGAGCTCAGACACCTGGGTTAGATCACCTCAGACCCTTAACATCATTAATTTGGTGATTTATTATGAGGCTAACCTCTTAGGTGATGACCTCAGACCCTCATAACATCACTCGGTGGTGACGAGGTCTGAGCTCAGACGCCTGGGTTAGATCACCTCAGACCCTTAACATCATTAATTTGGTGATATTTATTTATGAGGCTAGCCTCTTAGGTGATGACCTCAGACTCTCATAACACCACTCGGTGGTGACGAGGTCTGAGCTCAGACACCTGGGCACCTCAGACCCTGAACATCATTAATTTGGTGATATGGTTATGACAGACATCATACTAAGTAATGACTTCAGAGATTGCATAACATTCAAATACATTCAGAGATCAAGATTAATGAAGACATTGGCATTCAATAAAAAGAAGAAATTATATAGCATTTAGATGTCAGAAATTACAAGTGCAAGATTACAAGTAAAAAAAAAATATACAAAAAACAAGGCCAAGTCAAACATCTGAGGGAGGAACATTCGATGTCTCGTCTGGGTTGGCCTGTTCAGCATTGGTCACCTCAGCCACTTCATCAGCAGGGTCAGTCCCTCCGAGATAGGTCCCTTCCAGAGTAACAGTCTGACCAGGGGCAGCAGCCTCGTCCTCTATATCTTGCAAGGCCTGGGCAAACTGAGGGTCGGCTAGGCCGAGGCCCACAAAGTCGGAGGCATTTATAGGGCCGACCTCCTTCTCCCTGACCTCGGCCCATTTGGTGGTGGCTTTGATACCTCTTTCGAGGTATTCAAGACCAAAACATACGAACTCCTCAGAGACCTTGTAATCAGCAATTATTTTCTCTGAGGCATCTGCAAGAGAGGCCTTCACAGAAGCATTGACCTTCCTCTGCAGGGCATCGTCCTTTTCCTTCAGGGCCTTGGCGTGGCACTGGACGAGTGCAGAGATATCTTTTTCTAGACCCTGGGCCTTATTTTCAGAGTTTTGGGCCTTGGTCTCGGCATTCAGCAACTCTGACCTCAGACGGTCAACCTCGGCCTTCAGAGTGCTCTCAACCTTCTCAGCCTCTTGCCCCTTCTGAATCAGAGGCAATTTCCTCAGGGACCAGTTAGATAGCTGGTACATGGCGGTCACACCCTGCACAGATGATAAAGAGGTTAGGGGGAATTAAATTCAGACGTTGCACTTTCAAAATTATTGGCTAAAGGAACAAGCCATAACTAGACGGCTCTGTGGAGGCCGAACTCACCCATCATATGAGTGTCCATGGCCCTGTAAAAATTCTTGTCGGCATCAGTCATCACGTCGGCAAGGGCATCCATAGCTTGCCTGATGTTGCCAACCATGCTGTCGGTAAGCTTTAGCTGGTCCAGACGAGCTGATAACGTGTCGGTTGTGATAGGGATCACAGCATTTGAAGTCTTTTTTTGCCTGGAGGTCGGCCTCTGATCCTCAGTGGCATGGACCTCAGGGGCCCTCTTCTTGGATTTGGATGTTGAGAGAGCAGGTGGAGGAGCGCTCAAACCAGTCCTCTTGATGAGCCTAGACAAACTTGGAGCTGCCATCTCCCACAACTCGTCCGGAACGCCTGGTGGTCTCTCTGCAAAAGTGAAAAGATAAGAGTTAAGAATCAAATATGAATGATCAGAGGTTAGACTTGAACTAAAAAGAAAAATCCTTACCAAAGTCAACTAGGGGACTTCCACTTAAGCCCGTCCCCGAGAGATACTGGGGGGTCAGCAGATGCTCGAACTTGATAAACAGCCCATGTGCCCCTTGGTCTTGCAGGGCCTTCACCTTTTTGCTATTTTGAACACTTAGTCCAGGATCGGCCCTTGCAGACATGGTAACTTTACCCCATTTGAGGGGTATTCTCGGCTCATAAATGGAAGAGGGAATAGATGAGCCAAATTCCCACGGCCCTGAGGCGAAAAAGTACCGAGGTTTCCAATTATGATTGGAGGTCTGAGTGACCAAGAGCATCTTTTTCTCAGGCCTCCGAGCCACGAAGTGATAGTAGCTCGGATGATTCTTGGCCGAGGTGGGGACGTAACAACCAGCAAAGACTTGGACTGGGAGGTCAGAGTGGTGGACTGCCCTCCACAAGATGATGGCCCCTATAATAACTCTCCAAGCAATGGGAGAAAGCTGTGAGGGGACCAAGTTGATAAAAGAAAGAATGGACCTAATGACAGGGTGAAGGGGAAGAGGAAAACCTAACTTGAACATCTGCTCATACAAGCAGATTTCTCCATCTTGACCGTGGTAGGCCCTCTCTTCCCTCAGAGGTCTCCTTAATTGGATTGAGGGACTGATGGAGTATAAGTATCTGAAGTGCAATAGATCCACCTCAGTGACCGTGCTCTCGTACTCGGCCGCCTCAGATAAGTCAACATCACTTTCGGCGTCCTCATCATCATCAGGCTCAATGTCGGCTGGAGAAAACGTAGACGGGTTACCAGGGAACCTCTGAGCAAACTCGGCCCCGGTAACGGCCGACAGGGGGATAGCATCTAGAATGGGTGGCACAGCCACACTTGGCTCAACAAGTTCAACCTCGGAAGAAGAACCTGAGGTACCTGTGCCGTTTTGAGATGAGGCGCGGCTGGAGACCTCGGCCTGGTCAGGGTCCTGACCAGTATGAGGAGTAAAATCCATGGCAACTTGGAAAGATTCCACCGACATTGGGTCGGAGGTGGAAGACTCAGACTCAGACATCGGCAAGTTATTGGCAGAGACGTCTGTCTGATAGAAATTCTCAGGTGGACGAGGGAATACCACCTTGAGAGGTGGAGGAAAGAGGGGTCTGACAGGGAACTCCTGTGACCTACGAGCTTCTTCCTGAGCTCTCTCTATTTGCCTAATTTTCTCTAAGGTCTTTTCTCTGAGAGATGGGAAGTCCTCAAGAAGTTGGTACAGGGGCCTGAGTGATCGAGCGCGAAAAGTAGCGCGTGTAAAGACGCTAGTCGTTGTTTTCGTTTCGCCAACTCAATACAAAAACCTAAGTTACTACTACACTTGCGAGGCAAGCACAGCGGTAAGTCGGGTATCGAGAATCCACAGGGACAAGTTGCTAGAATTTAAGTGATTTAATAATCCGAAATAAAAGTGTAAAAGATGATTACAAACTAAAAGAAAAGATGCATAAAGGAAAAGATTATTCTAGGCAATGGTATTGAAACTAGATTATGGAAGCGAGTAAAAACTATAGGTTGCGTCGAATATCCCTCACCCGAGTTAATTAGTATAAAATGGTCACATGGGTCGACGAGTTATTACAAATGCGTCTCGTTTCGACAGTTAATTAAATCAAGGGTTGGTACGCCCTAAATCGTCATAAAAGCCTAATAAGATTTTGGCGTCAACAAATATACCGGAAATTACGCACGAAAGGTCGTAAGCACGGGACATACATAATATGCCCCGTCAAATCTCCTAGGTGTAATAACTAGGACAACGCACCCGAAATAGACCCGTGAACTCCATCACCAAAGCAAAGCAACGCGTCAACTCGAGTGAGTTCAATTCAAACACAACCTAATTTAAATTACCTAGAAAGCATGTTAAAAACGCGATAAATGGAAAGCGGTAAATAAACGCAGTAAATCTATACTAGAAAGCGTGTAAATCAAAGCATGTAAATAAAGCAAGAAAACCTAAATTAGAAAGCTTGTAAATTAACTAGAAAGCAAGAAATGAAGAAATACAAGCTATATTAAAATGGCAGGGGAGATGAATAGTCAACTTACAATCCAAATGGGGTGTCAAACCAAAGAGAAATGAAGAAGAACCAAGCAAAAACCCCAAACCCTAAGCTAAACTAACCTAAAATCGTGTATATCTCATATTAAAACCAAAAATGAGTTTATATAGTAAGTAGGAAAAGATAAGGGGAAAAGGAAAGAAAGAGGAAAGAGCCCAAAATATCTGGCACTACCGGTCGACCGGTCGCAGGGGCGCGGTCGACCGGTCCCTTAAGCCAAAGCATATTGTCTCCTTCCTACGGCAAAAGTTGAAACCGCGGTCGACCGGTCCCAGGGACGCGGTCGACCGGTACTCTGTTTTCAGGCTGCATTTGGTCCATGATGAGGGGGAAAAGGTCCATTACGGAAACGAGCCTAGCTTCTTCGTCCGAACTCCAAACGACGCACCGTTTGCGGCCACACGATGCTAACTCAATGAACTACGCATCCGTGGAATTAACATGAGCCGGATAAGAAATGTGAATTGACTAAAATGCCCTTGAAGTAGCGTCCAGCGACGAAACTTCTCCGAAATGCAACGGATCCTCACTTTTAGCGTTCCAATACCTACAAAAGCACAAATAACCCCTGCAAAACATGTATCTATCTAACTCCAAGGTTTTCTGGTTAATGAGCATAATTATAGGCATTTAGGACTGTAAAAGCGCTAGAATGCATAAGGATAACAGACGGAAATATACAATATTCGATACGAATCACACCCCCTAACTTACACATTGCTAGTCCCTAGTAATGAAACAAAGAAAACCAGACCACAGAGGGCGGTACAAAATGTATATATGCATCGAAATATAATTGCCACTTTCGTAGGGAACACGATTGCATTTAGCATATGCAATAAGCCGTTAAACCCCTAGGTTACCCTAGTGGACGAGTGTCGTCTCGTGAGGGTTTTCAGGGATGATACCCACAAACATCATATGGTTTCCTCAAAATATGCCCAAACCAACGTGCGAAAAGCCCAACAATGGCGAAAGGATTTCATACGCATTATTAGCAAAGTGAATGAATTCGCACAAAAGTCCAAATTATTAACATTATAGAATGCACCTCATTGAATTGAAACCTTAAAATGTGGGAGGGGAGCGAGCACATGCAAAGTGTGATTTGGCAAAAACTTATATAAACCGGATAAACATTAAAGCAAGCATATGTTCAATCCTCACGGGTATTACACTCAACAAGCGAATTCACTCAAAACAGGGAGGTAACACACGGGACATGCGGGCATTAGGAGTAAATGTAAATGGAAACTAGGCCGCACACATGTCACAAATGAAGAACGCTATATATAAAATGAAAAACTGTAATCTCAATGAAAGATACCGCACATTAAAAGAGGCGAAATGCATTTTCACAGATTATCACAACTATTATGACTTTTAAATTACATCAACCTAAGATCACATAGGACTTGTATAGGGTTATAATGTAGGCTAGGCTTAGAGTACGAAACGAGGGAATGTATGTACGGATTCAAAGTGTTCGGAATGAAAACTAGGGATAAAAGGACGACGTGGGAAATATCAAAATCGGAAAACAAGTTCCAAAAAGGCATTATATATATCATCGGGGAGAGTAATCAAAGCTTATTGAACACTATACACAACATTTACAACTTTCTCTTTCTTTTTCTTTTCTTCTTTTTCTCATTTTCTCTTTTGTTTTCTTTTGATTTTTGCTTTCTCTTTTTCTTCACTTTTTTCACTACTTTTCTTTACTTATCAAACTCTCATATGCCTAAATTGCAACCGACATCATAACAACATCATTCAATCCCAAGTAACATTCCAAACAAAGGTATGGAAAGTGTATGTATGGGTTCAAACTCCAATTTAGAGTTGGTTATGGGAATGGGGTATGAAATGAAAGGCTATATTTAGGCTCAAAAGGGTTAACGAGGGTAAACATATAAGGGTGAGGTCAAGGCTAATATGGGTGATATAACAAAGAGGGCCTATGATCATTTCACAAAGTTTAGGCAATTCTCGAATCAAAATAATATATGAAAATCATGCTCAAGTAACACATTTCAAGTATGAACTCAATTAATGGACGGTCAAATGCAAGATTAGTGAGATTAACAACGAATTCAACGTTTTCAATGAGAAAAGAATAGTGTATACACTCACAAACGACGAAAGGTACAAAGCTTACTCGGTGTAAGTATATACAATGCAACAAAAAATTACCGAGTTATAAAAATCTTAAACCAAATCAATATAACAATAAAAATGCATGTGCTCATGGGATTAAAGTTTAATTCATGAAGTTATTCACAATATCAATAATCGAGACTAAAGTTTAATAACTTCTAAAATCGAGAACATGCATCATTGGGTTGTCAATTGGATCGGGCAATTATTGAAATTTATCATCGGAAACAAAGGCAAAATGCCCAAAAAGGAGAAAAAAGAAAGAAAATCTTTTTGAAATTTTTGAATTTTTCTAAGAAAAGCATACTAAGTAACTAACATGTGAGCAAAAACATGGACTAAAATAAGAAATGGATAGAATATCCCACACCCCCTAACTTAAAACTTGACATTGTCCTCAATGTAAATTAAGAACCAAGCCAACGAGAGGAAAAGAGCGATATTACCCAAAATTGGAGCGATCCCCATAAGAACAAGTCCAAAGAATCTACAAAACAAGTTAGTACCGAGCATAGCAAAAACAAATAATAAAAAGTTAACTAATTACATTAAACTAAATTAAAAAGGAAAGAAAAATAAAAAGAAAGAAAGAATAAAAAGCTAACTATATACAACCTACTATTTAGGCTCCACACTAACTGTACACTAGAAGTCTAAATAGCTGAGGGTCCACCATAAGAACGATTTGACTTTGGAGGATAACCGGTGTACCCTCACATACAAGCATGCCTTCCGAAAAATATGAATTCCGTTTTAACAACGAAAGGCATGTGTAAGGCGGAAGAAATGAACCATCGCCAATTAAAAGTTTTGGAGGGACGATGGGGGGTTTGGATTGAACGGGTGACAAAAACAAGTGGGGACCGAGAAAAGCCGAATATCCTCCCAAGGATTTTGAAGTTGGAATGGGAGGCGGCGCACACAAAGGCAAAGATGCGATCGTGGAGGGCGACTCGAGCAAGTACTCCTCATCGGCGATAGGGTTTAAAACATTAAAGTTCGAAACCGAGTCATTGGGTACTTGTTCCGGTGGGGTAATAGAGAATGAAAACGGGGATGAAAGAAATTCAAACTCATGAGATGAATCAACATCACATGAAGTTGGAATTTCAAAGGAAATAATATCATTTTCAATGAAATGTTCTTCTTTGGCGGCCAAAGAAGAAATCATTTCATTGCAAATAGATATTACGTCATTTTCATCCTCACTTTCAATATCTATTACGAGATGGGCAAAGTCTAGAATGGCTTGTTCCAAAGTAGGTACAAGTACCTCATTTGGTTCAAAACATTCATCGACTTCAAAAGTCTCGGAAGCAAAATCGTCGTCGGACTCAAATAATAAATCCAACTCATGTTCCCACGAACGATTTTCTTCCCGATAGCGGTTTTCAATTTTCTCATTTTCATACATACGCAAGCCCTCACCGAATGTCATGGGTCGAGGTGCGGATGCATGAAAATGGGAACTTTGAAAATTACCATCGGACTTAAACGAAAACTCATTATTATAGGAATTTTGAAAACTATTCGAATTCGTTTCAAAATTCCTATTATAAGGAGGCAAAGGCCCAAAATCATTATCATCATCATCAAAATTCCAATAACCTAAGTTTTGACTTTCGTTATACTCGCCCAAAGTCATATTTGAATTTGTTATACTTTGGGATTCTAAGTATTCACCGAAAGTCATAGGTTTGCGAGAATTTTGAGAATTATGACAAGGATTACCGAAAGAATTGGAATAAGACATGCTTACCCCAAAAATGGCTCGAAGTGGCGGATTCCACAAAGTAGGTGCACGCGGGAAATTCGAGCGTTTCTAAGTGCTCAAATGTGGAAGTCCTGCAAAAAGTTAGCAAATAATACAAATAGAAAGAAAATATTATGAAATACTAAATCAAATAAAGTCTAAAACAAACTCATCCCCGGCAACGGCGCCATTTTGATCGAGCGCGAAAAGTAGCGCGTGTAAAGACGCTAGTCGTTGTTTTCGTTTCGCCAACTCAATACAAAAACCTAAGTTACTACTACACTTGCGAGGCAAGCACAGCGGTAAGTCGGGTATCGAGAATCCACAGGGACAAGTTGCTAGAATTTAAGTGATTTAATAATCCGAAATAAAAGTGTAAAAGATGATTACAAACTAAAAGAAAAGATGCATAAAGGAAAAGATTATTCTAGGCAATGGTATTGAAACTAGATTATGGAAGCGAGTAAAAACTATAGGTTGCGTCGAATATCCCTCACCCGAGTTAATTAGTATAAAATGGTCACATGGGTCGACGAGTTATTACAAATGCGTCTCGTTTCGACAGTTAATTAAATCAAGGGTTGGTACGCCCTAAATCGTCATAAAAGCCTAATAAGATTTTGGCGTCAACAAATATACCGGAAATTACGCACGAAAGGTCGTAAGCACGGGACATACATAATATGCCCCGTCAAATCTCCTAGGTGTAATAACTAGGACAACGCACCCGAAATAGACCCGTGAACTCCATCACCAAAGCAAAGCAACGCGTCAACTCGAGTGAGTTCAATTCAAACACAACCTAATTTAAATTACCTAGAAAGCATGTTAAAAACGCGATAAATGGAAAGCGGTAAATAAACGCAGTAAATCTATACTAGAAAGCGTGTAAATCAAAGCATGTAAATAAAGCAAGAAAACCTAAATTAGAAAGCTTGTAAATTAACTAGAAAGCAAGAAATGAAGAAATACAAGCTATATTAAAATGGCAGGGGAGATGAATAGTCAACTTACAATCCAAATGGGGTGTCAAACCAAAGAGAAATGAAGAAGAACCAAGCAAAAACCCCAAACCCTAAGCTAAACTAACCTAAAATCGTGTATATCTCATATTAAAACCAAAAATGAGTTTATATAGTAAGTAGGAAAAGATAAGGGAAAAAGGAAAGAAAGAGGAAAGAGCCCAAAATATCTGGCACTACCGGTCGACCGGTCGCAGGGGCGCGGTCGACCGGTCCCTTAAGCCAAAGCATACTGTCTCCTTCCTACGGCAAAAGTTGAAACCGCGGTCGACCGGTCCCAGGGACGCGGTCGACCGGTACTCTGTTTTCAGGCTGCATTTGGTCCATGATGAGGGGGAAAAGGTCCATTACGGAAACGAGCCCAGCTTCTTCGTCCGAACTCCAAACGACACACCGTTTGCGGCCAAACGATGCTAACTCAATGAACTACGCATCCGTGGAATTAACATGAGCCGGATAAGAAATGTGAATTGACTAAAATGCCCTTGAAGTAGCATCCAGCGACGAAACTTCTCCGAAATGCAACGGATCCTCACTTTTAGGGTTCCAATACCTACAAAAGCACAAATAACCCCTGCAAAACATGTATCTATCCAACTCCAAGGTTGTCTGGTTAATGAGCATAATTATAGGCATTTAGGAGTGTAAAAGCGCTAGAATGCATAAGGATAACAGGCGGAAATATACAATATTCGATACGAATCACTGAGCATCAGGGGACAACCCAAAACTTTGACCGACCCTAAACTTAAGGAAAACTCCTAAAAACTACAAACAAGTTTGGCTTGAAAATAAAGGAACTCAGAGATCAAACCAAGGAATGTTGCAGAAAACCTAGTTCACCGGAAAACTCAAATATTCGCCGAAAAACCCACAGCACCACCGAAAAACTCAAAACCTCGCCGGAAAAATCAAATCAAATGCTAAAAACGAAGGAAATGGAGAGGGAGAGTTACCTGGAGATGAGTTGATGGTTGGAAAAGAAGAAATCTCGCAAGAAGCGGGGCGAATCCTCTGCAGAAAGGGCGATGGAATGAAGAGGCCTCGGAGAGAGAATTGGCAGAAAACAGCGCGCGAAAGAGAGAAATGAGGAAGAAGAAAAAGGAAAAAAGGGTTTAACCCTTAAATACTTAGGCACAATTCCCAAGGCTCATCATTGACTTGGGAAACCCAAGGGGCAACTGACAGCGCACGCAAGCCAAGTGGGCACGCCTTGGCTTGGGACAGGTGTCACGCAGGTGTTGGCCTTGGGGTGAACACGCCTCGGAGGCAAGAATCCCCTAGCCACCTGCTCTCGCAAATGACTAAGGGCTGGGGGGTGATTGATATGCCCAAGCATAACCTCGGCCCAAGGATACCTGCCTCGGTCGAGATGATGGCTGAAACATTGATCGACCCTGTGAGGGACAGGGGCCCACGATATCATCCCTCGGCTAGACCTACCTCGGCCCCGGCTGACACTACTACATGCACCTCCCCAAGTACACTACTCCCGTTGCTGACATCAACAGCATCCTCAAGTACCCAGGAATGGCAACCTCGGCCATCAGTAGGCCGAGATGACAAGGAGCCGAGAGTTCATCTTCAACATGGATCCTACCTCGGCTTGGGCCGAGGTTACCAGAGGTATTAATAACCATTAGCATGCTGCATGCCCAACCTCGGCTCGGGCTGACACATCCTTATGTCTCGGCTGATATCGAGCCGAGACTCCTCATGACACTTTGCGGATTGAGCGGACATCCAACCTCTACAGCTCAGCCTCTCCTAGGCCGAGGCCACTCATCAACACGACTGCCGAGCATCTGTTGACATTTGGATAAGGACTCCTGGGGACAAATCAGTTATAACAAGATTATTCTCCACATGTGGGAGAATATTTCATCATCATTACCTACTTGTGGCCATGACAAGTGGCACACCCCCATTGGTGAGGATACCACCCACATGACAAGTGCAGTGTTATATTTATCCTTAAGAGATGTGGGAGTTAAGAGTTATACCCCTAATGTTAGAAAAAGGAAATTTAGAGAATTTCGATCGTATGTATCCGAGGTTTATAGAATGTAATTACCATCAACCAATACGGGACGATAGTGAAATTGGTGAAACATTCTTTGTTAAGCATAATTACGGGAGAAATTGTAACTTTTCTGTCAAGGGACGGAATAAGGGGTATATACTATGGACGGAGGACCTAACGGATTTCGATAACCGATAATGCTAGATAGTAGTGTATCGGGGGGGTTCCTTGTTTGGATTTCGCTTTGCGAGACATCCCATGCATGAAACTTAGCGCATGGTTGGAAATAGGGAGACATTTGGTCACTATTCCATGAGTACGGTACCCTGGTCGAAATGGGATCAAGTAATTATGTATGTAAGTTGGAAGTTGAATTTTGTTTTAAGGTCATTGGAGCCGGATTTTTGTGGTAGGAAAGCATTGAAAGTTATCCCCACGAGTTGAGGGGTGGAACGATGATAAGGAGAATTTAAGAATTTTGATTTCTAGGGTAATTGAGAGTACCCAAATGTCATAACCGCGTACAGAACACAAGGTGAATAAAGAGTTGGAATGATTTTTAGCATGGATTATCTGGAAAGAACTTTATATTATACAAAAGAGATGACCTGTAATTATTTTGATGAATAGAGCATTAGTGATTTATTTTGGTAGTTGTACATATTTGGAAAAATTGTTGTACTTATTTGAGGAAGGTTGAGAATTATTATTCCTCTTTTATTGTCATAGAATTTGAATGCCCTATTCCTTCTATTTCGTTGAATTTAGTTCGTTCTACGGATGAGTAGCCCGCCGTTCGCTCTTCTAGGGCGATCGGGGTGTTGCAATAATGTGGGCATCTTGGTTAACTGCAGTTAAAATCTTCTGAGTCAAAGGGACGTGGTTATGGATGTGTGTCATATATGTTTGTGGGACTAGTTTAACGAAGTGGAAGTGATAGAGTGGATTAAACGTCACATGAGGGGATATAATCCATACATAGGTGTGCAATTAGAATAGCACACCCTCATTTGAATTGGAAGACTGTGGGAAGCCATTTAAGAAGAGTATTCCTTGAATGGAGCAGAATTTAATGATTATGAAGAACACTCGAAGCGGAATTGTTTGTAATCAAATGTGAGAGAGGCTCACACATATAAAGGGTGATGATGTTAGTACGGTATAAGAGGTCCAGAAGTACGCTTCGTGAAGGGAAGAGCACGAGTGGAACCTTCGGCATACACCAAGGAATTTTGCGGTTATCTACAATTGCTGAAATTGGAAGAGGTTGGTAAAGTCGGTACAGTCTTTGGATGGGTTGCCATCCTCAAAACAAGATCAAGGGTTTATCCCGAACATGTGAATTAAGTCACCGAGAAGGAAGTGATTGATATTCCTTTGGGCTGGCTTACAATATTAACTAGTATGCCCCAGACTTCCTTTGAAAGGAAGGATCGCGCCAGTGCATGGTCCGGCGCAGTATAAATTTCTGAATCAGGATGAGATTGGGGAATCCCACCTTTGATATGGGATTTCAGGAACCAACAAAGAGAAGGTTTCGTTTCGAGTAGGATGTATCACCCTTAGCCAGGGAATTGGTGCATGGTGATTAAAAATTTGTGGAGCTACATGAAGGAGATTTTGGAATCTTGATACGATGATTTCAGGAATGCTCTGTAGAAGCACTCGTACTTGTTTGTCGCTTACGAGGTGCTTATTTAGGTTTTGTTATGGAAGAACCTCGACTATTCTCCTTCCGTATGTTTAGATGTGAGTAGATAATCAGAGTTTTTGGATCGGTCGAGAGAACATCCGATAACTGTGGTAGAATTCCACGACTGTTTTAGGCGAGCAAGAGTGATCAAATGTTCATATAATTTTCTCAGAATGGGAGTTTTGTATATGAATAAATTCGAGTATTTGTCATGTAGTGAGGTTCGGCCTCCTAATGATAGTGAGATAAGGGAATTTATAACGTATAGGTGTGACCTATGTGAATGTTGTCGGTTGGAAGCACAATGTGAAGTGTCTCCAATGAGAATGTAAAACAAAGTTGATGTGAAGAAAGGGCTATAGTGATTGAGCGCCGTAATGTGTAGTTAGTTTGTGTACGGAAAAGAAAATCCAGAATTGTGCTACCTGATAGGCCTTATTTTTCGAATTTCGGGATGAAATTCCGTTATTAGGGGGGAAGTATGTAATACCCCATATTTTTATAGCTTTTAAATTATGGGATTTATTAAATTTAATTGAGATAAATTAATTTAATTTTAATCCGGAATGTTGTTTTAAATATTTACTAGCGTGACGAGAGTTAGTAATTATGGAAATTTGTTATTGGATGAATGTTACTGGATGAGTATATAAATATATGAGATTTATTTTTATAGTATTGTCACGTGTGAATAAAATGACAATTATGGAAATTTAAGTCGGGACGCGCTTGTGTCGTGTCGGGAATAAATGTTGATTAATAAAAGTGAAATATTTTTAGTTATTCGTATGGTCGTTTTCAGTACGCCAACGTGTCTGGAAGGGTCGAGATAGTAAAAAAAGTGTACCCGGGGGTTTGGTTTGAGTCTCGGGGCAATTTTAGGCTTAATTAGTACCCCGGGAGGGCATTTTGGTCATTTTACATTTTTGGGTAATTAAACCCACGAAATTTCAAGGGTTATATCAGATGTCTAAGGTTGTCTTCTAGGGTTAGAACAACCAAAGATAAGTGACGGCCATAGGAGAGGGATTGAGAGAGCTTCCAAAGCAATCCAAGGCTTGGAATCCATCCGTTTGCACCGCCGCCACCACCAACGCGTAGATCGCGATACGGGGAATGCAACCATACCAAATTCGGCACCAAACCAGAACGTCAAAAATCCCAGGCAAGTGTTTATCTTGCTTATTTCGTCGATGCATCTTTCATATTGGTTTAGGAATGATTAGGATGAATTGTATGGAAGAAAAACCCAATTTGAGATAGGAAATTGCATGTAGTTATGACTTAAATGATATTCTAGAAACTTTTGTGATGTAGAGGATTAAACCACAAAATCTTGATGTTGTATAAGAAGGAAACAGTAGAGCCAATCAGAATAAAGGAGAAAAATCGCGCTTCAGGACCCCCGAATCGGTTCGTATGTTCCTCGAACCGGTTCGCCCCCCAAACCGGTTTGCCCCTGGGTTCGCGAATGTTTGCTGGTCTGGGGTGCTTTTTCTTCCATTCAACACTTAGAATTTTTTTTTTGTTTTCTTTCCTTTCTTCCTTGGATTTTTCTTCAACTTCAACGGGTCATAACTCACCAACCGTAGCTCGGATTTGGGTACCGTTTCTTCCAGTGTTCTCATTGTTCCGAGCTCTTCAACTTCCAGTTGACTCCTCCTTCGGGATCTGGCTAAAAAATTACCAAAATGCCCTTGAACTTGCCTTCTTAGCTTTTCTTTCATTGTCTCGCTTTCTCTTTTGCGTTGCTTGCTTAACCAGTAAAACCAATAAGAGAATCACGAAACACGAAATAATTGCCAACGAAGATTATTAGCATAAATGTGCGTCAAATCCATATAGGTTACATCACTCGGGTTCACAATGCACTGAAATTAGGGGAATAAATATACAATATTTATGTCCAATCACGTAGTAAGTTGGAAAAACCCTTCGAATTAAAGTTAGAAACGAACTGTTATACTTTATATATAATAATGGGAAAATAAGGATAAATGTTGTGAATGTGGGTTATGGGATAAACCTAAATTGATATAATAAAAGTGGTATATTTATATGATTGTGTATGCATATATTATATACTTGTGAAAATCATGCCCGCGCTACTTGCTATCCCCGAGGTTACCGCGCTGGGACGGTCATATCTCGAATGGGCCTTCATGGGGGATATTGACTCGTATCCTAGAAGATAGAAATCCTAGGTACAAGCTATCGAATCGGTAGTCACAGTCCTAAGAGACGTGAGGGTATGTACTGACCTCTTGGACTTGGAAACTATGCTTCGCCTCAATATTGTTTGTGTATGTATTTATACAGTTCGAGAGTGATTCCGAACTTGTATTCCCTTTAGTACGATTGATATGGGGATTGGATAGCAGAGTATGCCCGCACCATAATTTTTATGTGGGGTGCTGTTAGAATATATATATTATACGAGTATTTAATATATATATATATATGAACTTCTGAAATTTGGGAAACTGCCTACTGTGTTATGGTAAGTAAGACATGTGAAATGACTCAAATTGGAAATACTTGTTTTGAAAAGTATAATATGATATTGAAAAACATTATGAATCAATAAAGTTAAAATGAGCTATTTGTATTAAATGAAATTATCCTTTTAAACCATGATGTTGTTAAATCATAAATCTTGAGAGTCACCTAAGATAAGTTAAATCCTTAGGGAAAGATAGTGTGATATATGATGAGATAAACCATTGGGAAGGTTAGTGCGATAGTAGTGCACATTAGAAGAGAGGTGAGAATTTCTCAAGAGAGTGTCGCACTAATATGTTGTTGAATTGACCTGTATCAATTTAAATACTTGCTAAACGAATTTTTAAATCATATACACTATCGGGCTCTGACCCGTTTCTATTCCTCTTTCTCTCTTGTATATATATGTATGTATTACAAGTGCCCAGCCACAGGGGCGTCTTACTTAGGATCCTTTGGAAGGAACGTGCTGCAGCTTAGGTGGGAGTTGTAGGCTTGTTGTTTAGACGACTTCATCCATTTGATTCTACTCCTAGTTCAGTTTTATCCAGCAGGGGCATGTGTCGCCCTCTTTCTATTATTTAGTTGGTATTGTCAGAGATTGAAATTTTTACTTTCAGTACCTTTATTTCGTGATTTATTACTGTCAGGATGTTTTCCTTTAGTGTTGTAAATATTGGGATTTTTTATTGATGATTAAATTCGTGTATGTTCAATTCTATTTTTATTCTTAATGTGTGACTCTTTAGATGTTAAGGGTTTAAAGTTTTATAACCGGATTTAATAAAATGAGAATAAGGTTTTAAATGGTTTTGACACTTAGCTTAATTATTTAGGGTGTTTAAATTGGAAAAGAATTTTTACGACAGTGATGCTAAGAATGAACCAACTGTTCACCTTGATTTTAATTTAATAAAGGAGTGATCGTCCGGTATTTAATTAGGCGGGGTGTCACAAAAGGTTCTTCTAAAAACATACAAATTGATCTTTCGTTTTCATCTATTTTTTTTTTTACATTTACTTATGTGAAATTAAAAATTCTCTCTTAAATGATTTCAAAAATTCAAAAAATGGTATTTAATCGATTAATCAAATATTGTTTGGCTGAGTTTTAATGATATACTATAAAATAACATATAATGAGTTGTTATAGTAAAATAAAACAATTGGAAACAAAATATATGATAAACAATTGTCACAATTACATCAGTATTGAGTGGTTTGTAAGACTTAAACAAACTTTCACAAAGTACCAACTAAAATCAAATTACCAGCAGAGAATTTAAGCCAATTTCACATTTTCCCTTTAATACAAGATTAGATTTCATATTTATAATCAATGGTAACCCAGATATCATAATTCCTAAAGATCTCAAGGGAATAAAAAATCAAAACGTAAACTTAATCAGAGAAATGTTTAGAGAAAACTCACTGTTTCGGGTCATCGTCGAATTCGAACTTCTTCTAGCACCCTGTGGCTGGGTTTGTGATATGGAAAATGATAGAGAGACTTGGGATTTAGACATAAAAGCATTACTTAATGATGTGGAGGTTCCACATCATTATGACCCTATTTATTTATTTTAATCACATAATACTCATTTATTCCAAAACAACTCTTTATTTATTTATTTATTTATTTATTTATTTGATCAATGTACAAATTTATGTTTTTTCCAAAATATAAAAAAAGTTCAATTAAAAAACATAAATGCACACTATATATAAATACTAGTTGGAAGCTCGCGCGATGCGCGGGGTATACATAAGGGTACGTAAAATTAAAGAAACCATTAACAATAGTAAAAAATGATAAGATGAACATGGTAATAGATAAAAAAAAATGCAAAGTACTTCAGATAACTAAACGTTTAGTAGAAATGTAACTACATATTGTCAAGGTTCGACATAGTGAAAAACATTAATGTAGAATTTTTTTGAAGTAGCAGAGACGTTATTTGATAATCAAGCTGACACACAAGAATTTCAATCTAAACCATCCTTTTTTTCCTTTATTCCATGTTCCTGCAATTAAGTAAGGAGAATTATAAGTAAATAACATTTGTGATTATTTTGAAAAATTATACAACTATTTAGTTGGGTTTTATTTGAATTACCTCGCGACTCTCTTCCTCTTTGAACATTGTTCATTTTCAAGGTCAATGGTATGAGGCATGTTATTGTGTGTAGGAGAAAGTGTAGTTTATGGTGGAATTCCATGACCACTGATGTGATTGTCGTTGAGAATGATAGTGTCCGGACGGAGACTAATTGGACATTTTTCCTTTTATTTAAATTATATAGAATCAAATTTGATACAAAAAATATGTAATTAAAAATTTGTTATGAGTAGTTGTATGAATATATCTAGATCAAGACAATCTTTAAGTGGAACGTGAAATTGGAAGAAATGGTTAGTGACATAAAACAACATATATGAAAAATTACAAATAAAAAATAAAAAAGAAGATCAGGTTTTGAAAAGGGATGATAATCTTGGTGACCGATGCAAAAGAACCAAGTAGCAATTGGATGTATTTGAATAGGAATGCAATTACGAATATAAACTAAGACAACATAATAGACATAAAGTAAAAAAATATCAAGTGAGTTTGTGTGTTCCTAAATCCCAAGTAATGTAACTCACCCTCTCCTTCTTCTTCTAGCATTCGTGAATTTATTCGGCACCACAGGTATCCGTTATCCCAACTTTACAGTCTAAAAGGGAGAGAATGGTGCGTCCCATCTATAGCATTGAAATGCTTAAATGTGAAGAGTTGTTCTATTTGTGGCTTCTTTAGTGAGTCAATGAAAGTATATGGAGGGGATATATATTCGTTGCCTCTTATCTTTCAATCAAAAGGAAATTATATACTTCTATTAACCAAGATAGCACCAATGCAACCACATATCAGTTGAGTAAGGGCCATATGGTAGTCGTAAAAGAAGGAATTACAGCAGTATAAAGGAAATTGAGATGTTAATGGAAAAGAGTTATGATAAAATGTTATTACTTCAGTTCCTAGCTTTCCTTGTTTGCTGAAATATTTTACAAATCATAAAATAGTAAGATGTTGAAAAATGTTAACATATTTGAAACTAAATTTTTTGTTTGTATGAAATAAATATTTTTGGATACAAAAGAGATTAAAATATAATCTTAAGTTGAAATACCTTTTTATTTCCCATCAAACATTTAGCATTAGGTTAAACACAGCCTTAAAAATACAAAACTTTCTTGTTGATTTCACCTTTAAATAGAATTACAGATTAGAATAGTATTTAAGAACAGTCACCGATGGAAAATACACACCAGCTAACTAAATAGTAACGTAAATTCAATATCTAATTGAGAGACCAAGATATGGTGAGGAGAAAAACAAATAATACAAAAGCATGATGGAAGAGACCACATTACCCGCCATTTAGTTGAATAACGGTTATGATTCATATATTAGTTGTGTATTATTCGTAAATGGTGATTATTTACTTATGTTAAATAACATATTCGTTTTAGATTTACGCTGTTTTTGTCTACAGCCCATTAATTGGGAGTACAATTGATTGTTTGTAAATATAAGTTATATGCTAAAAATTATCATAATCTCCTTTATAATTGATCTTTCACGACATTTTAGTTTATATTTGATACCTTTGAGTGTTAAACTTTTTCCATAAAAATTTGAAGTGTTAATTTCACAAGACACAGCAAGCTTATCACATAAAGGGTATGGGCCAAATAATCTGAAAGTGTTCCATGGTATATAAACAGATTAAACTCAATGAGCTAACAAATTATAAAACTGACAGAAACTTGTCAATGGGAATACTACAACAAATTGCATTAGATATTCGAAGACATGTCTTATATGCTACTTGTCACTGTCTTGTTCAAGACATTTTGGTTTCAAATTTCAATTGAAATCTCTTTTGAGTTTGGTTATTCTTTAAAAAACGGCATATAAATATTTTTTCAAATTTCACCAAGACAAACTGAAAATAATTCAACCCTGGATATTTTACAGAACAAATTGTGTGGCTTTAAGGTAAATTCTCCATCTATACTAAACAAAACATAACATAACATGTGGATATAAATGATTATTTACTATTGTAATTAATCATAGTTTGCATTTGTGTCGCTTTATGAAAAAATCATGTTATTATATAGATAGTGGGCAAAGCAGATACCCAATTGTCAAATTAGATACCCAATTGTCCAATTAGTTATAAAATTTCAACCATGATAATTTGTAAGAAATAGCAAAAGATAGAATTAAACACAATACGATATGAAATTCTTTTATCAGAAATTTAGTAAGAATTCAATTTGTTATAGTCATTCCCAAGAAGAACATGAGGAAGAAATTGCACACTATCATTTCATTAAACGATTCCAATTAAGTGTAACCAAAACAAAATTTTGTCGAGCGTAACACAATCATAATTCCTAAATAGATCCAACACAAAATAAACTTTCAATCAATCACTTGATGGGATATGGGTAAATCTGAAACTCAAGGAAAGATTCAAACAGTACAACACATAGAGTAAGATATGGGTAAATCACTTGATGGGATTGTAAATGGCAAAAAATTGTGAATACCAATGATTCACTCGACAATATACATTTCCCAAAAGATTTTACCAATTTCATTTGCAATTACTGATATGCAGAATCAACAGTGTGCGACAATGCCTTGAGCGGGAGCTGAAGAGAACGGCAAATGAATCGATCAAAAATTAAATTGAAACGAACACAGAATAGACTGAACTGTTGTGATTGCAGAGGGGTGAGTAAATCAAAGGAGAATTTGGAACGCATTATGTGATTGGAGAGATAGGGCTGTGTAGATATTGAAATCGTGTGATAGGAGTAGCCAATTGTTTTGCCCGTTTTTTTTTTTTTTTGCGAGAAGGTGAAATGGAATAAAGAATTTGAAGAGGTATTTGACAGGTTTTACTCTTTGGGCGAGAGATACTCTACGTGGACACCCCCGATAAAGAGGCATACGTGGACACCTAATATAAGAGGGAGTCTTAACTCTCTTGTATAGCATTTTATAGTATATAAAGATATGTAAAAAAATATGTGTTAAAATACATCATTGTGTTAATATTTTTACTTAACACAAATCAATTAAAAAATTACACAATGCGATTATGAATCTTTTATTTTTTAACCAACACGATCAGGATCCAAAGAAACACAACATGACATGGAGTCATATTTTTTTCATGTTGCTGGGGTGGACCATTTTTTACTATTTTAAAAATAATCTTTTTACTATTTAAAAAAAATTGTCCGCGCCGGCGGTATGTATAGACGGTCCGGCCATTTATGCATACTGCTAACGGACCAACATATTAGAAAAAATAGTCCTCGCCAGCGGTATGTATAGGTGGTCGGACCACTTATACATATCACTAGTGTGAACCATTTTTTTTAAATAGTCAAATATTTTTTTACTATTTAAAAAAATGGTCCGCGCTAGAGATATACAAAAAAATTATTCTCTTATTTTTTAATTATTTTTAACTCGTTTAGTACCTCAAATATCCTTTTACCCAATATTCTCTTATTTTTAAAAGTCCGCGCCAGCGGCACCCCTAATTTTTAAACTTGTTTTTTTTTAATTTGACAACATTTAAAACAATTTTTGTATTTCTTAAAACTGTTTAAACGTCCGCATTAAAAAAATGCTATTCTTATAATATATTCTTATTTTTAATTATTTGTAACTCATTTAGTACCTCAAACACTCATTTTCTCAATATTCTCTTATTTTTAAAGGTCCGCATCAGCGGCACCCCTTATTTGTAAACTTATTTAAAGGTCTGGGTAAGCGGCACACATTCCGTGTTTTTATGTGGTGAAAGATTTTTTGGAACAAAATAAAAATGCTTGGATTAAACGTGTATTTATACTATTTTTAATTAAGTTTTTTTGTGTGGTATATATATATTTTAGGTGAATAATAAAAAAATCAACTTAAACTATATTTTTTAAACTAATTGACTACTTTTTAATTTGAAAAATATATTTTAAAAATAAATAAATAAATTTATAGTGTAGTTTTTAATAATTTGGGGTGTGTTTCTTAATGATGCGGCAATGCCACATCATTAAATCTCCTTTTTAAGTCCACAACTCCGGTCGCTGTAGTGGGACTCTTGTGATATTGGACTGCAAGCAAATAAAACACAATGAATATATATATATATATAATGCTCTTGTGAGGACTAGTCCTCATTTTAAGAATGCGGAGCGGACATGTGTCACCTAATGGTGCACCTAAAAATTATCGCCTAAATTATAGGCACTCTCTCTCTCTCTTTTCTGGGCTCAGCGCCAGATGACACATGTCCGGTCCGCATTCTTAAAATGCGAACTAGTCCGTACAAGAGCATGACTGTATATATATATATATACAATAATGCCCTTGTGCGGACCAGTCCGCATTTGATGAGTGCGGACCGGACATGTGTTACCTTGCTGTGAGCCCAAAAAAGAGAGAAAGTGTGTCTAGGCCTGTGTTTCGGCCGAATCGGATCGAAAAATGCCTTTTCGAAAAAAATTCCGCTTTTCTCGAAAATAAAATAATTATTCCTATTTCCGATCCGATTTTTTCGAAAAAATTCCGAATTCGGAAAAATCGGAAAAAATAAAAAATTCACAAAATATATTAAAATCAAGAAATTTTGAAATTTTCGAAATTTTCAAAAAAAAATGAACTTTGGATTTTCGATTACTCAAAATTATCATTTTAAAGAAACAAAGAAAGTGATTTAACCCAACATGTAAATACACAAGGATTTGATCAATTTTTTCATTTGTGTAGAAGTTAGGAGGATACTCTTCTTTTATAGAGCACACTTTAAGTGAAGACAAATGGCATACTGCATACCATAAAGAAGACCTCATTATCCAGGGTGATGAGCCATTCAATGGAAGGCTCAAGAAAGAAGCCAAAGAAATGGTAGCGATGGCTTTGCCAGCTAGCCTTAGAATTGTCGGCCTCATTGATGAATTTTTCAATAATAATGCCCTCACAGGCTAAGACATGGTAGAAGAAGACACGGATGAGACAAAGACGGGCCCCTCGTTAGCCGAAGAATTATTGAGGACAGAAGATTCCATGCTCTAGACCTATGCATTATTACAAGACGATAAGACTCATTTCGAAGACGTGACACGCTCCATCAGACAACCTTACTTTTCAAAAAGAAAAGATTCCCCAATTATCACAAGACGTCAAAAGCTTGTAGACCCATCAGAGAAGACAAAGTTGCTATAAAGACTTTAATAAATTATATATTTCCACCAAATTGCTTTTGGTAGCTGGTTCCCAGTCATTTGTAGTGCCTTTGAAACTTATAAAATGGAGCATCTAATATGTGTAAAAGACATCAGTTGGAAGACTTCCAGTATTAAAGTTTAGAAGTTAGAGTGTGTAAGCTTATAATATGTATGTGAGTTAGTAATTCCCATATAGTTAGGGGAATGGTGAGAGTTGTAATTACTAATGCAATGCAATAAAAGTATTTTCTTTTCCAGAAATGTTTTATGCTAAGTTGTAATTATTTTCCAACTTTCTATTCATAGAGGACTATTGTGTGGAACCTCTGGTGTAGCATACAAGGTGTTATACTGTTGAACCGCCATCAGGTGCCGATTTGCCATGAGCCGTTATCCATGTGGGCGTTAGACGTGAAGGCGTAGAGGTAGGAAATGGGTACAATGCCAAAATAGTGGATTGAGGTGCGACACATAAGCAGAGAGTTGTAGGAGGCCGAGACTGGAAAAGAATAGTAGCAAAGCTGAAGAGAAGAAGGAAGGAAGATAAGGATATTGTAGACTAGAAGGAAGGTATAACTCGAACCAAACCCTTAACTATTTTACTTATAATTATATTAAAAGAAACTTGCATGAGCCTACAGATTACTACAAACTTTTTGGCATTTGTTAATCAAACGACTTAACCGGAGAAATCCAAGATTGGACTCTTACAGCCCCTAAAGATAAGGAACTTATAGAATCTGCTTTAACATATGCAGGTAGTACTTTCAAATATATAGATCAGGCTATTGAGTGGTTAGTAAGAGAAGTACCTAGAATAGAAACAATTAGAACAGGGATCCGTGATCTCTTTAGACAAAAATTAAGAACTGAAGATTTTGCAGAAGAACTGTCAAGACCTGAATAATATCAAGAATATACTGGAATACTTGAAGACAGTATAGCCGTATTAAAATTTATTAGATGAAAAAGGTTAGGAGAAACTAAAGCTATTTTAATCAGAGGCAGAGGAATCTATCCTCTCCTTAAAAAAGTAGAAAGAGCTGCCCCTAGAACATATCATAGATTTTTATCATCCTATGGTGATAATAATTTAGACGAATTTGTAGATAACGATATAATTGATATTGTTAATCAGATATATAAAGAAACTAGACTGATAAAACCATAATACCGTATAAGGTATTTAAGACTAGAATATTTTCCATCAAAACCGCTTGCAATTTCCAGACTCCCTTAGGAAAACATTTACATAGATAATCCCCACTATTCAGAATTTCAGTACGATAGTGATGGAAGAAGTTGGAGAAGTAGCAACTCTGAAACCTCTCTTAGACTCCCAGATTAAATTAAACGTTAAAAAAAACTTAAGATTTTAGAAATTATTGGGGTATAAATTTCTATTCCAACAACTTTAGAACAAGACAAAAAGTATAAGTGGTCCCAAGACTTCTTGGACGGTAACGAAACCCGTCATTTAGACCCCCTAAATAGACCCGTCGGAGAACCCGACCGTATATATATATATATATATATATATATATATATATATATATATATATATATATATATATCTGTGTGTGTGTGTGTGTGTGTGTGTGTGTGTGTGTGTGTGTGTGGAGTTATAACCATATTTACATAGGCAAATCGGAGTTGTAACCATATTTACATAGGCAAATCGGCACCTGATAGCGGTTCAACAGTATAACACCTTGTATGCTACACCAGAGGTTCCACACAATAGTCCTCTATGAACAGAAAGTTGAAAAATAATAACAACTTACCATAAAAGATTTCTGGAAAAGAAAATACTTTATTGCATTGCATTAGTAATTACAACTCTCACCATTCCCTTAACTATATGGGAATTACTCACTCACATACATATTACAAGCTTACACACTCTAACCTCTAAACTTTAATACTAGAAGTCTTCCAACTGATGTCTTTTACACATATTAGACTCTCCCTTTTATAAGCTTCAAGGGCACTACAAACGACTGGTAACCGGCTACCAAAAGCAATCCGGTGGAAAGATATAATTTATTAAAGTCTTTAAAGCAACTTTGTCTTTTATGATGGGTCTATGGGCTTTTAACGTCTTGTGATAATTGGGGAATCGTTTTCCTTTTGAAAAGTAAGGCTGTCTGATGGGGTGTGTCAAGTCTTTAAAATGAGTCTTGTCGTCTTGTAATAATGCATAGGTCTAGAGCATGGCATCTCCTATCCTCAATAATTCTTCAGCTAATGAGGGTCCCGTCTTTGTCTCGTCCGTGCCTTCTTCTACTTTGTCTTGGCCTGGGAGGGCATTATTGTTGAAAAATCCATCAATGAGTCCCACAATTCTAAGGCTAGATTGCAAATCTATCTCTACCATTTCTTTGGCTTCTTTATTGAGCCTTCCACTGAATGGCTCATCACCCTGGATAATGAGGTCTTTTTTATGGTATGCAGTATACCATCTGTCTTCACTTGTTAATAGTTCCATTATTGCTATCGTCTCTATAGCTTGGGCAATCTGGAGTTTGGACTTATTAACAATTAAATCTTTAGTCTCGTCTTCAGATAGAATCTCAACGTCTTTAAATATATAATTAGAAAATATAATAAGTCTAAATCCTTCAACTCTCATTCCTTTACAGGAATTTGGAGCAATCCGATAGATTCTAGGAAATAGAGGAAGGAAGTCTTTTACTTTCTTAACATACTCATGGACTATTTTTTCAAGAGCAACAGAGTCTTTTATAGTCTCAATTTGGATGAGTCCAATGAACCCATAGTCTGCTAAGATTATCTGGGCTATCTCTGCTTTCCCAAAAAGATAAATCTTTGGAACGTCTTTCAAGAAACCTTTCATTATTAAGGCATCTCCATTAGTCTCAGATAATAACATATGGAAATGTTCAATAATTATATTAGAGTCTTTCTAATAGTCTTCTGATAATGGAAGATTATTATTACCAAAAGGTATAATACTCTTAGTCTTAAAAGTCTTTTTCTGAGGGTCTAGTTTTGGAGGATTCTCCCAGAGTCTGAGCATAAGTTTGAGTTTGTGGTCTAGGCATAGCAGTACCACAGAGTTGGGTAACTGCAAGTCTTTGAGTCCTCATGAATCTGACAATGGCTACCAAATTTTGTTTGAACTCTATCCATATTCTATTCTTCACATTCCACGAGATAGAGTCTATAAGAGTATTTTCATCATCTAAAAATTCTTATCTAAATTTTATCAAATCTGGATATCTTTGATTGGATCTATATTGTCTGGATGCATCTTTGATCGGATCTATAGTTGTCCAAGTAATACTGTCTGGATGCATCTTAATTTTCCAGAAGCCTGATTTGAAATCAAACTTACTGAATATAATTCTATATTTAATTAGATTGATTAAATTATTTTTGTCTGGTATCTTATAAGAATCAAATTCACAATTCTTATTTAATTGTCTATAATCTATAACCATGCTTCTTTTTCCTCTTTTACATTCAGATTAATTTTGAGCATAGAAGGAAAGGCTATTATGTCTACTTTTACTTTCCCTAATAATTCCTAACTTAAGCATTTCATCTATATCTTTCTTGAATTCTTCCCTGTCTTCTTGTGAATATCTTTTCTTATAGGTTCCACCATTAATAATGGCATCTGGGTTAATAGGGATAAATTTCACAATAACTTTGGTCTTTATCCCACTTAGCAATGGAATTTTTTCCTAAAGTAGGCTATGCTAATTGCCTAATCTTTTCTTTTTCTACCTTTATATTCATCCTCCTTTGTTTGGATATAGCTGGAACCTGTAATAAGGTGTGCTGGGCTTGATCTAAAATGTCTTGTTATATAAGCGCTATTTGCTTATAACACTTTTGGTCTGGACAATTACATGCTTTTTGTAAGGGTTTAGTAATTTCTAGGGCTTCTTCTTGTGTTTTAGGTCTAGGTCCACTATGCTCAGCTGAAGAACTCTGATTTTTATGGGTCTATAGTTGGGTTTGACCTGCATAAGGTTTAAGGCAGTCTGGTGATCTATTAGAGGGGTTTTAATGTTAAATTCCTCAGTATTACTAATTAATATCTTATCGTTATACTGGGTATAAGAATGATATTTACTAATAAAGTCTTGTCCTAAAATAATATTTCCTATGAAACTGGGACGAGGATCCATTATCCAAAATCGATGATTAAGGATTTTGTTGGTCTAATTTCCTAATTTAAAATAAATAGGAATAGTATGGAAATATAAGGTAAATGGATATCCATTAGACCTTTTACCATAGATTTCTTGAGTACTTTCTAAAGAATAATCTTTAGGGAAGACATTAGCCTTGAAAATACTCTGAGAGCATCCTGTATCTATAAAGGTTGAATGTCTTTTAGGATAGTCTTTGTGTTGAACGAATAATTCTACAAAACAAGTATGTGGTTTAGTAGAAATTCCAAAATTATTCTTTTCTAAAATAGATATTCCTTTCTGAGGTTTATCTATAAAATCTAATGGTATTAGGTCTTCTGAACTATTGTCAGAGCGGTATCCTTCTAAATCATAGGAAATTCCTTTTCCTTTTAAGTCTTCTTTTTCTTGCAATCTTTTGGCTATATTTTTATCAATGTCTTGATAATATGTTTTAATATCTAAGTCTATTTGAGCGTCATACTGGCTAGTATAAATTCCTCTGAATCTAGTTCTCCAATAATTTTCATGGTAGTGTAATTGATAAATAACACAAACCATAAACAATTCTATTTGTATAATCTCAAAGCATTCTACGCATCTAAAGTCTTTCTTTCTACATTTCATTTCAAATGTGCAAAAATGTCTTTAATCAAAGTAACATCTAGGTATATAGGTTAGTAACTCATCCATCTTTTCTTTAAAAATGGGCTTAATATACACTTATATCAAGCTTTTTCAAAGTCTATATATTCATTATCTAAATCGTCTTGATTAGTTTGCATCATATACAAGTCTAGAGTATCCACATAGTCCTCATACTCATCAGTATCACTACTATAGTCTTCCGAGTCACTATCTATATATGCACTATAGATACTAATATTGTCATCATCTTCTACGTCTATTATTTCTATTGCATATAGGATATTTAACTCTTCTTGATCTGCATAGTCTAATATTGTATTAATAATCTTAATACCTTCTTTATCTTTCTTATTAGGACATCCTTTAGCAAAGTGTCCTTTTTTGTCGCAAGTCCAATATTCTTTCATGGCAGTCTTAGATTGAGCTACATCTTTTTCTTTCCTATAATTAGGAACCTTCTTATACTTACTAGTGTTCTTCTTAAAATATCTTCTTTGATTAAATCTATTTTTCTTAGTCTTAGAGTTCTTTTCTCTAAAGGTAGTAGATGGTCTAAATCTATACTTTTTTTTAAAATCGAAAAGGTCTAGTCTTAAACTTCCTACGTTTCCATTCTAATTTCTTTTTGAATTTCTTAGATTCAATTCCACATCCCCATTAGATTGGAGCGATGTCTCTTTCATCTTTGATTGGAGGGATCTATTGAAAGTCTCTTCTATCAACTTTACTTGAGTTATATCATGTCTCTTAGCTATGATATAGTCTTTAGCGAAATTGATTCTTCCACCAAGGGAGTTTTTCTTAACTCCAGCTACTCCTGGACAATTTCTATATTCATTAATTAGGATTTGTCCTATGGATGATATCTTCCTAAAGTATTCATCTTTTAAGGTCTCTCCAAATTCTTTAATTTGTTAATATAGTTGCTCATAATTATTGCTATATTCATTTATCTTATCTAGTTTGCAAATGCTAAGGAGGGCTAACTCAGTTTTTGCTATATCTTGTTCATTGATTTGAGCTAAATGTCCAGCTCCAATGAATTCTGATGTAAACAATTGAATGTATTCTTCAAATGATATTTCTTTTTAAAAAAAATTCATTTTCTCAATCTTAGCTAAGGACTCTTCATCTGTATCCTTTTTTAAACTATCTAAATAATCTTTTGCCATAACTCTAATGGATTGCTCAGCGTACTGCTTACATGAACTTGCATTCCATTGTTCACTAGATGCAAAACACATGTTCATATAATTAGGCCATTCGTCTAAGGCCTTCTTCCTATCTTGGACATTGTCGAAGTTAAGGTATATCCCTACTGGATTTATGGCTTGACTTGTCGTCGTCTTAACAGGAGTAAAACTCTTGTCACTAGTTGGAAAGTCTTTTATATAATCACGTTTAGTCTTAACTAAAGTGCTAGAGTATATAGGAATATTTATTTCTATTGGTTTACTAAAAAGTCTAGGAGCATCTTCTAGCCTAATACTACTTCTTATTTCTTCCTTATTAGGTTCTACTTGTGTAGATGGCGTTAGTCTTTCTTCTCCTTCTTCTATTAGTCTAAGATTTCTTAGAAGTTCTTTAGTATTCTTAGATTCTTTTAATTTTAATATACAGTCTTGAGCTATTATATTAAATCTTACCCTTTCTTGAAATCTAACCGAATGACTTTTCTTAAGGTGATCTTTAAATGTCTTCATGTCTAATTCTGAGGGTTCATGTCCAAAGTTTTGGATCCTATCTTTTTCTCTAACTAAGCCTTTGTTTTTAAATGATCTTCTAGGTCCAATTACCGTGGCTTGACTTAGTAAACTAGAACTAGTCTTACTACTACATTCTCCTTCTGAAGGATCATTGATTATGGCTTCTTCCATATTCCTAAATCTAACTTCTTCAGTCTGCATATTCTTATTGATAATCTTAGGTAGTCCAAACTCGATGGTAACATTTTCAGTGACATCGTCTTGATTAATAAACAAATGTTTATTCTGTATAGTCTTAGTTTCTTGGAATTCTAACAATTGCCAAAGGGCATTAGCTTTTTCTTTCATAGGTCCAGTATTCCTAATACTGTAAGTGTGAGTGTAGTCTGAAGCATTGGTTCTAACTAAGATTTCTTTATTAAGTCTACCGCTAAGAATTCCCGATTGCATTCCTTCATAAGGAAATTGGGAGAACTTCACATAGTTTTGGAATTCTATGTTTATATTAACGTCTGGGATAATATAGTCTTCATAACCACTAGCATATAAGATTAACTTAAAATGTTTGACTGTGTCTACGGTTACTGTAAATGCCGGAATGACGTTAAAGTATTCTATGTTGTCTCGCATTTCTAATTGGGCTATCCCAAAGGTTTTTCTAAAAAAATTTCCATCTTTTGTCTACTAAACAACATAATATATTGATATTATTCTGAGGTCTATGTAATCCTTAGATTCTTGCTTGAAAGAGTCCAAAGGTTAGGAATTGGAACTTCCTATCAGTTCCTCTAGATCTAAGCCATTCTGAGTTAAAAACTTGAAGCTCAGTATAGGATTTGTCTAACACAAGATTCCTACAATGGTAAGTCATGTTATAATTAGGAGTCTTAGGAGTGGCACGTTATTTAAACAAGTATATGTATCTAACAGCTGGAAGTTATCCATTATGAATGGAATCTTCAACAATCTTCAAGTCAACTTCACCCCATTCTTTCCATTGGAGAGGATTGGCGAAATTTCTCTCCTTCCACCATGTTCTAACATTGGAGGATGAATCCTTAAGTCTTTGGAGCATTCAATTACTTTGTCCAATATTTGGGATACCGTTAACTATCTTATTAGTCTTATCTAATCCGTCATTTATGATTCTTCTACCTATGGTCTTCCTTTCTCTAGTTTCTATAGGTGGGGATTCTCTAAATTTACAATTCTTTCTAAGAAGTCTGAATAATCTTTTTATCTTTTTATCTGACTAAGGAATTCTTCTTTAAAAATCTTATTCTCTTTTTTTGTCTTATCGAAAATTTCTTCACTATGTCTGGCTAGATAATTAACGAGGAATTTTGCAATTTTTATAATCTAGTTTTTTACTTCATTATCTTTTTCTTATTATTGTGTAGATCTAATTTCTATAGATTCTACAATTTTTTCTATTTTGTCTAAATGAGTTAGAATGAACGGAGAGTCTATTTTTTCTTGGGAAGGTTTATTATATACAACCTTAATTCCCTAAATTATTTCTTCATATTTATCTTTTGCTTAGGCCATGTTTAGTCTAAGCTCAATACTGATACCATCCATTCTAGATTGGTTATGGCTTTCTATGTTGTTAAGATAATTTACTAACTTTTGTTGAAATTTAACAAAGTCTGTATAGAAGGTGGGTAATCCTTCTGTCTTAGCCTTTAAATCTAAATGTAAGTCTTTAACAAAGCTACTGTTATAGTCTTGGGTAATTGCTATGGATGTAGAAATTAAATTTAATCTTTCTAATACGAGTCTAGTTGCTTTAGCAGCGTTGACAATCTCATTTTCATTTATAAAATCTACTATCCTTTATCTTTTCTAAAATTCTTTGGTAAAAATCTGCTAAGGTCTGAATGGAGATGTCTCTTGGTACCGCATTTCAGTCTGTTCTAACTATCTCCATTAGGAATATAACTATCTATTCTAGGGATAAACTGAGCTTATTCTTTAGTAAGTTTAATTAACTCACTGTCCTGATTTTTAGTTAAAGTTTTAATTTCTAAAATGTCTTTTTTAAGGACTTCTATATGATTAGTCTTAATATTTATTTCTTGTAGAAATTGTACTAGGTCTATTGGGATTTGGTTATCTATTTCTAGTAGTCTTTTAGAGATATTTTTTATCTCTATTTATAGGGTTTGAGTGTCTTTCATTAATTGTCTTAATATAAGGAGTATACACTTATTTCGATCTATTATGCTATTAATAGCACTAGTAGTAACTTGTCTACTATCTGCGTGTTTGGCTAAGATGTGTTCAGTGTGTGAACAACCGTCTATGTGAGAGGTTAAACAACTTACTGGGTCTAAATCAGTTATAGGTATAGGATGGTACTCTGGGTTGGTTCCAAAAATATCTTTTTAAATGCGAGGGATAAATCCGAAGGGCATTAAAGCCTTTTTACTATAAATCTAAAAGGAGCGTTTTATGACTCTGATACCAGAATTAGGGTTTGGTCGGAATTTAATGAGATTCTAAATACTCTTAAAGCTTTGATACCACTTTTGGGTATAAATTATAAATCTTTTAAAGGTATGGTCTTTAAAGGATTTTCTATAAGATAAGAGGGGACCATACGAGAGTATGATAATATTGACTTTGGGACCATACGGGGACCACTTTTCGAGAAAATGACAAAAGTCCGTTGGGAGGTCCGTTAAATGAGTCCGTTCTAGATCCTATATATATATATATATATATATATATATAAAGAGAGAGAGAGAGAGAGAGAGAGAGAGAGAGAGAGAGATGGGTAATATTTTGAGATGAGAAACCTTCCGGAGAGGTAAATAAGATTGTAGAGAAAAAACCATTAAAGATAAAAGAAGAAAAAAGATAATTGAAATATTTCTCGATTAATGATATCCATTCGGGTTTCTTTTTTGGATATTCTACGTCCAAAAAGGTCCACTTCTCGTGGCCAAAGATTGAGAAGTAATAGGTGACTTGGGCTTTCTGAGATCTCTATTAATGGATGGTTTTGCATAACAGAAGTTGGTATCTATTGATGCTCTTCATCAGTTGGGATTTCGACGACGTGTGCGTCTTCAGATTGTGTTGCCATAGAACAAATTAATAAACAGAATTCAGAAAACAGGAAATGTAAATAGAGATCGAAAACTACGAGATTAAAGAGAAATTATCAAATAGCTTAAGCTTTACTCCACACACACACAACCTCACCTTCTACTCTCTCTCTCTCTCTCTCTCTCTCCCTCTTAATACATAGACTACACACGTATGCACGTATATATATGGTGTGTGTGAGCGTGAGAGTGTTAACCCACATTGGCCGCAACTAGCCCACCTTATTTTTCCATCCGTAGAACAGCTGTTGTACCACCCTTGAAAACACCAACCTACACCTAAACCTTATATCACTTGCATTGTGCTCTCAAAAACTACACAGC
Source organism: Sambucus nigra (assembly GCA_949130495.1). Lineage (NCBI taxonomy): Eukaryota > Viridiplantae > Streptophyta > Magnoliopsida > Dipsacales > Adoxaceae > Sambucus > Sambucus nigra. Next base: position 125,764,366 of record OX422215.1, read on the forward strand.
ACACCCCCTAATACCCGCCACATTCACTCCCCCCACTTTTAAGCTACCATGCAACTTATCCAAGTCTCCACATTACGTACCTTTCCCCCTATACTCCTTATACTCAGGAGACCATTCCCTCTTCCCGGCCCCCTACCGAACCAATCCCCCTTACCCACGTAAAACAAACACAACCCCGCATACACTTCACTCTGCTAACCTTACCTAAACCCATAAGCTACCTAAAACGGTACATCCTTACCCCCTTTTCTTCTCTATTCTCTCTCTCTCGTTTCACTTTCGGCCCCTATCGCGCAATACCTGCTACATTAGCAGCAGGTTTTCCCCTTATCCCCTTTTCTTTTTGTGGTGTATTTTGGCTCTCCGGTGGCTTCCCGTTGGTTCACGGCTGTTTTGGGAGAAAAACAGATTTTTTCTTGATATTTACAAAATTGCCACTTGAGAAAAATCTATAAATAGAAGACTATTTTCTGTTTTTATGCAGTGCTGTTTTTTCCAGCAAGAGTGAACATTTTGTGAGTTTTTCAAAGAGAAAAGTGAGTGAGAGCTTCTTGTTTAAGATTAGTTCTTGTGCTTGGTTGTGAGTGACTTTCTTGGAGAGATAAAGAGTGTGAGTGTGTAACCTTGTGGTTCCTCCATTTATCAAAGAAAGAAGAAATCCTACCATTGTGGATGTAACCCTTGTTTGGGTGAACCACGTTATATTGTTGTCGTTTCTTTGCTTTGATTGCTTGTGTGTTCTTGTTATCCTACTTGTTGATTGTTGATTGGATTCGTTTTGAGTTTGCACACTTAGTTTTCATTAGGAACAAGGTCTTGGGTGTTTTCCGCACACCAAGTGTTTGGTAAAATTCCGAAGTGAGTTTTATGGTCTTGGTTGCTTAACATAGGACTGTTTTAGCGCAACAAGTGGTATCAGAGCTTTGGTTGCTTGGTTTGCTCGGTATTTTGGTTTGGCTTGAATCAATTTGAGTGATATTGGCATAAGTTCTAGAATTTGTTCCAAATGGCGGAAGAGGTGTCGCGTACTCTCGAATCAACTTCTACAAGCGGAGGCTCTAAGAAGTGGGATCCTAGTTATGGATCCGGGGGCTCAATGAAATTTGAGATAAAACCTTTTGATGAGAAAATTAATTTTGGCTTGTGGCAAAGAAGGATGCGGGGTGTTCTTGTTCAACAACGGTTGGTTATAGCATTGTTGGGTATAGAGAAGCGTCCGGTGGATATGACCGAAGCCGAATGGAGCGATATTGATCAAAGAGCGATTTCTTCAATTGAAATGTATATCACGGATGATGTGCTCAATCACGTGATATCGGAAACTACGGCTAAGGGCATGTGGGATCAATTGGAGGAGATTTATTTGGGCAAGTCTTTGTCAAATAAATTGTTTCTAAAGAAGATGCTCTTCAAGTTAGAAATGAAGGAGGGCGGTGATATGATGAAGCATATAAATATCTTCAATGCTTTGATCAACGATTTGAACCGGATTGATGTTCAATTTAGCGAGGAGGATCGAGCGTTATTGTTGCTTGCTTCGTTGCCCGATTCATATGAGCACTTTGTCACCACACTTATGTTTGGGAAGACTACTCTCAAGTTCAATGATGTAATGCAGGACATCATTTCTCACGTGGCCATGAAGAAGAAAAATGGTAGCGGTGGAGGTAGTTCATCTTCTCAAGGTGAAGGCTTGGTAGCCAAGGTTGTTGGTGGTGGACGAAGAGGAAGGTCGAAGTCTCGGGGTGCAAATAACCGGGGCTTCCAAAGGTCTCAATCTCGAGATATTAGCACGGTTGAGTGTTTCAAGTGCCATAAAAAAGGTCACTTTAAACGGAATTGTCCGGAGTGGAAGAAAGATGATAAGAAAGGAGACGCTACTAAGGATGTGGCCGGTGTTGCTACTTTAAAGGAAGGCGAAGAGGTTCTTACTTGTTTTTCCGCCGATCACGTTGATGGTTGGATTCTAGATTCCGGATGTTCATACCACATGTGTCCGAACCGGGAATGGTTTGAGGATTACAAGTCCAATACCGGTGGTGAGATTCTCATGGGAAACAATGCTACGTGCAAAGTAGTGGGAATCGGGTCGGTGCACATAAAGATGTGGGATGGGGTTGTCCGAACCTTAAGTGAAGTGAGGCACGTTCCGGCACTTAAAAAGAACTTGATTTCCTTAGGCGCACTCGATTCAAAGGGGTGTGTGATTCAAGCCGAGGGTGGGGCTTTGAAGGTCAAAAGGGGATCGATGGTGATTTTGCGTGGCACAAAGTTACCGAACAATCTTTATAGATTGAAGGGAAATACGGTAGTGGGTGGAGCGGCAGTCTCCACGGAGCCTGAAATCGACGAACTACAATTGTGGCACATGAGACTTGGTCACATGAGCCAACGGGGCATGGAAGAACTTCATCGGCGAAAGTTGTTGAAAGGGGTGCACGGATGCAAGCTTGGTTTTTGCAAGTATTGTGTGATGGGGAAGCAAACTCGAGTGCAATTCACTATATCTACGAACAAGAGTAAAGGGACTCTTGACTATATTCATTCCGACGTGTGTGGGCCTTCGGATGTTGTTTCCATAGGCGGCTTTAGATACTTTGTGACTTTCATAGATGATTATTCACGAAAAGTGTGGGTCTACTACTTGAAGGAAAAATTGGAGGTTTTCGAGAAGTTTAAGGAGTGGAAAGCCATGGTGGAGAATCAAACGGGGAAGAAGATCAAGTATTTGAGGAGCGACAATGGGGGTGAGTATAGAGATGGTGGGTTTCTCAAGTATTGTAAAGATGCGGGCATCACAAGGCACTTTACCGTTAAGAAGACTCCACAACAAAATGGGGTGGCGGAGAGGATGAACCGCACCATTATGGAAAGGGCAAGGTGCATGAGGTTTCATGCCGGGTTACCGAAATCATTTTGGGCAGCGGCTCTTGATCACGCCGTGTATTTGGTGAATCGATCACCAAATTCGACTCTTGGTTTGAAGTGTCCGGAGGAAGTATGGTCTGGGCACGAGGTCGACTACTCTACTTTGAGGGTGTTCGGATGTCCGGGGTACGCTCACATTCCTAGTGACGAGAGGACTAAAAATGACCCGAGAACTCGCCGGTGTATTTTCCTAGGCTATGGAAAAGGGGTGAAGGGGTTCAAGCTTTGGGATCCGTCTACGAGGAAGCTAGTTGTTAGCCGGGATGTGAGATTTGACGAGACGTCCATGTTGAAGGCCAAGGAGTTCTTGGAAGTTGCCGATGACGGTGGTGTTAGAACCGTCGAGATTCCTTTGGTATTTCCGAGATCATCAACCACCGATAGTGATAGTGCATCTACTAGTGGTTCAAGTGATTCTCAATCGGGTAATGGCACGGTTGAGGTGGAGCCGAATGAGGATGATTTGGAAGAGGAATTGGTTGAGGTAGGGGACACTCAACGGGTGGAGCAAGTGCCATCCATAGCACGTGACCGAGAGCGTAGGGAGATCAAGCCACCATCTAGGCTTGGTTGGGAAGAGGTCAATTATGCTCTCATTTCTAGTGAGGGTGATCCAACGACATACAAAGATGCCATTAATTGTGATGTCAAGGCGAGTTGGATGGGTGCTATGTCGGAAGAGATGGAAGCTCTACGAAAGAACTCTGTGTGGGAGTTGGTTCCTAAACCCAAGGGGCGACACATTGTTGGCTCTAAGTGGGTGTATAGGAAGAAAGAGGCAATTAACAAAATAGAAGAACCGAAGTACAAGGCAAGGCTAGTAGCGAAGGGGTTTTCACAAAAGGAGGGGATTGACTATGATGAGATCTTCTCCCCGGTGGTGAGGCATACTTCGATACGGGTGTTGTTGGCAATGGTTGCTCAATTCGATATGGAATTGGAGCAAATGGATGTGAAAACGGCTTTTCTTCACGGTGATTTGAAGGAGCTTATTTACATGGTGCAACCGGAGGGGTTCAAGGAAGTGGGAAAGGAAGATCATGTGTGCCGGCTTAAGAAGTCATTGTATGGGCTTAAACAGTCGCCACGACAATGGTACCTACGGTTCGATACCTTCATGTTGCGGGTTGATTACACGAGATGTGATCATGACCATTGTGCATATTTTCGGGTTCTTGATGATGGTTCGTTTATTTTGTTAATGCTCTATGTGGATGACATGCTCATTGCGTGTCGGGACATGTCACGAATAACGGAGCTCAAGGTGGAATTGAGACGGGAGTTTGACATGAAGGATCTTGGTGCGGCGCAAAAGATTCTTGGTATGGAGATTAGACGAGATAGAAAAGTTGGCAAGTTGTGGTTATCTCAGAAAAATTATATTTCGCATGTCATCGGGAAATTTGGCATGTTGGATGCCAAGGCCACTTCGACCCCGTTAGCTTCACATTTCACTTTGTCTGCAAAGCAATGTCCCTCTACGGATGATGAGTTAGAGGAGATGGCTTCAACGCCGTATGCTTGTGCTGTGGGGTGCCTTATGTATGCTATGGTTTGCACGAGGCCGGATATCGCCCAAGCCGTGGGTGTGGTTAGTAAGTACATGTCGAATCCGGGAAAAGAGCATTAGAAAGTGGTGAAATGGATTCTTCGGTATCTAAAGGGAACCAAGTCTATGGGCATTGTGTTTGAGCGGAAGAAAGGGGCCGAGTTTGTTGCGGGGTATGTGGATTCGGATTATGCGGCGGATCTTGATAAGCGGAGATCTACATCGGGGTATGTATTCACTATTGCTAGCGGGCCGGTATCTTGGAGATCCATGTTACAAGCGACAAGTGCTTTGTCTACCACGGAGGCGGAGTATATGGCACTTACGGAAGCATCAAAGGAGGCGGTTTGGTTAAAGAGTTTGGTGAGTGAATTGGGGATGAAGCAAGAGAGTGTTCGTCTTCATTGCGATAGTCAAAGTGCTATGCATTTGGCTAAGAATCAAGTGTATCATGCCCGCACAAAGCATATTGATGTACGGTATCATAGAGTTCGGGATTGGGTTAATTCCGGCGAGGTTTTGATTGAGAAGGTGCACACGGATGAGAATGCAGCAGATTTCCTCACCAAACCTGTGACTACAGAGAAGTTTAGGCATTGCCTAAAGCTTCTAAATCTCACTTCTTGTTGAAGTTCAAGGAGAGGCTCCTCGGTTAGGTGGAGCCGCATTGAGCTTGGTAGATTTCGGGGTGATCTTCAAGCGGGTTCAATGGTTTTCATTCCGGATTTTTGGTTGGATCGTTCGGATCGCCAAGGTGGAGTTTGTGGTGTATTTTGGCTCTCCGGTGGCTTCCCGTTGGTTCACGGCTGTTTTGGGAGAAAAACAGATTTTTTCTTGATATTTACAAAATTGCCACTTTGAGGAAAATCTATAAATAGAAGCCTATTTTCTGTTTTTATGCAGTGCTGTTTTTTCCAGCAAGAGTGAACATTTTGTGAGTTTTTCAAAGAGAAAAGTGAGTGAGAGCTTCTTGTTTAAGATTAGTTCTTGTGCTTGGTTGTGAGTGACTTTCTTGGAGAGATAAAGAGTGTGAGTGTGTAACCTTGTGGTTCCTCCATTTATCAAAGAAAGAAGAAATCCTACCATTGTGGATGTAACCCTTGTTTGGGTGAACCACGTTATATTGTTGTCGTTTCTTTGCTTTGATTGCTTGTGTGTTCTTGTTATCCTACTTGTTGATTGTTGATTGGATTCGTTTTGAGTTTGCACACTTAGTTTTCATTAGGAACAAGGTCTTGGGTGTTTTCCGCACACCAAGTGTTTGGTAAAATTCCGAAGTGAGTTTTATGGTCTTGGTTGCTTAACATAGGACTGTTTTAGCGCAACACTTTTCACTTCTCCCTCATTTCTCATACCTTTCATGTCCCTCTTCACCCATCTGTCTACCACTTTCCATCCCTTTACTCTCCCTCTTCTCGTCTACATACAATTTTCCCTACTCCAGTATCTTCTCAATTTCCTTACCCCCTAAATAGTGCTTGCTGTACAACCCGCCTAAACCCCCTTATCTCTCCCAACCTCACAAAACAATCTCAATCGCACACCTCAACCCCAACTCCTTTTCTCACCTCTCATCTCACACACGCAGCACTATATGTGTAGATATATATGTAGGAGAAATTGTAATATTATTTAGAATATAAAAGAGAAAATAAATAATATGAGAACTAATGTGTCAATTCACGAATAAGTATGTCTCTTTAATATGCGTCAATTCATAAATAGACATAACCTTTGAAAAATGTCTATTAATGAACAAACATGACTATTAGTATAACTAGCATATACCCCGCGCGATGCATGGACGAAAATGTGTATTAAGAATTAAATAAAACGTAATTAGAAATAAAAATGTACTAATGTAAAGAAATTATATAATTATAATGCAATGACATATGAAGTTTCATATTAATTACATAACAAAAAGGTTCATGATATTTTTCAAATCAATTTATTGTACTAGAGACAATCCCAAAGGTAACAATTATTCAAACGGGAAAATATATTTAGTGTTCGAAACGTCAATTTGCTCCATCAATATTTGATCTCTATTCCTTTGTTCCTGCAAATCAATGAAAGTAAAAGTTAAATTATGTAGATTATTTATATTTTAAGCTATTGTTATATTGTCGATTTTCGATTGTAACATAAATTATTGAAGCTTACCTTGATGATTTAAGTCTCTTTCGCGATCTTATGTCATTATAGTCTATGGGATTTTTCATTTTTAGGTTTGAGAGCTTGAATCATGTGCGACGTGCAAATCTGGCGATCCGTTCATAACTTTGTTTCCAACATCCTCTATTCCATGGCTTGAGATGTTAAATTCCTACATTAGGTTATGCAATTCAATAGTCATTATTTGTAAACAAAGCTTAATGAATTAGATGTATGCATAGAACATATATTATTACTCTTTTTAAAAAACAGTAAACAACTAAATGAATTCATTCGATGTTTGTAGATGATGTCTTAAAGTTTAAGCAGATGATGTTTAGACGAATTTGTCATGTATGTCAATATAAAATGAACAACTGAGAAAGAAGATGCGATGAGAGCATGATGAATTATTAAGATATAACACACAAGAAAAAACTCTATATTGTCATTTAATAAAAAAAAAAAATCGATGAATCCAATTGCAGTTATGCACACCACCAAAATTCAATACCTGATAGTCAAAGTCAGTTACCAACACTCCATAAAAATGACAATCGTCATCCTTATTCCTTTGACCATCTACCGGACATCGATGGGCCCAAGTAAGTAATCTTCACTCCCTCTATAAAAAATGACATCATCCATTTTGGCAGATCTACTTGAAAAATAAAAAATAATAATAATAAAATAAGATAACTACCGACCAAATCTTAAAATAAAAAACTTGGCCGGACTAAAAGATCAAACCTAAGATGCACAACAACCTACGCCCCTCTTCAATTCGCTTCATCATCGGATTTAGATTGAAATACCCATTATACTCGACATCGGAATTTGCAAAACATTTTAGCAACCATCAAAATATAAATATGGGAAATAATTTCACAAATACCCTCTTGCCAAAACCCACACACCCCATATACCAGCTGTCCCAATTCGTCTCCCCATATACCAGCTGCACTCCCATCACCTACAACCAAATACCCAAACTCCCAACCCCTGCTGCCTAGCTAGAAAATAGAGATAAGGGGTTATATTTAATACCAATTCTAACCATTGTCAAGAGGGGAGCCGGAAGGAAAAGAAGATGGAGAGTCAAGTGAATATATGAGTAATTTGGGTTAGTATAATTTAGGACATAATATACCAATACTCTTAAACGTTCCAAAACAAAATCTTTGGGTTCTCTCATTTCTTAAGTTTTTTCTTATTCCTACAGAGCCAAGATTTTTAAAAACAATACATTGCAATTGGATAACCATTAATGGCATTTATACCTCAAATACTATTGTATTAGAGGTATAATATAGATGTCTATCTATGAAAAGACACAAATAGGTCTATAAAAGGATATGATCCAACCATTTTTAGTAATCCTTTTTTGGGAGATCATTCTCTAATTTTCTTTCTTATTTATCAATTTATTCAATCAGTTTCATCGAGTATTGGTGGGAATCCTTTAGGATTGTTAACTAAAGATTCCATTGGATTGTTGTGTCTTGGAGGTAAATTTCCTAAAGCCCGATAGCAAACTCTTGTAGTAGGGACAAATAAAACCTTAAGGAAAATGATTCTACACGCCTCAATCCATCACAAATTATAATGAATAATTACCCCCTTCAATCTTAAGGTTTTACTTTTCGAGGCTGAAAAGAATATGAAAACTTTTTGAGTGGCGTACCACACAACAATCTAAAATAGTATTTCATTTTCAATGGAGGAGTCATAATTGTTCTCTCAATTTTGATGAAAAGAATAGAAATGGAATCCAGTATTTCATCTTCATTGGAGGAGACATAATTGTTGTCCCAATTTTGATGAAAGGAATAGAGATGGAATCCACATGCAATATGCGGTATATACATCTTTATAAAGTTACACTTTATCTATTTTGCCTAACATGTTAAATATGCACCATACTTGAATAAGCAATCTTATTGATACGAATTCCAGTAAAAACTAGTTTTAAAGAATCCCATACATAAGATTTTGATGAGTTCTTCAGCGTTTGAAAATTTTCTTATTTAACAAGTGGATACCTTCTCTTTAGTAAAGGACATGAAGTAAGTAAATTGTAACAACCCGCCTAATTAAATACCGGATGATCAGTCCCATACCCAATTAAATCAGAATATACAGTTGGTTCATTCTTAGCATTACTTTCGAAAACATTTTCTTTATTAATCACCTAATAGTTAATTAAGCTAAGTATCAAAACCTTTTTCCCTTTCATTTAATTAAAACCATTCCACGACACAGAATAATAATAGGCAACAACGCAGCAAAACTGAATTAACTATAACAAGAATAAATGTGACTGGAATAACTCTCCAGTTAAAATTATAACTTTTACACTAAATAAAAGTTATATCTACAATGCTTAAATAAATAATTACAACCTCTAGAATCCTCGACGACATGCCCTAAAAAAGTAGACACTACAGATGAGTGAATCAACAGAAAGTAAGCATCTAAATAAAATCCGCATCTCTGCTAGTAGCTATAATCACTCGAAATATACATAATCTATGCTGGGCATCCCTGCTGCTGGATACCTGATGTACAAGATATAGTATGGTAGAGAATATGCAAGGAAACGAGTAAGACCCCGGTTATAAAAGATTTAAAAAAATAGTAAGTGGTTAACAATTATAATTAAGCATTTATTATGTACATGCTAGTTTCTCGGGCTCTCTCTTGAGAATTCTCACCTCTCATCTAGCGTGCACACCTATCGTATCTTATTATCTTCTTGGTTAAGGTTCCCTCCTAACTAGTTCCCACAATATAATTCTAACCCATATCCTAACCCCGTATGTCCTATACCATACGTAATATAATTATTCATTTTCATTTCTCTTTAATATGAACTAGGCTTGTTACAACCTTGGAATTAAGTGTTCACATATTTAATTAAATTCAGATTTCATTATTTACTTCAATCTACAACATTACATAGTAGATTAAATCACAGTTTATATTTTTAATTTACAATTTCACACAGAAGATTACATATCTATATCTACAATGTCACACTGTAGATTATATCACAGTTTATATATATATATATATATAATATCACACTAATTATATATATACTACTATAGCAACTCCCTAGTCACAACTGTGGTGCATGCATACTCTGCTATCATGTCATGATATATAATGTCACTGTATAGAGGACTATTGATTCGGTGTCTCTCACGAATAATATCATAACACAAATATATTGGAGGCGAGCATACTCCCCAGCAAAATGGGTCACGCACATACCTACGCTCACATTCAATCGTCGAAACTATCATATACACCGATAGCACGTGTCCAAGGTCCTATGCTCAGGGTACGAATCTAAAATCCCTCCCAATTGGGCGCACAAGGATAACACCCGTCCACAATGCGAAACTTCCATCCTGATAGCAAGCAGCGTAGGTATGTCATACACATAACAAACTATAATATATGTATACATTCCACCTATATAAATATAACATCAATAAGGTATTCACACAACCATAAGATAATAATAGGCAATCATCTCACCTATATATATAACAATAATAGGTATTCATCATACCTGTATATAACCATAGGGCATACGCACAACCCATGTAATAAATCTCATACGTACAACCCATATAATAAATCCCATATGTAGTATAATTATATCCTGAATATCCTATGTATATTTTCTATTATGACTTTAATTCTCAAAGTATATATTTCCGAACGTTTCTACCCACACGATGGTGATTATTTAATCCTTAAATAAATTTAGTAAGTAAACATCACGTCTTACAAATCCATGTCATCACGACTCCCAAATTTCTACGAATTAAATTCACTTTAATTAGCTTTATTCCACGATAATCCCTAATCCACTCTTAACCCTTTATTCCATCTCTTAAGGTTAATCCCAATTATAGCTAAGGTTATACCCGTAATATATGACTCTCTTTCTACTGGTCCTAACCTTAAATTATCGTTTATCCGATTTAAACCCCAAGTAATATAATTCTCCAAAATAACTCGTTTAATTAATCACTCGTTAATTTTCCACTCATTCACAATCCCAAAATAATATCTTCTCGGTCTTAAGTATATCCTACTGCCCTTCCCTAAGTCCCATTAAGTTCATTTAATCATCATCAAAGGTTCCTCAAAGTTTAGGATTTAGTCAACAATTAAAAAGGAAGACATTTCACATTTTTCAGGGGGAGTCGATCGATCGATGATTTTGGTCGATCGATCGATCAATCGACAGTCTTGAATCGATCGATCGATCGATCAAACAGTGCGCAGTTTTCTGCATTGTTTTTCTTAAGGGTTTCATACTTTTTAATCATTAAAAACCTTTATTAAATAATTCAAAACTCCCCAATATTAACCCCATATGATATACCAAGATATATAATTGATCTCTAATAATCAAGCAACCTGAAATCATCAATAAGTTTGGATTCAAACATATTATTTCTCATAATTTCCAGAAAACTCATATTTTTATTACTTCTTCAAACAACATCATATAAACTAAGATTTTCTTCACCAATAATTCCCAAATTTTGTGGGTTAAATTCTATACTCAAAAGAAAATTAATCATATATCATTTTTCTTTCAATGATTCAATTAACATCACCTAATTCATCTTTGATTATGCATCTTTTTAGAATTTTCTAAACAACCTAACATGGACAATATACATGCTAAATTTACAATAATTAATCACTTGCCTCTAATTCGTAGGTCTGGTCCATTGGGGATGATTGTCCACTGGTGGTTCCTCCCTTTTCTGATCAACTTCCGGTGCTGGTTGGTGGTGGTGACTTTTGGCTCTTGGTTCTCCCATAATTACTCTCCCCTTTCCCTAGAGAAACTCTTCACTCTTTCTCAATTTCTTTTTCTCTAAGTTTCTAGAATGAATCAATAATCGAAACCCTTTAGACTTATAAACAATCTCCTAAATTCGTGCATACTATTCACCTTCCAAGTCAAATGACCATATTACCCCTTCGGGGTGACTATTCGGATCCAAAGTGCCCCGAGACCCTATACAAACGTCCGAGTAGATTTTTTCGACTATTTGAACCCTTTCGGACACTTTGGCGCAGTCAAAACGACCAGTCGAATGACATAATAATAATAATAATAATAATAATAATAATAATAATAATAATAATAATAATAATAATAATAATAATAATAATAATAATAATAATAATAATTCACTTTTATTTCATTCAATTTATAATCCCGACATGACTCAAATGCGCATCCTGACTTAATTACCATAATTGTCATACACATATTACTTTAATCACCAAGTAATATTCAACATAAATCACATATTACTTTATTCTCGAATAATATTTAAATTCGGATTAATATCCAATTATATCACAATTAATTCTAATTAATCCCATTTTAAAAGTCATTAAAAATACGGGGTATTACATACTCCCCCCCCCCCCCCCTACAACAGAATTTCGTCCTGAAATTCGAAAAACAAAAGTATAACAAGCAAGAATAATTCTGGATAAGTATTGCGCGTCACATACTTGCTCTCTCTAATAGACTACTCTGTACCACACATACAATACGCTATCGAATACCCCTAATAATGAACACCTTACTTATGATCATTTTAACCCCAGGTTACCCTGTCACGTAGGTTCTTGTCCAAGCCTTACAGTTTGAGTTTCACTACTTATACTTTATTCTAGATATTCTCTATCTAACCTTCTACTATATGCACTTAAATAGATTAACCGTTCTTTAGATAAATACCATATCGTCTTGCGATTATCATACATAGGTAGGTTAATTGTACAGTATATATTCTACTCACAATATATACTATAAGTTTTAAAACATCTCAACTATTCACAATAGTTCTTGGTTCCTCACTTTTATCCCACAAGTAGGAGAAATAATAAGACTTACCGTACCATACTTCAATTGACACCATGCCCAACAGTAAACTTATAAGAGTTATAGTACACTAACTTCACTAGTGGAACGTACGTCTCTCGTCCTCCCTTAAGATTCAAGGGTACAAATATAATTTATCTTCCAACATTGGATTTTTTTTGCTTAGTCTGTCCATTATATGGAAGATGATAGATCATACCCAATCACAACTCGGTACACATGCCTCGTGAAAGTTATTCCAAAATCGGGAGACAAAATCTTGTCTTAATTGGACACAATATTAAACGGTATCCTATGTAACCTCACTATCTCGGTTATTAGTATTAAAGCATATTGTTTTGTAGTATGATCAACCCTAACTAGCATAACGTGATCTACTTCAATCAACTGATCCACTATCACCCATATAGGATTGTAACCATCTTTGCGATAACATCCTTACTAATACTCTCCTAATACTACTTAGAAATCCCTATCAGTTGGAGAAACCTCTGCTGGTTTTGAATGGTCCACCCTAATTCCAACAGACAGGTGGCCCGCTATAAGAGGAATCTAGCCAAACATCTCTTCATTTAAATCCTATTACCATAGTAATTTATAGCCTGATACATTTGTTATTCTACCGAATATATCTCTAATCATCATAAATGACCGGACATTCAAGTCCCGATATCTAAACCTCTATATTTATTCTCCTTATCCCAAATCTCCAAAATGGGAAACAAATTAAGATTTAATTACGTAGGGCACCCATACACCCTATATTTCTCGCATTATTGCACAAATAAAATATATTATTCTTAAATCAATTTTCGCTCTCTTGGTATACTGATATGCTAGGGGTTCACTCAATCACCCCACTAGTCATAACTTGATCACTCTATCAGTGGCATCATAGTTTTATTCATAATGTTACTAGGATTAGGCGACTCTTAAGTCATAATAGAATTATCAACTCTAAATTTATGTTTTTAAAATGACTAAGGTACGAACTTATGTACTATCGACCAAACTTCTCTCCCACTCCCGACGTTCAATAGTTTCATGCCTGGGATGTTTCGTAAAGCGAAATCCAAACAAGGAACCCCCTCGATACACTACAATTTAACATAGTCGGTCATCGAGATCCGTAATGGCCCTTAGTCCATAATCTGTACCTTCCCATAATTTTTGTATGTTGACATAAAAGTTTACTAGTCCATGCTTATATAACCCTAAAAATAACATAAGCCATGTTTCTCTCACTATCCCAAATTCTCGGCGCTATACATAATGAGCTATTTCTCGCTGTTCGATAAAACATAATATATAACCTGAGTCACATCAGTAAAATAAATTTCTACGCACACATTTAACTAGACAATATTTTCACTAAGGTCTATGATATCATGATATGCAGGCCCAACCCTATTTCAGTTAGCGCCACCCAAAATTAATTTTACTCTCCCTGGAGTATCTAGCACGATAGTCTTATCACTCAATCTACTATCGTTTAAACATTTGGTAATTTATCACTACCTATTACCATAATAAGTTCTGTTATGCTAACTCAAAGAAATAGAAAATTATAATAACCAAAATATACTCTCAGGACCCACTAGATTCACTCACGGGCGACATGAAAAGTCCCGCTATCGACAAGAAATACTTTTGTAACCAAACTGTCAAAATATATCGTTTCCACTAGCCTCGACTCGCGGGAGAATTAAGTGTTTTCAATTTATACATTTCTTTTATGATACACCATGTTACTAGAGTTAATCCTTTGTTCACAAGGATGAAATAAAACTTCAGCAGTCTCTCCTGATCACATAGGGTCCTTCATGCATCTCTCACAGTCAAAATAACCCATGATCACTTCCACCCGTTATACATCTAGGTTTTCATCCTATAGTTGTACCCACCGGTTGGGGATAAATTATTCACTCATGTGGTTTACACACCCATTATTGAAACGTTGGCCCAATATATCTAGGCCTCAATTATGGTCTTACCGACCTCCCTTTTTTTTCTTCTTGGACCCCGCCGACCTTGAAATACGGTATGCTACAATTACTAAGGACTCCACTTGTCCTATTTAAACCTACCACTCTTGGGTCATAAATTTCTTGGCCTAATTATCTTGACCCAATTACTCCCCTAGAAGTCCCACTCCTCCAGTTGTTATGCCTAATTGGTATGGTCTATTATTCCCAAAATTTATCGGTCTCACTACTCAATGTGGACACATTTAACACTTAGTAGTTTCTCTCTCTACACATAGGGTAATTTCCCTTACTATATCCTCGTTACTAACCTTTTGAACGTCCTTCTCTTGGACCTATCAATCTTAACTCCCAATTGCTACTCCCATTATTCTTTTGCTCTACGGGTCCTATGGGATATATTATCGATTACACTAGTCTTGGCTGATTTCATCGCCACTAAGTAGGGGTTTAATTATGTCACACTAAATGGGTCCCTTACTGGGTACACCTTCGGGTGATGTTTTCTTAACAATATTGAATTCAATCTTGCCATTCGGTTGGGTTTCCTATTCCTTCTAGCTCCCTTTCACTTGGAATCATCATTAAATTTCTTGGTGACGTTAATCTTAGTCGTCTTTGTCAGATTTCCACTCACACTAGAGTATTTCACTCACGAGTCCTTTCACATAATGAACTCTATTTATATTCTAAACACCCCATTCTTCATAGGGTCAGGAGTTCGTTAAACAAGTTACTTCTCTATTTCTAGCCCATAAGAGATAAGTTTCGAAATTTTATTCATATCCTGATTAAAACATCAAATGGATGATTTCACTATCAAACCATACCTAAAATTCTTATTCCATATTCACACATGTTCTTTATATGTGATGTCTAACTCTCATCACTTAAGTTTGCTCTTCCCCCAAAAAAAATTCTAGAATTTTTTTCCAATCCTAGGTGTTACTACACTTTACCCTTCACAATTGCATTTGAATTTCTTCCTTCACAAGAGTCCTTCTGAATCCCTCACCTTTCACATACAGTGTTGGGTGAGTTAAGGATGACACAACCATCAACTATGCTGGTTCTTGGGAAACTACAGCTCCCAAGCCACTTCCTTAATGTTTTCAGCCCAAACAATAATTATGATGGTTTCTATCTCCAGCACCATTTTCCAAAATGCTCTATATCTTTGGTTGATTCCTCCTCCTGCTGTCCTTCTAATGGCTCTTGCTAGTCATCCCAACCTGTTTGGCGCACGATGCCCGACCGAACTCGTATAAGTATTACATCTCACATACTTCATGGCAGGAGAACGTAAGTCAAAATAAGCAGAAGAATTCAACATAATAATAATAATAGGGCTCTACATCAAAGAACTCTACGCTGAAATGTAGTAAGTGGCACAGATCCTAAGGACATTAAACTTGATGCTCTGACACCACTTGTAACATCTCGCCTAATTAAATACCGGATGATCAGTCCCATACCTAATTAAATCAGAATATACAGTTAGTTCACTCTTAGCATCATTGTCGAATTTTTTTTAATTATTAATCACCTAATAGTTAATTAAACTAAGTGTCAAAAACTTTTTCCATTTAATTTAATTAAAACCATTCCACGACACGGAATAATAATAATATGCAACAACGCAGCACAACTGAATTAACTATAACAAGAATAAATGTGACTGGAATAACTCTCCAGTTAAAATTATAACTTTTACACTAAATAAAAATGATATCCACAATGCTTACATAAATAATTACAACCTCTAGAATCCTGGGCAACATGCCCTACACGCTACAGATGAGTAAATCAACAGAAAGGAAGCATCTAAATAAAATTCGCATCTCGGCTAGTAGGTATAATCCCTCGAAATATCCATAATCTATGCTGGGCATCCCTGTTGCTGGATACCTAATGTACAAGATATAGTAGAGAAGAGAATATGCAAGGAAACATGTTAGAGCCCGATTGTAAAAGATTTTAAAAAATAGCAAGTGGTTAACAATTACAATTAAACATTTATTATGTACATGTTAGTTTCTTGGGCAGTCTCTTGAGAATTCTCACCTCTCATCTAGAGTGCACACCTATCATAGCTTATTATCTTCTTAGTTAAGGTTCCCTCCTAACTAGTTCCCACAATATAATTCTAACCCATATCATAACCCCGTATGTCCCATACCATACATAATATAATTATTCATATTCATTTCTCTTCAATATGAAATAGTCTCGTTACAACCTTGGAATTAAATGTTCACTTACTTAATTAAATTCAGATTTCATTATTTATTTCATTCTACAACATTACACAGTAGATTAAATCACAGTTTATATGTTTAGTCTACAATTTCACACAGAAGATTACATATCTATATCTACAATGTCACACAGTATATTACATCACAATTTATATATATATATATATATATATATATATATATAATCACACTAATTATATATATACTACTATGGCACCTCCTCAGTCACAACTGCGGTGCATACATACTCTGCTATCATATCCTGATACATAATATCAATGTATAGAGGACTATTGATTCGGTGTCTCTCACTAATCATATCATAACACAAATATATTGGAGGCGAGCATACTCCCCAGCTAAATGGGTCACGCACATACCTACGCTCCCATTCAACTGTCGAAACTACCATATACACCGATAACACGTGTTCAAGGTCCTATGGTCAGGGTACGAATCTAAAATCCCTCCCAATTAGGGGCACAAGGATAAGAACGTCCACATCCCGAAACCTCCATCCCGATAGCAAGTAGCGTATGTATGTCATACACATAACAAACTATAATATTAGTATACATTCCACTTATATAAATATAACATCAATAAGGTATTCACATAACCATAAGATAATAATAGGCAATCATCTCACCAATATATATAATAATAATAGGTGTTCATCATACCTGTATATAACCATAGGGCATACACACAACCCATATAATAAATGTCATATGTAGTATAATTATATCCCAAATATCGTACGTATATTTTCGATTATGACTTTAATTCTGAAAGTATATATTGCTGAACTTATCTACCCACACGATGGTGATTATTTACTCCTCAAATAAATTCAGTAGGTAAACATCACGTCTTAGAAATCGATGTCATCACAACTCCCGAATATTTACGAATTAAATTCACTTTAATTAGGTTTATTCCTCGATAATCTCTAATTCACTCTTAACCCTTTATTCCATCTCTTAAGGTTAATCCCAATTATAGCTAAGGTTATACCGGTAATATATGACTCTCTTTCTACTGGTTGTAACCTTAAATTATCGTTTATTTGATTTAAACCCCAAGTAATATAATTCTCCAAAATAACTCGTTTAATTAGTCACTCCTTAATTTCCCCCTCATTCACAATACCAAAATAATATTTTTCGGGTTTTAAGCACCCTTCCCTAAGTCCCATTAAGTTCATTTAATCATCATCAAAGGTTCCTTAAAGTTTGAAATTTAATCAACAATTAAAAAGGAAGAAATTTCACATTTTCCAGGGGGAGTTGATCGATCGATGATTCTGGTCGATCGATCGACAGTCTTGAGTCGATCGATCATTCGATCAGACAGTGAGTTTTCTGCATTGTTTTTCTTACGGGTTTTATACTTTTTAATCATCAAAAACATTTATTAAATAATCCCAAACTCCCCAATATTCACCTCATATGATATACCAAGATATATAATTGATCTCTAATAATCAAGCAACATAAAATTATCAATAAGTTTGGATTCAAACATATTATTTCTCATAATTTCTAGAAAACTCATATTTTATTATTTCTCCAAGAACATCATATAAACTAAGATTTTCTTCACCAACAATTCCCAAATTTCGTGGGTTAAATTCTATACTCAAAAGAAAATTAATCCTACATCATTCTTCTTTCCAAGATTCAATTAATATCACTATAATTCATCTTTGATTATGCATCTTTTCAGAATTTTCTAAACAACCTAACATGGACAATATACATGCTAAATTTACAATAATTAATCACTTCCCTCTAATTTGTAGGTCTGGTCCATTGGGGATGATTGCCCACTGGTGATTCCTCCCTTCTCTGGTCAACTTCCGGTGGTGGTTGGTGGTGGTGACTTTTGGCTCTTGGTTCTCCCACAATGACTCTTCGCTTTCCCCAGAGAAACTTTTCACTCTCTCCCAATTTTTTTTTATCTAAGTTTGTAGAACGAATCAATAATCTAAACCCTTTAGACTTATAAATAATCCCCCAAATTCGTGCATACAATTCACCTTCCAAGTCAAATGACCATATTACCCCTCCGGGATGACTATTCGGCTTCAAAGTGCCCCGAGTCCCTATACAAACGTCCGAGTAGACTTTTTTGACTATTTGAACCCTTCCGGACACTTTGGCGCAATCAAACCGACCATTCGGATGACATAATAATAATTCACTTTTATTTCATTAAATTATAATCCTGACACGACTCAAATGCGCGTCCTGACTTAATTACCATAATTGTCGTACACATAATTCGTGACAATTTTAAAAAGTCATAATCATATATATTACTTTAATCAATAAGTAATATTCAACATAAATCACATATTACTTGACTCTTGAGTATTATTTAAATCCGGATCAATTTTCAATTATATCACAATTAATTCTAATTAATCCCATTTTAAAAGTCATTAAAAATACGGGTTATTACAAAAATAAAGGAGATATTATTCATTTAGCGACGTTGTTCAAAAACATTATTATACTAGATTTTAGCCCCGCGCGATGCGCGGGCGATTTATAATTCTTTTTATAATATATATATTGATTAGAAATTTACAATTATTAAACACATATATTAAATTCGTAATACTATTCCATACAAATATAAAACACATGTATTACATTCATAAAGACCAAGGGAGGTTTATATGTTGAATGTACAATGGATATTATTAGTCTATCATTATAAAATGTAACTGAGTAGTTAAAAGAGTGTAATGATAAAATCATTATAATCTTTTTGGTTACATTTATTATTTTACAATTCACTAAACTTCTAATGTTTTCATCAACCCCTGTGATAAGTGGAACTATATTACATAAGAAACGTGAATAAAAGCTATCGCATACGTCTTTCTATATTAGAAAACTCAACAGGCTTCTTATATATATATATATATACACATAAAAAGGAAAATAAGAAAAAAGAAAATCCATAAAGGAAAAGTGTACATATACAATCACGATTGAAATGTAAAAACCCTCACAAAACAAATATATGGCACGCGAGTCACATTCTCCTATAAATACAACAAAACAAAAACATCGTTTATATCAAAAGAAAATACATACACAATCAAAGAAAATGAAAGACTAAATTATTACTTATCTTATCTTATACATATATGATTAAATAATAAATTAGCAACCTCAATTCTTATAAATTACAAATAATCCACCTCCTGAAACTTTAAATAATAAATTTAAACACCGAATAAAATAGCAAAAAAACGTATATGAATATTTACATTAGGGGTGACAATTTTATAAACGACTCGAAAACACGACCCATAACGAACCAAAATTTACAAGATTTGCCATGTTCTTGTCCGATTTTTTAGAACGAAATTGTGTTTTGTCGTATTGTGGTCGTGTCAAAATTATGAGTTATGTTATTGCGTCTTGTCGTATTTTTATTCATGTCATTGTGTATATTTTAGTTTAATTGAGCATGAAATTTAAGAAATCGTATTGTCTGTTCGTGTTTTTATACATGTCATTGTGTATATTTTTGTTTAATTGAGCACGAAATTTAAGAAATCGTATTAATGGCGTCGTGTTCTATATGGGTCGGGTCTGTGTCAGGTTAAAAAAATGAAGTTGTGTCGCACTCACGATCCAAGTTAATAAATTATTACGTTGCTTTTCGAATAGCCACCGTTGAAAAATACGACTGAATCAGGTAACGATTGACAAATACACATTTTTCCGCATGTGAAATATATCCAATATAATTTAAAAACTATTAACATATTACTTCATATATTGCAGGAAGAAATATAACATATCTTCTCTACCCTATAACACCATTGAAGCTACTTGGAATATACAAATGCATCGCCAAGCTCTTACCATACTTCTGCGCTTTTAAATTTTTAGAAAATTGTCGTTCTGAATAAATTGTTTGTCATACATTAATAGATAAATTCTAGAAAGATTAGGTATTTTCGTTCTCATTTCATTCAACAAATATATTGTCTCACAACATAGTAAAATAATTATTAATAATTTCTAAAATGTTAGCTACGATTTTAGAATTTTTTTATAAAGAAATATTAATAAACAAAAAAATATCAATAATTTATTAAAAATCATTAAAAAATTATTAAAAAATTATTAATATTTATTAATAATTAATTTTTTTTTATAGAAAATAATTTATTAATACAAAAAATTGTACAATTATTAATAATTTCTAAAAAGCATGACATAAAAAGAATTTTTTATTAATAAACAAAAAATTGTACAACTGCTTTCTTTTTGTATAAAAAACATAGTTTCAACAATTTGGTATAACCTTTTTTGCTCTTTTTTTAAAAACAGTCTTATATATTTTAACTGTTTAAAAAAAAACAGTTTTTTACAATAATTTTTTTTATACTTTTTTAATATCACGTTTTTTTCTTTATATAAATATATGGTTTAAAAAAACTGTACAGTTTTTATTTAAAAACCATTTTTTAAAACTATATATTTTATATAAAGAAAAAAACATAATAGACAGATATATAGATATATGAAAACTGTTTTTTTCATATATAGATATGTGAAGAAAACTATTTTATATATATATATATATATATATATATATATATATATTACGTTTTTTTTCTCTATATATAAATATTTGGTTTAAAAAAACTGTACAGTGTTATTTAAAAACTGTTTTTTAAACTATATATTTTATATATAGGAAAAAACGTAATATATATATAGACATTTTAAAGTTAAAAATGTATAAAAGAAAGTTTTAATATATCTATATACTACGTTTTTTTTCTTCATATAATTATAAAGCCATCACACCAGCCTCCTTCCATGGATGGATTTGAAATTTTTTGAAAAACATACTGAAAAAAGAAGCTTATACACCCAAGCCCCAAATCTAATACCTATATACAAATATAAACATAGGAGGCTACCATTGGCAAATATGCAAAATCTCGTACCCATATTCATGATATTAATTGATATGCAAAATCACATAACGTCTAAGTTCTACGTACAAATTCAATATAAGGTATGGAGATTAAAAGAAGAATTGGCTTGTTATAACTAATGAGTCACCGACTCCATTTATATATTTGATAACTTACAGACGCACTTTGGAGAAAGAGTCCCGCTAGACTCCACTCTCATTCGTATGACCTCCATTCACCCCCAAATTTGACAAGAAGAGTTGTCAAAACTCTCTCTCTATTATACTTGAACGACGAACCAACCCTACTAAGGGAGATGTGGTGAAGGGTTCTTGGATTCAACCGGAATATAAGGGAGAGAAAAAGAGAGGAGGGGAAACGAATAGTCGGTACACTCGGTACACTAATAAATATTAAGCCACTATGCCACGTGGAAATTTTCTAATGAAGACATCGAACAGGAAGGCAGTAAACAAAGGGTCTTGGGATTGCGAGCAGACAGCGGGAGAAGGAGAAGCCTCAAAGATTAACCTAGGTATATTTATTTCTCCTCACACGGGGCACAAAATCAAGTAGAGACATCATTTTTTTTTATAATACTAGTTTTAAGCCCAGCGCAATTCGCGGGTGCTTTAAAGTTCTTGTTATACAATGCAACATGAAAATATTTATAAAAATAGAGGTAAAATATGTAACCTTAAAAGATCAATTTTATATTTGTGTGATACATTCTTTTAATTTAGAAACAATTATAAAATGATAACGAATATATGTATTTCATTTGTAGAATATTTGAGGCGAAACAAATACTTGCATCTAAAATTGAAATGCAAAATAGAGAATATTTAATGATAAAGTATGGGGAATTACACAAACAAAAAGAATATAACACACAAAAAAACACGCACGCGCATATATATAATCTTTATAAATTATTTTTAAAACATTATTTTTTATAAAATTATAAATATATAATATTTTTATAAAACTATACTTTTATCATTTTTTTTATAATTTTTTTGACAAAACATGATTTTATAAAGATAAGTATAAAATATTTTATTATGTATAAAAATTGATAAATTGTGTTTTAAAATGTTGTTTTATAAATATCAATATAAATTTTTAAGGAACAATATTTTTATAAACTAATGTTAACGTTCAGAATCTAATATAAATACATTTTATTTTTTTTATAAAAAACATTTTTTGATTTATATATAAAAAAATTGTTAATTATTAATGTATATGATATGCCCAAGTATAACCTCGGCCCAGGGATACCTGCCTCGGTCGAGATGATGGTCGAAACATTGATCGACCCTGTGAGGGACAGGGGCCCACGATATCATCCCTCGGCCAGACCTGCCTCGGCCCCGGCCGACACTACTACATGCACCTCCCCAAGTACACTACGCCCGTTGCTGACATCAACAGCATCCTCAAGTACCCAGGAATGGCAACCTCGGCCATCAGTAGGCCGAGATGACAAGGAGCCGAGAGTTCATCTTCAACATGGATCCTACCTCGGCTTGGGCCGAGGTTACCAGATGTATTAATAACCATTAGCATGCTGCATGCCCAACCTCGGCTCGGGCCGACACATCCTTATGTCTCGGCTGATATCAGGCTGAGACTCCTCATGACACTTTGCGGATTGAGCGGACATCCAACCTCTACAGCTCGGCCTCTCCTAGGCCGAGGCCACTCATCAACACGACTGCCGAGCATCTGTTGACATTTGGATAAGGACACCTGGGGACAAATCAGTTATAACAAGATTATTCTCCACATGTGGGAGAATATTTCATCATCATTACCTACTTGTGGCCATGACAGGTGGCACACCCCCATTGGTGAGGATACCACCCACATGCACATTACATGCATAGGGGGTACATAGACCCCCTAGGTCCTATATAAAGGGATCATCCCCAGCCTTGCAAAAGGATCCAGAGATAAAAACCCTAGCTAAAACTGTCTAAGGACATACAGTAGAGAGAGAGAGAGCTTGAGTGGTTGTATCCATGGCCATTAGTGCCTTCTTTCAGTGATATTACTCACACTCACTCACAGTGGACGTAGGCCAGTTGGCTGAACCACTCATATTCCGGTGTTGATTCCCCTTATCCTCACCTCATTCTTATCTTCTTTATATAGTTGTGCTGCCATTGTTGTACCTATATTGAGCTTGCACACACCTCACCTGGTGGTGCTGATTCTCAGCATCATCATTTTGGCGCCGTCTGTGGGAGCGAGAATATATCTCTTCCTCTTTTTCTGCTTAACCTCACCGGAGACTCTGGTGGTGAACCGAAAACCACCCCTTGCGTGGAGCTATTTCACCATTGAAAGAGGTCCTTTAAGGTATTAAGCTCACCTGCTACTCAAAGCCCTATAGTGATAACACATGGCACCAGACTTGCCACCGCCTCTTCCCCCGCCTGTGGGTGGAGGGGCTAGTTCCAGTCAGGCTCCTCCTCAGTCCGAAATGGCGGAGGTGGCAGCAGCCTTGAAATCTTTAGCTGCAACGCAACAAGCCATGAAGGAGCAATTTGTCCAGCTTAGCCAAACCATGATGATGAGGCCACCTGGAGTCTCACCGGACATGATCACTCCGGCGGCAGTTTAGCCCCAACCGGACGCCAGGGGACCACCCCAGGCACCGATGAAGGACCAACCTGCACCCCAGCGGAGGAGGGATGTTGCTGACCCTAGGCGCTTGTGCCTGGGGAGGCAAGGAAACCCTTGCCCAGAGGACAGGTATGATGACCCAGAGGCTGAAGAGGCCCCGGAAGACTGTTGGGAGCCGTATGAGGTGTCAGATAACACTGTACGGCCTCTTAGGCAGAGCAAAGGATGTTTCGGCCGAAGAAGAGAAGAGGCCCAACCAAGAGGGTCCGCTTTTAACAGGTTGAGCAGAGGCTCGGCCTTCGAGAGGCTGGGTCCGGCTAATGACCTAAGATAAAGGTTGTCAAGGTCAAGGAGTGCAGCAGGATCCTAAAGAGGGAATAGGCAGGCTCGGCCAGATCAAGGCCGACCCATGGAGAGGAGAGCCAGGGAGCAGGAAGAGGTCAACAGTCAACGGGTCGTGGCTGGGGAACCCTCTGTCCATCGCAGAGAGGTGGCAGGGGATAACCTCGGCCAAGCTGATGAGAGAAGACCCTGGCAGCAGCAGATATTTACTCAATACCTGATGAGATGAAGTGCAGGGCCTTCTCAGGCACCTTGACAGGGGCAGCACACAGCTGGTTCACCTCTCTTCCAAAGAACTCGATCGAAAACTTCAAAGGCTTAGCTGAGCAGTTCATCCACAACTTATGCTTTGGGGTAAGACCTCAAAAGAAGACTACCCACCTCCTATATGTCAAACAGGCTAAGGGTGAAAGCCTAAGAGACTATATAGCAAGATTCAACAAGGAGAAGCTGAAGGTGGAAGATTACGAGGAGAGCATAGCCATGACCGCCCTTATAGGAGGCCTCCAAAAGGGAAAGCTACTATGGAAACTGGAGGAAGACCCTCCTAAGTCTATGGCAGAGCTGCTGGCAACCGCGGGGAAGGTGATGAAAACGGAAGAGGCAATGGCTGCCAAATATGAGGAGGATAACCGTGGTAACACAGGGAGGTCCCAGGGCAAGAAAGAGGGGAAGAAGAGGTCAGTAGATGACAAATTCGCTCATTACACTCCTCTGACTGTGAGCTGTGAGCACATCCTTAATGAGATCAAGACTGATCGGGCTCTGCGGTGGCCAGAGAAATTGAAGGCCCCACCACATAAGAGGAATAAAAACCTCTGGTGTGAGTTCCATCAAGATCACGGCCATGTCACAGACAGATACTTCGCTTTAAAGGATGAGATTGAGAAGATGCTGAAATCTGGGAAGCTGAGAAAGTATGTGGATGGCAAAGACCCAAGGGGTGGAAGAGAAGACCCCAAGAAGAGAAGGAACGACGGATGCCGTGGCGATGTCCCGGCCAGAAGGGACGATGATTCAGAGGGAGATAATGCAGATGACCCGGATCTCCCACCAAAGGATGACAACACTCCCGTGAAGAGGGTCGGAATGATCTCCTTTGGAGTTAGAACCATATGTGGAGGATTCGTAGGAGGTGGCTCTGAGGTAGCCGATAGGAAGGCTCATGTAGCGGAGGCCAAGTCGGTGGCCAAGCCTGAGGTTGTGAATATAACGTCTTCTGACGCTGTGCAGATGAGGACGAAGGTGGACATGGACACCCTCGTGGTGGGGTTCTCCCGACTCGACTTCAAGGGCATATTAGCCCCCCATGATGACCCTTTGGTCATAACAACAAGGGTGCATGGGTGCGATGTAGGGAGAATCCTCATAGATGGAGGAAGCTCAGCATATGTGATGTTCTGGCCTTGTTTCAAGAGCTTGGGTCTTAGCAGATCAAGGCTAGTACCCTACCACCACCCCTTGATAGGCTTCAGTGGTGAGAAAGTGCACCCATTGGGCATGTATGAAATGGATCTACGCATGGGGGACGAGTGGCCTAAGAGGCTGACTAAGAAGATAAACTTTTTTGTTATGGACAAAAATGTCTTCTCGGCCTACAACCTCATCATCGGAAGAGTGACCCTCAAGGAGTTTGAAGCCGTGCCGTCGACGGTCCACCAAATGCTAAAATTCCCGACTCCTTATGGGGTAGGGGAAGTGCAGGGGGACCAGACCACTGCACGGGAGTGTTACTTCAACTCAGCTGAAGAGATGGAGGCCCATAAGAGAGCAACCGCCACCTACAGCATAGAAACTCTTGATCCGAGGGATGAAACAAAGCAGAAGAAGGGCGAGGCCGCGGAAGAGGTAGAATCCATCGTCCTCAATGAGGACGAGCCGGAAAAAACCGTCCAGGTCGGCAAGGCCCTAGAACCAAAGATCAAGGAAGAGCTGATAAACTTCCTCAGGAAGAGGCAGAGTGTCTTCGCTTAAAGTCACGCAGGCATGCCTGGTATAGACCCTGAGGTCATGACCCACAAGCTCAACGTAGACAGGGATGCCAGGCCAATCAAGCAGAGGAGAAGAATCTACTCCAGAGAGAAGTATGAGGTCATTCGGGAAGAGGTGAAAAAGTTGGAAGAGGCCAAGTTCATAAGAGAGGTCACCTATCCAGAATGGCTCTCAAATGCAGTCATCATGCCTAAGGCCAATGGAAAATGGCGGATGTGTGTGCATTTCACAAACCTGAATAGGTCTTGCCCGAAGGACAGCTATCCCTTACCTAGGATAGACCAGATGGTGGACGCAAAGGCAGGGCACAAGCTCATGAGCTTCATGGATGCTTATTCAGGTTATAACCAAATCTTCATAGATGCTGAGGACTCTGAGAAGACAGCCTTCATCACTGACAAGGGGACGTACTGTTACAAGGTAATGCCCTTTGGTCTGAAAAATGCGGAGGCAACATATCAGCGTATCGTCAATAAGATGTTTGAGGAGCAGATAGGTAAGACCATGGAGGTGTACGTGGACGATATGCTAACGAAGAGGCTGAAGGCATGTACTCACGTAGCAGATCTTGAGAAGACCTTTGATGTCATGGACTCGTACAGAATGAAGCACAACCCGGCGAAATGTGTCTTCGGGGTAGGAGCTGGGAAGTTCCTGGGGTTCATCGTTAATCAAATGGGGATTGAGGCTAACCCTGAGAAAATCAAGGCACTGCTCGACATGAAGACTCCTAGGAGTATCAAGGATGTCCAAAGACTCACTGGAAGAGTGGCAGCCCTGAACAGGTTTGTTTCCAGGGCAACGGATAAGTGTCTCCCATTCTTTAAAGTTCTAATGAAGGCCTTCCAATGGGATGAAGAGTGTGAAAAAGCCTTTGATCAACTCAAGTCCTACTTGGGGTCTCCCTTGCTGCTGTCCCGACCCATCGCGGGGGAAAGGTTGTTTGTATATCTGGAAGTCTCTGAGTCGGCCATTAGCGCGGCCATCATACGAGAGGAGGATGGAGTTCAGAGGCCTGTGTACTTCAACAGTAAGGCCCTACAAGGGTCTGAACAAAACTATCACCGAATGGAGAAGTTGGCTTATGCTCTTATCCATGCTTCAAGGAAAATGAAGCCTTACTTTCAAGCTCACTCTATGATAGTCCTTACGGACTCCCCACTGAGGCAGATTCTGCACAAGCCTGAGAAGTTCGGAAGATTGATGACCTGAGCCATTGAACTAGGAGAGTATGATCTTACTTACCAGCCCAGGACAGCCATTAAGGGGCAGGCCCTTGCAGACTTTGTCGCAGAGTTCACTTGGGAAGAGACAGAGTTAGAAAAAAGCTTGGATGGCGGTGAAGAGACGAACCGAAGTGTCTTCCGAGATTCGGAAGAGACTGACCCGTACGTCTTCCAAGGTCGAGAAGAGGTTGTCCCAGGCAAGGCTCGGAGAAGGGTAGAAGAAAATGAAGAGGGTCGATACCTCTTCGAAAAAGGAGCGATGAGAGAAGGGGTTTTCTCTTCAGATGCAGACGTATGGAGCCTCTTCGTTGATGGATCTTCCTGTGACAGTGGAAGCGGCGCGGGGCTAGTACTCTCGGCTCCAGATGGCACCAATATTGAATATGCCTTTAGATTCAACTTCTAGGCTTCAAACAACGAGTCTCAGTATGAGGCCATGATAGCAGGTCTCCTATTGGCAACAACTCTGCGGGTAAAGCGTCTCCTACTCCATAGCGACTCAAGGTTGGTTGTTAACCAAGTGTTGGGGGCATACGAGGACAAAGACGAAAGAATGGCCAGGTACCTAAAAAAGGTAAGAGGGTTGCTAGAGTTTTTTGAAGAGGCCAAACTGAAGAGAGTGCCGAGACTGAGCAACAATCACGCCGACGCATTGGCAAGATTGGCCTCGGTAATGAAGACAGACTTGGGAAGAACCATCCCAATTGAAGTCCTGGGAAAGGCAAGCATCGAGGAAGATGAGGTACGCAACCCCTGTCACAATGTGAACCCAGGGGACTCTTGGATCGACCCGCTCGTCAGATACTTAGGAGAGGGGGAGCTACCTGAGTCCAAATTGAAAAGAAGAAAGTTGAGGTACAGAGCTGCCAAGTTCTCATTGGTAGGAGATGTCTTGTATAAAAAGGGGTTCATCTTTCCCCTCCTCATATGTGTGCATCCCATGGAGGTACCTCAGGTCTTGCAGGAGGTTCATGAGGGCTCTTGCTCTAGCCACATAGGGGGAAGACCCTTAGCCAAGAGGATCATCACTTAAGGATACTGGTGGCCCACCTTGTCTAGGGACGCTGCTGATTATGTGAAGAGATGCGACAAATGTCAGAAGTTCGCCACTATCCCTCACCAACCCCATCAGCCTATGACATCAATCTCTTCTCCATGGCCGTTTGAGGTATGGGGAATTGACCTAGTAGGACCTTTGCCAAGAGCAGTCAACAACTATAGATTCTTGATAGTTGCCATTGACTACTTTTCAAAATGGGTAGAGGCCGAACCAATGATAACAATTACGGAGCAGAAGACCTTTCAGTTCATCTGGAAGAAGATCATATGTAGGTATGGCCTCCCAAACACGCTCATCTCGGATAATGGGACCCAGTTCAAGAACTCCTCCCTGGGAAAGTATTGCCAAAGTGTGGGGATTAAACAGTTCTTCTCATCTCCTTGTAGACCTCAGGCTAATGGCCAGACCGAGGTCACAAATAGGACTATCTTGGATAGAATCAAGAAGAGGTTAGAAGACGCGAAGGCGAAATGGATAGAAGAGGTTTACGCTGTGCTATGGGCGTACAGGACCACAGTGAGTACACCCACAGGAGAAACCCCATTCATGCTGGCACACGGTTTAGAAGCCGTCATACCAACGGAAATAGGCCTACCAACTCATCGGATTCATACCTACGATCCTGACAGCAACGGGGAAAGGAGGAGGTTAGACCTGTACCTTATTGAAGAAAGAAGTGAAGACGCAGAGGTCAGGAAAGCAGCCTACCAACAGAGGGTAATAAATTTCTACAATCAAAGGGTGAAGTCAAGACCCATTGTAGTAGGAGACCTAGTGCTTAAGAAGACCCTACAGAAAATAAGCAAGCTACACCCGAACTGCCATGGCCCCTACAGAGTAACGGAAGAGGTTGTACCTGGCACGTATAGGCTAGAGAACCTAGAGGGAGAACCTTTCACCAACCCGTAGAATGATGACCACCTAAAGAGATATTTCATATGATGTTGCATCTATTTTATAATTTGTAAATGTACCATGTTATCGAGAAGAGGTTGTTAATAAAGATCAGTTTCCATGAAAAATTCTTGTTCCATTCTTAACATCATTAATTTGGTGATTTATTATGAGGCTAACCTCTTAGGTGATGACCTCAGACCCTCATAACATCACTCGGTGGTGACGAGGTCTGAGCTCAGATACCTGGGTTAGATCACCTCAGACCCTTAACATCATTAATTTGGTGATTTATTATGAGGCTAACCTCTTAGGTGATGACCTCAGACCCTCATAACATCACTCGGTGGTGACGAGGTCTGAGCTCAGACACCTTGGTTAGATCACCTCAGACCCTTAACATCATTAATTTGGTGATATTTATTTATGAGGCTAACCTCTTAGGTGATGACCTCAGACTATCATAACATCACTCGGTGGTGACGAGGTCTGAGCTCAGACACCTGGGTTAGATCACCTCAGACCCTTAACATCATTAATTTGGTGATATTTATTTATGAGGCTAACCTCTTAGGTGATGACCTCAGACTCTCATAACATCACTCGGTGGTGACGAGGTCTGAGCTCAGACACCTGGGTTAGATCACCTCAGACCCTTAACATCATTAATTTGGTGATTTATTATGAGGCTAACCTCTTAGGTGATGACCTCAGACCCTCATAACATCACTCGGTGGTGACGAGGTCTGAGCTCAGACACCTTGGTTAGATCACCTCAGACCCTTAACATCATTAATTTGGTGATATTTATTTATGAGGCTAACCTCTTAGGTGATGACCTCAGACTCTCATAACATCACTCGGTGGTGACGAGGTCTGAGCTCAGACACCTGGGTTAGATCACCTTAGACCCTTAACATCATTAATTTGGTGATTTATTATGAGGCTAACCTCTTAGGTGATGACCTCAGACCCTCATAACATCACTCGGTGGTGACGAGGTCTGAGCTCAGACACCTGGGTTAGATCACCTCAGACCCTTAACATCATTAATTTGGTGATATTTATTTATGAGGCTAGCCTCTTAGGTGATGACCTCAGACCCTCATAACACCACTCGGTGGTGACGAGGTCTGAGCTCAGACACCTGGGCACCTCAGACCCTGAACATCATTAATTTGGTGATATGGTTATGACAGACATCATACTAAGTAATGACTTTAGAGATTGCATAACATTCAAATACATTCAGATATCAAGATGAATGAAGACATTGGCATTCAATAAAAAGAAGAAATTATATAGCATTTAGATGTCAGAAATTACAAGTGCAAGATTACAAGTCAAAAAAAAATATACAAAAAACAAGGCCAAGTCAAACATCTGAGGGAGGAACATTCGATGTCTCGTCTGGGTTGGCCTGTTCAGCATTGGTCACCTCAGCCACTTCATCAGCAGGGTCAGTCCCTCCGAGATCGGTCCCTTCCAGAGTAACAGTGTGACCAGGGGCAGCAGCCTCGTCCTCTATCTCTTGCAAGGCCTGGGCAAACTGAGGGTCGGCTAGGCCGAGGCCCACAAAGTCGGAGGCCTTTATAGGGCCGACCTACTTCTCCCTGACCTCGGCCCATTTGGTGGTGGCTTTGATACCTCTTTCGAGGTATTCAAGACCAAAACCTACGAACTCCTCAGAGACCTTGTAATCAGCAATTATTTTCTCTGAGGCATCTGCAAGAGAGGCCTTCACAGAAGCATTGACCTTCCTCTGCAGGGCATCGTCCTTGTCCTTCAGGGCCTTGGCGTGGCTCTGGACGAGTGCAGAGATATCTTTTTCTAGACCCTGGGCCTTATTTTCAGAGTTTTGGGCCTTGGTCTCGGCATTCAGCAACTCTGACCTCAGACGGTCAACCTCGGCCTTCAGAGTGATCTCAACCTTCTCAGCCTCTTGCCCCTTCTGAATCAGAGGCAATTTCCTCAGGGACCAGTTAGATAGCTAGTACATGGCGATCACACCCTGCACAGATGATAAAGAGGTTAGGGGGAATTAAATTCAGACGTTGCACTTTCAAAATTATTGGCTAAAGGAACAAGTCATACCTAGACGGCTCTGTGGAGGCCGAACTCAACCATTATATGAGTGTCCATGGCCCTGTAAAAATGCTTGTCGGCATCAGTCATCACGTTGGCAAGGGCATCCATGGCTTGCCTGCTGTTGCCGACCATGCTGTCGGTAAGCTTTAGCTGGTCCAGACGAGCTGATAATGTGTCGGCTGTGATAGGGATCGCAGAATCTGAAGTCTTTTTTTGCCTGGAGGTCGGCCTCTGATCCTCAGAGGCATGGACCTCAGGGGCCCTCTTCTTGGATTTGGATGTTGAGGGAGCAGGTGGAGGAGCGCTCAAACCAGTCCTCTTGATGAGCCTAGCCAAACTTGGAGCTGCCATCTCCCACAACTCGTCCGGAACGCCTGGTGGTCTCTCTGCAAAAGTGAAAAGATAAGAGTTAAGAATCAAATATGAATGATCAGAGGTTAGACTTGAACTAAAAAGAAAAATACTTACCAAAGTCAACTAGGGGACTTCCACCTAAGCCCGTCCCCGAGAGATACTGGGGGGTCAGCAGATGCTCGAACTTGATAAACAGCCCATGTGCCCCTTGGTCTTGCAGGGCCTTCACCTTTTTACTATTTTGAACACTTAGTCCAGGATCGTCCCTTGCAGACATGGTAACTTTACCCCATTTGAGGGGTATTCTCAGCTCATAAATGGAAGAGGGAATAGATGAGCCGAATTCCCACGGCCCTGAGGCGAAAAAGTACCGAGGTTTCCAATTATGATTGGAGGTCTGAGTGACCAAGAGCATCTTTTTCTCAGGCCTTCGAGCCACGAAGTGATAGTAGCTCGGATGATTCTTGGCCGAGGTGGGGACGTAACAACCAGCAAAGACTTAGACTGGGAGGTCAGAGTGGTGGACTGCCCTCCACAAGATGATGGCCCCTATAATAACTCTCCCAGCATTGGGAGAAAGCTGTGAGGGGACCAAGTTGATAAAAGAAAGAATGGACCTAATGACAGGGTGAAGGGGAAGACGAAAACTTAACTTGAACATCTGCTCGTACAAGCAGATTTCTCCATCTTGACCGTGGTAGGCCCTCTCTTCCCTCAGAGGTCTCCTTAATTGGATTGAGGGACTGATGGAGTATAAGTATCTGAAGTGCAATAGATCCACCTCAGTGACCGTGCTCTCATACTCGGCCGCCTCAAATACGTCAACATCACTTTCGGCGTCCTCATCATCATCAGGCTCAATGTCGGCTGGAGCAGACGTTGACGGGTTACCAGGGAACCTCTGAGCAAACTCGGCCCCGGTAACGGCCGACAGGGGGATAGCATCTAGAATGGGTGGCACAGCCACACTTGGCTCAACAAGTTCAACCTCGGAAGAAGAACCTGAGGTACCTGTGTCGTTTTGAGACGAGGCGCGGATGGAGACCTCGGCCTGGTCAGGGTCCTGACCAGTATGAGGAGTAAAATCCATGGCAACTTGGAAAGAGTCCACCGACATTGGGTCGAAGGTGGAAGACTCAGACTCAGACATCGGCAAGTTATTGGCAGAGACGTCTGTCTGATAGAAATTCTCAGGTGGACGAGGGAATACCACCTTGAGAGGTGGAGGAAATAGGGGTCTGACAGGGAACTCCTGTGACCTACGAGCTTCTTCCTGAGCTCTCTCTATTTGCCTAATTTTCTCTAAGGTCTTTTCTCTGAGAGATGGGAAGTCCTCAAGAAGTTGGTACAGGGGTCTGAGCATCAGGAGACGACCCAAAACTTTGACCGACCCTAAACTTAAGGAAAACTCCTAAAAACTACAAACAAGTTTGGCTTGAAAATAAAGGAACTCAAAGATCAAACCAAGGAATGTTGCAGAAAACCTAGTTCACCGGAAAACTCAAATCTTCGCCGGAAAACCCACAGCACCACCGGAAAACTCAAAACCTCATCGGAAAATTCAAATCAAATGCTAAAAACGAAGGAAATGGAGAGGGAGAGGTACCTGGAGATGAGTTGATGGTTGGAAAAGAAATAATCTCGCAAGAAGAGGGGCGAATCCTCTGCAGAAAGGGCGATGGAATGAAGAGGCCTCGGAGAGAGAATTGGCAGAAAACAGCGCGCGAAAGAGAGAAATGAGGAAGAAGAAAGAGGAAAAAAGGGTTTAACCCTTAATACTTAGGCACAATTCCCAAGGCTCATCATTGACTTGGGAAACCCAAGGGGCAACTGACAGCGCACGCAAGACAAGTGGGCACGCCTTGGCTTGGGACAGGTGTCACGCAGGTGTTGGCCTTGGGGTGAACACGCCTCGAAGGCAAGAATCCCCTAGCCACCTGCTCTCGCAAATGACTAAGGGCTGGGGGGTGATTGATATGCCCAAGTATAACCTCGGCCCAGGGATACCTGCCTCGGTCGAGATGATGGCCGAAACATTGATCGACCCTGTGAGGGACAGGGGCCCACGATATCATCCCTCGGCCAGACCTGCCTCGGCCCCGGCCGACACTACTACATGCACCTCCCCAAGTACACTACGCCCGTTGCTGACATCAACAGCATCCTCAAGTACCCAGGAATGGCAACCTCGGCCATCAGTAGCCCGAGATGACAAGGAGCCGAGAGTTCATCTTCAACATGGATCCTACCTCGGCTTGGGCCGAGGTTACCAGAGGTATTAATAACCATTAGCATGCTACATGCCCAACCTCGGCTCGGGCTGACACATCCTTATGTCTCGGCTCATATCGGGCCGAGACTCCTCATGACACTTTACGGATTGAGCGGACATCCAACCTCTACAGCTCGGCCTCTCCTAGGCTGAGGCCACTCATCAACACGACTGCCGAGCATCTGTTGACATTTGGATAAGGACACCTGGGGACAAATCAGTTATAACAAGATTATTCTCCACATGTGGGAGAATATTTCATCATCATTACCTACTTGTGGCCATGACAAGTGGCACACCCCCATTGGTGAGGATACCACCCACATGCACATTACATGCATAGGGGGTACATACACCCCCTAGGTCCTATACAAAGGGATCATTCCCTACCTTGCAAAAGGATCCAGAGATAAAAACCCTAGCTAAAACTGCCTAAGGACATACAGTAAAGAGAGAGAGAGCTTGAGTGGTTGTATCCATGGCCATTAGTGCCTTCTTTCAGTGATATTACTCACACTCACTCACAGTGGACGTAGGCCAGTTGGCTGAACCACTCATATTCCGGTGTTGATTCCCCTTATCCTCACCTCATTCTTATCTTCTTTATATAGTTGTGCTGCCATTGTTGTACCTATATTGAGCTTGCACACACCTCACCTGGTGATGCTGATTCTCAGCATCATCAGTATAACTCAAAAAATATTTTTTTATAATAAAATGTATAATCTTGTGAAAAAAGACACTTAAATTATATTATCTCTCTATCTTTTCGTTCATGAACTTGAAGTGAAAAAAAACTCTTGGTTCTTTATGGATGCATGAACCTTAATTATTGGATCTCTTCAAATATCAATAAAACAAAAGGGAGCCGATGAGAAGTGAATATGAAGGTATGGAAGTGTGAAAATAATGCATTTATTAGTGTTGGCACGTGTCAATCTTCTAAGAGGAGACACTAAAATTATATTATGTTATAGGTTTTAACCCCGCGCGATGCGCGGGCATTTTATAATTCTTGTGATAGAATGTATGTTTTATATATTTAGACATTCTAATCACTTTCGATATCAAGTGTCAACCGAAAATATACTTAACAAACACACACAAAAATTGCTACCACATTACAAAGTTCTATATAACAGTAATTGCCAATAGAACATATCATAAATTTTTCGTCAATGATTATCGAGCAAAAATGTTGCATTGGAAATTATAAATCATGTAACAATTTGAATTAAATGGAGCTCGCAAAGCCTATATCTCATTAAAATATGATAATTATGAAAGAATCCAAGTACTTTCAACGCATGGATCATAACTAATATATATTTTTGAATTACTGTCAACCATTCTAATTACATCACATGTATACTTTCAAGCACAACCTAAGTAAAGTTACACTCTCAAATAATATTATAAGACTAAGAACACTATTACAATCGTTCCAAAATAACAAAGGTTATACGATCTAAGGGGTAAACATAGTTTTTCCTTTCAAGTAGTAGCACTTTTATGCCTTTATTAACCCCTTTTATCCAATATTGCATCTACTTTAACAAATCTAATAAAAAATGAAAAGGCTTGCAACAAAAATTTCCAACACCATTTTGGTCTAACATTCCATCTACTTTAATAAATCTAATAAAAATGAGAAGGCCTTTCGCAAAATTTTCCAACACTGTTTTGGATGACAAAGTCAATAACGGTGAATGAAAAATTATTGTTTTGAACTCAAATTCTTCGACAACGATCATTTGCTTCCAAATTCAAGTGCAAAATTTGAATTAAATTATATTCGGTCACAATATATATATATATATATATATATATATATATATATATATGGGCTCTTAAATCTATGAGAGAAAATAAGAAAGATTGAAGTGTAAATGGGTCAACCTTCTATAATAGTTAAACAAAGAAAAAATAAATTTATTAATACCACAAATATCTCATGTGCATCATAATACAATTATTAAGAGAGCCAACAAAAGATTTGTAATCAAAACATCAAATTGGAATATATACGAGTCTCTTGTTAACAACTTGTAGTAGAATTTGCAACAACACATTACAACCGATACTAAAAAAGCACACATAATATTATTGTAGAAAGTAAATAAAATTGACAATGATATTGTGGGTTTTATGCTGTTGAATCAATACATAAAAAAATCGAAGGACTCACTCATATTCCAAACGTAAAGAAATTGATTAAAAATAAAAATGTTTACAGAAATGAGTTATGGAAGAGTCTCCCACTTTGTGCGTAGTTAAATGTCTAAAAAAATATTTGAGTGTGTCTTTAGTCCGTATAAACCCTTTTAAAATACAACTCTTCTTGTTTGAATTTATATTCCCATTTAAGATTTTCCCAAAGGGCAAAAGATTCAAAAAATCCAAACATACCAGGAGATGGTACATAAGCAACCAAAACGGGATTCTCCTTCTTAGAGCGACCACTCTGCCTTCTTTTTTCTTGGCTTAGCCATCTCTTCCACTATACACACATCCTTGTCATCTCTAATATCATGCCCTAACCTACTCCTCAATCTCCGCCCATTCTTGGGCGAAGCACATCCCCCCAAACCCCCCACCACACTTCTGTTCTTGCATTTGGGGCGAGACCCAGTTAACTCAACAGTCTTTTCCGCCATTTCAAGCTTTTCAGTGAGACGGGATTTTGATCTTCGAAGAGGGGATGGAGAGAGAACAGTCTTGTTCATTTAGTGATAGAATTCCATCTACGTATCAATCGCAACATCATCTTAGCTACACAGTACAAGTTGTACAACATCGGGGGGAACATCGAATTCAGATATCTGTCTCTGGTTTTGTAGGCCTCTGTCTTTGAATATATATGGCTCAAATAAGGCTCAGATAAAGATGGTCGATT
The DNA here is from genome assembly GCA_949130495.1 of Sambucus nigra. Classification (NCBI taxonomy): domain Eukaryota; kingdom Viridiplantae; phylum Streptophyta; class Magnoliopsida; order Dipsacales; family Adoxaceae; genus Sambucus; species Sambucus nigra. The sequence continues at coordinate 125,801,893 of OX422215.1, forward strand.
CCAATTCCAGAGAAAATCGCTGCGTTATGTGGAGTGGAGAGAGATCGTCTAAGTTTTTTTTTTTTTTTTTTTTTTTGGGGGGGGGGGGGGGGAAGAGAAGAGCCATAAATGTATGAAGACACGTGTCAATTCTCTCTAAAGAGACACCAAAATTATATTTTATTATTAGAATAGGTGTAAACACGTGCGATGCGCAAGTTGGGATATAAATTTCACACATCAAAGGAAAAAAGCCATACAAATCCAAGAAACTTAAAAATATTCACAGAAAACATTAATTTGATGATCCAAAGTCCAAATAACCCTGTTAATCAGGTGAGAAATTATCCAAACATAATAGATTCAACAAACATTCTGAAAAAGTACATTTCAAACATTCTAAAAATAAAAGAAAACACTACAAAAAGTTTAACATTTTTACCATAACAAATTATTACATAGTGATTTGTGAACTAAGCTATAATTTCTTATCGAAACGACATTCAATTTCTTCAACCCACTAACTTATTAGTTCTCAAAGGAAATTATATTTTACACAAACACCCCTACCAAAATTTTACTCTAGTTGATTACTCATTCAGGGAAGTAGGTTTCCTCCTTTAATATGAAAATAGGTGCAACATTATAGCTACAATAAAATAAATATCTGAATAAAAATTGATCTAAAGTCCAAGACGCTAGCATAAAAGAACCAAGCTACATCATCGCATCTATATAAATGCCAATCAATAACATGATATCAATATCTCCGTTCCTTAAAAATCTATATAATAACCATAGAAAACAATAAACTAAAAAACACTAAGAAAAAATAGAATCTGAAAAGACTCCCAAAATAAGAACTTTCTTTCTCCCTCCCAAACCCATATTCACCCGTCCTCCCACATACAATATGTACACATATGAACGAATTTTAGATTAGTAAATATTAATTGCATAAAATATTTTTGGATAAATTCGCATAAATTTCATCAACGGGAAGAGTTTCAAGCCGACCTATAAAAATTAAACTTACACATGTTTAAAAAATAACGTGATTTTGAACTAAAGTTTTTTAGAGGTTTTGGAATTACCTGAGAAAATGTTGTCGTAATGAGTTAATTGATTGGAAGAAGATGCAAATGAATATAAAGATGGAGAATCGGAGTTATTGAGGAGAATTTCATCGACAGTGCGGTGTTGATCTTCGTCGTCATCTATGGTCGATATTCCTTATTCCCACTAATGAAAGTTGAAAACAAATAACATCACAAGTAAAATTGAAAATAAATAACTTTACTTTTGGAAAATCCAAAGTAGTTTTTATCAAAGATAAGGTCTCCATCTTCAAGTCGAAGGAGAGTAATGGCAGTTCCAAGTCTGAAATGAAGAAACTTTTCATATACAAAGAATTCGAAGATTTCCAAAACGGTTCTGACAGTTGTTCTTCTAGTAAAGTGTCACACCGCATTAACTCACCCAACCCAAAATCTATGTCAAAAATTAGCACACCTAAATCCCAGAAAAAGAAATCTCCCGATTATTTAGATGTAGAAAACAACTTTGAGAGAACCCCTGAAGCTAATTTAAAAAGCCCTTCTTCTGTTTTGAACCATCCTTCCTCTTTGAAAAGAAAAACAATCCGTGATTACCTTTTGGTGCCTTCATAACTCTTCCAGTTTAGGTGAAGAGATGGAGGATGTTTGTGGAGGAAGAATGGAGAGGCATTTTTGGAGAGACGTGAAGAGATGGAAGATGTTTATGAAGGAAAAATGAAGGGGCATTTTAGAGATGAAAGGGAGGGAATTGAAGAGGCATTTTTAGAGAGAGCAAAAAGGAGGATGATTTATTACTTTGTATTCTCAAATGACGTACAAGATTTACTTACTTAAGAAAAGAATTAAGAGTTAAGAAAAGAATAGAGAATAGATAAAGACAGAGAAATAAACATTTGGATGAATTCAAAACTTTTTGGTTCCCCAACCTTTTTATTTATCTTCTCTCAATGCCACCTTTTCGTAGGTATAAATGTATGGCCACATACGGATGGTTTTTGGCAAACCAAAAGGTTCTGAGTGTATTGAAGTTAAGAGAGAGACAGAGGAAAAAATATGGAACAAATGAGAGGAGAGAGAAAGAAAATTATATGTGACACGTGGATGCTTTAGTTGATAAGTATTATTAATGCCTTGTATAGCATATTATAGTATATAAAAGATAAAAGATAAAAGATATATTAGATTCATGTTAGTGTGTTTATTAACACATACGGGATTATATATATATACACTAGGTTTTAGCCCCGCACGATGCGCGGGTGCTATCAATAGGTTGTTTGTAGTATGTATAAAATACTTAGTCCCCAAATTCATATCATATGATTTGAGATCATATTATTCAAATTCACTCCCAAGCTGATTAGGAGCATAGCAATTACAATGAGGGAAAATAGTATTATGTATTATGTAGTACATAGTGTAAATGAAAGATTAGTAGAGAGGATTATAAGTTATAAAATGTTATTACAGTTAATTACTCACATATTTAATATCTGAAAGACAAATTAAATGAGATGAAATGTTTAATTAGAAAATGACATATAAATGAATAGTAATGTGAAATAAAAGTAGTTGGGAAAATAATAATTGGGATTGTATATCATTTATTCACGACGATAAAATATTCAAAGTTCAAGAAACTGTAACAATTCAATATAAAGGAATTGATGTAGTCTCTTCTTATGTCTTTCTTCCCATCCAACGAAATCACGTTCATATGTTTGTAGCGTTTGCCCTTTTTTCTATAAGAAGGCACTGAGAACATATTAAGTTAGATTTGGAAGTGAGGTTTTATGCTTTGAAACTATAAATAGAAATTATGATTAATGTATATGTTTGAATGACCGAAAGTGGATAGTGTAATTACCTTAAATATGATTGGTATGGGATTCTGAGCATGAATTATGTCTATAGCGAATCCATTATTTTCTCTCAGCAAAATAAATATATTTTGTTGAGATGCAAATAATTGCTACAGGGACCTTTAGATTATTTGTTGGTAGAAATAAAAATTGCTTACTCAATATCGAGGAAGTTAATTTTTTATTTGATGAAGTTGGTGTGTCCTTTTATTGATAAAATCAATGACAAAGGACAGTCCTGACAAATGACACATCATTGATTTTATTGATTGTTTACAGCCCTGATAAATGATGTGAGGAAAGAAAAATTAATTGAATGCAAATTAACTATAAGATGTGAAGTAAATGTATTAACTATAAGATATGGCATGAAGTAAATGTATTAACTATAAGATATGGCAGATCTCCAAACATCTCATCCAAATACTGTACAATAATTTCACATTTGTCAAGTTAGCAGGATATATATTTATAAATTAAATATTTAGAAAACAACATTTGTAATGCACATCTTTTCCTTCAAAGACGAAACTTCTGGAATATCTAGGTTGATGTAAACTTTTCTCGCATTCGCGGTTGAGAGGGAGTAAATACGTTGTAAATAGGATAGGTAGTTGTTATTCCCACACTCCTCTTATCCTCCCCAATCTATTTAAGTATAAAATAACTATTGTGCGCTTAAATATACCCATATATTTGCCTTTAAGACAAAAGCATTTCATAAAAACTAAAAATATGTATTTCCCATAAGAATGTTTTTTTTTATAAAAACCTGATTTTAATAAGAAATCGTTTTAAAAATTTTTAAATTGTTTTTAACCTTTTATAATTGTTTTTAAAAAAAAATTGCAATTGTTTAAAAAAAATTATCTGTTTTTTTGTTAAAAAACTGTTTATAAAAAGTAAAAAATAGTTTTATATAAAATAAAATTGTTTTAACTATTAAAAATGGCATTTTTTTTTATGAATATTTTTTTTAAAAGTTGTTTTGTTTTATGAAATAAATAAAAATAAAAAATATGTATTTTCAATAAAAAAAATTAATAAAAACTATTTTTAATAAGAAATTGTTTTAAACAATTTTTAAAAAAACATTTCAATTGTTTAAAAAACTTCTTATCTATTTTTTATTTATTAAAAACTATTTATAAAAGTAAAAACTTGTGCTATGGTGAATTATTTTAGTTTAATAAAATGAATAATTAAATTCACCACAAACCTCCAAAATTATTTTTTTTTATTAAAAAAATTAGCTTTAATTTTTTTAATAATTTTAAAATACTGAATTTAATAGTTAAAATAGTTTCATCATCATCATCATCATTATCATCCTTGCTTTAATCCCATCACATGTGGTCGATTTAAAACAACTTATTTTTGTAAAAATAGTTTTTATTTTATATAACAATAGTTTTTACTTTATATAAATAATTTTTTAATTAAAAAAAATATTTTTTAAATATGTAAAAGATTTTTTTATATAGTTATAAAAAATTAATATTTTTATTTTTAAAAACAGTTTTTATAAAAAATTTTTTATTGAAAATGCAAATTAGTTTTTATTAAATGCATTTGTGTTGGAGGAAAAAAATGGATAAGATTAAGGGCCCAATGGTCATTTCATACTCAAATGGAGTGGGAAAGGATGAACGGGGTGGCAATTCGAGCCCGAACACGACAACAGGACACGACCCAACACAAAATTGGCACGAAATCAAAACAGTCTGTCGTGTTCGGGCTAGATTTTTTGGCCCACTATCGCGTCGCCAGAAAATTGACTCGAAATTAGCTCAATTACGACACGGTTAGTGGCCCATTCTAGCCCATATGCGTTTCTTAAAAAAATAATAAAATAAAAATACATGGTATAAAAGCTTACTTAAAAAAACATACCCTCGTCTATTCTATTTCCCACTTTGTCTTTGAAAGAAAAAAAACCTAAAACACAATCCTCTCTTTGTACGCTGCTCGCTCACGGTCACGCCGTTCAGACCTCCCCCTCACCGTTCAGACCTCGCCGTCGCAGTTCAGTCCTCTCCATCGCAACACCGGTAGGAACTGAAACATCAAATCGTTTTCCGATCAAACCATTTTTAAGAACCAAATCGAACTGTAGAAATCTCCAACACATACCCATTTTTCGTAAAGAAAATCTCCAATAAAATCATAAAACTAAACCAAACCAAATCTCCAACGATATACACAAACCAAATATCTGACGAAGACGATATACACAAACTAAATCTCTGACCCATAGAGATTTCATCTGATGAAATATTCGACCTGTAGAAATCTCTGATCCGTAGAGATTTCTTGCTTGATCTGGGATATGGGTGCGATATGATCCTGTGGAGAATCTATGAAGCAATTTAAAGGGTGGGGAGAGCTGAGCTGTTTCATTTTGAAAGGCCAAAAGAGACCAGTGTCGTTTCATTTTGGGAGGCCTGTATTTGATCAGATGTGGAGAGACTTCAAATAATGAAGTATTAATGAAAGCCACGTGGCAGAACACAAATTAGAGACACCATTTTCATATTATGTTATTAGATATATAATAACTAAATATAATTTTGGTGTTTCCTTTATAAGAATTGATACGTGAACTTAAACATTAAGTCACCATACATGGATAACATATTCATTCACTTATTAACTTTTGGCTTACACTTAATTTTGGCTTACCTATCTGTGGCTCTATCTACCACTTCATTGAAGGCAGTGCCTTTCCTTTTACCAACAAGAAACCTCTCCGGCTCTACCATAATGAAATATCTTCGTGCTGCCTCCACAACTTCTCATCTATAGTCCCCCCTTTACTTTCTCTAATGGAATCTATAAATGTACCCACCACTGGACTCTCCTCTCCCGCTCTCTTTCTCTCTCGGACTATCCCGCTCTCTCTCGGAGCCAGCCACCACCTATCAGATCTCTCTCTCTCGGACTATCCTACCATCCCCGGGTTCTTCTCGGGCTCTCCTACCGGCGCCGAGCTCTCTTTCGGACTATCCTATCGGGGCCAAGCTCTCTGCGATTCTGTAAATATTTGTGTAAATATTTGTTAGATTTGCAATTTTTATTCTGTGTAAACATGTGTTATATTTGTAAATTTTTTCTTTGTAAAGATTTGTGATTCTGTAAACATTTATGTAGTGGGTATATTGTTGTACATATTGTTGATAGATTTTTTTTGTGTACTGGGTTTTCTGTAAACATTTGTGTAGTGGGTATTCTGCAAACATTGTTAGGTTCTCGTTTTGTTATTAGATTTGTGTAGTGGGTATTCTGGAAACATTAGTACAAATTTTTGTTAGATTTGTAATTGTTAGGTTTTATTTTGCACAAATTATTAGGTTTTGGTTTTACCGAATTGATATGATTCGGGTACAAATTATTGGGTATATTGTTGTACATTTCACTACACCAAAACTGGCGATTGGTCACGACCAAAATCCCTGAAGACTGTGGGTCGCGAACTTGAGCCGTGACCAATTTCATGGGTCGCGGCTCAAGTCCGTGATCAAAAAATGGTCACAACCTGCAGGGGTCACGGAAGGTGGTTGCGGACTTGGGTCGTGACCCATGCCATGACGGGTTGTGACCCTCATCCGTGACCCACAACCGTGAAAAATTGGTAGCGACCCACAACCGTGAGAAAAAAAATGGTCGCGGCCCAAGTCCGCGACCCACAACCGTGACAAAAAAAGGGGAAAAAATGGTCGCAGACCAAGTCCGTGACCCCCAACCGTGACCAAAAATGGTCGCGATCAAAGTCCGTGACAGACACCGCGATGAAAAAAAAGGAAAAAAATGGCCGCTGACTTTGGCCGCGACCATTTTTTGTCACGGTTGGTTGCCATGGACTTTGTCCGCGACCATTTTTATGCGCGACGGAAAAAATAAAAAATGCCATATTTAACTATACTTTAAAAAATGTCTTTTTTTGGTTCAATTCTAAAATTGGGAGTCCTGTGAGTGCACTGTTGGTTGCTACATGTAACGTTGGACGCGTACGAGGTATTACAAATATTTATTATTGGCAAAACAATAAAAAAAAATCACAAATTGCGAATCGAGAACGTTGTTAATAAACTAATATATATACAAACTTAAAAATATTACACGTCTTAATAATTCAGAGATAAAAAAAAAATGGGAAGAGTTTCCTCTATTTTCTGGACATTCCAAACCCTATAAATGTAAAACCTGCTTATTATAAAGCCCGCACGACCATAAAATTCAAAAATTATAAAAGCCCGAACGGCCATAAAACTAAGCAATAAAAGCCTGCGCGGATGTAACACATAAAAAACATAAACATGAATGTCCACAACATTATATAAACAATCTTCATGTTGTAAACCATTTTCTCCTTCATTTGTTCCACGTGAAAAAATCCTACAAATGATACGATACAAAAAAAAAAATGATATCAATAACCAAGTAGTTTTACAAAAAATTTATTCAAGCTGAAAAATTGCATATATGAGTTATAATTATCAACATATCAATTTCATTCTCAAACTGGGATTCCGTGATCACGCGGTCACACTACACCAAAATGACAAAATTATCACCTTTCAGCCGGCCACCCTTGTCAAGGTCATTGACCGTGACAAAAAACATGCGTTTTGTGTCACGGTCATTGACACAAAATGGGGGAAAACGAAGTTGGGAGAAATTCTGGGCATTCTCGAAATTTTCGTTAGAAGACCAACCCAGGTTGTTCGAACGACCTCGTTCGAACGAGCTTCTAACGAGATTCCAGTAGCCCTTCTAACCTGTTCGTTCGAAGCCCTTCGTTCGAACGACACTCGTTCGAACGACCTCGTTCGAACGAGATTTCTAACGAGTTGACAGAATGACCTTGTTCGGCCGATTTTTGTTTCGGACTTCACATAGGCTAACACTTAGACTCAAGGAAGACTAGTAGGTATATTTGTGAGACCGGAGTATAACTTAGGATTTAATTTTGGAGAAATACATATAAGACTTGTTAACCTTTATGAGTTAGATTTTAAGTAATTGAGATTTACGACGTGAGATGTGTCGGCGGTCTATATTGTATATTATCCAAATACTTATAAATGTGCAAACTGGAATGACGGTATAAGGGGGTGGAATATACCTCTATTAATATTATAAGATATTTAAGATGTGTGAATGCTTAGTATATGGACTTATATGTGTATAACATACCTACCATACTTGTTATCACGGGATGTCGGCTTTCGATCAGGGTCATCTAATCTTTGTGTGCCTACAGGGGGGATTTAGATTGGTACCTCAAGGACATAGGTCAGAGAATGACTTATTGGTGAATTAATAAGTCAGTTGACCATGGGAGCATAGGTATGTGCTTGACCCATGGGTATGTGAGCTATGTTCGTCTCCATTATGTGTGTTTATTGCTTATTGAAACGGTTCCTGAGAGATTCGGAATACGTGGTCCTCATGTACGTGATGTACCGGGATTTGATAGCAGAGTATGTGTGCACCGCAACCTAGCCTAGGGGTGCCATTATTGTATATTTATGATGAGATTAATATACTGATAATTGAAATGGACTATTTATTAAAGTGTAAGTGTGAATAATTGTAACATTTTTAGTAGAGTTAAAAATGGAAAATTCTTAGTAATTATTATAACAAATTCTGAGGAATAAAAAGTAAGACTCTTCATTTACATTAAGATGTCAGGAATTGAACTTTAATTGTAAAGTAAAGTCAGGTTATGGATTGGACTAGTTAGATAGTGGAATAACTAGAACGGGTATGGGTACGTTAGGAGTGCACAATTAGTTGAGAGGTGAGGAACTCATGTGAGTGCACGCACTATCATGTATTTTATATTCACTGTTTAATGATATTAAACACTTGCTATATTTTAAACTGTTTTCACAATCGGGATCTAACCCGTTTGCTTTCAAATCTATTTTCTTGTAAAAACCTTTTAGGTGCCCAGCCACAAGGACACCAAGCTTAGGAGTTCCATTTCAGTGATGTGCTGTTGTTGCTGTGAAAGTTACATTACCTCGATAATAGACGTATCCACTTTCTACTTTGACTCCATTTCAGATTTATTCATCTGTAGGGCATGTCGCCCCTTTTCTTTTAGAGACAACTTAAATACTGAGTTTTAATTCAGTTTTGGATTTAAATAATTAGTGATTCAGACTTTGTATTTGGTTTTATTCAATATTCGGTTTATTCAGAGGAGTGTTCCTCCAGATTCATTTTTATTCCATTATTATTCTATTGTGACGGTGATGTGACCGTGGTATCATTATTTCATAATTTAATTTGTTGCATGTTAATCTAATTTAAATAAAAAAAATTGACAACTCAATTTTTAAATATTAGGTGGCTAGTAATTGTTAAAATATTTTTCGACAAGTGATGCTATGAACTGAACCAACTTTGACATTTTTTATTAATTTGAATAAAGGAGTAGCTATCCGGTATTTAATTAGACGGGGTGTCACAAAAAGTTCCCATAATCATATCTCAAACCGTTCCGCCCATCGACAGATCCGTTCATCCCCAATGTTGATTAATCAGACCCTATCCCAAGTTAACATCAAATATCAGATCCGTTAATAAAAAATAGAGCTAGACCCAACTTCATATACCCCACAAAACCCATAATCAAAGCACACCCCAAAAAATAGAAAACATAAAGTTTACAAAATGGAAACTTACAAAGCCATCATCGTCAATGGTTGAGATGTACATTTTCTTGTAGGTGATGTAACCATGGCAACAAATTTTTTTGGATGGGTATAGGGTTGAAAGAATGCTCTCCATATCTCAAGGAAATCGACGTTTTAAATTGTGGGTATTCCTATGTATGTAGAGAAGTGTTAAAGAAATATTTTAAATTTAGAACGGATCAGTGAATCGAGATGTCGAATCAAATATCAAAGAAACATGAAAGGTCAAAAAGAAAATGAGGAGCAATTAAGTGTTGAAAACAAAAGAGCATTTGTAAGGACATATTTTTATAAGTACGTTATCAATTTGGTATGTCATATACCGCTACACCGTTGAAGAGCATTCAAGAACATTCAAGCATCAAATACGGATTCGAATATCAAGTTCTTCATCAAAAAATATTCTGCGAAGTTTAATTTAGTAAGGTTATGTTTTTAATACCTTAACTTTCCACTTAGAGGTTTTGGAATTTTTTTACAAAATATTTTCTAAATGTTGCAGCGGACTTTTTAATCAAATTTTGTGAATGAGTATTTTTTCTAAGTATTGGAGCGGATATTAAAATAATATTTTTTTGACGCAACATTCATTCAAACAACATAACACTGTCATTCGAACGAGATAAGGATGTCGCGCGATCTCGTTCGAGTGACACGTGTCCTTCGTTCGAGCAACATGCTTATCTCGTTCGAACGAGCTCTAATACCGATGTGGCACATTTTTGTATAAATACTCATTAAATGGTTTCGTTTTCATTAAGAAGTCCCAGCATTTTGAGAGACAAAAAACTGCGAAAGTGCAGAATCCTTTTGACTTCCTCTTTTAGGGTTTAATCCCTTTTTGTTTACAATTCACAAAAAATCCCATATGCTTTGGTGAATTGTTTTAGTGTTTAAGAATACACTTTGCTGTTGTTCATTCTTTGTGGGGATAACTCTACAACCGGAGAGCTACGTGTTATTGTGGAGGGATTCTTTATAAAGTTCACTCTTGTGGAGAAACTGTTTTCTTCTTCATTGCTGACCATCTGGAGTTCTTGCGGGAGGTTCCAGCCGACGAAATTTCTAGCCGTTGCTTTGAAGGTTTGACGAAGACACCGTGCGTTACACTTGTGGACGATTATCAGGTTGTATGTAAGTCAATGGTCTTGTGAATTTTTCAAAGTTCTAGAAATAAAAGGTTTTGCCCTTTAGGGATTTTTCCTGAATATTTGTGTCACATGCTTTATTTATTTATGTGTTAACATATGCACACACGTTGTTGCATGTTTAGGGGCTGATTTGATTTGGTTTAAATAGACTCTAATTAAATAAGTGTGCCAAAATAGAAAGTTGCGAATTAATTTAAATCGGTATCACACATCGCATTTATTCGGGTTTTACAGCATTAATAACTATTATTAACCTCTAATACTATCATATTAGATATAACTAGCATGTAACCAGCGCAATGCGCGGGCGCATACAATTTTTTTTCCTATCATATTTCGATGCATGTATGTGGTCAAGAACGTAGTTATATCGGGGTGGTAATTTTAAAATTCACACGAACATGACTAAATCGATATAAGCTTGACCTGGACATAATATGATAAATCATGTTGTTTTCATTTAGTTCAGTTCGATCAATAATAATCATGTTTAAATCATAATTGATTTTATGTTGTGTTTTCGTGTTCGTATTATATTTAATATCAATTTATACAAATAATTCCAAATTAATATCTTATACAATACATGAACGAAGCAAAACCCATTATTAAAGTCGAACAATAAATTTTGATTGACAAAAATATATTCATAATAACTTGCATAAATAAAACCTATATATTATATTATCTTAAATATCATTTAACTTTTTAACTAAAACATACCCCATTTTGACGTCTATACATGAACATCCTAATACATGAACCAACTAAATGCATGAATTGACTAAATACATGAATCTACATTTAAACTACTATACATGAATTTCATAATACACGAATCAACTAAATTCATGTATTATACAAATATAAGAGAAATTATTATGGGAGAAGAAACATAAAGAGGCAATCTTGAGAGACACTTTTTTTTTTAGAAATAAAAAAAATTGGGAAAAGGGAGAGGTTTCTAAGAAAATGATTGAAATGAATTTTAAAGTGACAATAAATTATTCTTATTAAACTCTCTTTCTATTGTTTTAGAATTATGGGAGAAGAAACATAAAGAGGCAATCTCGAGAGACAATTTTTTTTTTAGAAATAAAAAGATTGGAAAAAGGGAGAGGTTTCTAAGAAAATAATTTAAATGAATTTTAAAGTGACAATAAATGATCCTCGTTAAACTCTCTTTCTATTATGACAAAAATATATTTAAAATAACTTGCATAAATAAAACCTATATATTATATTATCTTAAATATCATTTAACTTTTTAACTAAAACATACTCCATTTTGACGTCTATACATGAACATCCTAATACATGAACCAACTAAATGCATGAATTGACTAAATACATGAATTTGCATTTAAACTACTATACATGAATTTCATAATATATGAATCAACTAAATTCATGTATTATACAAATATAAGAGAAATTATTATGGGAGAATAAACATAAAGAGGCAATATCGAGAAACACTTTTTTTTTAGAAATAAAAAGAATGGGAAAAGGGAGAGGTTTCTAAGAAAATGATTGAAATAGATTTTAAAGTGACAATAAATGATTCTCATTAAACTTTTTTCTATTCTTTTAGAATTATGAAAGAAGAAACGTAAAGAGGCAATCGAGGGACACTTTTTTTTTTAGAAATAAAAAAAAAATGAAAAAAAGGAGAGGTTTCTAAGAAAATGATTGAAATGAATTTTAAAGTGATAATAAATAATCCTCATTAAATTCTCTTTCTATTATTTTAGAAGTATAATATATATATAGATATATATATATATAGATATTAGATTAAATATTAGATATTAGATTATATGTTACTTTTTAACGCAATTAAAAGTAGATAAACGTGATTGAAAGACGAGCCGAGCCATTAGCGGTGGGGTCCTTTCGTTTCTTTTATTCTTTTCACTTTGCCGGTTGAGAGGACTTGAACGCGCTCACGCGCACAAATTCCCTCATTGTCATTGTTATTGCACCAAATAAAGGATAAATAAATGGAAACAAACAACACACATTTGGCGGCATCACTTCACCTCCACTCCTCCAAAATTCTTGTATAAACAAACACTACTACCTGTCACCTCTCTGTCTTCATAACGTTTTCTCAATTCACTTCTCTCTCTATCTGCTCGTTTCATTTCTGTAAGGACCAATGGGAGCGTGTTGCAACGATAAACTTCCCACCTACACTTATGAATCTTCTACTGAAGAAGATCGAAGATTCTCCAAGCACGTTCACGATAACGTCCACGGAAACATTTATCTCGATCCTGTATTTCCTCTCAACTCTTAATTCTATTCTGCGTTTTGTAATTATTTCAAACGCACGGTGTACGTTTTCATTTCTCCAAATTTTTGGTTCATAAATCTCCCAAACGTAACTCTATATCATCATTTCCACCTTTATTTGCTTTCACTCACAAAAATTGTTTTCAACTTCATCCGACCTTTTGTTTCCATTCAGTTGATGTTTGGACAATATATAAACACCTGTATTCATGTGTGAGAAGTTTTACTAATTCGAGAAAGATTAAAATCAGGAAATTAGAACGAGTGAAAGCTAAGAATGAAATTCTATAAAATCAGAATATCAGAATATAGAATGATAAGTTTATTCAATTCAGATCCTGTATATATTTATTTATTTTAAATTTATTCATTGGATATACTTTACCGAGTTAAACACACAGTAGCTCCAGAATGTTCTAGACAGTTATTGCTTTTTTTTCTTTCTAATTTTAATTTATTACAGTGTCCTGTTTAACTTTTACGGCTTATGTTTCTTGTTTTATTTTTCTTAATATTTTATTTGTAATTTTTCTTGCGTAAACTGTATTTTTGGTGTTTATTTATTATCATTCAGACAGAGTAGAGAGGTGCTTAGTGAAGTTTATTGATAAATAGTTTTACAGCAACTGTTTGAATGGAAATTTTGATTGTTTTTTGGCACTTATTCAACATCTTGACCTAACATTTGAGATCATGGTGGATTAAAATATAATTTTTTTTGTTTGTATTGCAGATCTTTTTGAAGTTTATTGACACTGAAGAGTTCCAGAGGCAAGTTTATGATTTGTTTAATATTTTTTTGTATAGTGCTCATTGTACTTTATTTTTCTATTCTATAATTGTTTCTATGATTAATTCACTGCTAATTTTTTAACATTCCAGACTTCGTGACCTGAAGCAACTTGGTGAGTTCAAAAACATCTCAAGTTCTGATTGAGGTTTATTTATGCCATCTTTAAGAAATTTTGGCCATTTTTATATGATATCTTTCATTAATTGAACTTTGGTGAAATAAAATGCCAAATATGGATATAGAAATGTAATTGTTGTAAAATAATATACACGTTAGTAATGAAAGAATAACAGATCAATTTTTAGATTTTTGAGAATGAGAATTTGATCGATACATGGCTAAAGAACACTGATTATTTAATATTTTTTAAAATAATATTTTAATAATAGGTCTAAGGTTAAAAGTTGTAATGTACAAAACCCTTACAAATCAGTCTAAAAGTCCTTGGGAGAACTTGATAAAGTCTGCTAACTTTAGTGCATTTGACTTGCAGTAAATAATCATAATACTTAAATTTGATTTCAAGCCAATACATTGGTATAATATTACACTTAAGTGGAATTTGGAGTCACAAATAAGGAAGAAACGCGAGAGAAAGAGAAAGCAGTAGAAATATTTCTGTATTATCATTCAGTGGTTCCCAGAGTTGCAAAGAGGACTACTCATAGGGGTAGCTGAGTGCTAGTTACAAACCAATGGCTGCTATTTCATTTCTTACCCTTTCTAAACTAACTCAAACCATCTGTCTGTTTCACTAACTAATTAACAGAATTATGAACACTAAATATAACTACAACATAGAAGTAATACAAAAGAATCAAAACGGCACGGCAAAACTCGTAATTGTGACAATTCCAAGCATCTCTTTCTCATAGACAGATAGGCCTAGGGATTTAGGACCAAGGGCCTTGCTAATAAAGGCTATGGGCTATCTATTTTGCATAAAATCTGCCACCCCTTTGCTGCTGGCATCAGTTTCAATAAGGAATGGTTGGTTGAAATTAGGCAGTGCAAGTATAATCATAGCTTCTTTCCATTTCTGAAATGCTAACTCAGCTTCAGGACCCCAGTGGAAGGTATCCTTCTTGAGTAAGTCCGTGAGGGTCTTGGCAATACTACCAAACCCTTGAATAAACCTTTTGTAGAAGCCAGTTAGCCCTAGAAATCCTCTGAGATCTTTAAGAGTGATTGGCCTTGGTCAAGTCTTGATGTCTTCAATTTTGCTTGGGTCAGTGGATACCCCTTGGCCACTTCTAATGTGGCCTAAATAGTCAATGGAAGGCTGAGCAAAACAACATTTGCTTAACTTGGCAAAAAAGTATGCTTCCTAAGCAGCCCCTGTAGTAACTCCAAGTGAGTTATATGCTCTTGCAAGGTAGGGCTGAAAACCAAAATATCATTAAAAAACAGAACAAATTTCCTTGAGTTATATGCTCTTGCAAGGTAGGGCTGAAAACCAAAATATCATTGAAAAACAGAACAAATTTCCTTAAGGTCTAAAAACCTCATTCATTAGGCTTTGGAAATTTCCTTAAGCCTAATGAATGAGGTCTAAAAACCTCATTCATTAAGCTTTGGAAAGTTGCTAAGACATTGGTAAGCCCAAAAGGCATTATCCTATACTCATAATGCCCACAATGAATTGGTTGTCGAGTATAATTTGGAGAAGATCTTCGCACAAAATAATTCATTTAGGAGTTCTTCAATAGTGGAGATATGGAGATAGGAATTTTATTTTGAACAGTAGCAGCATTTAATTTACTATAGTCTACACATTTAATTTACCAAAAGAATTGGTGAAGCAAAAGGGTTATGGCTTGGTTGTATAATGCCAGAATCTAGCATGTCTTGCACCGACTTTTCAATCTCTGATTTCTGGAAATGAGGACCCTGTAGGGTCTTTGATATGTGGGTACAGTGCCATCTTTCAGTACTATTTGATTATCATGGGTCCTTTGGGGTGGCAATCCCTTAGGTTCAACAAATACATCATTAAAACTATTTAACAATTGTTGGATTGGTAGTGGAGTATTTACATCTGCTATAGTAATAGACTCTTCACCTATGAAGCACGGACACTTCTCTCGGAAGCCATGAGTCAGCCTTGACTCAAGTGATGGTGATTCTGCTTTATTTATGATTCTTAATGTCAAAGTGTGTTTGAATTTTATTTTGTATGGTCCATTTTCTTAATTTCATGTTAAGAATGCTCTAAAAATGTATTTTATCGAGAAAATCTGTTTTATTTCATTAATATATATATTTAAATATATATTATATATTATACGTTTTATAGCGTGTCGTATCCTAGTTTTTGAATCAATCACGTGTCGCGTGTCGAAACACGTATTACGTGTCCGTGCTTCATAGCTCTTCACCTTGCATAGAGTATAGAGAATAGTTGAGCAATAAAGCCTTGTGTAGTCGTTTTTAGTGATTTGCTGAAAAGTTCATAGCTTGTAACTGAACTTCCTCATTCAATCCCCTCAGCACCACCTTCTTGCCCTGCCTCTTGAATGTCAATGTACGTGTCACAAAATCAAATAAGATAGGATTGTATAGTTTCATCCAATCCATACCAAGAATGATATCACTTCCATTAAATTTCAAAATTTTCAAGTCTGCCTATGACCTTGCATGATCCATTGAAAACCAGCCCACATGGCATTAGAGAATAGATTTCCTCCATTGGCCACTGTAACACTAAGCAAAGTAGTTTGTTCAGTCTTGCGTCCAGTTTGTAAGGCTGTGTCAGGATTGAGGAAGCTGTGTGCGCTACCGGTGTCAATAAGCACATAGATAGGTAATTTCTTGACAAAACCTTTGATTCTGATAGATTTGTGGGTAGTGAAACCTGAGAGTGCATTTAGGGAAATCTTCATGTCTTCTTGATCCTCACCTTCCTCTTCAGAGTGCTTGTATCTCCATAATCTCATCTTCCTCTTCTGCCTTCTTAATAAAGATTTTTTTGTCTTTGCAAACATGGCCAGGCTTGAATAATTCATCACAGTAGTAACAGGGACTCTCGTCTCCTCTCTTTTTTTTGCATAGGATATTTCTTGACTGGGACTCGAGTAGTATTAAGTTTCTTAAAATTGCTATTGCTAAATTATCCTTCCTTGACAGCCCCCCAAGTCTTTGTAGTTGCTATGCTTGGAGTGAACTTGTATGCTTTAGAGCCCTATTTGGCTCTCTTTTTGATTGAATCCAAAGTGAAATAGCCCGTTGCAAATTCGTTAGGTAGAACATCTCAACAGCACTTCGGATCTCCTCTTTAAGCCCTCCTAAAAAACTGAGTACTAGGTATTCTTCTTTTAACTCATGGCTTGCTATATTGAGACTTGAGCTTTTCAAACGTCTATTGATATTCTGTAATAGTGCCCAGATATTTTAACTGGTGAAATTCTGCAACAATGTTTTCATGGGGGCCTACCCTAAATCTAATGTTCAAGGAGAAATTCTTCCATTCAATCTCTTCTTTTCCTTCTTTAAAATCTTGATACCAGATGTCAGCTTTGCCCTCCAAATGCATAGATGCATAGCTGACTTTTTGGAATTCAGACATTTTATGATAGGAGAAAAATTTGTGACATTTTCGGATTCAGTTCATTGGGTTGTTGCCATCTAATTTTGGGAAGTCAGGTTTATTTTTTTTACTTGATTTCCCCGATTCTCCTGGCCAGCTCTACTCCTTGTAGTGCTCCTATCTGACTCAATATAGTTCCTACTTCGAGATCCATGGTCGAACTTAGATGCAACATCAACCACTTCCTTTCCATTTGATTTCATTTGTTTTGTGTGTATGTTACCCGCGTGTTCTTCAAATTGCTTCGTGTTGGTTTCCATCATCTTCATACTTTCTTGTAGCTGAGGTGCAATGTCATGAACACCTTGAATGTGATCCTCTTGCTTCTTGATTGTTTCCTGTAGTTCCTTAAACCGAGTACCGTCCGCCATGCTCGCCAATGGAATCCAGGATCAAGTTGGTTCTGATACCAGATTATTACACTTTAGGGGAATTTGATGTAACAAATAAGTAAGAAATGCGAGAGAGATAAAACAGTAGAAATATTTTTGTATTATCATTCAATGGTTCCCAGAGTTACAAAGTGGACTAATTATAGGAGTAGCTGGGAGTTATTTACAAACCAATGGCTGCTATTCCATTTCGAACCCTTTCTCAACTAAGTCTAGCAACCTGTCTGTTTCACTAACTAATTAACAGAATTATGAACACCTGATATAACTACAGCGTAGAAGGGTGTTTGGAAATAAGCTTTCAAAGATACTCACACAACTATCTTGTATTTAGCACTCAAATATTATTACAAAGAAGAAAACACTCTTACAACTTAACTTCTCTCTATTACAACTAATAAGCTTTGCTTATTATCTTCCTTGTTGTTTGATGATTCTAAGAACTCAAGGATGATGGCTATTTATACTAGAAGAAAATCAAATGCACTCAATGTGGTTCAAATTAAATTAATCCACATATTCATAAGGCACACAATTTGCTTCCACTTATTTAGCCACTATGAAGCACTAAGAATAAATAAACACACCTTACCTAACTTAGGATGCTTCTTAGAAATTGGTTGATTAAATATAAAAACAAGTTTATATTTCAACACCCCTTCTTAAACTTGTTTTGTTATGCCAAAAGAATTTCTTAATCTGACAAAGTCCTCATACTTCAGTGGCTTGGTAAAGATATCAGCAATTTGGTCTCGAGATTTTATGTATCTCAGTTTCACATCTTTTCTTGTAATACATTCTCTTATGTAATGGAAACGAGTATCGATATGCTTGCTTCAATCATGAAAAACTGGATTCTTTGCCAGGGCTATTGCTGTCTTGTTATCAACACAAATCTCTATTGGCTCCTCTTGTAATAAACCCAGTTCCTTCAGCAGATTTTTGAGCCAAATTGCATGACAAACACATGATGTAGCGGCTACATATTCAGCTTCACATGTAGAGAGTGTGACAATTGGTTGCTTCTTTGACATCCATGTGAAAACGGTATCTCCCATGAAGAACACGAACCCTGTGGTGCTCTTTCTATCATCTGTATCTCCACCCCAATCGCTATCGCTATAACCAACAAGCTTGTAATGATTTGAAAAAGAGTATAACAGACCAAAGTCAATTGTACCTCTGAGATAGCGAAGAATTCTTTTTGCAGCTTTAAAATGCGAGGTTGTTGGGGCTTCCATGTATTGACATACAAGTCCAACTGCATAGAGAATATTAGGTCTTGTACAAGTTAGATAGCGCAAACTTCGAACCAAACTCTTGAAGAAAGTTGGATCTACGCTTTCGCCTTCGTCATTCTTTGATAACTTAGCTCCGCACTCCACTGGTGTGTTAATTGGCTTGCAGTCATTCATCTTGAACTTCTTGAGGATCTCCTTTGTGTAGCCTTCTTGTGAGATGAAAATTCCATCTTCTTTTTGTTTAACTTCTATGCCAAGATAGTACGCCATTAACCCAATATCTGTCATTTCGAACTCTTTCGTCATTACTTTCTTGAAGTCATTGAACATGTTTGGGTTGCTTCCGGTAAAAATCAAATCATCCACGTACAGGCACACGATCAAAATATCTCCATCTTTGATCTTGATATATAAAGCATGTTCGTAGGGACATTTGCTGAAACCATTCTCTTGAAAGTACTTGTCAATACGACTATTCCACGCCATTGGTGCTTGCTTTAACCCGTAGAGAGCATTCTTCAGCTTCAAGACTTTGTCTTCATGTCCCTTCACTACATATCCCAAAGGTTGCTCGATGTAGACTTCTTCTTCAAGTATTCCATTTAAAAATGCAGGCTTCACATTTAGCTGATGAATCTTCCACCTGTTTTGAGATGCTAGGGAGATCATTAATCTCACAGTTTCTAAGCGGGCAATAGGAGAAAATACCTCATCATAGTCAATACCAGCTCTTTGACTATATCCTTTTGCAACAAGCCTCGCCTTGTGCCTTTCTATTTCTCCCATAGCATTCCTCTTCATTTTGTACACCCATTCGACACCGATAGCCTTCTGACCTTTTGGAAGTGAAGCTAGTTCCCAAGTGTTATTCTTCTCGATGGCCCTGATTTCTTCGTTCATCGCGTCTCTCCACTTCTTGTCTTATGCAGCTTCTTGGAAGTTTACTGGTTCACAATCGGAAAGAGGCAGAAGAGTGTAAGATTATCATGTCTTTCGGTTACCTCATAGAGATCCCGTAGACTTCTTGTGCGGGGAACAAGTCTTTCGTTGAAATTTTCACTTGACGATGGTGATGAGTCTCCATGAGTGGTTGATGTTAGTGAGGTAGGTGGAGTAGTGGTCTCTTGTTGAACTTCTCCTTCTTGCTCTATCATGGTTTCTTCATTCTCTTTTTCAAAGTCGGGAAAGAAGTTAAAATCATCTATATCTGAGCCGAAATCAAATTCTCCTTCTTCATCAAATATCACATCTTTGCTAATTACAATCTTCCCATTGTTAGGATTGTACAATTTATAACCTTTGGAGTTGTTGTCGTAGCCAATGAAGATGAACTTCTCGCTTTTGTCATCAAGTTTGGTTCTTCTCTCGTCTGTTACATGTACATAGGCTATGCTCCCAAAAACTCTCAAGTGGGAGATACCCGATTTTCTTCCACTCCATGCTTCTTGCGGTGTCTTTCCCCAAACACTTCTTGTTGGAGATCGGTTGGACAAGTAAACGGCACACGCCACTGCTTCTGCCCAAAATTCCTTGGGCAGTTTCTTGCTTTTGAGGATACTCCGAGCTATGTTGAGGATAGTTTGATTCTTTCTTTCCACTACTCCGTTTTGCTGAGGGGATCGAGGAACTGTCATTGGTCGACGAATTCCATTTGCTTCACAAAACTCTTGAAATTCACTCGAAGTGAATTCTCCTTCTCGGTCAGATCTCATTGCCTTGATCTTACGACCACTTTCCTTTTCCACGGTAGCTTTGAACTTCTTGAATATTTCGAAAACTTCTGATTTCTGCTTCAAGAAATATAGTTTTTCTTGAAAAGTCATCAATGAAGAGAAGGAAATAATTACTCTTACCAAGAGAAGGAAATAATTACTCTTACCAAGAGAGCTTGGCTTGATCGGCCCGCATACATCGGTATGGATTAGCTCGAGTGGATTCTTAGCTCTTGAGTTTGACTCCTTTGGAAAGCTTTTTCTGAATTGCTTCCCAAGTAAACATCCTTCACACAGTTGGTCAGGGTGATTAATGCAAGGTAAGCCTCTCACCATTTCCTTCTTGGATAATAACTCCAATCCTCCAAAGTTGAGATGCCCAAATCGAAGATGCCATAGCCACGATGCATCTTTGTAACATACCTTTAGACACTTTGCAACATTATTTTGAATATTCAAAGGGAATATTCTATTCTTTGACATTTGTACCTTGGTAATTAAATCTCCTTTGTCATCTCTTACAAAAAGACTACAATTTTTCATGTAGATATCATAGCCTTTTTCTAAGAGTTGACCCAAACTCAAGATGTTGCTTTTCATATTAGGCACATTATAGACACTTGAAATTAATTGGTGACTACCATCTTTTGCACGAATAAGGATGTTACCTTTTCCTTCCGCCGATATTTTGGAATCATCTCCAAATGAGACATTTCCGCTTACTGACTCGTCCAACTCTACGAACATGGCCTTCCTTCCACACACGTGATTGCTTGCACCGTTGTCAAGAAACTAGGAATTTTCTTGGCTACCATCAGTCTCCTTCCGTGCTAGAAGAAGAAGATTTTCTTTCTCATTTATCTTCTCCTCCGCATAATTGGCCTTCTCCTCAACTCTATTGTTGGGTGCTCTGCATTCTGAAGCATAATGCCCAAACTTCTGACAATTATAACATCGAACTTGAGATTTGTCATACCTCGAGTTTGGATTGCCTCTTCCACGACCTCGTGTTGAGCTTTCCCCTCTCTTGTAGTTGTTATTGGAATTGTAGTTGTTAGAGTTCCAACATCGTCCACGTCCGTAACCTCGTCCTCGGCCACGACCTCTTCCACGTTGGCTTCTATCGTTGTTGAAACTTTCTTCTTTCTTTATCGGATGGAGCTCTGTCTTAAGAAGTTGTTCCACAATCTCTTGCTTCTTCTTCTTCTTCTTCTTCTTCTTCTTCTTCTTCTTCTTCTTCTCTTCGTATGCTTGCAATAACCCCATTAGTTGTTCGATTGTCAACTCATTCAAGTCTTTGGTTTCTTCAATCGTCGTAATGATGTACTCGAATTTTGGATCTAACGAGCGGAGTATCTTCTCCATGATCGTCACATCTTCTAACTTCTCGCCATTTCTTTTTAATTGATTTGAAACAGCTAAGACTCTTGAAAAGTAATCGGAGATAGACTCGGACACTTTCATATGTAGAGATTCGAAATCACATCTTAAAGTTTGATGACGAACTTTCTTCACTTGTTCGGCTCCTTTGTAAGAGGTTTGCAGTTTCTCCCACGCTTGCTTAGAGGAGATTGCACTTGAAATCTTCTCGAAACCATCATCATCTAATGCTTGATAGATGAAATTAAGAGCTTTCTTGTCTCTCTTTCTTGAGTCTTTCAAACTCTCCTTCTGAGTTTGGTTTAAAACAGCTTCATTTTCTGGCTCCACGACTTCCAAAACATCGTGTGCACTCCAAAGTGCCTTCATCTTAATACTCCAATTATCATAGTTGTTGTCGAGTATCGGGACTTGAAAGGATGCCATACCACCATTTGCCATAATTCTAGTGAGAATTTGAAAATTTTGGTTGCGCGGATGGATCCGGAACGCCCAAAAAACCTTAGGAACAACGTGGACCAAAAAATGAAAATCTGGTCAAAGTCAACAGTCAAAGTCAACGGTTGGTCAACGGTCAGCCTTTGGTCAAGACTCGACAGCTCGGTCAAGCAGCTCAAACAGGCTTCTCGGCTCGGTCAACTCGGCTCCAACTCGGATGATTTGGCTAACTCGGTGAGTTAACTCACTTGCAGCAACGTTCTGGTGACACGTGGTGGCGCGTCAGACCTCCGATTGGGATGAATCTGGCGGCGTTGGATTCGTCTCGTCGAGAACTTCGATTTGATATGCTATAGCGTATACTTTGAAACAAATTTCCAATTGCTTTGATACCACTTTGTTGGAAATAAGCTTTCAAAGATACTCACACAACTATCTTGTATTTAGCACTCAAATATTATTACAAAGAAGAAAACACTCTTACAACTTAACTTCTCTCTATTACAACTAATAAGCTTTGCTTATTATCTTCCTTGTTGTTTGATGTTTCTAAGAACTCAAGGATGATGGCTATTTATACTAGAAGAAAATCAAATGCACTCAATGTGGTTCAAATTAAATTAATCCAGATATTCATAAGCCACACAATTTGCTTCCACTTATTTAGCCACTATGAAGCACTAAGAATAAATAAACACACCTTACCTAACACCTTACCTAACTTAGGATGCTTCTCAGAAATTGGTTGATTAAATATAAAAACAAGTTTATATTTCAACAGTAATACCAAAGAATCAAAACGACACCGAAAGACTTGTAATTGTGACGTAGAATTCTTTTGTGAAGTGATACTAGAAATTACAGTCTACAGTTTCTGAACCTCATATGGCTTTCTTATCTTAGCCCTATTTGATTTATACGCACAACTATGCCGTTTTATATTAAATTTTATTATCAAAAAGGCATATACCACAGTGCTGTGTGATCTATATTGGACAATTTTCTACTGTCTTTTTCAGTTGCATTTTTATTAAAGATATAGAAAACTTTAACATATTTATCTATACAAAGGGGAGAGTATCACATCTCATTTTGACAACTTTGGTCCAAATACATATTCTGCATGTTAAATTTTTTAGTATGGGTAATGTTAGCACCAGACCTAGCATTCTTGTGCTATCAGAAACATGTCAAAATAAATGTTTATAGCCTTGTATTACTTATTATTATTACATTTAATATAGATATTTTGGAGGAACTAAGTTTGTGATGTTGAATATTGGCTAACATGGGTGGGTCCCACCATTTGGGAGATAACCCATAAAAGCCTCCATGTTTTACTTGTTGTCCCCTCCATCTTTTCTTCTACATGTACCCTTTTTTTGTTAACCTCAAATCATATATATACGGGAGGCATTGAGGTGGTGAAGAATAACTGAGAGGTTGAGTAGCACAGAGAGAATGTTTGCAAAGAGAGAGCAAAAATTCAGTTTAGTATTTTGGTTTTAGTGAATAGGAAAAATCTTCTGCGTGCAACTTTAAATAAGGGTATTTAAATTTTGCTTTTGGGGTGTGATTTTTTCTTAAGAGAGAATCATATACTATTGAAAGAGTTTTTTATTATTGTGAGAGAAGAGAGATTATTCTGAATGTTGGGAAGGAACAAAATGTCCTTCCAATTTGTAATCTTCTCCATTTAGTGACACGGATCATCATCGCTTGTGAGACATAGCCCCATTTGTGGGGGTGAATTATGTACTTCTTGTGGTGTAGTGTGTTATTTTTCTGTTACTTTTCATATCACTTTATTTTTGGAATAGTCATTATTGTGAATGTATTTGTTTGGACCACTCTTTTGCACGCTTGCACACAACAAATTTGTATCAGAGCTCAAAGGTTGCAAACTTGGGTCTTTTTTGTGAAATGACTTCCAAAATAAGGTATAATGTTCAGAGGTTTGACGGAAAAAATAATTTCGGGATGTGGCAAGTAGAGGTGACGAACATCCTAGTTAAGGAGGGTTTAATTCAAGCCTTAAAGGAAAAACTTAATGCAATGAAGGATGAGGAGTGGAAGAAGATATATAGGGAGGCTTATTCCACGATTCGATTGTGTTTGTTAAAAGAGATCAAACACAATGTTATGACAAAGACTTCGGCAAAGGTGATTTGGGACAAGCTTGAAAAGCTTTTTTTTTTTTGAGAGGTTTATTACAAATCGGATTAATTTTAAGAAGGAGTTCTATCGTTTTAGCAGCTAGTACTTCGTTGCAAGACCACCTCAATGAGTTCAATAGGTTTCTCTCGAAACTATTAAACACGAAAGTGAAGATGGAGGAAGAAGACAAGGTCCCAGTTTGTGTGGCTTCTCTTCCCGAGAGTAAAATCACCAAAAGTTATGTCAAACTTATAAATTCCAAGGGTTATGGGGTTTGACGGAGATGGTGGAGGCATTCTTGTGGTTGCGCAAAACATGCATCGGTTGAAGAGTAAGCCAATGGTTTTGAGGACTCAACTTAACCAAAATTCTTTATTAGTTTTTCGGGCGGCGATGATAATTGCGTATTTCTTGGGTGTTACGTTATGATTGACTCTTTATGGTGGTGTCCTACATTTTTTCGCCAAAATGAAGATTATTGAATATTGGCTCACATGGGTGGGCCCCACCCATTTGGGAGACAATCCATAAAAGCCGTCATGTTTCCTTCCTCGTTCCCTCTATGTTTCCTTCCACACGCCCCCTCCATTTGTTAACCTCATATCATATATATATGGGAGGCACTTAGTTGGTGAAGAAAAAATTGAGAGTGGATCCGCAAAGAGAGAATTTTTGAGAGGAGAGAAAAAAATTCAGTTTAGTATTTTGGCTTTAGAGAGTAGAAAAAAATTTGTTGTGTGCGATTTTTAATAGGAGTATTTAAAGTTTGCTTTTGGGGCGTAATTTTTTTCTTAAGAGAGAACCATATACTATTTTGTGAGATTAATATGAAAGGGTCTTTTATGATTGTGAGATGGTATTTTTTTTGTGAGAAGAGAGTTTGTGTGTGGGAAAGGAATGATGTGTCCTTCCAATTTGTAATCTTTTTCTCTATTTAGTGACACGGATCATCATTGCCTGTGGACGTAGCCCCATTAGTGGGGGTGAGCCTTGTACATCTGTCACTTTTCACATCACTTTACTTTTGGATTTACCATTATTGTGGGTATATTTGTTTGGGCCACGCTTCCGCACACTTGCTCACAAATGTGAATCATTGATTGCCATAGGGGAGCAATCTCTGATGCGTAAACTTTTCATGCATAAGGAGCAAGATGATGTTAAGCATCACAAAGTTACAAATGAAATTATTGCAGATATTTGGGCCTATTTGGTTTGCAACTATAATTCTGTTTTCTATTTTTAAATACAATTCTGATAAAAATATGCGTTTGGCTTACCTTTTTTTAAACACTGAATTATAATATTTTTGTGTTATAATCAAGTTTTTCAGAAAACAACAAAAGAGTGTTTTATAACTTCTGTTTTTTATCTTTCAACTCAGAATTATTCATTCTTAATATTTTAATATATTTGTACCTTAATATTTAATATACATACATAATACATTAATATGTATGTAATTCTTATAAATAAAAAATATGTGTACATGTACACAAAATTACTTATATTTATATTTTATTAAATTATATAATATACTAAGATCTATATGTTAAAATTATTAATAGATGCGTGATACTTATATATAGTTTTATACATGCATTATTAATGCATGGAATAATATAAAATACGCATATAATACATATGTATTAAAAAATATTATCAATTCATGTATGTATATAATTTAATTATCAATTATACTACAATATCATTATATAGACATATATACACACACACACACATGTATATGTATGTATTTATACATTTATGTATGTATGTACGTATGCATTTGTATTATGTATGTATGTTTATATATATATATATAGTTAAATTCCCCAACATACCTCATTAAATATACATAAAAACACATGATATATTGATGCAATTATGATGTATGTATGGAAATTTTATGTGTATACACACACACACACACAGACACACACATATATATGTATAATATAAAGTCAATTTTGCCAACTTTTCAAAAAACTGTATTTAAAAACAAGTTTACCAAATGCACACTTATAACTATAATAAGGGTTACCAAATGCACACTTATAACTATAATAAGGGGGTTTTGGGGAAAGGTACTCATAATTCTCAAAGTGTATAAAAATAGGATACTCCACATAATTTTATAAATTTAGTCCCTGTACTAAAAACACCTTGAAAAATTGTGCCGATGGCGCGGACCCAAAAAATGAACTCTTAACTCTAAAAGGACCACTCAAATAAATGTTATTGTACCACAGGGACTAGATTTAAAAACTTGAAAAGCATTGTCCTGAAAATCCAAATATAGGAAGGAACATGGCCTTTACCTTAATTCTCTAATATAAAAAATTGAATTTTAAAACTGTATTTAAAAGCAGTGTTTAAATCGAATTTTCTGAATACAGAACCAAACGGGTGTTAATACTACATTTCCTGCTTTAAATTGGGCTTTATCTTAACTTTCTGGTTTAAATGAATTGTGTAATAGGTTTTGTGGTTAAGTGAAAGAATGTCCGTGCTGGAGTTCAAGTACACCAATATCACTATTGTAATGTATTGTTTGTGGGTTTGAACTTATCAAATTTTATTGATATTACAGGTTTTACTCACATGGTTTACCCAGGGGCAGTACATTCTCGTTTTGAGCACTCACTTGGGGTGTATTGGTTGGCTGGTGAAGCTATTCATAAAATCAAAGCATACCAAGTAGGAAAATATATTGATTATTGGATCACTCTGGTTCTGGATTCTAACAATGATAATATTATATTCATACATATGCTATCTTTGTAGGGTTTGGAGCTTGGCATCGATCGTTTTGATATACAGACTGTAAAGCTTGCTGGTAATTTAATTTACTTTCTATGAAATAATTTTGTTTAGTGACATCTATCTAATTTTTATTTGTTGATTCTACTAGGACTACTGCATGATGTGGGCCATGGGCCATTCAGCCACTTGTTTGAGCGCGAGTTTCTTCCCCGGGTTCTTAATGGCTCCAAATGGTGATTTTACATTCTTAACTAGAATACATTTGTAAACTATACGTAAAAAAGTAACCATATGAATAGTATAACAGAGAAGCATATTTATTATTTATTTTTATTTTTTGTGTGTGGATTAGTGCATGGTTTTGATACTTAGCAGTTAGTAGTTTAATATCTTAAACAGAACGAGTCCTTGAAAAAATGTCCTTATCAGGATAAACTTCATACGTCAATTTAATTTCTCATTGTGGTAAGCTGTGAAGCATGGACTCTGACACGCAATACGTGTTTGGACACGATGCATGACACGCAACACGTGATTTTTCAAAAACTAGGATACGGCACCCTAGGATACGTATAATATATAATATATATTTAAATATATATATTAATGAAATAAAACAGATTTTTCCATAACATACATCATTAGAGCATTCTTAACATGTAATTAAGAAAATGGACCATTCAAAAAATAATTCAAACATACTTTAACATTATAAATCATAAATAAAGTAGAATCACCATCACATTAGAAAAAATATTAAAAAAGTACAAAAATAAATAAATTAAAGAAATTAATTTCACGTGTCCTGTTAAGTGTCCCAGCGTGTCAACCTAAAAAAAAGGACTTGCATGTCCCAACGTGTCGGCAACATGTCGGAACGTGTCGTGTGTCGCGTTTTCGACTCGAGTCAAAGCTGACTCGTGGCTTCCTTCATAGGTGGTAAGCATTTGTAACTTCTCATTTATATATTTTTATATTGCAAAAGTGTAAGTTTTTGCCTTGTATATGTCATTCACAAGACACGGAGCTTATTAATTCATCTCTCTATTTTATTTATTTGCTTAGCATAATACTGTAAAATTAGTTTACATTTGAATCCTATCTCGTATAATTCCCTTTTTGGAGAATGTTTAATCAAGCCATCCTCTCATTATTTTGACTGAACTGTTTGTAGGTCTCACGAGGAAATGTCCTTGAAGATGATCGACCACATTGTTGATGAGCACAACATTGATATTGATTCTGAAAGTCTCACAAAAGCGAAGGTTAAGTTGTGATTCTAAATGTTCCTATTTACGTCATCTTTTCTTTATCCTTAAGTTGTTAAGTGCTCCTCCCTTCCATCCAACCTGTGACAGTAAAATATAGGAATCACAGGAAGATATTTAATGGTTGGAGCACATTTTCTGGGAGCACCCTCTTCTTCAAACTTACTTGTTTTCTGATTTCTATTTTGCGAGACCGGGTTTTTCAAGCTTTTAAATGTGTTCTGGCCATAGAAATCTATGCATTTTTTTCCACTTTTTTGGGAAATTTTGACCCTTGAAAAGTTAGAATTATTTCTTTACAAATATTGTGGCACTTAGTCCATTAGTACAGTTAACAAGCTCCTGGGTGACTTTTTCTTTCCCGTGTCTGGTTTAAATCTCTGACCCCTCTCTTCCCTTCAGGAAATGATAGTGGCTAGTTCTGAGAATGCTTCTTCAAAAGTAAGTAACGACAGCTTAGGAGTATCTGGGTTATTACATTAAACGTATCAGTCCCGCCAGGTCTTCCATAACCTTAAGTATTAAAAATTTCATTTTTTCAAATTTTGTTCGGTTCAGAGCTCAAAAGAGAAGCGATTCTTATATGATATAGTTGCAAATGGTCGAAATGGAATAGATGTTGACAAGTAAGTAACTTTATCCTTTTCCACCTCCTCTTGGACCATATATTGATTATAATTGTAGATATCGCACTAGAGAGTCACGATTAAATCGTTGATTTGCAGATTTGATTACATTGTTCGAGACTCTCGGGCTTGTGGTGTTGGCTGCAATTTTCAGTTTGAGAGGTGTGTGTGTTGATAATGGGTATTTTCATATGTACGTGTGATACCTTTGAAACATTTATCATTTATTATTTATCTGGACAGATAGTTTCTGACTGAAACTTGTTTGATTGTTGTTACATGCAGGCCATTGGAAACAATGCGAGTTATAGATGATGAAATATGCTATCCTGCGAAGGAATGTTAGTATTCTTCAAAAGTCTGTTAACCTGATTATCTTAACAATCATTATATTCTTCACTTTATGTTTGAATTGGTCAGATCTT
This sequence comes from Sambucus nigra, assembly GCA_949130495.1. Lineage (NCBI taxonomy): Eukaryota > Viridiplantae > Streptophyta > Magnoliopsida > Dipsacales > Adoxaceae > Sambucus > Sambucus nigra. Next base: position 125,831,735 of record OX422215.1, read on the forward strand.
ACAATGCACAAGTTATTCTCCTCTCGGGCTGATCTGCATCGTACAGTATATACTCATGCCAAAGTGAAGGTACAAATTCTAACACAGATTTCTTATCATTATTTTAAATAAATTTTTTATATTATTATTTTTTTTTTCAGGCAGTAGAACTCATGTTTGTAGATGCCATGGTAAAAGCAAATGATTATCTTGAAATTGCGTCATACATTCATGATCCAGCTGAATACTGGAAGGTACATTGTTCTCGATTTGGATGTAGTTTTTGAGTTGGATTAGTTAAGCTCTTACATCATCCATCCATTCGAAAAATGCAGTTAGATGATTCAATTTTGAAAACAATCGAAACTGCTCCTAACGAGGAGCTTAAGGAATCCAGAGATCTGATCCGACGTATTCGAAGAAGGGATCTATACCAGGTGACTTAATAAAATACTAACTAGACTGGGCGGGTCAATTATTTTTTTCAAATATTTTCATATTTTTGAACTTATTATATGCATGCTACTTTGATAGAGTCAAGTAGTAGCAAAAATGTTACGATTTTATGATTTTTTTTGTCAGTTCTGCAATGAGTTTTCTGTTCCCAAGGACAAGTTGGAGCACTTCAGATATGTTACTCCCCAAGATATTGTTTGTTCACAGGTCCTTCAAACTCCATTCTATCAAAATTTTGTTTGCCAATATGATAGACAAAATATCTCACAGAGTTGGCTTTTGATCCAGAAAAGCTGTGGCACTACTCTAAAAGAAGAAGATGTTGCTGTGAGCAATGTCAAGATTGATTTAACACGTGGAAGGAATAATCCTCTAGAAAGGTATTGAGGAAGAGTTTGATAAGGATCATGATGAATGTACTGTTCCTTTTCTCAATTGATTTGATGAGTTTGCCATTGCCTATGTTGTTTAACAATGACCTTTTCTTCTGTGTCCATGTGCTGTGCAAATATAGCATCAAATTTTTCAAGGTAACAGAATCTCATCTGCCATCTGAACTCTTATTTACTTCTTTTAAATTAAACATTTCAAGATTTACTTAGAATATAAGAAAAAAAAACTTTCAAATCCCACAAAATCAAGCCATGCAGTAAATAACGCAATGCAAGATAATTAAATTTTGGCAGATTAATGCCTTTAGTTAAATGGTTTTCCTCCCCTCAACATTTAAATCTTTTGAGTTGTGCCCTCATACCACTTTGGTTTCATCAGGACTATGAGAGCAATGAAAAATTTCCAATTCGTGACAATCTGATCAGTCACTTGCTTCCTGCGTATTATCAAGATATGATAGTGAGGGTGTACTCCAAGAAGCCTGAACTGGTCTGTAAAAGAATATAACTTTTCTCTTCATTATCAAATGTGTTTTTCCCACTATTTTATTCTCGTTAGTGAACCAAATGATAATGTCACAGGTGGTAGCAGTTTCTGAGGCCTTTGAGAATTTTCAGCTGAAGACATATGGAAAGAAAACCCAAGTACATGAAACTCCCGAGAAGAAAAAGCGTAGAAGGTAATTGTCACAATTGCCTCATTTTGGTTTCCGCTCGAACATGTACATATTACTCCCTATAGAAAGAGGTTTTCGTTTTGGAGAACTTACAGAATGGAAAGTGTAAAAAGTTCACCAATATACTTTTCCTCGGTTCCCTCAGTTGATTTCTAACATGAGCTTATGATGTATCTACTGTTATCAATAGTGATTCTATTATATACGTAATTGGTGATATAGTTCAGTGCACGTGACTTGAATTTCTTGTACGTCTTGAAAAGGGAAAATATAGCTGGAAATTTCATATTTTACTACTTCAAAGTTCAAACTGTGTGCTTATCTGCTAACCGTGTAAGCTGGAACTTTGTTGGCAGACACAAATTCGTTCTTAGAAGTAATCAAATTTTGTCATGATTATTGTTTCTCTGTTTGATCAAGACAGATCAGTAGGTTTCAGGCTTCTCAGGTGGAGACTTTTGGTTCTTTTAAAACTGAACTGATAAATTTGAGATGAATTGAGAGGAATTTTGGCAATCCAATAAATTTAGGCAGAAACTAATATGTATATTTATTTAATTACATTCCTTTGTTTTTGTAAAGGTGGAAAAAGGTAAAATGGGGAACTAGTGCCATTGCTGGAAGAGAAAAAAAGGGTTTGTTCGCCATGCCTGCTGCAAGTTATCCTACCCTTCTAACTAGGGGTAGTTACATAATGTTTTCTGTCTGGTTAGGAAAAAATGTTTAATTATCAAACCAAAACTGATAATAGTAAAAAGAAAATTGGTTGGTTTTGGTTTAAACTGTTAAAGAACCAAAATTACTAAACTCACGATGCCAACATTAATATTACAAAAATTATGAAAATAATCAAATACTGAAAAAAGTCAGTTTGGTACATGCATTTTGGTATTGGTTTCATGTATTGACCTTTGGGTGGCATTTTTAGACTTTTGTGTGTTTTGGTACTATTAAGTAATTTGTATGATAAATTTTAAACTTTGTGAGTTTTCCCCTCTATATTCAAATTTTTGGACAGGCAGTTGATGCAGTTCATTTTTGTATCTAATTATTTATAGTAGTTAAGACTATCTAATTAAATTATTCCACTGTTATGATGGAAATGGATCCCTATTTTAAGGATTTTTAGTCATTTTCTTTTCTTTTCTTTTCTTTTCTTTTGTGATTATATTTTTCTTTCTTTTGCTTTGTTATTTAGAGGTAAGGAGTAGTAATGGCATTTTTGTAATTAGTGCCTTAATCTGTTGATGTAAAAAACTAGATCGCTCTAATTTTTCAATCACAGATAAATAAATAAGACAAAGATTTTTAAAGTGGTTCGGCTAGGAATAAAGCCTACGTCCACTGTTATGTTATTGCTGAGTGTTTGTGGAATTCTTGATTACAAGATCTCTCAAGAAATTCCGGTCCCCTTGAATGAGGATGATACAAGGTATTTATAGCCTTGAGGCTGTACATGAAAGGGTCGATACATTAAATGATATACATATGAAAGGGTAATACATTTAATGCCCTTAGGCTTGTGCGTCAAGGATAATCATTTAATGAACCAATTGGACTGTTCGTTATCTGGCAATCAATGCTGTGGCCGAGATGCAGCTCGGACCGCCTTATTTGCTTGTCGTTAAGGAGTTCCTCGGAGCGTTGGAGTTCCTCGGAGTGTTGTGGTTCCTCGGGGTGTCCTTGTTGTTCGGAGCGAACATGAATTGGTCGGGGGGAAATAAACTTCCTCGTTGTTATTGTGCCATGTAGATTTACACGTGTCTTCTTATTATTGGTCCACGTCAGCAGATTAAATTTGGTATCAACAGAAGCCCCCAATGCTTCATGCTTGATGGTTTACTTGAAAGGATGGAGTATTTATTCTGCAGTGTTGCTCGGTGCTCGTGAAATTCTTGATCTACCTTCTTGATTTGTTGGACATAAAGGGCATTATCTCCTGGACGACATATGATGCCGCTTGTAGCTTATCATAATCTTCAAGTATGTTGATTGGTTTGCTAGCCGACCTACTGCATTCTGTGAGCTAGTGGTGGACTTTGAAACATTTTCTTGCAACTTCTTCTTCGATGTTGGTCGAGACAGTAGTAGCAAAGATCTCAGTGATGTAGATGCTGATTTTAACTTCTACCTCTACTCGGGGGCGAGCAAGAGGTTCTCGGGGACGAGCAAGAGCTGCTCGGGGACGAGCAAGAGTTGCTCAGACAGACCATCTGTGATGAACATCAGAATGCTGAAATATCTTAACTTCATAAAATTCCCATTATGCTTTGGATGATCTTCCTGCTGGCGAGGAACCAACCGTAGTTGATCATGCTGGTGTACACTTTTTGGCTCCTTAAAGCTTTTGGCTCCTTAGAGCATTTTTTGGCTCCTTAGAGCATGTCCTCCTAACCAAAGGAGGTTGGCTACTTATAGCACTTTTGCTCCGTAGAGCTGTCCTCCTAACCAAAGGAGGTTGGCTACTTATAGCACTTTTGCTCCGTAGAGCTGTCCTCCTAACCAAAGGAGGTTGGCTACTTATAGCACTTTTGCTCCTTAGAGCGTGTCCTCCTAACCAAAGGAGGTTGGCTACTTATAGCACTTTTGCTCCGTAGAGCGTGGCTCCGTAGAGCGTGGCTCCGTAGAGCATGGCTCCGTAGAGCATGTCCTCCTTAGAGCAGTCTTCTTGGTTGATCCTGTAACATCCACAGGTTGATCAGCGAGCAATTTTTGTTTCTCGGGAGTATTAAGATCAGTAAACTCTGCTATAGCTTGTATTAATGGAGCCTAAACTACTCCTCCCCTTTAAATACCCACTTGTAAGCCTCATTTGAGGTAGACTTAAATTTTGAATAGAAAAGATTATTTCATTTTTTTATGGGTGGTTTACGTCAAATTTGTATCAGAGCGGGTGAAGCTCCACATTAGTATTAGTGTATCGGTGTATTGTGTATCAAAATTCGTACACTACTCTTCAATGGCTCCCAAGAAATCCAAACAACTAAAAGTAGAGATTAAAAAACGAACAAGAGAATGGGTACAATGACAACAACAAATCTATACCCATTTCCAAAACCCCAGCCCTAACCCTAGAAATCCCTACACACAATCTCTGCCCTACCCCACCCTCTACACCAAACCCACCACCCCGAAAACCCAAATCTTGAACCCTTATTTTCCCCACAACCCAAATCCATTCCATAAACCCTCCATTCAAGATCCAAGACAACCCAATTCTAGGGTTTCACCTACCATTTTACAATCCAATCCACAATTTACAAACCCTAACCTCCAACCCTACAAAGTTTCTCCACCACCAATCCAAATCTCCCAGCCCACTACTCATTTTTCAAACCCCAATCATTAAAAAAATTACGTGTTCTACCCGATTAACTCTCGAGGCTCAATTCAAGATCACCGACGGCTAGTCTAAGATTGGTTGCTCCACCCAATCATTCTTCCACCCTCACTCACCCAATCGGGTCAAATCAACGATAAAAAATCTCCTCCCAAGCCAATTGATTGTAAGAAAGATAGAAATGACGAAATGAGATTGGGGATTGGGGATTTTTTTGACATTTTTTATGAGGATGGTTGGGTGACTCGTACGCACTTTCGTGAGCCGAAAACATTTAATTTGGGATATTTTTTTTCAATAGGGGATGATGATTTTGTTGAGGTTGGATCGGAGGTTATCTCTCTTGAGGTTGATTTGGATATTGGAGGTGATGTTTTTGGTGGTGGGTATGTGCACCCATTCGTGATAGCTTTTGATCGGTGCTCGGAGGAAATTTTCCGCGGCATAGCATTAAGGAGGTTCATCCCGGGAATCTTGGGTCGCGATTTTGTTGGTCGGCCACATTTGGATTATGTTCCTATTCTCTAGGGATTTACGGCAAGCCGGTACAAGGGGCGTTTCCGAGGACGGCTCTTCTTCCTAGTGAGGAGCTCTTTGATGGTTGCGTTGATTTCTTATCGTTCAACTCCTACGCTCGAGGACGGGCTTTTCGAAGCCGGGGAGAGTGATGGAAACGGATCCCTATTTTAAGGATTTTTAGTCATTTTATTTTCTTATTTTGAGCTAAGGAGTAGTAATGACATTTTTGTAATTATTGCCTTAGCTTGGAGCCTAAGCTACTCCTCCCCTTTAAATACCCACTTGTAAGCCACATTTGATGTAGACTTGAATTTTGAATAGAAAATAGTATTTCTCTCTCTAAAAGTGTGTTAGATATTTTTAGGAGTCTTTTGACGGGTGGTTTACGTCAGTTAGACTCTCTCCTTGCTTGCACTATGGTTAAGTTTGACGTTAATGAGTAGACTGGGATTAAAAAAAATGTTTTTTATGTTGTTAATGGAGTCAATGTTGCTGAGGTAAACTATCTTCTATTTGTGTGTAAGTATGTGTGTTTGAAAGATGTGTATGCATATATTTGTTTGTTTGAAAGATGTGTATGCATATATTTGTATATTTTATTCATGGTCTAAACAACCATTCTTCTATTTTTAGCCCTTTTGGGATGTCTTTTCCCCTTCCCCCGTAGGGTTTAGAAGAAATTGTTAGCTTCCTTGTAAATATTTGGCTCTCCTTTCACTCTTCTCCTTTTTGAGTAATTTCTTGAGCATGCTTTATTCCTTGCTCGCTGACCATTCATAAATGACTTAAATGAAGTCGTCAACAGCACGACATAAATGCACTCAAGAGAGAGAGAGAGAGAGCAATTCTCAAATTGGAGAAATGTAGAATGCCTTTACTAAATGGGGAAAGAGGATATTTATAGGGGGAATGTGAAGGATCTAGAATTAGGTCATCAAAACCTAATGGGGAAATGAGCCTAGGCTCATGTGATGTCACATGAACTAGGAGCACCTTTCCAACATTTTCTATAATGCCCTTTTTAAAAGACTTCCCATTAGCCCTATAATAGTACAATAAGAAAAATGAAATAAAATGAAAGACAAATGATAAAAATTAAAAATTAAAAATAAACGTCATTCTCGGCCCACTTTCACGCACGTGTCATTTATCTATACATATCATTCTTCCCTCCTTTGAAAAAGCTCGTCCTCGAGTGTGCGGGGCGAATTGATACCTCCCGTGCCAAGCAAAGAAAAATTTGGAATATATGTTTTTTTCTTTTGTTGGTGGGAAAAATGTGTTTTGGGGCCCAAATAGAGTTTTTCCAACTCGCTAAAAATTGGAGGTGGCCCAATGTTCTCAACCCCGATAAAAGCAATATTCAAGTGGGTTAAAGGGGTAAGTGGGGTTGAGTCGTATTTTTTGAAAAGTTCAGGGTCTGAAAAATAATTTTAAAAAGTGTTTGGGGTTGTTTTGGGATTTCTCAATGATTTGGCGGGTGAACTGGAAATTTCAGAAGTCATTTGGAGCACCAAATAACTTTGAGGGGGTGTTAGTGTGTTTTGTGGAACTTTAAAGGTATACTTGGGAAATAATGAGGGAAGGGTAAAGTGGGTATTGTCCTCATGGAGAGGAACCCTAGCTAGGGTTTGTGCCTTATCACAAAAAGGCTGTTGCCTGGAAATCTTGAGGACCCACCAGAGCTCCAATCAAGCTCATTCTGGTCCGGTTAGACTCGCCTGTCTCCTGCGAGGTTGGCGGGAGGCTGGATCTTGTAAAGCTAGGGCTTCATCCCTCTTTTGTGTGGTTGTGGCTTGACAAATGGAGATGGCCGGTGCCTGAGGGTCCCAAAGTGGATGCCGAAGCCCCATTTACTCTCGCCAGATGTCAGCTTGACTTGCTGCAGGACGACGGGATCGAAAACTCGTCGTGAGGGCTGGAATGGAGGGTACCAGCTCCCGGCCTGGGGCTTGGAGTTTAGCCGAGGGCCACCGGGGCCAGCTCGCTATCGGTTGGCTCCAGAATGGTTCGCTGGAGGTTTTGGAGGCGTCGTAGCTGTCACCAGAGGACAGAGAGTTGCAGTGGGGTCCCAAATCTATGGTCTGGGGGGTGAATTTTTAATCTGAAATTTGGGGGATTTTGTGATGGTCTTAGATCTGAAATTTCAGACCTAGGGTTTGGAAGGTGTGGTGGCAGAAAATTTTTGGGCCCGTTCATAGCAGCTCCCCTGCGCCCTCGGGTTGAGATCCATTCTTTGTAGCGACTCTTCATCATATCTTTTGTTTGGGTGGTTGTTGGGTGGCTGAAGCATGGAATGGTGGTGGTGGTTTTCGACTAAGGAAGTAGTTCACCTTTTTCATTAGGTCGTCTGCTTGCACCTACAATCGGAAATTACGGCAATGTTTTTCATGGTTGCTTATGTTTTACGATTTCGTTTTTTACAACAGAAGCATGGTGGAGCGACTACGCTCTGATATCAATTGGCATAAATGAAGCCGTCAATGGCACGACATAAATACACTAAAGATAGAGAGTAATACTCAAATTGAACAAATGTAGAATGCCTTTACTAAATGGGGAAAGGAAATATTTATAGAGGGTATGAGAAGGATCTAGAATTAGGTCATCAATACCTAAAAGGGAAACGGGTCTAGTCCCATGTGATGTCACATGATCTAGGAGCACCCCCTTTATAACATTTTCTATAATGTCCTTTCTAGAAGACTTCGCATTAGGCCTATAATAATACAATAAAATGACAGGAAAATAATAAAAATTATAAAAATAAAAATCATTCTACACATCAATTCAGTTTCTTATAGAAATAACGAGTGTTCTTATATCCACGCTTAAAGTCACCACACTTAAAATTTTGCCGATAAAGAGCCAGCCTTGTATCTCCTTCATGGGTTAATAATAAGCTTTGGTAATTTTTCAACTCTTGTTTCTGCCCAGCTACTTTTTAACAGTGAGATCGCTATAGCTCTTTTCAATACATGTCTTCACTATAGGATTTAATCTCCTAAGCTCTGTGCTAACTGTACATATTGGTCTCCCATCAATCTATTTATTCCACGCCCCTCTACCAATTCAATGAAATCTTTATATCTTCAAGACTGAAATTACATAGTGATTTTGGTTGGCTTATTTTGTGCTAAAAGTTCAGTCTTTCATATAATTGGGAACATATCTTGGTTATTTTATTTTCTTTTTAGTCCTTGTATAGATGTCTGAGATTTCCTTTCTGTTGATGACACATCAGACTTCGCGAGTCTGGCCTTATTGTTGATCTGTAGGGTTCAAGTAAAAGACCTTTAGATACCTTAGGTACTCATTCCTACACACAAACACTAAAAATTGGAATTTCAAAAATGTTTTCTTGTCGTTTGGAAATTTATTTTGGGGAATTTTATGCTGATTGTTGCAACATTGGCAAATATGAGAAAGTTCTGCCAAAGCGTGCACACGACTCATATTAGGTAGCGGCGCACTACTATTAACTATCTGTTGTGATTGCTTCACGTGTCTGTTGCCTAGGGACAACATGCACATGACTTCCTGATTCACCCATGTGCGTGTTGCCCTGTTTTCTGGGTAAACTATTGAAACGGAATTTTTTCCTCAAAATATAAGAGAATTAATTTTTTAATTTTTTTTTAATCTAGTCTCATTTTATCGCATACTTTGAGTTCCTCAGCCATACTCTCTGTAAACATTTTAAGCCCTAGATAGCCCAGATAAATCCTATATCTACATCTGATTTGGATATCAAGAGGAGTGTTCGGATCTGCTTGGATCAATTTAGCCTCATTCATGATGGAGCTTCATGTTTGATTCTCACAGTTGGAGGAAAGTGTTGATGTTGAAGGTATTCAACTGGAAAGGGAATGATCAGGTATAGATCTACATCTTGCATCTATTATAGTTTTTTTTTTCAATTTGAGTGAGAAAGAGCATGCATCCCCGAGTTTTTTTTTTCCCTTTAGCAGGGGTTTTTCCTTGTAGATTTTTAAGCACATTTTTCTTAATCACGTGTTGGTAGAACTTTAGGTGATCTTTTTTTGTTCATTTCTTACTTTAGGTCAGTTGGCCTTTAATTCTCATTTTCTTAAATTGTAGGGTCTTTGATTTTAATATCAGATCTTGTTTTTTCACCCAATAATTGTGATTTGAAGTTTAAAAAGTGGTTAATTACCTTGATTTTTGGGAATTGAACTTGTTATAGGAGAAAACAGTCTCCTTGTCCTAAAATTGGTAAAATTCTGCACTGATTTTTAAATTGTTCTATTCATCCCCTCTAACTAAAACTTCCGCATGATTCACACAACTCAAACGCTGTTTTCAAAGGCTTGTTAGTTTTCTTTGCTTGCAATTTTATTTTAAAAAAATCGGACAATGATCTGACACTCTTAGTAAAAGGGAAGCAACCTCACACTCAGTAAACACTCTTATCCATGCTTCATTATGGAGTGCTATATAATTCTGCTCTGAATATTAGCTCTTCATTTCTGCCGTTGTCTAAACTAAACCAGCTCTCTGGTAGTAAATTCCTCAATACTAATCTGAATGATACAGTCATCAAACTCTTGAACCTGAGCATGATCAATCCCAACAGTCCCATATCTTTCATTTGGACTTTTAACAACATTAAAGTCTTCCATGATTAGCCTAGGTAGATGTTTATAGATGTTGTCCACTTGATGCATATATTTCCATAAGAAGGCTTCAGAGCCCTGTCGTCATGATCATAATAAGAATCTTCCGAGACTCCTTAGTCTCACCTTTAGACCCCGCTTGAATGTAAGAAAAGGAAAACTTCTTGTACTTCCCTTGCGCTAGGTTATGGGCATTCGCCTATGAGGCAGATCATTTATGGAGAAAGGTGGTGGTGGCGAGGTTTGGGATGGGACACAAAGGGTGGGCATCAGGGGAACAACGGTTTCCACATGGGGTGGGATTGTGGAAGCTCATTGCAGGGGATGGAGGGAGTTCCTCAGACATTCCTCTTTGCCAGCGGGAAATGGGAAGAGGGTTAGGTTTCGAAGAAACATTTGAGGCAGAGATCATTCTTTAGAGGATTTGTTTCATGGGCTTTTCCGCATTGTAAGTGAGAGAGAAGGATATGTGGTGAGGCATATTTGGAGAGAGGGTGATTGATGGGGATGAAATCCTAGGTTTAGAAGGAGACTTAGGGACTGGAAATTAGAGGAAGCGAAGGAGATGTTTGATTGGTTGCGTCGGAGGGGTTTAGTTTACCACTGGGGGGAGAGGATTGTGTGCAGTGGAGGGGTAACAAGAGCGGGTTATTCTCGATGCATTCTTATTATGCGGTATTGGTGGGTAGCAAAGGGATTGACTTTCCTTGGAGGGGTATTTGGCGAACGCATGCTCCATTAAAAGTATAATTTTTTGCTTGGACTGCAGTGAGACAGGCTATTATGACGATGGATGGGCTTAGGAAGAGAGTTAGGCGCTTGGCGAGTAGATGTTGGATGTATAAGCATGCTGCCGTTCATTTATTGTTGCATTGCTGGGTAGTAAGGAGACTTTGGGAGATCATTTATTACATTTTTAGGGTGAAATGAGTGTGCGCACAAACATTGAAAAAGGAGATGTCAGCTTGGGGTTATAGGGCGAGAAGGCGGGAGGTTTGTCCGGTGTGGAAAATACCTCCTTTATGCATTTTTTGGACGATTTGGATTGAGAGGAACAAGAGGTTCTTTGAGGAAGAAGAGATTGATCCAACAAAATTTTGTTACTCTTTTGAGCTCCCTGCATGCGTGGTTCAAGGAAGAGTCATACTATATAGTGCTTGATAAATTTTTTGAAAGAATTGGGGTCGGGAAACTTATTGATTGGTTGTTGTTTCTTTTGTTGGGCGCGGGGTGGTTTGGGAAGGTTTTTGCATCCCCTTTTTCGGGTATATGGTCTTCTTTTAGACCTTTGTATATTTCTTATATACGGGTTTTCGCCCCCTTAGGCGGCATCATATATATACTTTGCATACTAGTAAAAAAAAAGGATACTTTGGTATCTTTATTATGTAAATTTTTTAATATCCTGACTATTAGTATTAAATATCTACTTGATGCTATTGATAATAAATAATACGTTATTTATTGATATCTTATAAATTACAATGTTGTTCTTAATTTTTATTTCATATTTTGTAATGTTTTTAGTTATGTAGATGTTTATTAAATTATATTTATACCTTTTGGTAATTTAAATAAGAAAATGTACTATACTTTGGTTTTATTGTGAAGGTATGACTATATGTATATGTTACTATATATATATATATATATATGCAATAACTTTCTTGGAAATTTTCCTATCAAACAAATGCACTCAGGATAGTAACTTGCCATTTCATTTACTTCACTTTTCCCCACAATCATTTTCCCTTCAATTTTTCTAACAATCAAAGGGAGCCTTAGAGAGTTGAAGCTTGATCCATGCATGCTATTCACATCTTCATCTTCAAAACTCACAGGGTTCCAAGCCATCCCCACCTTTCCTGGTCCCAGAGTTAAAGTATTATGAAGAAACTTCCAACTATTTAAGAAATCACCTTTAGCATTGTCAATATTCCCTCTCCTGACTTTAATCTCTACTAAGCATATCATATCAATCTATTACCTTGAACAAAATTCGTAATCTCTGCTTGCTTGGGAGGTATTGCAACCCCATGTATTCTAAGAGGAGATTTTAAACATTATCTTTTCCTCAGCCTCCCTCACCCCCTTTGCACCTGATCCTTGCCTCACTGAGTTATTGCCATGATTTCTTTCTTACATGCATCACCATGTCTATCGCAGACACAGGGCTGATTTCTTTCTCACCCCTACTCTCTTCCACGTCCTTATTATCTTCAATGCCAGTAAACTTGTTTTTCACAGGGACTACACTTTTGGAATGCTCCCCAGGCCCTGAAATAATTTTCCCTATCATAATGTGGGATGCAGAGTGCCTTATTCCAAATTTTCATTCTTTCCAGTCTCCTCCACTATATCATTACCTTTGCTATTCTTCCATAGCAGTTCTTAAAATTCTATATTGCTTAGCGTGTTGCTCTTTTTTGATTGCATCAGTGATTTTGCTAGCATCAGTAACTATTTGCTCCACTATCTCTTTGCCATGTATTCGTTACTCTAGGCATTTTCCCACAATATTCCTCATTGTGACCAAAGATCTTACAATTGTCACAGTTTGCAGGGGTGCATTCATATTCTATCTTTTATCTTTTTAGCTTTCTATTACAAAGTTTTAAAAGGCACAAGGCGTAGTTGAGGTGAGGCGTAAGCCTCAACTTTTTTCCACAAAAGCCATATTTATACATATACACACACACACACATATATGTATATATATATAGCAGCAAAAAAAATATATATATATCGCAAAAAATAATATACAGCAGCAACATATATATATATATATACAGCAGAATATATATACATACACGAGCAGAGAACATATCTATATATGTTGATATATAAATAGAGCAGAGAACAAAAAAAAAAAGTGGTTCGGATTGGTGGGGATATAAGCAAAAACTAAAAAAAAAACTTTAAATTACTTGATGGTGGTCGGTTTGGTGGTTGGTATCTCCTACAGAAGATAGACGTTGGTTTTTCTTCGGGAAATTAGTTCGGCAGCTAGGGCTTCTTTGAGAAAGTTTTTTTTTTTTTTTAACAAATACATCAGCACGAGCAAAAAAAGAGGCTTCCGCATCATCCGCCTCAAGGCGTACGCCTCTCACAACAAAGGCGTAAGTTTCAGTCAGCTATCCTAGAGGCGTAAGCCTCATGCCTCATTCCCTTCGCCTCGCCTCGAGGCGCGCCTTGTTTCGCCTCTTAAAACCTTGTTCTATTAGCCCCTAAATAGGAATCCCATATATCAATTCACTTTCCAAATTAATCTCTACACATTCTGGCAAAGGATAATCCTCTCTACTAGTAGTCTTTATATCTGTGAACAGTGGTTTTCCAATAATGTTTGCTATCTTAACATGTAAGTTGACCAGAGATGCATCCTTAGAACATTGTGTTTTTTTTTAATAGAAAGATAATGTTTTTTAGTTGACATTAAGTCTGTTTAGCATGTAAGTCGACAGAGATGCATCTATAGGAGAAATAGTAAACTGCAAATGGTGCACCACGTGTTCGTGCTCAACACCTATATAGATATGGTACGTGTCCCACGTGTCCCCCATTATAAAGATTTTTTTTTTCTATGTGCAAGCGTGTCTGTCTTTATTGGTGTTCAGCACGGACATGTGGTGCCCTAAGTGTATGATACTTTTTCTCCATCTTTAGCACATGTAAGTTGACCAGAGATGCATCTTTCTTAACATGCTTGTCCTATGTTTAAAGTAAATGTTTTTTTAGTTGTCATTAACATCTATCGTGTTTTCTTTCTTTTTTTCATTTTTTTTTGTGGTGGTGGTGGTGGCAGGGGGGGGGGGGGGGGGGTGGAATGTTGTAGGTTGATCTCTGTGTTCCAAACCGCGATGTTGAATGTGAAGTTACGTGTTGGCTGGTTTTTTGAAGGAGGGCGAATATATGAATAAGTTGTTGAAATATTTCTTTGTTGCTTGTGCTTGTATGACCAGTGAAGTGTAGCCTTGTGCCCCCCCACCACAACAGAAAAAAAGAAAGTAAAAAAATTCTGAAAATTCCAAATTTTAACCCTATAGTTTTTAGATTTTATGAAAAAAAAATTCTATTTAGTTTTGGCCCTTACAAAACTAAATATATATTGTGTGGCTCCCCCTTCCTCGCATTTTTGGATCCGCCACTGTGTATAGTTGTTCACATTTCCGTATAAATTTTTTTTAAGGAGGGTGAAAAACCTTTGTTATCTTCGAAAGATATTTAGAATAATATGATGATATCCACATAGCTTATTTAATGGCTTGGCAGGACCGGTCCTGAGATTTGGAGTACCTTGTGCGAAACTCAATTTAGGGCCCTTTTCAAAAAATATTGTACAAAAATATTAAATACCTAAAAACTCATTGAAAAATAGCTCTTCTAGCATTTCTACTTGCAAAATCACTAATTAAAAAAATAGTTCTTCTTTATTCTAGAAATATCTCAATTGATTGAATATAAAAAAATATGAAAAAATGTCACCTGGTTTGAGCCTTTTATTCCCTCTCCAATTTCATCGACTTGATTAGTGTAGAAAGTAAGAACCTGATAAAAAAAATAATTACATAAAAAACAGATTAGTAAGATCTTGATGAATTTAAAAAAAATTAAATTAATAAAAAAACATAGTAAGTAAAAATTTTAGAAAATAAAAAAAATTCTGTAAATAAAAATCATACTATTTTGAATATAAACAAAATATAACATTTAATAATGACATGGTTTTATTATTATTGCTGTCATTATTAAATATTATGTAAAAAAATCATGTCATTATTAATTCCTAGTGTAAACCAAGCAATCTATATCTATTAGTTACCTTTGCCTAAGCCAACAACAAAACAGGAAGGAATTAGGCGGTTAGCAGCTAGCCTCCAATCCAAATTCCAATCCAAACCTTCTGTAAAAAACAAAAAAAGAAGGCAATTGCATATGCAAAGTTGTAACTTGTACTTACTTGCACAGAGAGAGGGACGTTGGAAAAGAAAGAGAGAGAGATAGAGAGTGGGTAGTTGAAAAAATGAGCTCCTAAAAAAATGAGAATCTTAAATGAGTTAGGTGAGGTTTTTTTGGGTAGTTGAATTATTCTATGAAAGATTTTTTTTTAAATAGTTGAAAAAATGGACCCCTAAAAATTTAAACTTATTTAAAAAAATAAAATTTAATATACATAAAATATTTTTGCGCCCTTAAAATACAAATATATTGATACTTATTCTAAAATGGTCCCTGTGCCACTGCCCTCTTGGCACATGGTCAGGGCCGGCACTGGGCTTGGAAATGGAAATAGATTGCAAAATGTGAACTGAACGGGTGGGAAGGCTTGTCATTTAGTTTATTGGAAAGGTACATTAATGACCCTAAGTCCCCCATTCTATATCCAAAGTGTTCTTGATGTCATTCAGTATCTCGCCAATCTATTGTTTGGGGGTCTTGAATTGGTGGTTTTGCATTTTGCAAGCTTGTGTTAAGAGTTTTTGTTTGGTTGCGACATTGATAAATGGAAATAATCGCATATTGTGGTTACAATTTTTTCCCCATATACTGATTTGACTTGATGAAAAATTTCATTTTAGGTAATTCTCATTATTTAGGGTAATTATCCGCGGTAGTTCGTGCTGTCAATCACATGAGTTGGAATTGGTTTGTGGGTATACTTGCAAATATTTTAAAAGCTAACGTAAGGTGCGTACATTTGTTACCAACCTTCATCATGTTTAAGGGAAGTTTGGTTGGAGTACTTATAAGCGTGAGATGGTCTCTCTACCGACGCAGTGTTCTGCTAAAGAAGAACATTCTTAGAGTATTTGTTTATGAAAAAAAAAACTAAAAGATGGACAGCCAAAATTGGTAAATTTTGAATTGATTTTGATGCAAATACTATTAATTGGGTCTAAAAGAGGGGAGAGAGAAGAAACACAAATCTGAAAATAGTATTATTAATCAAAAAAGAAGATTTATCATTACACCATCATCTATTTATAATACTAGAAAAGCATTAAAACTCTAAAATATCATTCACTTATTCTAATATTTACTACAGATGACTAAAACTCTTTTTTATCACATTTAATATTAAAAAATTAACCCCCCTCCAAAAAAAAATAAAAAACATAAAGACGTATCTATATTATTGTTGGCATCAAATCTGAATCCTCGTAAGTGGGCTAATGTTTTTTTTTTCTTGGTGCTCGTTATAGCATTATGGCTTCTTATATAGCTGAAAGCAATTCTTGAGTTGAAGAACGTTTTTTGCCTACCATAATGCTGATTGATGCTGTGTGCGGAAAAAATTCACGAGTTTCACTTGCCAGAGGACATGTTAGTGGAGAACGTGGAGGAAGGTGTGGGTGTCAAGGCTACTGAAATTCTTCTTGAGGATCATGTCGATGACAACATTTCAGTAGACTTTTATTATTTTTTGTGTCCATGCAATAAATGCAGTGATCAACGCTTTCCTGCCTGTCTTAAGAAAATGCAGTCAGAAAGTAGTGTGTTGTTTTATCGAGAAGTATTTCCAGGTGGATTTTTTTGTAAGTTAATAGGTGCATTATTTCTCACATTTTTGCATTTCCTGTTGGAAATTATGTAGCAAATACAGAAATAGAACTCTTTATTGTATCACAACAATGTCAACTTTAATACAACAAAGTAACTTTATGAATCTTCAAGGCGTGATGTCACTTTCCTAAATACAGTATTTGCCCCACACGAATAACTTCGGTATACAAATGGGAATCAACAAATCCGTACTCAAGATACAATGAAGCAATTGCACTGTCTGCAAATTGTATGTCTGAAGACAGCCCTTGGATGCAGCAGCGAAGAACAATCAATCAAGTTCTTATTCTGTTTCTGTGCACAAAACAGAATAAGATAATTTGTATCTCCTGAAAATTGTAAGAGAGTAATAGCAGGGTTTGGAAATCTGAAACTGAGTTTTTGTTATCAATCTAATTTCGTTTTAGGCAGCCTTTATTTATAGATAATGAAAGACTTTGTCTTCAAGAGTCATGACTGTTGGATTAACAGTCTTAACCAATTCCGAAATAGTATGACTGTTAATTACCCAACAGTCTTAAGTCATTTTCGAACAGGTACAATTAATACCGAATCGGTTTTGCACGGGTCAACCAAAAAGTGATCGCGCCCGAGCTACCGCAATTCGATCCGGACGAATCCCGGCAACTCGCTACCACTGCGGACACGCGAAGTGCAAAGTGCGCCTCTAGCACCTCTACAGCCCACTGCCCCGCACCCGCACGCGAAGTGCGCCTCTAAAGCCCACTGCCCCGCACCCGCACACGCGCGTGCGCGTACGGTGCTTCGCACCGTATTGAGGTCGCTTGAATAGCCTCTTAAATGCTAGATGAATTAACTTTTCATCTTCCATTTGTACTTAGTAAGTGTACAAATTCTTAATATTTTTCCAATGTGGGACTCAAAGGTTGCCCACTCCTTTTATAGCTTAGTGGTGACACTTAGCTTTGTACATTTTTCAATGTGGGATACTATCCCTTTTTATATTTGGGTTAGCTTCCCACATCTCCCTCACACTTTCAATGTGGGACAAGCTTTTTAAGCTTTTACACCCAAAATTCTTACTCACTTATTTTATAAAATCTCCAACATTCCTCCACCATTTTCAAAATAAGTTTGTTAAATCTTTGATTGTCTGTAAGACTGTGTATAAGCATTGGTGTCTCACGACTTGAACCAATACCCTGTGAAGGTTCGTCAAGGCTAACCATGAAAGTATAATAGACTTGTCTTTGAACTATCAATCCACATTGATCAGCCGGATTTGTCTTCACACACAAATCTTTTAGTCACTGATTATCCATATAAGCCGACACATGTATTAGGCCTTGTGTCTGTACCTTGATTTCATGAGTGCTTTAGAGTCATGCCCAGTTCTCATAGGAAGCGACACCACTTCCACACTCATATAGGTAGATTATCATAGGTGTCCATGTAACTTAAAACACCATAAATCTATTAAGGTTAAACTCATCCTCTTTCATTATTCATTACATGTTCTAAGCACTTATCCTTGGGATGTTAAATTTTATAGGGCTTACAATCACGTCGTATGATGTACTTTAATCATTGAACTTGAGACTTGAATATATCAAGTTTCAAGTTGAGTTTCCATCAAGAGTGATTATTATTAATGGGCTTTAGTCCCATCCCTATTGATGTCTTAGACACCAGTCCTCTTGCAAGACCTTTTGTAAAAGGATCAACTAAATTTTGACTTGATTTTACACAATCCACTGTGATTACACTATCCGTAATCATTTGTCTGACATAACTATGTCTCAGGCCAATATGTATAGATTTTCCATTGTACACTTTACTATAAGCTCTGGAAAGTGTAGACTCACTATCACAATGTAAAGATATTGGAGGCATTGGTTTTGGCCAAACTGGAATTTCAATTAATAAATTTCTTAACCATTCTGCCTCTTTACTAGTTGCAGTTAAAGCTACAAACTCAGCTGCCATAGTAGAATCAGCTACACAAGTTTGTTTCTTTGATCCCCAAGAAACAACTCCTCCACCAAGAGTGAAAATCCATCCACTTGTTGAGGAATGATCCTCCCGCTCAGTTATCCAACTGGCATAAAAAAAACCTTCTAATACTGAAGGATATCCATTATAGTATATACCATAGTTCCTTTCAAATATTTTAATATTCTATTGACAACATGCCAATGCAATAAACTTGGATTACTAGTATATCTACTTAATTTACCAACATCATAAGCAATATCAGGTCGAGTACATGTCATGGCATACATTAAACTACCAATTACTCGTGCATATTCCAATTGTGAAATAGCTCTACCATTATTAGGGATTATCTTTAGCTGTGGTTCAAATGGTGTACTAACAGGTGTGCAATCAAACTGATTAAATTTTTTTAAAATTTTCTCAACATAATGAGATTGAGTGAGAATTATATTTTTATCTTTCCTTATTATTCTCATTCCATATATGACATCAGTTACACCCATATCTTCATATCCAATTTAAAAGACAGAAAATTCTTTGTATTATTAATGCTTTCTAAATCAGTACCAAGAATTAACATGTCATCTACATATAAACAAATGATCACACCTTTACCATTAGCAAATTTACTATAAACACACTTATCAGATTCATGAATTTTAAAACCATAAGAAATAATGACTTTATCAAATTTTTCATGCCATTGTTTAGGTGTTTGTTTTAGGCCATATAAGGACTTAATAAGTTTACATACTTTATTTTCTTGTCCAGGCATAACAAACCCTTCAAGTTGTTCCATGTAAATTTCTTCTTCTAATTCCCTATTTAAAAAGGCAGTTTTCACATCCATTTGATGAATCTCAAAATTATATATAGATGATAATGCAATTAAAATTCTAATAGTGGAGGTTCTAGCAACAGGTGCATGGGTATCAAAATAATCAATTCCTTCTTTTTGTGTAAAACCTTTAGCAACCAATTTAGCCTTGAATTTATCAATTGTTCCATCTATTTTCATTTTCTTTTTAAAAATCCATCTACACTTAATGGGTTTAGATCCCGGAGGTAAGTCTACTAACTTCCAAGTTTTATTTCCCAAAATTGAATCCATTTCATCATTTATAGTTTCTTTCCAAAATGCTGAATCTACAGACTTAATTGCCTCACTATAAGTTTGTGGGTATGTTTCAACGCTAAGAGTCAAAGTATATTGATTACAAGATGTGTCTCTAGTTCCTTCAACAAGATAGACTACAAAGTCGGTACCAAAGCTTTTTTCTTTCCTAGGTCTTTCACTTTTTCTAATCTCTTCTTGTTCTACTGGTGGAGTTTCAGGTAACTGTGAATAAGTGCTTACTTCTTTTTCATTATTAATTCTAGGAATAGAAGAAAATCTTTGTTCATAAAAAATTGCATCTCTCGATTCAATTATTGTATTTATCTCAACAGAATCATTAGGTTCACTAACCAAAAATCTATAGGCTTTATTATGTTGTGCATAACCTATGAAAATACACTCAACACCTTTGCTTCCTATTTTCTTTCTCTTAGTTTCAGGTAGTCTTTCAATAGCTCTACAACCCCAAACTTTAAGATAACCTAAATTAGGTTTTCTATTCTTCCATAATTCGTAAGGAGTTTTCTTATTATCTTTAACAGGTATCCTATTCAAAATATGACATGTAGTTAAAAGTGCTTCTCCCCAAAACCCTTTACTTAAACCAGAATAAGAAAGCATAACGTTAACCATTTCAGTTAGTGTCCTATTTTTTCTTTCTGCTACTCCATTTTGTTGTGGTGTATAAGGTGCGGTAACTTCATGTATAATTCCCATATCTTCACAAAATTGAGGAAAGTGATATTCACTACCTCTATCAGATCTAAGACATTTTATTTTAGAATCACATTGATTTTCAACTTCATTTTTATATGTCTTAAATCTATTAAGCACATCATCCTTAGAGTTTAAAAGATATACGTAACAATATTTTAAAAAGTCATCAATAAATGTAGCAAAATATTTACTACCACCTCTAGTAGGTGTTCCATGCAAATCACAAACATCACTATGTACTAATTGCAACAAAGATGTAGTTTTTTCTATTTTTGGAAAAGGCAATCTTGTTATTTTTGTTTGCATGCATATTTTACACTTTTCATTCATATCATTCTCATATTTAGGAATTAAATTTAAATTAACCATGAAATGCATTTTCTTTGTATTAACATGTCCTAAACGACTATGCCATAATGAAAGACAATCAACGATATACGCAGAAGTATCTTTTTCATTGATATTGAGCTTAAACATGCCCTCATACAAATATCCTTTGCTTACAAAGGTACCATTCTTAGTCAGAATAAATTTGTCTGACTCAAATACAAGATTAAAGCCAAATTTGTTAAGAAGACTTCTAGAAACTAAATTTTTTCTAACATCAGGAACATGAAAAACATTGGTGAGGCTAAAGATTTTTCCAGAAGTGAATTCGAGATCCACTGTCCCTTTGCCTTTAACCGCAGCAGTAGAAGAATTTCCCATATAGAGAACATCTCCTTCCACTGTTTCATAGGCAGAGAACAAGTTCTTGTCCTTACAAACATGCCTTGTGGCACCAGAATCAACCCACCAAGAGTTGTCTTCTCCAAGCATATTAGCCTCGGATATCATAACAACAAATTTTTGCTTTGTGTCTGATGTCCCTCCTTTTTCCTTTAGTTTCTTGAACTCACGACAATCCTTCTTGAAGTGACCTGGTTTGTTGCAATGAAAAAAATTCTTCCGCTTGTTATTTTTTCCATGGTTGCCATATTTTAGCTCCTTTCCTTCCTCCATCACATGGACCTTAGAAACATAATTTTCTTGTTCCTCTTTACCATCTAGAATTAGAGACTCTTGTTCAATTCTTAAATGAGTCTCTAATTCTTCAAGTGAAAGATCCTCCTTTTTGTGTTTGAGTTCTTTCTTATAATCTTTCCAGGAAGGAGGAAGTTTTTCAATTATGGCAGCAACAATTACATTATCATCCATATTTAATTTTTTCAGTTTGCAATGATTTATGATGCGTTGGATGTCATGAAATTGTTCTAGCACAGGCCTATTATCATGCATTTTAAAGCTTAAAAACTGACCGATAAGGAACTTCTTACTCGTAGCGTCTTTCATAAGATATTTGGTCTCCAATATTTCCCATAAAGTTTTTGCAGTCCCAACATTTTGGTACAAGTCGAACAAATTATCAGCAAGTGCATTGAGAATGTGACCACGACACAAGTAATCATCGGTCTCCCATTTTGTGCGTTGCCTAGTCTGTTCCACGGTCTCATCTTCATCTTCATTTGGTTTCGGTTGTGACAAGACATATACAATCTTCAATGTTGTTAGAAGAAAATGAACCTTTTTCTGCCAACGTAGAAAATTACCACCATCAACACGGTCCAATTTGACAAAGCTTTCTGTTATTTGTCGAAGTCATTTGGAAGAGTCGGCCATTTCTGAATTACTGTATTTTGATTGTTGGAAATGATGTAGCAAATACATAAATATAACTCTTTATTGTATCACAACAATGTCAACTTTAATACAATAAAGTAACCTTATGAATCTTCAAGGCGTGATGTCACTTTTCTAAATACAGTATTTGCCCCACACGAATAACTTCGGTATACAAACGGGAATCAGCAAATCCATACTCAAGATACAATGAAGCAATTGCACTGTCTGCAAATTGTATGTCTGAAGACAGTACTTGGATGCAGCAGTGAAGAACAGTCAATCAAGTTCTTATTCTGTTTCTGTGCACAAAACAGAATACGAGAATTTGTATCTTCTGAAAATTGTAAGAGAGTAATAGCAGGGTTTGGAAATCTGAAACTGGGTTTTTGTTATCAATCTAATTTCGTTTTAGGCAGCCTTTATTTATAGATAATGAAAGACTTTGTCTTCAAGAGTCATGACTGTTGGATTAACAGTCTTAATCAATTCCGAAATGGTATGACTGTTAATTACCAACAGTCTTAAGTCATTTCCGAACAGGTACAATTAATACCGAATCGATTTTGCACGGGTCAACCAAAAAGTGACCGCGCCCGAGCTACCGCAATCCGAACCGAACGAATCCCGACAACCCGCTACCACTGCGGACACGCGAAATGCAAAGTGCGACTCTAGCGCCTCTACAGCCCACTGCCCCGCACCCGCATGTGCGCGCGTGTGTGCGTGTGCGTACGGTGCTTCACACCGTATTGAGGTCTCTTGAATAGCCTCTTAAATGCTAGATGAATTAACTCTTCATCTTCCATTTGTACTTATTAAGTGTACAAATCCTTAATATTTTTCCAATGTGGGACTCAAAGGTTGCCCACTCCTTTTATAGCTTAGTGGTGACACTTAGCTTTGTACATTTTTTAATCTGGGACACTATTCCTTTTTATATTTGGGTTAGCTTCCCACCTCTTCCTCACACTTCCAATGTGGGACAAGCTTTTTAAGATTTTACACCCAAAACTCTTACTCACTTATTTTATAAAATCTCCAACATTTCCTAATCATCTACACTTAGGCATCATTTGATATGTCGTATAAGGGGTCTGGATAGGATAGGATAAGAGTCGGATTGGATAGGATAAGGATGGATCGCATAAGGCTTACTCCAATACTGCGTTTGGAACGGTTCCGAATAAGAAGACATGATGGGATATAATAATACAATCATGTGTTTGAAATGCTTCGGATAGGATTAATTTATCTCCAGCTTTTCAAAAATACCCTTCTTTTGTATTTAATAATAAAAAAATACCAAAATATATTGTTATCACATATTTTAACTCAATAACATAATATTTAATTCCATGTGCGATGTTAAAAAAATAATATTATGAGATGAAAATATGTATTTGTATTTGTATTTATAATTTGTACACACTCAACCACTAGTAATCACTTACATGCATACAAAAACCATGTGCACACAAACTAGCCACCAGAAATAATGAAATAGTAAAATTGGTTGCTTACTATCTTCTCTTTCAATTCAAAACAAATCAGTTGCGGAAAATTGCTTGAAGTCACAACTGAATAACATCGATTTTACCCAAAATAGTCGCCGAAAACATACAGAAACAAATAAATTGAATTGTACACAGCTTTCAACTTGTCTGGCATAGAGATTAATAATACATTAAAAAAAATATGTGTAATAAAATATTAGCGGTGAATTAACGACATAACTTTCAACTTGTCTAGTAGGGGAGTTAACATAATATTTGCATCGATTTAAACCAAAATAGTAGTTCATGATAAAGCAACAAATAGAAAAAAATAGAAAAAAAATGAGGAGGTTACCTATTGTGATGAAGAATATGAATGGAGAGTTATGTGAATCAAAGGGACCGCCGATTGCTATCTAATACTTGAGATAGTACAAGTTGCGTGAGTTTTTTTATAACTTAATAAGGGTAGAGTAGTAATTTTTAATCAAATTTTGACACCGTATAATTTTATAGATCTTAGAGGTGGGATTTTTTTATCCCACTCCTTGTGGGATAAGGATATCACTTTGGATAACTTATTCTATCTCATATCCCATCCTAAATTACACCAAACATTGGATAGGATAATTTTATCCAATACGAATCTCTTATACGGCGCATCAAACGAACCCTTAATGATAGTGTGTTGACTTTGTGGATTTTTTTGGATTAATTGAGACGCGAGAGTTAAAACATGTGCAAATCCAATTTAATGAGACAAATAGGTTGAACATTCATTTAACACAACAAACCTAAATTTAATATCCTTAGGGCCCGTTTGGTTGTGTAAATTATTTAAGTATATAAATTGATCAATTTGAAATGAATAGATTGTCTATATATTAATTTAAATGGGTTTAAATCTAATTTGTAGTGTGTTTGGAAAAGAAAAATGGAGTTATTTACTTTTGATATGTGTGTGTGTGTGTGTGTAGATAGATAAATGGATGGATGGATAGATAGATAGATAGATAGATAGATAGATAGATAGATAGAGAGAGAGAGAGAGAGAGAGAGAGAGAGAGAGAGAGTGTGTAGTATGATGAGAGTACTCTATGAGAGGTGCCTTTAAGATGAGAGTTTCTAAGCTCCCCACAATTATTGCTACAAAATACCACAAGATAAAAAATATGTTTTTTTGCTAAGGGCCACCACATTGTATATATATATATATTTCATAATTATTTCAACATAAAACCCCACACATTATCTCTTTCTACTCACTACACTCCAAACCCTATCTTTTGTCTTCTTCACCAAAACTCAAGACAACTTTCTCTCCATTAATCTAACCTTCCTTCTACCAATCGTCTTCAACATTATTGAAGTTTTCTTCCATTGGTTTCCACAAACTTATTAAATTTCTTGTCCCCCAACACACCAACCAATTTCAACTACATTATTAAACTAGGGTTTTATTGGTGAATACACAAATATCAATGGATAATCCAACCAAAGACAATGACAACACATTCAAAGCAAATCAAAATTTCACAAATGACATTTATGAGGTAAACTTTGGGTCCCATTATATACATATGTGTATATTCTACGGTATTGAATAAATAAAAAATTTCAAAAATCGTGCGGCCACTGTTAAGTTATTCGGGATCGGGGCCCGAAATGAAGTCCCAATTTCGGGATAACCATCCCGAACCAAACTTATATTTTTTTTCCGAAGTAGGTCAATTCGGTATAATGATCCTAATTAACCTTATATTATTCGACATATATATTCCGAATTATTGTGCTTACTTTGCGATATTTACCCCGAATAAACCTATAATGACTCGGGATAGTTACAACGAAAAAATCTAATAATTCTGGAAGATTCATCCCGAACTGAATTGGAATATAGTTAAGTCATTTAGTCCCAAACATTCAAGTAATTCAACACTTATATTGATCCGCACATACAAAATTAAGCTCATAATATTTTTGCTTATGCAGGATCCCTTCTTGGATTTCAACTCTGTATTATTTGACGAAGCATTAGCAAATATGGAGATACCCAACGGGGGTGATGCTTCTTTAGGAGTTGATGTTAGTATGACATTTTTTACGGATAAGGTATTTCCTACACGACAATATTAAGTTGATTGGGCTCAAGAGCAAGCCCGGTCGGTTAAAACAGTGATAGTCATCACGAAGTCCGATGCACCTTTTGCAACGTGTAAGGGTCATCTACACATTGGTTGTGAGAGGGGAGGTGAGTACCATGATTATCACGCGAAGAATGTTAGGAATGAAGGTAGTGGCCAAGAGAAAAATAGTCGGAAGAGGGACACGACCACTTGGAAGTGCAACTGTCCATTTTTGTTGAAGGGCATTCCAATTGATAATGAATAGTGGATGTTGTCTATCGTTAGCGGCATTCACAATCACCCATTGCCAGAAACGTTGGTTGGACATGCATATGCGGGTCGACTTACTTCGGTGGAAAAAAATTATTGAAGAGATGTCCTTGAGCGGTGTAAAGTCGACCGCCATTCTAACGACGATGAAAAATCGTAATGTTAGTAATGTTTCGACCATGAAAACAATTTACAATGCCAAGGGGAAGTTGAGGATCTCATAATGAGAGGGTAGAACGACGATGCAACAATTAATGAAGTTAATTAGGGATAAACATTACGTGTATTGGTATAGAACGAATGAGTCTACCATGAGTCTATAAGTGTTTTCCGTCCGTTGTCATTGTTGACTGCACATACAAGACCAATCGATACAAGATGCCTTTGTTCGAGATGGTTGGAATAACGTCGTGCGGTAGGACTTTCAATATTGCCTTTGCCTTTTTAGCAACGGAGAAGGTGGAGAACTATTGGTGGGCGTTGGGATGTTTGAAATCCCAATTCGACCCGTTTGCATGTCCTAGAGTTTTCATCACAGATCAGGAGTATGGGTGCATGAACGCATTACGGGTTGTGTTACCCAAGGTGAGAACAATGGTTTGCACCTTCCACGTTCATCGCAATGTGGAGCTCCATGATAGGAAAGAGATCAACGATGAGGATACATTGAAGAAGTTCATGAGGTATTGGATGCATTTGGTTGAATCCCCCACCGAGAGTGATTTTAATGAAGAGTGGATATTATTTCACTGTGATTGCATTGCGTTCCTGAACAAGCTTCAGTACATGGTACAATCTAAGGGAGATCTTCGTTCATGCGTGGACAAATATGGTTAGGCACCTGGGAAATCGAACTACTAACCGTTGTGAAGGAGCATATGGTAAGTTGAAGAGGCACTTGGAGAGTTCTCAACTTCGTTTTGATAAGGTTTTTACCGGCATGCACAACTACATTGAGTTGCAAGTGACGGAGATCATAAGGGAGTTTGAGGATTCTTTTCAAAAATCAAAGCCCTCCCATAATATTCCTATTTTGCGAGAGCTCATAGGCCGCCTTTTTCATTATGCCATTGACCTAATTCTTAAGGAGATGAAGACTTGTGATACCATTGGCATGGATGTTAAATCGTGCCTACACTTGGCACACAACATCTATGATCTATCGTGTGCTCATGAATTGGTCATCTACTGGATGGAGGGTAGGGAAATACTATGGGGGGATTTTGATGCACATTGGTGCAAATTGGCAATGGTTTCCGAATTAGTGAAGTACCATATGTTTGACTACAAGCCAGAAATGATACTTTTTAAACAACGGTGGGAACGGTCAACTATCGATGAGCAAAGGGCCATGTTACAAAAATTGAAGGACATCGGGTGTCCCACATCCGCTAAGTTATTTGAGCCATCTGTGCTAAAGCATTACAAGGGTCGCCCGAGAGGTCGAAAACCATCTGGTAAAAAGAAAAAGCACGAGAAATCAACTAAAAGGGGTCCCTCGGGCTTCGATCTTGCTAGGCAATCAACAGTAAAGGAACACCCCGCAGTCCAAAGGCCTAAGAAGAAAATTGATTTTACGGAGTTCACTCGCCTAGTCCCATGGTGCCCGAACTACTCCCCCACAAATAAACAATAGATCAATGAGATACCGGTTTTTTATAAAGATTGTGTAGAAGATATCATTGAGGTTAAAGCTGACAGAAATTGTGGGTTTAGATGCGTTGCTAAATGCCTCAGATTTGGGCCCGATGGATGGAGACATGTGAGATCGGACTTGATTGAAGAAGTCATGGAAAATACTGAATTCTATACACATTGTTTTGGTGATTGGTTTCCAAACACTGTTCTACATTTATTGGACGATTATTCAAGCCCATGTATGCCCAAGTCATGGATGATCATGCACGAGTGCGGCTATCTTTTGGCGGAAACTTATAAGTGCGTGTGCGTCCTCATTTCGAAGAGACAGTGTCTCACATTTCTACCAATGAGACATGAACGAACCGTGAATTCCATGTTCATAGAGATTTCTCATGTATGCGGGAATCACTTTGTAGATTTGAAGTTGAAGTACGGTTGTCAAATTCCCCCGGTATCAAGTCACTGTCATAGTTGCTCATTGCCAGAAGCAAAATCGTGGATTGATAAATATACGTAACAAGTAGCGGAGTTTCGAAAAATCTGCCCAAACGATGTAGCAACCAAAGATGAGCCTATCCAAATCGACTAGTTTGGTGTATGAAACGAACTTGTATGATATGATATTCAAATGAAGTTATATGATATTCAAATGAAGTTGTATGATTTTTTGAGATTAATTAATGAAGTTGTATTTTTTGATTTGTTGAGACTAATGAATGAAGTTGTATGATATGATATTCAAATGAAGTTGTATGATTTTTTTAGATTAATTAATGAAGTTGTATTTTTTTATTTGTTGAGATTAATTAATGAAGTTGATTTTTTATGACATATAGGATTCTGGTAGGGATGTATATACCGAACCAAGTTTAACCATAACTGGTTTGCTATATACATCCCGAAATATGATGCTTGTTTCTCTATAATGATGCCGAATGGACCTCATTTTTTATGACATATAGGATTCTGGTAGGGATGTATACACTGAACCAACTGGTTCTCTATATACATCCCGAAATATGATGCTTGTTTCGCTATAATGATGCCGAATGGACCTCATGATCAATTACATGTAGGATTCTGGTAGGGATGTATATACCGAACCAAGTTTAACCATAATTGGTTCGCTATATACATCCCGAAATTGTTTTTCTATATTGATGCCGAACGGATCTTAGTTTCTAACAAGAATGCAAGTTTCAAAATAATACACAACCAACAATTAAGGATGCAAGTTTCAAAATAATACTCAACCAACAATTAGAGATGTTTATACAAAATAAGCAACAACTAACGTACTAATTTCACATTCATCAATAAATATCGTCATTAAACCAAGCGTTCATACAATATATATTGCACTTTAACACAAAAATTCAAAGACATCCGGACTATTTTTTTTTACTTCTATGCGACCCCTCAACTGCTTTCCCTTTTCCCTTGCCTTTGGACTTTATTTTCTTCGCCACCCGCTCCTTAATGACAACCGGCCTGCCTACCCCGATGGGCACAACTAAGATATCGTAGGCTTGCACATCGCGTGCAATTAATTTGGCTGGATCAGTAGCAATTCTATCATCAATATTGTTCTTCATTAAGTCCATAGCCTTGCGCACCTCGTCCGCCTATGGAACAGTTAATAACACCATGGGATTAGATTAGACAAAAAACTTATATATTATTACATATAATACCGGAAGAAGTTTAGACAAAAAACTTACCAATGACATAAAATATAGTCTTTTGGGAACTTGGGATTTTGGACTCTAGGATGGGATTTGGAAATGAACCAAGCCATATAATCATTGCTACAATCCTAGGGGCTAGATACGGGCACATACCTAGATTTCTCGGATAAGAGGTGGTCTTGCCAATTTTTTTGGTACCATTTTTGCATATCGAATTTAACTTTGTACCGAGCCGCCTTGTCTCCCCTATCGTCCTTCAAGGGTGCCATTGGGTCATGCGGTATGATTTGTATCCATTGCATTTGTCTAAGGCATCTTTCAGGGTAATAGGGCTCCCCCACCTCAAAACAAATCATAATCCCACTATACCACAAAGCTTCATGGAAGGGATAATCAGCCCTAGAATCTCGATAGGGTTCCCAAATGACCTACAAATAAACAAAACATAATTTGATGTCAGAAAATATAAAACGTTACAAAAAATATTTCAATTTACTTACATCACCACCAGTCATATCATCCAACTGCTCCCAAAAATGGATTAAGTTTATAAATGCATTTTTCTGTGAGGCGGACTGCAATGACCAATGTGCAATCCTTAGCATTATTTCATAGTACTCCATATCAATGCATCCGCCAACCCCTGTAAAATGCTCATATATCCATAACTGCAAAACACACACATTATGAATTTATTAGGAAAAAGAAGGAAATTGATAAACATACATAGAAAAAATATGAATGCGTGTTATTAGTTACCTGTATAAGAGATATGCAACCACTCATTTGACTCACACCTGAATGAGAGGCAAGTCCCAACTACCTATACACATACGCTAAGATGCCCATACCCCATGATAGTTTCCCCACCTTCTTCAAGTCTCTAAGAACATGAAGGTGTATCACAAAAATCTTGTTCTTTGTCTTGTCGGGGAAAACTATGCACCTGATAATGTAGATCAAGTAGGCTCTGGCACAATAGTATTTGTCTTCCCTCGATGCATAGGCGTCACGTGACCTCTCCTTGAAATTCGCAGTGATCCAGTTCAAATGGACGACCGCATGCTCGCCACATTCCTCCAAGGCAACTTGCCTGCTCACTCTTAACAACTCTACCACCAAGTCCACAAGTTACGGGACCACTACGTCCTCCTCCTCCTCCTCCTCCTCCTCCTCCTCCTCCTCAACTGCGGACTGCGGGTTATGCAAAGGTGATCCGACAAGAGGAACACCCAAGATCTCCGATACGTCGTCGAGGGTGATTGTCATCTCCCCAAATGGCATATGTGATGTGTTAGTCTCCGGATGCCACCTCTCGACAAACGCAGATATAAGGGCGTAATCTAAATAATGATGGCTAGATGAGATAAGCCCCCCCAGCTTGGCCCTCTGAACCCTCTTTTGTATACTTGTAGAAAGATCACTGAATTGCCACTCCTTGATCTTCGTCCAATGATTGATGCATAATAATGGCACCCGCTCCACCTACAATATAAGCAAAATATTTATTAAGGTTTATGAAAGAAATGGAAAATTTCAAACATTAATGATTTAACATTGAAGGGAAATGAAATTACCACTAATCCAGTCCAAAACCGTAGGCCACATGATGGTTAAAATGTTTTAATAGGCTAAGATCAGAGGGGCCCTCGTATACCGGAGTAGATGTGCCTTCTTCAGGCTATATTCTACTGCGGTCATGCGTAAAATGCTAAACAAATTTTCAGGCTGGGGAGCAACATCCTCCGACTCGAAACCCTCGTCCGCTGCCTCATGACCCTCCTCTACCTCCTCCTCAACCTCGGCCTCCTCAACCTCGACCTCAACTGGAACCTCCTCATCCTCAACCGCAACCTCCTCGTCCTCAACCTCAACTGCAACCTCCTTGTGGGTCTCCACCACTCGGGGATCCACCTCCATCACATCCGGCACAGTCGCAGTAGACAGAGCATGGATCTCTTCTCGACGTTTTCTCTGTGAGGCGGTCAACGGCTTTCGATTCTTGCGAGAGCAAGATACTAGGTCATCCATGTTAGACCTTCATTCATTATAAACATAAGTCAATTCATAAATGATTATAAACTAAATCATTTCATAAGGGATCATGTATCAATTCATAGGTAATCATGTATCAAATCATAGGTAATCATGTATTAATTATAAACATAAGTACATAGATAATAATGTATCAATTCAATGGCAATCATGTATTTATTATAAACATCACAAAAATTTAAAGTTGATTCGGGGTAAACGTGACGAATGAAACATATATTCCTTGTTCATCAATTAAACATAGCGAATTAAGTCATTCATTTCGGTATGAATGTAACGAATGGATACTCATTTGAGAATCCATTCATTCGTCATATACATGACGAAACTTTATAACTAATTCAATATGAATATAACGAATGAAACCCTAGGTTTCAAAAAAATTATTCGTCATGAACATATCGAATAAATGGAATTCATTCGGTATGTTCATAACGAATGAAACCCTAGTTTCGTACCTGCAACTTTTTTAGCAGTCCAACCGAAGTTATAATAAAAAACAGAAATTCATTGGTTCGTTTTCATTCAAGTTCATTTAATACAGTCCAGACGAGGTTACATACGAGTTACATTCAAGTTACTATAATACCAGAACGTGTAGAAGATGAAATTGGTTGGATGTAGAAGTTAAACAGCGAACGAACATCAAAATTGGTAGTGTATTCAAGGCCAAATGGATATATATATATATATATATATATATATATATATATATTTGGGTATTCAAATGGGCAGTGTATTCAATGTACCAACCTGATGCTTAATCTTTAGTTGAAGGAGAATGGATTTGAAGATGAAAAGTTTAGAAGTTGAAGATGAAAGGTTTGAAGGTTTGAATGTGTAGAGAGATGGAGGGAAAGTGTGTCAATGATTTTAGAACTTTAATTATGTAATGGCTCTGATGTGGTATTACCAAGTAACTATTATAATTAAGTGGTATTTTGTAGTAAAAATAAAGTTGTGGTATTTTGTAGCAAAAATTGTGGTTCCCTTAGAATCTCCCTTTAAGATTCATGTTGTAATTATAAATGGTGCAATTTCAAGCTTTTGGTGAAATGAACTAATTTAAGTTTTTGTGAAACAACATGAATTGGTTCATTTTTGAATTTGTTCATACTTGTAACCAAACACTAATAATAAGGCAATTCATGAATGAGTTAATTTTAAATGGGCTAATTCACAATTTTGGGGACAACCGAATAGGCCCTTAATGCCAGATTCAGCAAAATATGAACACTTCTGGTACACTTTTAAACCGTGCCAAAATTTGATATTTCTGGCACACTTTTGGAATAGTTTTTAACTGTGCCAGATTCAGCAAAATAGGAACACTTCTGGTACACTTTTAAACCGTGCCAGAATTTGATATTTCTGGCACACTTTTGGCACAGTTTTTAACCTTGTCAGATTCAGCACGGTTTAAAAAAATTTGGCACAGTTCAAAACCGTGCAAAAATATGATACACTTTTGCCACGGTTTTGAACTATGCCAAATTTAAAAAAAAAATTATTTGAAAACACAAAATTCACAAATTAATAATATTGCACGTTGTTAATAAACTAATGTACATACAAACTTCAAAATATTACAAGTCTTTAATTACTCACAGGCCCAAAAAAAATTGGGCAGAGTTTCCTCTATTTTCTGGACATTTCAAAACCTGTTAATACAAAACCTGCCTAACATAAAGCCCGCACGATCACAAAATATAACAATTAACTTAGAAAATCTCGCACGGTCATAAAAGTCAACAATAAAACAACAAAAGATGGTACGACCATGACACAAAAAAATGAAACCATGAATAAACCTCCTGTTGTAAACCATTGAGTTCTTTGTGTGTTCCACATGAATAAAAGCCAACGATAAACTGTTATCCTACAAAAAAATAGGATACAAAAAAGATACGATATTAGTAACCCAATAATTTACAAAAAAAAAAATTACTAAAACTAAAAAATTACATATATGAGTGGAAATTATCGTCATACTCTCAAACCGGGAGACCCGAGACTACGCGGTCAGTTCCTACAAGTTACAATGGTCCCGTGCGAGGTGTTCGTGCCTCCTACGGGGTCATTTGGAGGCTGGTTTGGGTTTTCACCCTTTAACGGCATGTTTTTAACTCTATGTGTGATTTTTGCAAATTATCGTCATACTCTCAAATCGGGAGACCCGAGACTACGCGGTCAGTTCCTATAAGTTACATTGGTCCCGTGCGAGGTGTTCGTGCCTCCTACGAGGTCGTTTGGGGGTTGGTTTGAGTTTTCACCCTTTAACGGCTTGTTTTTAAGTCTAAGTGTGATTTTTGCAAATTATCGTCATACTCTCAAATCGGGAGATCCGGGACTACGCGATCAGTTCCTGCAAGTTATTTTGGTCCCGTACGAGGTGTTCGTGCCTCCTACGGGGTCATTTGGAGGCTGGTTTGGGTTTTCACCATTTAACGGCATGTTTTTAACTCTAAGTGTGATTTTTGCAAATTATCGTCATACTCTCAAATTGGGAGACCCGGGACTACGCGGTCAGTTCCTACAAGTTACATTGGTCCCCTGCGAGGTTTTCGTGCCTCCTACGAGGTCGTTTGGGGGTTGGTTTGGGTTTTCACCCTTTAACGGCTTGTTTTTAAGTCTAAGTGTGATTTTTGCAAATTATCGTCATACGCTCAAATCGGGAGATCCGGGACTACGCGATCAGTTCCTGCAAGTTATTTTGGTCCCATGCGAGGTGTTCGTGCCTCCTACGAGGTCGTTTGGGGCCTGGTTTGGGTTTTCACCCTTTAACGGCATGTTTTTAACTCTAAGTGTGATTTTTGCAAATTATCGTCATACTCCCAAACCGGGAGACCTGGGACTATGCGGTCAGTTCCTGCAAGTTACATTAAGACCCGGGACTACGTGGTCATTTCCTGCAAGTTACATTGGTCCCGTGCGAAGTGTTCGTGCCTCCTACGGGGTCGTTTGGGGGCTGGTTTGGATTTTCACCCTTTAGCGGCATGTTTTTAACTCTAAGTGTGATTTTTGCAAATTATCGTCATACTCTCAAATCGGGTGACTCGGGACTACGCGGTCATTTCCTACAAGTTACATTGGTCCCGTGCGAAGTGTTCATGCCTCATACGAGGTCGTTTGGGCACTGGTTTGGGTTTTCACCCTTTAACGGCATGTTTTTAACTCTAATTGTGATTTTTGCAAATTATCGTCATACTCTCAAACCGGGAGATCCGAGACTACACGGTCAGTTCATACAAGTTGCGTTGGTCCCGTGCGAGGTGTTCGTGCCTCCTATGGGGTCGTTTGGGGGCTGGTTTGGGTTTTCACCCTTTAACGGCATGTTTTTAACTCTAAGTATGATTTTTGCAAATTATCGTCATACTCTCAAATCGGGAGACCCGGGACTACGCGGTCAGTTCATACAAGTTGCATTGGTCCCGTGCGAGGTGTTCGTGCCTCCTACGGGGTCATTTGGGTTTTCACCCTTTAACGGCTTGTTTTTAAGTCTAAGTGTGATTTTTACAAATTATCATCATACTCTCAAACCGGGAGACCCGGGACTACACGATCAGTTCCTACAAGTTACATTGGTCCCGTGCGAGGTGTTCGTGCCTCCTACGGGGTCGTTTGGGGCCTGGTTTGGGTTTTCACCCTTTAACGGCATGTTTTTAACTCTAAGTGTGATTTTTGCAAATTATCGTCATACTCTCAAACCGGGAGACTCGGTACTACGCGGTCAGTTCCTAAAAGTTACATTGGTTCCGTGCGAGGTGTTTGAGAATCCTACGGGGTCGTTTGGGGTCTGGTTTGGGTTTTCACCCTTTAACGACATGTGTTTAACTCTAAGTGTGATTTTTGCAAATTATTGTCATATTCTCAAATCGGGAGACCCGGGACTACGCGGTCAGTTCCTACAAGTTACATTGGTCCCGTGCGAGGTGTTCGTGCCTTCTACGGGATCGTTTGGGGGCTAGTTTGGGTTTTCATCCATTAACGACTTATTTTTAAGCCTAATCTAGATATTTTGAGACTTATTTACTCAGACTGAACATAGTAGCCAACTTCCTTTCAATTTCAAATTATTCATAAATGTATATTATACCATTGTATCATGGAGTAGTCACATCAATCATCACGTTTAATTAACGACAAATTACATAGTCCCTGAACCTACCACAGCATCAATTCAATTCAATGCCATACTAATCTGCAGCCCATCATGATGTTAACACAATAAGTAATTTGTAGCCCATTACGATGTCAAATAATGTTTACCATTTGATCAACCAACATTAAGACTGTCTTCAATGAAAATTTCCGACCACAATAAACCAATAAATCTTCAAGACTCGGTCCCAACAGTGATGAAGAGGTGAATTTATATCTAAAAAGAATCAATGAAACACTAAAAGAGGCAACAATGATTGAGAAACAGAAGTGAGAATGAATGAAGAAAAGAGCACATCATGAAAAAAATTCAGCAAATAGAAAAATTCAGCAAATAAAAACATTTAGCAATATGCA
Source organism: Sambucus nigra (assembly GCA_949130495.1). Taxonomy (NCBI): domain Eukaryota; kingdom Viridiplantae; phylum Streptophyta; class Magnoliopsida; order Dipsacales; family Adoxaceae; genus Sambucus; species Sambucus nigra. Next base: position 125,867,542 of record OX422215.1, read on the forward strand.
TAAAATAAGAAAATAAAATAAAAAAATTTACCAGTGAATGAAGATAAGTGCAGGAGGGGGAAGCAGGCATTGTCCTCACACACATAGGTCCTCCACTGGACGCAAGAGATGTCCACGGGCAGTGCACTGGGAGGAGGCCACAGCAGGGTTGTCCGGGGGCAGGGGAGGCATCAACAGCAGCAGCCGGGGCAAGGGAGGGAGAGGAGAGGAGGGGAGGCAGCAACAGCCGCAGCAGGGCTGTCCATTGATGGGAACCATCCTAAAGTAATTAAAATTAACTAACATACTGAAGAAAAATAATTAACTAACATACTGAAAAAAAGAACTAATATAATGGAAAAAAAATAACGTACTGAATGTGTGGGACAGAATGTGTTGGCTGCTGGACTACTGCTGTCGAGCCAGCCGGGTGCTCCATCCTGTCGAGTCGGGCCCAGGTGTTGCTGCTGTTGCGAGGAGAGGGGAGGGAGAGGGAGAGGGAGAAAAGAGGAGAGGGGAGTGAGTTCATTTATACGGTCAATGACCCTGCCATGTGAATTCTAGTATAACTGACTAAATACTAAGACTAAACTGTAGAACACTAATATAGTTAGCTAACTAAATTTCTAACACAAACAAAACTAAGTTAACAAGTAGGACTCAAACCACGAAGAAAGATGACATAGGGGTCAGTTAGACCTTTGACAAACCTTCTAGTATAACCTCTGAGACCCAAAAAACTTTTCATATCAGGTTGGTTGAACAGGTCACTGAGACATTTTAACAATTTTAGCATAACTTGAAGCCCAAAAAATTGATCACAAACTATATATGTATATACTTCCAAAAATAGGATGTACGTCAACTCATACGCTATGCGTGTGTTCAAGTGGGCATATGATTTCCTACTATAATTTTAGCATGCAACTTATTAAAAAAAGGTGAATATGCGATCAACCTCTATATATGCATTTTTATATATGAGAATTTGAGCAGCATGAGATATTAAAACAAAATTTTGATATGATCTAGAAGAACACTGCTTCACTCTAAAAGCTATGCATTTTCACTTTTTTGTAATGTTATAATAGATATATGTTTGGGACTAGGACATGTTAGGGCCATCTTAATATTTTATGTATTTCTTTGAATTGTATATTTTTTAAACTGTAGAAGCTTATCTTCCGGGTGAGTTCTAACTTCTATGAGTATACTTGAGAAGTTAAAATGTTAGGTGCAATGAAGTATGGAAAATGAGATTTCCTTAATGAAATGAAAGGATTATACAAAAAGCTAAAACACAACCCAAGAAAATATCAAAATCTTGCTCTTTGGGTGATTTTTCATCTGTTATAGGAACACATTTCTAGTCAACAATGTACCGTTTTCTTTTGCAGTTCCACATACACCTAGGATGGATAATAAGAATTAATATGGATACAAAGAGGTTCCCAACCCATGCTTCCATATCCCATATGACTAAAATAAGTCATAAGTATACCTCTAGTGGTGTTTACACAGAGCCACATGTCACTGGCTCCCATTGATCTACCATTTGGAAGTTCCTCAGTTACAAGGATCCTATTTACATATCTGATGAATCAGATTTGTAAATCAACTTGTATAAAAAAGTAAGGAATATTAAATGGTAAAAAAATTAACATATGTCCATGGACAACGACCAAAAATTTGGGAGAAACAAAAGGTTTTTTTGACTTGGGTAACTCGCTAATTTTTTTAGACTATTAGTGAGTTACCCAAGTCAAAATTACCCAAAAAATAGAAAAATTACTTTGCAGATTCTAGCACGATATCTTCTTTCATGTGGGTCTCCATTTTCTCCACCCAAGATTTCTTATACGCTGATTGAAAATGAAAGTCGACTTTAATGAAAATGACTAAGGAGACCGTAAAAGAAGAAACCCTAGAGACTTCTCACGGCTATAACTACCTGGTACAACATCCTACAAGCACCATAAAACATATTGAACTCTTTCATGTCCGTAAAATGTAGAAGGGACCGATGTATGACAGAAAGACTGATGTCATTGGAGAATAGGGTTACAATGAGCACTAATGAATAACACCAATATTACTTCAATATCAAGAAAAGTAACTAGGAAATTGAGATTATTAATAATTAAGAGATGGAAACTTGCATGTTAAAATCTAGGAAATACTCCCCAAAGAAAAAGGAACAGCAGTCAAATTAATTCATACTTAACAAATCTTATATTGTGCGAAACATGTGCGGATGGGTGAGAAATAATATATGTTTACTTAAAGAATATATGTTCATTCAAGTCCTTACAAAATCCTATAAACAAGTCGAGTAGAAATTAAACATCCTTATGTTTTGCACTTAAAGGATGCAAAAGGGAGCCGAATTCAATATTATCTTAAAACTTTGAGGGTGTATTTAGGAACCATAATTCCAAGGCATGGATTTAGAATTGAAATATTTTTAATTCAAAATTTGATTTTTTGAACTGTAAATATTGTGATCCAAGGAATATAATTGAGGGTTCCCAAAGACACCGTGAACCTTACCCTTGCACATTAATTTTTTTTCATCACGGAAATGCAACTAAGTGGGTGCCACAAACTATTGATCTCAAGATTACATGGTAAGACTATCCACCATCCATAGGAGTGGCTATGGTTTATGTCCCACTATGGAGTTTCACACCCCTTTGGGCTAATTTAAAATGGAAAGGACTACCTAAAGGTGTCTAATTCATCTGATTTCTTTCAAAACAAAATCGCTCTAGTTGGGACATGTTATCATCTAGCAGTTTTAAAAAAAGGAAAGAGTGTTCCATTTCCTCAATATGACACCACGTCGAGATCATGTCTCTAACTCGCAATTATTTCATTTTCTCAAAAGTCACACGTCTATCGCTTTACCACCAAACTAGGAGAGACTGTCCAACCTCTTATTTTTCTTGAGATTTGCATGCCTCTATCACCAAGTTTGGTGAACAAATAAACAATAATGAACCAACATGTAGCATTTAGCATGCTTTTTATGTAGGAGACTAGGGAGGACTATCCCTACTAGGAGGGAGCTCCGCAGGTTACTCATCACACACTAGAAATTCTGAGGTCCACTAGGGCCCCAAAAGTGCGAGCGCATTCAAATGCTATGAGTTTGGGGTGATCGGACACCTGGTCACAGAATGCCCAAAGAAGAAGAAGGTATTCTTCTCTCCATGGATGAGGACCCAGAATTTGAGAATGTAGCTGATTCACTAGTCATGCATGAGACTTTGCTCACCCGGGTCATGTACCCCGAGACAAATGGATATCCTCTATGAGTTCGTTGGCAACCGCCTTTAAGAGGGGAGTGATATATATAATAAAAGGGGTATATATGGACCGCCCACTATGATCAACCTCCACCGATAGCATCCACTAGAGTAGGTATGTTCACACACACACACACACACACACACACACAGATATATATATATACACACAATCAAATAAAAATGGCTACCCATGCATATGTCACTCGCAACACTAGCCTATCTAACCTTGACTCCCGAATTCAAAATTAGTCACTTATTTAAATTCACAATTATATATTATTTTGAAAACTAATCCATTTGAATTCAGTCATATTCCAATTCTATCTAATCCATCTGAATTCAATCATATTCCAATTCTATCTATTATTCCCAATCAAATCCACTACTATATTTTTTAGTGTTGTTCGTCCTAAACACTCTTAATTCCACACCCCCGTTCTATCCTCGACTAACCCGATGTGATACCATGTACATATCAATCCTAAAATTCCTAAACATCAACTACCGACCTCCTGAAATAACCCCGATCTCAACCGATTAACAACAGAATTAAAATAACAAACCTGGCCAAACAATTTGCCCGAACCGGTTCACCCAGGGTTCTAGCCTAGGCAGGGCTATTCTTGGTGGGGGTTTTATCATCATCCTCACCCCATATCAGTCCCATTCTTCCTCCAAACCTAGAATATTATCACCCTAACATTCTGAAACATTGATATACATTTTTTTATGTCTCAATTCATCCAATAACAATCCAAATCATGAAATTCAACATCAAATTTTCAGAATTAATTCACACCTTAATTCTAATGTTAATTACACAATTTTCCTGATTTATAATTTAAGATCCCATATTTCTTTATCATGATCAATACTCATATTTTTAATCAATATTTCATCTCACATATGATCAAACCTAAGATTTCATAAATATTATAATCTAAAGGTTATTTGGATTGAAAAGACTATTGGATGAATATTGCTAGGTGAATCACATGATCAAGGTTATTCATGCCGTTAGGTGAAGCATATGATCAAGCACATGATCAAGGACATTTCAAACCTTTCATAAATATTATAATCTAATGGCATGGTGAAGCACATGCCATTAGGCTAACCCCTTGGGGTTGAAAAGATATCAGTGGGAAAAACAGTCATAACAAGCAACTTAAATTAATTGATAACAAAACACCATACTAACGTAACCATCCACGAATGCAAAATGATTTGAGATATGCGACTAATATAAAAATGATGAGTTACCATACTTTGGTACCTCTTAGGGTGTCTACACCTCTTTTTAGGCCACTCGGTTACTATTATGAGTTTTCGACTCCTAAATCCTATATTTTATTCTAAAATAATCGTATAGTAGTCAATTGCGGACCGGGAGTCCAATGAGGACACGATCACATCCCTAGGTTACTTTTGTATGTCCTGAGGTATCCGTGCCTCATTTCGTGCCACCCAGATCGTGAAATATAAAGCTTCTCTTTTTAGATTGTTTAAAGATCTAGACACTACTTTTTGTGTTTACTATTTTTTCATTTAAAGTAGAACTTTAACTAATGCTTGTCTTTTTATTTATTGCTTCCGAGTACCACCTCATATGTTGGAATTTGTGTCCCAACACTTAGTGACTTGAATATTAAGATTTAGCATTTGATATGATGTTGGATAACATTGACAAGTTTTTCACTGGTGATGCATATTTGAATTAGTTGGGTCCATCACATATATCATAATCGAATAGTACTTAAAATTAATGGCATAAACTACTTGCAAATGACATAAATTAATTAAGAGAAACAAACATATCAATAATTCTAACTAAAGTTCACCCAAACAAGTATACAAATATTATCATAAATTGATCTTAAAATTATGATACAACAACCAATTGACAATCCGGGTTTTCAATTGACTCACCCTCAACCTCCTATCTCCACTACAAATCAAACCAGTAAAAAACTAATGATATTAAGCAATAACCAAGAATTAAAATTACCTTTTATCCGTATCAATTCGATGATACTATAACTTGAATGCTCGAGAGTAGATCAAATATTTAAACACTGATGAACCTTGCCAAATACCCATAAATGAAAAATATATGATTGGCATTAAAAGAATATAATTATGATACAATGGAGATAAATTGAAGAAGAAAGAGGGAGGGGGGGGGGGGGGGCAAGAACTCTCGGAAGCAAAGTAAAAAAAATTGTTTCAACGCTGGATGCATTCATCTAACATGCAATTTATAAAGTATTTATAACTTGTAGCCTATTTGCCAACAAATTACATTTACTACATAACACCATCACATAATAGTTAAATGATTATCATTTTAGGATAGATGAAATTATTTGATTCAAACCTTTTTTTTCTTCTATTCAAGTCATCTATAGAAGGAGAAAATAATATCATGTTTTTCGATGTTTAAGCCTTTCCAGTGCTCTAAAAAAATCATAATAAGAACATTATTGAAAAAAATGAAGATAGTCTTTCTTAGGCATATTAATCCACTACGAGATGAGCATAGCCAACATAGACTATGATGCACCAATGCAACATATAATGGATTTAAAGCTTTAATTCTAGATAATAGTTGAACAAATAATGAATGATCGCCTTTAGACAAGATTATAACATCACACTAAATTTATTGACTAGGTTTTCTAAGGTGGATCAATTGTTTTGCTTTTTATTCATTGTTAGTTAATGGAATTAACTGGGATAAAGCATAGCACACCTTAGTATTTATATATGCCTAGAACCATTATTTGATAGAGATGTACGAGCCTATAGAATAGATACTTAGGTAGCTTTAATTCAATTGTAAGTAAACTATAACAACATATCAGTAAATAATTCAATTATAAGCCTATTTTTTCTCCTTCGCGTGTATGAATTTAAGCTAATTGTCACTGCCTAAGATAATTGCCACTGTCAGCCAAGCTAACTGCCACTACTAGCAAATATTCATTCATCCTATGCATATTCATCCTAAGATACTTGCCACTGTCATGAATACGAATTCATCCTAAGCTATTTTCCACTACCAGATACTCATGTAGCTTGAACTGCCAGCGAATACTCATTCATCATAAGCCCACACGAGCATTACTGAATCTATACCTCTGTATGAATACTCATTCATACTGATAAAAATCTTCCTCTTTAACTAATTCTAAGTTACTCAGATATTTCCTGTTTTGTCAAAACCCACAAAAATACAGCACTAATGAGAAATTCTGACATACCAGAGTATATAAATTTTAGAACCCCCCCCCCCCCCCCCCCCCCAAAAAAAAAAATCTTCCTCTTTAACTAATTATAAGGGTTGAATCTTGAAGAATATACAAATTTTAGAAAACCCCCCAAAAATACAGCGATAATGAAATTAGTGAGAAAGTTAACCATGACTAGATCTACAAATTCTGACATACAAGAGTAAAACTGTAAAAACCACCTGTTTTGTTTGATTTCAGGGTTGGAGCTGATTGTGGCCTTTCGATGACGGAGGTTCGTAGATGATGGTAGTTGGAGGATGAGGCATCGATGATGGTAGTTGGTGGATGAGGCGCCAGGTAGTGTGTAGGTGGATGGTGGAGGCAGATAAAACGAAGAAAGGGACGGGGGGGGGGGGGGGGGGTGAGTGGAAGAGAGCGGGGGTCAGCGGGAAGAGAGAGGAATATCCAAGTGTGAGGATAGTTAATTTTTTTAGGGTGTTTGATATTTTAGTGAAGTGTACTCAATTTTGGCACACTTTAAAACAGTGCCAAATTTTGGCACTGTTTTAAAGTGTGCCAGATTGTCATAAAACCGTGCCAGAATTTGGCACAGTTTAAAACTATGCCAAATTTTTAATATCAGGGTGTGCCAAATTGGTGTTTTTGGTGTAGTGAATATGCAAAGTTTATCTATCTTGATAATTCAACTGGTTGGATCTATTTGTACATTCAATCTCACAAAAATCCTCCAAATACATCTAGAATCCACCACAAAGGACTAGGGGTTCGAAGAGAGAGAGTGAGAGAGAGAGAGAGAGAGGCAAAAGAGACTCAGAAATGCTTTAATAAAACTTGATATGGACTTTTGAAGTCTCTCTAAAAAAAAGTTCAAGTCAAAACCACCACAACACAACTCGTTCGAACGAACTACATTCCACGTTTGGATGAAACTATGCAACTAGTTTGGACAACCTAACACTTCATTCGAATGAAAACACCCATCTCGATCGAACGAGACAATAATATCGTTCAAACGAGATTGATGAACTTCGTCTCATTCGTCCTAAAAATGCAAAAACGAACTAAATCCTCCATTAATGAACATCGAGTTCTAATCCATCGATCCAAACATCACCATATTCATACCTAATCGCAGGTTTATGATTATAAATGATTTGTACAACATGTTAAAATCAATAACATCAATTAATGGCTTAATTTCTTCAAATCACCCAATTAAAACCCCAGTTCCTCCTTTACATGATACAAGGCTAATTACACAGTCGATTTCAGATCCTATCAATAAATCGACACATGGATTCAACTTATAAACAAAATTAAATCCTAAACATGAGTTCCACTCACAGAATCAAATATCAAAATGGATCAATTTATATTTCCCAACAAAATCCCCAATTTTAAATCAGATTATAGTCTTAACAATGATTAGACCTGTTAACGGGTCGGTTTGGGTCGTGTATGGGTTACGGGTTACGTGTTACGGGTCAAAACACCCCTAAACCATACACGGCTAGTTAAGGCTAACGGGTCTAATGACAATACCCAAACATGAACCGTTAATATTAACGGGTACACAACCCGAACCGTTACCACCCGTTAATATTAAAGAATCAATTTGGGTCTAAACGGTTAACGGGTTGAGTGATCCTATAGTACCCGTTAGTCTTTAATAATTTAAAAATAATAGGTTTTAACTGTAATTCTTATTGGGTATAGGTTGGGTAACCCTATAGTACCCGTTAGTTTAAAGGATTTAGAAATAATGGGTTTTAATGGTTATTCTTATCGGGTACGGGTTGGGTGACCCTATAGTACCCGTTAGTGTTAACGAGTATTAACGTGTAGAAACGAGTACAAGTAAATTTTCAAACCCAAATAGTTAGTGTTAACGGGTCTACCGTGTTAACCCGTTAATGACCCAAATCCAATAAAGGTAAACCCATTAACTTATAATTTCGTGTCGAGTCGTGTTAACGGGTTATCGTATTTTTTGACACGTCTAGCAATGATTTAATTCAACAACCCGCATAAATACAATACTAACTTGATTAAGTTAAAAGATTAAATCTTTAAACACTATTCTAAATCCCAAATCAAAGACATGATAATGGAAGCATAATTAAGTTATATATTACACAGTGAGAAAGTAAGAAATTTTTTGCCTGAACGATAGGAACGAGTGATTCCTCCTATTGATCCCTTGGTCCTCCTCCTCAAAGTTCCTCCCAAGTTCTCCCAAATGTCTAGGACAATTATGATTTGTGTTTTGTATGTAATGTGTCCAATTAATGAGGGTTAACACCCTCAAATAACTCTAAACCTATAGGTCACCAAAATACCTAATTTTGAGTCTCTAAATGAGCCAAAATAGCATCGAAATCATCAAAAACCTAGCCGAAACATACTAAACGTACACCTATCCTATAGGCCCCATTCGAACTACTAAAATATTTATCCAGGCATTCGTGACACTCAATAGTCCAATACAAATGGTAATACCTCACATACCCACGCTGATACCTCACAACGTAAATATAATATACACTAAATTATTATGAGCATAACACATAATTTACTATCATATTGTTAATGTCACCAATTAATTATTTATAACACGCGACACAAAATCACATCACACACAAATTGAATTATCATTTAAATTATGCATTTTATTATTACGAATCATAAAAGTAATAATTAATCCTATTTATTAATTTACTCTTTAATTAATGGAAAATAAACGAAAATAATGGGTATTACAATAACATGGTACCTTTTTTCAAGGCAAAGAGTTTTTTCCTAGAGTTGTTGCCTTTTCTGAGATTGGAATTGTGCTATATTTTTTCTTAATTTGTTTAGATGATTTGATTTAATTTTTACTGTTGTCAAATTGTATTTTAAAAATCCAAGTGGGGGAGACACCTTTCACCCTTTATAGCCATTAATTTTTAGTAAATTTATCTACGTTCTTCATTGAATGTGCAAAGCCTTTATAATGTTTGAACGTATACATATACATATGCTAATAAATTGAATGCATATGATATTTTGGTTAATGAACCAATATGTAGCTATACATGATATGTTGAAATATCATAAATAAATAGAATAATGTTGAATTTTGTTGCTTATACATTAGGTAATCTATCTATCTTCATCATTAAATATGCATACAAATTTTATTTTGAACAACATTAAAAGTTATGAAATTTTTATTAAATTTATTTATGTTTTGTCACACTTTGTTGCATATATTAATGTTCTCTCCTATTGGTCATAATTCTGATATTGAATCTCATTCACGCATACAACCAAAAAAAGAGACTTGAATCCACTGTTTGAGCTATTATCTAAACAATATCACATCCATTTTGAACTCCTTCAACACTTTAAATAGTTTTTATTAAATTTATCTGTGTTCTTCACGGAATGGGCAGCTGACAAATTAAGTAAATTGTATAAATGGATTTGATATGTTATCCAAGAAAATTAGTGGATTTTAGATCGTATGCAGTAATACCCAGCCCGACAAATTAAGTAAATTATATTGAGAGATAAATTATAATCCAAGAAAATTAGTGGATTTTAGATCGTATGGACCATAGGATCTTTAGTTTTGAGTAAACAAAATTATATGTACCTTTCTTATAAATAGGAAATTTAGAGGTATGTGTGTAAAGACTAAAGAAAGATTAAAAACAAGTTAAGAAACTTGTTAAAATAAGAAAGGGCTCTCGTCCATTGTTAAACCCAGAATGGGTATCAATGGTATGGCTTAGAAAGGAAATCAATTCAGCGTCGTTTGATGGTAGAAGAACCCCGTCACTAGAACGACTTAACCTGACGAGCGTCAGTCATTCCCTCTTTGCTGTCGATGCTTGGACCGTTGATTGAAGGGTGCGTGTCAGCTCATAGGATACTGACGAGTTAGATCGATCAGATGGTGTATATTATAAGGTTTGATGGCTTTGTTTTGGGACATTAGCAGATCGTGAGGTTGGGGGGAAAACCCTACTGTTTCTATTCCTTCAAGAGCACAACTCACCCATTTTCATTAGAGCATCTACCGATTTTTAGTTCTTACATACATACACACCACAAAATAGATAACAACCCCACTGTTAAAAATAAGGCCTCGAAACATATGAGATGCTGTGTTGGGAGTTCTGATATGTATTTGAGGAGAAATTTAGGGAAGAAGATTACAGTGTTATTGGGGGTATTTTAAGAGGGTTTTTAGTGGAGCTTTTCTTGGAGTGTACCGGGGCTTCCATGGAGGTCTGTTTAGTAGAGCTTTTGTGACTTACTTTAGGAACACCTTTGGAGGTGGGAGAGTCACCCATCTTCACCATCATCACTTTGGAGACCATTTAGGTGGGTAATCCACTCTTATTATATTTAGACTCTATTTGCTGAATATTATAGTCTTACTATTGTGAATGATTAAGAATGGGATTATGAGAAAAATGAGGTGTTATTCGTAGTCACCATTTTTATGGAATAAAAATGTAGAAAATATTATTTTAGCATATTTTCTAGTAAAAGAAATTAATGGACATTTTTATGGAATAAAATGTAGAAAATGTTATTTTAGCATATTTTCTAGTAAAAGAAATTAATGGACATTTTTAGGAATAAAAATGTAAAAAAATTATTTTAGCATATTTTCTAGTAAAAAAAATAATGGACATTTTTACGAAATAAAACTGTAAGGAATTATTATTCTTATTTAGAATAAAAGGAAAATGCATGTTGCTGCAAATGGTATAAATTTTAGAATGAACATATGTTTAATCTACTCGGTAGGATTTTGGTAATTAAAGTCCACTTTATTGTGCGTATAAACTTGTAGTATTTTGATAATAAATATATGAGCAAGATTAAAGAAGGTTGTGTTGGGTCTAAAAATCTAATAAGAAAATGGATATTTTGATCTTAAAAGAATGAGTGAAAAATGGAAGTATATTATGTAATTGTGTTATTTTACATATTCGAAGTGTAAAAGTGTCAAGTGTGAGAATTGGGCAATATCGTGGTATTGAACAAGTGTTAAAATGGCCAAGGACGTTTTAAATGTTAAGTTGGAAACTTAATAATCATTCGAGAAATAACACTTGTTAAGGAAATAAGTTGCACGTTTGATAAACAAAGGGGTAAATTGGTAATTTATTTAAAGTGAAATATTTTTATTGAATAAAAATGTTAAAGAATGTCTTTACACTAATAGGTGTGAAAATGAATTAAGTCCTAAGCGTGAATGAATCTTATATAAATAACGTGTGTGTGGATAACCGATTTAAGGAAGAAAACAAATAATTTTCCAAGTGTTAATGAAAAAACGGGTGGTTAAGTCCAGGTTTTGGCTTCGACCAGTTAAAAGTGAGGGAATGGGGGTAATGTGAACATGTGTAAAGTATTAAACACATTAATAAGGACTCGTATTCAACTGAAAATAAGTAAGAAGGACCCAGAGTCCTTGGGTGAAAAACCCTAAATCACTGGCTAGAGCATATGGTGCGCATAGCAGTCGGTGTGGAGCCCGTGTAAGTATGCGGTAAAAAGGAAGATTTCGAGAAAAGATAAAAGAATAAGGAACATGTCAAGAAATGGGATGTGTGATAAAATGTGTTAATACAACCTAAACTTGAATGAATAAATTAAATGTTCCGGTAAATGGTGAAATGGACACGTAAATCTATTAATGTCCACAAGTTAAGGTAAAAGTGGTAATGCAACATGGGAAAATGGGTTGTTAAGTAACCTAAGTTGTTAAACCTATAATTGACATAATTGTGTATTGAAAGATTTTCACTTGATAAACAAGTATTTCTGACACAATATGTGCGTGTGTTGAAATGACACTTTTCAATGAAAATACTAAAGTATATCCGCATGAATATAAAGTGGTGATTCCAGTAAAGGAAGGGTTTTGAAATAAATCGAGTGTAGAGGTGTTGTGTGTGAAACCGAGCGTGTTAAACAAAGTGATACAGGCTAAGTGTGAACAAAGGGAGCCTTTATAAGATTTAAGTAAATTAATCAGGATGAGCAAGGTCTTCGAAAGTCAAACGATCAATGCATTGAATGTGTATTTTTCAAAGGTATATATATATATATGTGCTTGCGTGCGTGTGTGTGTGTGTGTGTGTGTGTGTGTGTGTGTGTGTGTGTGTAGATACATACATATTTCCGCATGCATATGGCTGTAGCGTGTGAGTATTCTTTCATGCCATTATAACAACCCGTGACTTTGGAGACTGAGAAATTAATTTTTGGAAAAATAAAATTTAATTGAATTGGAGAATTTTAAAATTTGGGAATTGAGGTCCAAAAATTGAAAACATTTCAAAGTATTCCGGTTGATGATTTTGAGGGTACCATCGATCCTGAAAGGGTCGAGATAGTCAAAATGACTGTCATTAGGTTTTATTTCGGCTCCGGAATATTTTTAATTCAGTTTGACTCGAATTGGAGTAAACGAGTCATTTAAAGTGTGTATTAACATTTAAAACTGGGATTTTTGTTTTGAAGGCTTAAGACGCTTACGGATCAAGCATTCTCATTTGAGAGAAATAGAAATAGAAAGAGAAAGAGAAAGGAAGAGAGAAAAGAAGAAGAAAGGAAGAGAGAGAGGAAGAAAGCTTGGAGATTTCCGGTACAAACATGATCTCGAGGACGATCCAACCTCTACAAATCTGACGCAAGTGTTTAATCTTGCTAAATAAGTCATTTGTGTATTTGATTTCATAATTTGTGGGTTAAAGAAATGAATTTTGGGTATTAATATTAAAACCTAGATTTTTGGGTTTAATCTTGAAATCAATGTTTAAATATGGGTTTAATGGAGTAAAAATGGTTGGGATCAACTTTGGGTTGATTTATTGACTTAAAATCATGATTTGATGAAGGTTTGGGGTTTAGAATATAAATTTTAGGGTTTAAAATTCGTAGGTTCATTGGAGAAGAAGAACCCTTCAAAATCTGCAGACCCGAATCGATTCGCCCCCTAAGCGAATCGATTCGGCTTAGGCAATTTGGCAGGTCTGCATTGATCGAATCGATTCGGACCCGAGGCGAGTCGATTCGACCTAAGACAGAAGCCCAGGTCTTTGGACCCGAATCGATTCGCCTTGGAGGCCTAATCGATTCGGAATAGAGTCGAATCGATTCGAAAACAGGGCATTTTGAGGAATTTTCTCTATGGTGATTTCAAACCCTTTTTGGTTGGGTTTATTGATTTAGGGCCTTCTCTTATGATGTAAGAGATATGTTTTGTAGACACACAAGGGGTTTCTCACACATTGTGATTATGGGGACTTCTTGGGACAATTTGGGAAAAATATATCCATGTGTGCTTTTGGAGTCGTGTATAGAGATTTTGGGGAAACTCCGTTGGGAGTGAGAATCCTACTTATAGATCAAATGTAAGTATAGATGTGATCGGAGGCTAAGAACTCATAGAGAGAGTTGCGAGGGTATGTTGTGAAATCCTAGGCCAACATTTATGTCGAATCCTTATGAAGATAGGATATTGTTAAGATTACAATTTGGGGCCCAATGAAAGAGAATGGTCGCATATCCTTAATAATAATAAATTTAAGGAAGAAATCGGAGAGGCGTTAGACTAGGGGATTCATACAAGTGATTGAACCGTAGTCGAATTCGAGAGCGATGAGATCATAGTACCAACTAGAGTAGGTATGTAAATCTAATTGGGGTAGATGTTGTTTATCGATGTGTGATTTACAACGGGTATTTTCCCTAAGTAATAGGGTTATTTGATGAATGTAAGATCGAGCTTAAGGCTTATAGACTATTAGTTATGTGTATACAAGTAGTCGAAATTATTACTAGATTCATCAATGAGCTCTCGGATATAGATGGTATGTGTAGTGATGGTTTCCTACACTAAACTTTGGGTGATAACCCTAATGTTGGATATATATATATATATATATATATATATATATATATATATATATATATATATATATATATATATATATATATATATCCGTATGTTGTTTGGGAGACTATTCATCATAGGAAAATGGATGAATATGATTCAAGTGAGGGATTGTATCCACATATCGAGGTAAATTAAATGAATTTGTGGTGACGGCTTGTATATTGAGGATTATGTATACTTATAGCCGAGTTTAGATATCTTATACATATGAACGAGAATTAGTTTATATATATAGATATAAGGATATATGAATATATGTATATATATCTATATAGATATGACTCTATGGATATATTTATGTTGTGGATATACATGGTATGAATATCTAAACCGTATATGATGGTTTAATGTTTGATCATATGATGGGATCATATGGATGTATATATATTGTGCATGTGAATGATATATATACTTATGTGGTTAAGCATACCCTGCTCATGCTATCATTGGGAAGTTTTCGCGCAGAGGGTGAGCATCATGGCTCAAGGAGCAGGGTGTGGATAGTCTCCAGGTCATAGTCGTCCAGTGTGTTATTATGTGATTTGTATTTTCGGGGTGAGGCGTGGTGGGTATGTCTCGTCTCATTGACCGGTTAGGAGCTATGGCCGCTTCCCGGGACGTCGTGTGTGTGTGTGTATGGCTCCGATGTAGGTGATGTTGAGACCGACCGGGGTCCCCAGGATGGTATGTGAGTAATGCCTTGGAAGATGATAGCATGATGCAGTTTTATCGGCGATATATATAGACGGGTATATTATGTGTATGGCCATTGTACATCATATGTGGTATGTACACTTGGCTATGGGAATGGATGATTGTATATATATATGGTTAGAATAAATGCCTATATATATATATTTATATATCCTATAGATGAAAGGATATGGAATCGTTGTGGAGTACATCTTGGATGATTATGATGTACTAGATTGATGGGGGTTGATGTATCGCATTTAAGGAATGTTTATTTTACATCATCCCAAGAATATTATTGGAGATTTTAAGTTGTTTTTATATTGTAATCTAAATTTAGTAGTTGTAGTAATATAATATTGTATGTATGGCATAATGGATTTCTAGGATCGACATTGTCAAGGAGTAGTGTAACGGGGTGGTTCCTTATTTGGATTTCGCTTTGCGAGACACCCCACGCACGAAACGTAGTGCAGTGTTGAGATTGGAGAGAAGTTTTGTCAATAATAATTTGTATGCATGTTATTTAGTAATTAAATCCTATGATTAAACCCAAATATATATGGGTAACGTATGAAGAATTATAATTAATTAAATTATAAATCGGAATCCATAAAGCCTATTATGGCATATTTGCTTGTAAAAATAATTAAGTGTGTTTAGAAAGAGTAGATTCTTGGGTTAAGATAGGAAGGCAGATCTCGTGGGTATAGGCTGGGCCTATGTTAAGTTAGGTTGTCCTTATAATTGGAGGTAATTTAACTAAAATCTCAGGACGCGATAGGTGCGCGCCGTTAGATGAGAGGTGAGTTGGGGTTTCACGAGAGTGCGATTCCACTTTAATTATGAAATAAGTGCACCGATATTTATTATGCACGGTTAACACACTTGCTAAATATTTTTCACAACTCGGGCTCTGACCCGTTTACTTTTCTCTCCTGCCTGTATATATATATATATATAGGTATCCTACCGCACGGATGCCGGATGACCTTCTATCCAGAGTCTTGGGAGCCGTGACAGGTGCAGACTGTTGCGGGACAGTGTAGACGCTTCCTACTTTAAAAATATAGGTAGGATTCATGTTGTATTTTGGGCTTATACCCAAGGGATATTTATAGATGTGTATATTTATTTCATTTCAGTTATTGTATTGGCTGTGCCCCGACAACTTATTCGAGTCTACTCCTTTGTTGTATATTCAGTTGTAGTTAGTTATTTCTTTTTATTCTACCATTTCATTTATCATAGTTCTTGTATGCATCCTTCTTTCCTTTTTAGTAGTTTTATAGTGTTGGTTTGCTGTCTGTTGCATATTTTATTTAATTTTAACATCTCGCTTATATGATATCGGGTAGTTAGTCTATATTATATTTGTACCGACAGTTGGTGTTGAGACTGAGCCATCTAAAACTCCTGATTTAATGTAGTATAGAGATGACCACCCGTTATTATTTTAAGCGGGGTGTTACAACCGTTCGTTTCCATACTGCTTTGTATATTCTCACTGAGCATAGGCTCATACCCTCACTTGTTACGGTAGGTTGGGTGTGGTTTTGTATTTTGAGGGCGTTGTACATGTAAGAATATTTATGTCTTACGTTAGTAGCTCTGTTTGCTTGGGCTCGGGGTACTCCCCATGGATCCCACACGTAGTTTATCTTGAAATTGTATTTGCATGCTAAACAAGTGAAATGTTAACTAAACTAAAACCGAACTAGCAACATTATCTAGGTTGTTTCAGTGCACTTCACAAATAACATCCGATTCGGATCAGGTTGACCCACGGGTGATCCATAAATCTGGGTCGGGTCGTTACAATTAATGCTGATCTTGTCAAACTTTGTTGCATATACTAATATACTATGTTATTGGTTGTGATTGGTGATAACTATGCTTTTTAGCTATGTCGCTGTTGAAAGCCAAGTTAGTCAAAATCCTCAAATACTTACAAAATATAATACAATCTCAAGTGTAGAGGTAAGTAAGGGTATCAATCCACTTCCAAGGGGGTAAGCTAGAGACAAATTCAATTGTAATTCACTTTTTATTTTCTTTTTGGGCTTTTTACTTTTTCTACTTTTTGAGCCTTTTCAAATATTAAAACAAATGGGTGAGGTGATGATTCAAACTAAACTAAATTAAATGTGAGATAAAAACAACTAACTAGAACGTTGCTAAAATGAAAAATAAAGTCTAACACTAAAATAAGAGATAAAGTGAGGTAAATAATTGTGAGAACAATCAAGGAGTGGGATTACACCACAAATTTTAGCTATTCTAACTAATTAATTTAATTAATTGAATTCTCCCAAATTAACATCAAAATTACAAATCAACTCTCGTTGCAAGTATAATTTTAATAGTAATATTTTAGAAAATTAAGTTTAACACCCCACAACTCTAGAAAAATAGATCTACACTCCTTTTAATTAATCACCCGCTAGGATCGATCAATTAAAATTTATGTAAATCTTAGAAAGTAAATTTAGAGTTGAAATTCAAGTTATAATACCCCACTTAAGAAACCCCTATCTCTAGTTCGAATCTAAAATGGGTATTATAACTAGAATTTTGATTTTCTTTCGAAAATCATTTACCCTCTCTCGAGGTGTAAATTTAAGGGTAGGGATCAAAATTAACATTCAAAGGGAAATTTCAAGTAATCAAACTAATTAAACTAAAATAACATCAAATAAGGGTTTTACCCCACCCTTGAAAGGGGTTTTGGCATAACATGATATGAAATATGACAAATTAATAATCAAAGGCATAAAATAAATGAGAAGAGAAGAGAACAATCAAACTCCAATCTTTTGAAGTAAAATTGAACTTCTATTTCTTTGAAATTAAGCACAATCCATCCAATATGAGCATCCAACAATAATCAACTCAATTGAATTTCACACATTTATCTCTCATAAATATCTGAAAAAATGAAAATAAAACTATTTATAAATATTTCTACCGAATTTATTCTAATCTAACTCTCTACTTTTCTCTAGAATTTTCTCTCTCTATTTGATGATATGTCCCCCCTTAAATGGTGTCTTGAGTCTTCTTTTATAGTAGATGCATGGCACACATGGGGCGAGGGAGTATTTTTGGGAAAGTTTAATGTGTATGGAAATGGGGTGTGAGGTCATGTGGATGAGGAGAAATAACAAATCTGATTTGGTACAAGGGTGTTTTGGGGTGTATGGAAAAAATGTTTAGTTGGGGGTAATTTGGGGAAATGGGTTTAAAGGGGGAATAAGTGAGGTATTAAGACATGTGGGTATTGTTTTAATTTTGGTTTTGTGATTGGCTTGGAATAGCAGGGAGAGTCGTGGGTTTAGTTAAGGTGAAGTGAAATGGGTATGGGTGGGCATGGAGGTATGGATCGGGTTCGGGTTGTGATGGTTTCGGGTATGAGCTCAGGTGGTCGAAACTGGGCAGCAGCGGGTTTCTCGTGGGCGCCGACTTTGTCTTGGTGGGCCAGAGCAGGTTGCGTGTCGCCAGCGGGGGTTGATAGGGCTGTTTTGGTTGGAGGTTGTGATGAGAGGGGGCTGCTGGGCTTGAGATCACGCCGGAGATAGGTCGCCGGAGTTGGAGATGGGCCAACGACATGAGGACAGAAGGGCACCCAACGGAGTAAGGTGTGGCAGCGGGGAACCGGAGGTAGCTCCACCGATGGTGGTTCTCGGGATAAGGGGAGATGGGTCCGAGTTTTTACAGGTTTGGAACACGGGTTTAAGGGGGCTGGGGTGAGATCGCGATGGGTTAAAAGGGGGTGCCAGGCGCCGGAGATAGCTCCGACAGCGGGTTGGTACA
This sequence comes from Sambucus nigra, assembly GCA_949130495.1. Classification (NCBI taxonomy): domain Eukaryota; kingdom Viridiplantae; phylum Streptophyta; class Magnoliopsida; order Dipsacales; family Adoxaceae; genus Sambucus; species Sambucus nigra. Next base: position 125,886,561 of record OX422215.1, read on the forward strand.
GGGGTTGTGGTTGATGCTACATCTGTTTGTGGTGGTTGGCTATGGTGGAGTAGGAGAGAGAGGGTAAGTGGTTGAGTGAAAGGAAGAAGATGGGGGTGAGGGGTTTGGGTGTTTGAGGGTGTAGGATAGTGTGGTGTGACTTAGGGTGTGTGTTAGTGTGTTTAATTTGTGATCCTAAAATAAAATTAATAAAGACTCAATTAAAATTAATAAAAATAATAAAAAAAATCTAACTAAAAATAAAATAAACTAAAGAAAATAAAAAAATAAGAAATAAAAATATTAAAACTAAAAATAAAATCCTAAGCTTATATAAAAACTAAAATAAAACAAAAAAAATAAAAACTAAAAATCTGAATGAAAATTAAAGTCCTAAAAAATATAAAATATAAAAATAAACTCCTAAAAACTAATCCTAATGAACTTAAAAACTAATAAAAATCAAAATAAAACAAAAATATAATAATAAAGATAAAATTAAAAAATAAAATAAAATCTAAAAATCCTAAATAAATCAAAAATAAATCCTAAAAAATAAAAATGACTTAAACTAAAAATCTAAAAAAATATGAAAAGACACAAACTAAACACACACAGGCTTGGAGTAGGTTTGGGCTAGGTTTAAGCTCGGGTTAGGTACGGGAGAGGGAATTAACTCCATTTTACTGCAAGTTGCTTCGAATTATAGCTTTTGACACAACAACTGTAATTAAGTCTGCATATTGAACAATTAAGCGCATAAGACATATATTGTCGAGAATTATCAACTAAAGTACGTCTATTCGGGGTATAAATTGTACAGTTTTGGGTGCTTATCAATTGGTTCTAATGGGATGCCACTGACACGTACCATAACAAATAAAAGAGTTGAATAGATTTTGTGAAACAATTTATATATATTCACTGTATGTATTTAACTTATTAACGAATGTATATATACATCTTCACTGTATGTAATTAACTTATTATCAAATGTCTATATAAACTTAGATATATTTGCACTTAATAAAATGGTTTCTTAATGTTTTACAAGCTTTAAAAAAATGGTTAGTACAAGAAGTTTTGCCAAGGACGAGGATCAACAGAAAAAAGGGAGCACGTTGGAAGTTCCATTGGCTTCATCAAGTTCAAAGTACAATCCTTTTCTTTATTAGTCAACATTGTGAATTGTTGATATGATAATGAAATGCTTAGTATATATCTAAAAATAATGTACTCTTTTACTGTTTTTTATATGAAAAAATTTGTTGTAACTCACATAGACTAATGTGTTGTTTGAAAAGCCAAGGAGTCTAAAGAAGAAGTGTGAGAAGAATGCAATATTTTGTGAAATAATTTATCTACTTTCACCTTATGCATCTAAGTTATTAGCAGTAAAAAGGATTTGCACACAACACTTGATAAAGATTTTAGTAAATTTATCTATGTTCTTCCTTGAATTGCAAAGGTTTTATAATGTTTGTATGTATAAATATACATAAACTAATAAGTTCAATGTATTTGATGATTTGGTTAACAAACCAATTTGTAGCTATCCATGATATGTACAAATATTTTAACGAAATAGAATAATGTTGAAATTTGTTTTTGATACATTAGGTAATCTATCTATCTTCATTATTGAATCTACATACAAATTTTATTATGAACATCACTAAAAGTTATGAAAGTTTGCATTAAATTTATCTATATTTTGTCACACTTTGTGCATATACTAATGTTCCCCGTTATTAGTTGCAATTTGTACCAATGAGATACTGCTGGCGCGGACCACAACAAATAAAAGAGTTGAATAGATTTTGTGAAATAATTTATCTATTTTCACCATATGCATTTAAGTTGAGAGTGCTACAGCTGAATAAATGTGACTTCTCAAATAAATAAATTTTAATTGTGTGCCAACCAAACCAGTTTTAATGAAACCCAAATTTTATTTCAGTCCTAACACAAGCATCTAAGTGATATGAAATCATAAAGCAATAAGCATGTAAAGGAAACCAAATTACAAGATAGTCACAATATGAGGAAAAATCCCCCACAGGGGCAAAACCTTTTTATTTCACTATAATTGTAAATCACAACTTCTACGGTTATAATGAAATATATTTTTGATGCACGAATACCCTTAGCTGTCGGTTGATGTCGTCAGCAATTGAACAATCGCAGCTACTCCACAAGAACACGCAATTCTATCTTCAACAAAGATCTACACGCAACGAACCTCAATGACCACAGTCTTTAGCAATGAATCCACACGCAACGAATCCACATGGACAAGTAGTCCAAATATCAGTGTAGGTTATCCTCCCTATAAGAGTAAACTTCAACAAGATTGTATCTTGGCTTTTAAAACAATTCACTGAAGATTGGGATGTTTTGTGAATTGAAAAAACAAGGATTTAAACCCTAAAATTGAAGAAGATGAAGTGTTATGCTATTAGCAGATTACTGATATAAAAAATCATCAGGTCACCTTATTGAAAACCGAATGATTTAACGGGCTTTATATAAAAAATTTGAGTTGGTGCGTCGTTCGAACGAGATCTGATGTAATTCGAATGGCCTATCAAACGAGATTCCATGCCATGATTGTAGATAATTTTGATACGAACGCGTGGCCACCAGTTTCGTATTTTTCTTATTTTTTTGAATTAGTTATGATTTTTCTACGGAAAGGTGTCCAAGAACAAAATATTTAGATATAATGAATTCAAATTTTTTTTTTTAACAAAAACATTTAAATATCCCAAATACTTTTAAGTGAACTGTAAAGGGACTTAAATACGTTCTCACCAAAATTCATCTTGCAGAGGTTTGAATGTTGAGGAAGCTTGATTTTCGGATCCGTCTTGATGCTTAAATGAACTTGAATAATTCTTCGACGGTTGTAGCGGTATATGACATACTCAATTGTGAATGGACAATGTAAAATAATGTCCTTACAAATTTTCCCCTATGTCTATAACGGTACAAAATAAAAACATCTGAATTATCAAATCAAAGTGCCTATACATATCTAATACCCTCCCGTGAACCCAAAAGAGAAAAGGTACTAAAATTGCAAGTCTTTAAATTTATCTTCAAAAGTCTTCAACCTCAAAACTTTAAGCTTTTCTCATCAGGGTGTGCATTCTAGTAATTATCAATTCTTTGTACCTACAGAAATGAGACAAAGCAAATATCTTCGTGACGTATCGAGTTTGAAATGAGATTAACATAAAATCAAAACATATATAATACCTTAAATCTCCCCCATAATTCAAAAGCTCCCCCATAAAGTCATAATTCGTTAATCTCCCCCTTTTTATTTGTCCGAAATAGACAAGGAAGAATAATCACAATAAAGCATGTAGTTGTCAGGACAAGTAAGTGCAAAAATGGATCAAACTACGTGCATGTAGAGAATATACTCAAAGGATCCACAAATTATTTTTGAATTTTTCATCTTTTTCAAACAAAAACAATTTACAAAAATAAACACACCACGAATAACATTGAGAAACCAAATCATAGATATGGAATGAATGGGTGTGAACAAATTCAATAGGTAATAAAACTCAATCAAGCATATGTGCAGATGCATAAGTGTACTCCTATCGATTGAACATAAAAAATATCCCCAGGTGTAAAATTGTTAAATTTAGGTGATATCGACTAAATCAAATCAACAAATCAAAGTCTAAGTAATTTTCACACTAATAACATCCAAAACTATTTAGTGCCATTTCGAGAACTTTTCAAAGGACGTGCAAGCCCATTGATTTCTTTCCAACCAAACTCCCTCATATATAATAAAGAAATTTTTTATATCGAATGAGGTACTAAATTCTCAACATAGAGAGAACCTATTGGCCCATTATTGGCATAATATTCTTTTCATTGCCATTTACTTTTTTCGAGATTTTTTCAAACCTTATTGGACCCCGGATAATTTTTAATTCCTCACTTTTTTTGGTCCTAAAAAAATTTCTCAAGGGAAATGGTTTTTACATGTACTACTTCTATTATTCTCGTATTCTTGCACTCGATTTATTTTAAGTCTAGTATTGAGATGAAAACACTCGACCAATATGTGATAAGACAAGCACAATAATCAAATAAATCCGTGCAAGTGTGCAGTAAAGGACATAATGAGTCAAACATGTATGAAGTAACAGCTGATTACATCTCAATGACTCCAAACATTGTAAAGCACAAGGATGCCATGATATATTGTCTCAAAACACTATTAAATTGTCACATGAATTAAATGGAATGAAATTGTGACTTGGTCATCCTAAATGTCCATTCATCTACGGTGTAAAACAAAATACAAAAATCTTTTTGTCTTTTTCAAAATTTGTAAAAACCAAAAATCTTTTTGGTTTTTCAAAATATATGACACATACAAAAATGGTACATACTAGCAATAGGCATAATATCAGCATATAAATCATCCTATTCTATAAAACAAAAATCACAAAAATTAATTATCAGCCAAAGCAGGTGTGATTAAACGAACAATGCAGTATTAGAAATTAAGCATGAAAACTAAGAATAACTGCATATAAACTATTCCATAAGCAACCAACAGTACTAAAAACCTAAGCAGATGAACACAAGGTAGTGCAAATAGAGAAAAAAAATTCTCCAGAGGTCGCTCGAACGAGATTGCCTGTCGTTCAAATGACAAGGCATCTCACGAGAAGTGTTTCGTGCGACATAAAATCTCATTCGATCGAGATATCAAATCTTCACAGTTTGCCTAAAATGCCATGCTGTGTTGCCCAGTGAAAAAATTTCCAGAAAAGGAAGCCTGAAAGATGATGACAGATTCAAAATAGTAGCTATTATAAGTAAATAATTTAAACTACAACAAAGTGAGTCATAACACTAGTACGAATATATCATGAGATACAACTAGGGTATGATAAATATCAACATAATCAACCAAAAGATCTCACATGGGGTGAATCACGTGCAAGCAAATGAGAGTCGTGAACAATTAGACCATAAGCCTCTAAATCCGATTTACTCTCCCAAATTGATGTGTAACGAGGTGTGGGGGTTTGAGGAATCAAATTTACTTTTCTATTAAACTTCCTAGGTCCTTTTAAGAGCTTGTAACCTAAATGCCTAAGATGACCTTGCTTACCGCAATGTGTGCAAGTGTAAATCGGGTGGTGAATGTTACCTAATGGTGACCCTTTCCTCAAATTCATAGGTGGCGCTCTCCTTAAATTCCTAGGTTCCTGTCGCACGATGTTCCTAGGTGGCTCTCGCTTGACAACCCTCGGTGTCTCTCTCTTAACAACCCTACGTTCCTCTCTCCTAATAACCTTAGGAGGCTCTCTCACACGTGTGGGGTTGGATTTGGGAATGGGTGCGACACTCTCATCGAAGCCTATACCACCCTTATCATCCTTAATTTGGATATTCCCTAAAGTTTTATCTAGATTTTTGGACCGAGACTCCAAATCAAATTTTACCTTGCTTGATTCTTTCAAACTCTTCTCAAGCTCACCTATCCTTGACTCGAGTAAGCATCTAGAATCCTCAAACTCAAGAAGCTCCTTTTTCATAGCTTCCATCACGCCTCGAAGATCATCTCTCTGACCCTCGACATATCTAAGATTTTCTCTCAAAATTTTCTCTAGTGACCTAAGTTCTTCAACCAAAACATCATTGTCATTTTTAAGGCATTCTCTTGCAATTGTTCTTTCAATTTCAAATTTTCTTTCTTTATTTTCAAAGCTTCAGCATAATGTTCATTGAAAGCCGTTTGCAAGTCACGCTCATCCTCATTCCCATCACCCTCACTATCATCACTAATCACATGGGTGGGAAGCTCTCGCCTAGAAGCATAAAAAACTTCTTCTTCCGAATCACTCTCACTAAGGGTAGAAACATGAGACATCGATTTTTTCAATTGCTTCCTTAAATTTGTGGGACATTCATCTATCGTGTGACCAATTCCCTCACATCCCGAACACCTCTCAGAATCATTTTAACCTGAAGATATAAAACATGAGATCGTGTGAAATTTTCAATTATACTTTTCTAAAAGTTGACACAGAAAATCATCAAAAACTTCAAAAGTCATTTTTAAGAAAAACAGGATCAAACACAATAACTTAGTGCAACAGGCTCTGATACCAATTTGAGAGTGCTACAGCAGAATAAACGTGACTTCTAAAATAAATCAATTTTAATTGTGTGCCAACCAAATCAGTTTTAATGAAACCCAAGTTTTATTTCAGTCCTAACACAAGTATCTAAGTGATATGAAATCATAAAGCAATAAGCATGTAAAGGAAACCAAATTACAAGATTGTCATAATATGAGGAAAAATCTCCCACAGGGGCAAAACCTTTTTATTTCACTATAATTGTAAATCACAACTTACACGGTTATATTGAAATAGATTTTTGACACACGAATACCCTTAGGTGTCGGTCGGTGCCGTCAGCAATGGAATAATCACAGCTACTCCACAAGAACACGCAGTTCTATCTTCAGAAAAGATCTACACGCAACAAACCTCAATGATCGTAGTCTTCAGCAATGAATCCACATGCAGCGAATACACATGGACACGCAGTCTAAATATCGGTGTAGGTTATCCTTCCTACAAGAGTAAACTTCAACAAGATTGTATCTTGGGTTCCAAAATAATTCACTAAAGATTGGGATGTTTTGTGAATTGAAAAGCAAGGTTTTAAACCCTAAAATTGAAGAAGACAAAGTATTCTGCTATTAGCAGATTACTGATATAAAAAATTGTCAGGTCTACTTCTTGAAAACCGAATGATTTAATACGCTTTATATAAAAAATTTGAGTCGGCGCGTCATTCGAACGAGATCTGATGTCGTTCGAACGACCTATCAAACGAGATTCCTGGGCATGATTATAGATAACTTCGATATGAACGCGTAGCCGCCAGTTTCGTATTTTTTTAATTTTTTTGAATTAGTATGATTTTTCTATGAAAAGGTGTCCGAGAACAAAATCTTTAGATATAATGAATTTAAAAAAAAATAACAAAAACATTTAAACATCCCAAATAATTTTAGGTGAACTATAAAGGGACTTAAATACGTTCTCACTAAAATTCATCTTGCAGAGGTTTGAATGTTAAAGAAGCTTGATATTTGGATCCGTCTTGATGCTTGAATGAACTTGAATAATTCTTCGACGGTTGTAGCGGTATACGACATACTCAATTGTGAATGGACAATGTAAAATAATGTCCTTAAATAAGTTATTAAAATTATAAAGGCTTTGCACACACACTTGATAAAGATTTTAGTCCATTTATCTATGCTCTTCCTTGAAAATACAAAGGTTTTATAATGTTTGTATGTATAAATATACGTAGGCTAATAAGTTCATAGCATATGATGATTTGATTAACAAACCAACTTGTAGCTATCCATGATATGAATAAATATTTTGACGAAATAGAATAATGTTGAAGTGTTGCTTATACATTAGGTAATCTATCTATCTTCATCATTGAATCTGCATACAAATTTTATTTTGCAGATCATCAAAAGTTGTGAAAGTTTTTATTCAATTTATCAATGTTTTGTCACACTTTGTTGCATATACTGATGTTCCCCTTTATTAGTTGCAATTCGTGCTAACGAGATACCGCTGACGCGGACCATAGAAAATAAAATAGTTGAATAGATTTTGTGAAACAGTTTATCTATTTTTACCATATGCATTTAAGTTATTTGCATTATAAAGGCTTTGCACATAACACTTGATAAAGATTTTAGTAAATTTATATATGGTCTTCCTTAAATATGCAAAATCCTTTATAATGTTTGAATTTATAAATATACATAGGCTAATAAGTTGAATGCCTATGATGTTTTGGTTAATAAAATGATATGTACAAATATTTTGACGAAATAAAATAATGTTGAAGTTTGTTGCTTATACATTAGGTAATTTATCCATCTTCATCATTGAATGTGCATACAAATTTTATTTTGAACATCATTAAAAATTGTGAAAGTTTTTATTAAATTTATTTATTTTTATCACACATTGTTGCATAAACTAATGTTCCTCATTATTGGCTACAATTCTTGCCAATTAGATACCGCTGGTGCAGACCACAACAAATAAAAGAGTTGAATAGATATTGTGAAATAATTTATCTAGTTTCACCATATGCATTTAATTTATTGACATTATAAAGGCTTTGCACATAACACCTGATAAAGATTTAAGTAAATTTATCTATGTTTTTCCTTGAATGTGCAAAACCTTTTATAATGTTTGGATGTATAAATATACATATGGTAATAAGTTGAATTCCTATGATATTTTGGTTAACAAAGAAATATGTAAATATCCGTGATATATAGGAATATGAGGAATACATAGAATAATCTTGAAGTTTGTTGCTTATACGTTAGGTAATCTATCTATCTTCATCACTCTATACGCATACAGTTTTATTTTGAACATCATTAACACCGGTTGATGTTTTTACTAGATATTTTAGTTTTTTGTCACACTTTGTTGCATATACTAAAGTTCCTCATTATTGGTTGCGATTCGTTCCAATGGTATACCGCTAGTGCGAACCACAACAAATAAAAGAGTTAGTAGATTGTGTGAAACAATTTATCTATATTTACCGTATCCATTTCAGTTATTAGCATTATAAAGGCTTTGTACATAACACTTTTTTTAGTAATTTTATCATCAATACTTGTTAAACTTTTTACTGCGTTTTTGTAAGTTCTTAGTCAAATGTGCAACACAATTATAATGTGTGTATTTATACATACGCTAATATCTTCAGTGCATATCATGTTGCTAAACAAAACCATAGGTAGCGGAGTGTAATATGTTGGAATATAGTGAATACGCATAATATTATTGAAGTTTCTTGCTTATGCTAATGAATTCTGGTATTGAATATGAAGTTTGTTGCTTATCCTAATTAATTTTGGGATTGGATCTGATTCACGCATATAATAACAAATAAGGGACTTGAATACATTATTTGAGCTATTATGTAGGCAATATCACATCCATTTTGAACTCCTTCAACAATTGTCAGAATTTTTTTGTATATACTAATTTACTTTGTTATTGGTTGTGATTCATCCCAATGGGATGCCGCTAGCGCATACCATAAAAAATAAAAGAGTTGAATTGATTATGTGAAATAATTTGTCTATCTTCACTATATGCATATAAATTATTAGCGAATGTATATATATACATACAACCATTCTAAGGGTTTTCACATAATAATTGTTAAAGTTTTTAATAAATTTATCTATGTTTTTCCTTAAATGTGTAGCTAACATAGAAGAGTTTAGTAGTTTGAAATACCAAAATCTTATATAAAATTTTAAACTTATATACATTCACACTTAATAAAATGGTGTATTGTTCTTTAGGAAAATGGTAACCACAAGAAGTTATCGCAAGGACAAGCATCAAAAGAAGAAAGCAAACGAATTGAAAGTTCCATTGGCTTCATCAAGTTCAAGGTACGATTCTTCTCTTTATTAGTTAGGATTGTGAATTGTTGCTTATATTGAATATTCTATTATTTATTGAGACTAGAGATTGTGGGAAGATACTGGAATTAACCACGATAAATTCTATTGTTTAATATAATTTTATCTTTTTCTTATAAATAATTACTAATATGTTGCAATCACAAATAAAATATAACTTTACTTTAATATTGCAATAAATTTATTTGTTTTTTCCTAGACTCATATACATCTTGCATCAAGCATACTAAAAATGTTTTGGAACTCAATTAGAAAATTATGTTTCAACTTAGATATATTTACTACATTTTCTATTCTTCAGTATAGTCTTAAAAAACACTATATTATGATATTGATATGCTTGGTATATATCTAAAAACAGTGTACTCTGTTACTTATTTTTTATTTGAAAAAAATTATTAGAACTCAATTAGTACTAATGTGTTGTTTTTCAATTGCTATGAGTATCTATACAAATTACCTTTTATATAATACTTGTAAGGCATCATATACAAGATAAACTTTGCTTTTATCAGTTTTTCTTACACAACCTTGTACATATTTCATCTTACATACTAAAAATTATTTCAAACTTAGATATATTTCGCACTTATAAGATGTTTTTAATTATTGTGCAAGGTCTACAAGATTAATGAGTACAAGAAGTAAAGATTATCAACAACAAAAGATCAAGAAAGGAAAAGAAAAAATTGGAAATTCAGCTGACCAACCAACTTTTAAACTTATTAGTGACTCTGACTTCAAGGATAGTCAGACTCCAAAAAAACCCAGATAAGAAGCCAATAGAGAAGGAGAGGAAGAGAAACCAAGTTGAAACAACCTCAAAGCCCCGCCCAAAAAAATCAATTCAATTTCGATTGAATATGTTAGATATTGCTCGCTTATTGCAAGAGCTTAAACTCAAGCCTTGCCATAAGAAGGAATTGAAAAAAACTTATTTTGAGGGTATTGTAAATGTTTTTTTGACCAAAGGTATTACAAAATAAGTCTGTCGAAAATATGACCATAGTGTCGTATTATTGATAAAGTCATATGATATGCGAAATAAGAGATTCAGAATTGGAAAACAGTTGGATAGAATGACAATCAACGATGTGACTCTCATATTTGGAATACTGATCGGAACAAAAGAAGTAAATATGGCATATGGGTTCAAGACCGACACACCATTTGTCAGAACAAGGTTTAGAGATATTACTATCATCACTACCATGACTATCCAAAAAGAGTTTAGTACTGCAGTTAAAGGAAACAAAGTAGAAGATTGTAGAGATGTAGCAACATTACTATGCCTATATTTATTTGCAACTCTTTTCTTCACATTAACCGGGAATACTGTGTAGTGGTCTACAGTGAAGTACACATAAAATCTCGAGGAGATGAGAAACTTAAATTGTTTAAGTCTGATACTAGATACAATGATGTTTTCTGTCTATCGAAATTTTGACAAAGAACGAGAGAAGTTTTCTGGTTGTGTTCTCTTACTACTTGTAAGTGATAATATATATATATATATATATATATAATAAAGGAGGAGAGGTTTTTTGTCTCCCCCAACTAACGGCTGAGATCAAAACTTGGTGGGTTTGGTAAATGGGAAGGAATTGAATCCAATGGTTTACAATCAATCAAAATTGATCCGTGAACCATTTGTGTGACAACGTGGCTACACTATGAGTAGAGTGGCTGAAGTACATTCTATGTGTGATATCATCGTACATTTTTAGAATTGTACGTTTTGTTCAAGTGTGTTATTAACTGTATGTGTTTCTAGAATCGTACGCTTTGTTCAAGCGTGTTCGTAACTGTATGTGTTTTTATTCAAGCGTGTTCAACTATATGTGGGTGGTTATCGTTTACGAACTGTATATGGGTGTAACACCCTAATTAATTAAATACCGGGTAGCTACTCCTTTATTAAATTAATACAGAATATCAAGTTGGTTCAGTCTTAGCTTCACTGTCGAAAGCATTTAGTTACTTATTAGCCACCTAATATATAAAATAGAGAGTTGCCAAATTTCATTAGTTAAATTAACAATTAACCAAGTCCCACAATATCCTATTAATCTCCCTAAGAGTTCCTATAAGCTTGGGAATTGTCATACCTTAAAGGGAAATCATCTACAAAAATCAAGAGGAGTCGATCGATCGAGGGAAAGGGGTCGATCGATCGATCCAGTCGGTCGATCGATCGATCCAGTCGATCGATCGACATTCATGGGTCGATCAATCGATCAAATAGGTATTACGATTCTGCATAATTTTACGGGTTTCATCAAACTAAATGCTCAAATCCTCTATTATAATGTCCCAAACTCCTAAATATTTATTCATAACATCATACCAACATAAATACATAAGTTCCAACGTTTTAGAATCATCAAATCATGATGGGAAATCAATTTCTTTGATCAAATCATATATTTTTCATAAAAACCCTAGTTCTCCTATTTTCTTCAAGAACATTATATAACTCAATACAAAATTCATAATTCTCTACACATGGATCATAATTTCGTGGATGCTATATTCATAGAAGTTAAACTACATACAAAAGCTATCCATATTACGCTTTTTATTTTTCAAATCCATTCATTCATCATTTTTCAAGGTTATTCTCCAATTATAAACTAACATGGATGAGATATGCACTGAATTATTGCAAGTTAAATCACTTGCCTAGAAATAGAAGTTCTGATCTTTTGGAGAAGATGATACGGGAGTAATCCTCTCTTCTCGATCTATCCGATGGTGGTAACGGTGGTGCAAAAAGCCTAAAGGTGGTGGTTCTCCTTTGGTAACTTTCTCGACTTCATCTCTAATGGTCGTCTGTGAATCTTGGTGATGGAAACTCTAAGGCTCTAACCTATTAGCTGATAAAGCTTTCTAAATTTGTGGGTCACTATTCTTCAAATAGTAAAAAGGGCTAAAATGCCCTCCCGGACTGCCGATGAGGCCTAAAATGTCCCGGGATCCAAACTAAACCCCGACTAGTGTTTTATGACTGTCTTGACCCTTTCAAAAACGTTGGCGCACTTAAAATGATCATACAGATGACATAAAAATAAATTACATTTAAATCCATTAAATTGGGTCCTGACACGACCGACACGCGCGTCCCAACTTAATTACTGAACCTGCTATATTTATAACTCGTGACAATATTAATAAATCCAATAATCATATATTACCATATACACTCAATAATATTCAACATTATCATCATAACCAAAACACCAAATCTCATCTCGCTAGTTGTTTAAAACCGAATTAATTTCCAATTAGTTATTCCAAATTAATTTAATTGATCCCATAATTGAAAGCAATTTGATTTAATTAATCTCATAATTAAAATCCATAAAAATATGGGGTATTACAGTGGGTGCTTATTGTTTTTATTCAAGCGTGTTCAATCATGTTTACGAACTGAGTTTATTTGTTATTCAAGCGTGTTCAACTGTTTACGAACTGAGTTTTTATTCAAGCGAGTTCAACTGTTTACGAACTGAGTCCAAGCGTGTTCAACTGTATGTCCTTAACAGTTCCAAGCGTGTTTGTTAACTGTATTGTTTATGTGTCAAAAACCCATAACAGTTCCAAGCGTGTTTGTTAATTGTATCGTTTATGTGTCATGTTAACTGTATCGTTTATGTGTTATGTTCAACAGTTCCAAGTGTGTTTGTTAACAGTTCCAAGCGTGTTTGTTAACTAAGTTTGGTGTTCAAGTGTATGTGTTTTTAAGAGGTGAATGATAACTTTGTCCAAGCGTGTTCGTTTATGTGATATTTAAGAGGTGAAGCGTGTACATTTACGTGTGAGGTTGAGCTGAAGACTTTGGTTTAGTTTGGTCATTAACACTTCGGACTGTATTTTACGAACTGTGTTTCGTTTATTCAAGCGTGTTCAACTGTACAAACTGAGTTGTGGGTGCTTATTATTTTTATTCAAGCGTTTTCAAGCATGTTTACCAACTGAGTTTATGTGTTATTCAAGCGTGTTCAACTTTTTACGAACTGAGTTTTTATTCAAGCGTGTTCAACTGTTCACGAACTTAGTCCAAGCGTGTTCAACCGTATGTCCTTAACAGTTCCAAGCGTGTTTGTTAATTGTATCGTTTATGTGTAAAAAACCCATAACAGTTCCAAGCGTGACAGTATTTTACGAACTGTGTTTCATGTTTTCAAGAGTGTTCAACTGTATGAACCAAAACCCATAACAGTTCTAAGCGTGTTTGTTAACTAAGTTTTGTGTTCAGCTGTAAGTGTTTTTAAGAGGTGAATGGTAAATTTGTCCAAGCGTGTTTGTTTATGTGATATTTAAGAGGTGAAGCGTGTACGTTTATGTGTGAGGTTGAGCTGAAGATTTGGTTTGGTTTGGTCCTTAACACTTTGGACTGTATTTTACGAACTCTGTTGTATCCAAGCGTGTTCCTAACTGTATGTGTTTTTATTCAAGTGTGTTCCTAACTGTATGTGATATTTACGAACTTAGTTTTGTGTGTTTTGTCCAAGCGTGTTCAACTGTATGAACCAAAACCCATAACAGTTGCAAGGCAACGTTTTGTTAACTGAGTTTTGTGTTCAACTGTATGTGTTTTTATTCAAGCGTGTTCAACGTTTTGTGTTCAACTGTATGTTAACTGAGTTTTGTGTTCAACTGCGTTTTTAAGAGGTGAATGGTAACTTTATCCAAGCGTGTTCGTTTATGTAATATTTAAGAGGTGAAGCGTGTTCATTTATGTGTCATGTTTACGAACTATATTTTTATTCAATCATGGCTATAAATATGAACCAAAATCCATAACAGTTCTAAGGCCAATATTTTGTTAACTGAGTTTTTTATTAACTGGGTTATGGCAATGCTAACGTTGAGCATTTTATAACTCACGATAACTCTATTCAAGCCTGAACATGTCTGAGTTTACATAAACAAACCTGTACCACGTAACATTGCAGCACTGTCTGTGTTTTCTTAAGTTTGACAAATTTTCTCCCTGGCATAGAGTCTTTAACGAAGACGTAATTCATGAGGTTTTGGGATCTTGGGTTTTGGGATCGCTGAAAATGGAGATGGTTTAGGAGTTGCTCGCTGAAAATGCAATTAGTTTATGCATTATTGGAAAGTTTATTATAAATTATCTCAACCATTATAATAAAGGTTCCATGTATATGAAAATTTAATTTTGAAACAGTTTATTATGTACTGGAACCTCTATGATATTTTTAAACAGGATATGTTCATGCGTGTTTGTATTTATACAGTTTTTTGCTCTTCTTTATGGTTCATGCGTGTTTGTATTATCTATTCACGTCTGTGTTTATTTTCTATACACACGCGTATCTGTACGGTGTTAGTTTTATCCATACATCTAAGTTTTGGTTAGTATTCATTCTATGTGTTTTGGTTAGTATTCGGAGCATGTGTTTTGGTTAGTATTCATTTCTACGTGTTTTGTTACTATTCATCTTTTGTTTTGGTTAGTTTAGTTTTAATAGTTGGTATTCAATTTTCGGTTCAGAAAATTCCATAGATACTTTTACATAAATTTACTTTTACAGAAAATTCTTATTGTGCGATATGGAAAAAAGACCAACTCCCCCAACCTCTAAAATGGCAATCAATGGAAAGGTATGTATTTGCTCATTCCTTAAAATTTTAAAGAATTATTGTTAAGTATTTTCTAATATATAATACCTATGCAGATGGATGAAGAACAGGGTCAAGCAGTGAGTCTCTCATAATTTTTAATACAATTTCGTATGGTTTGGTTACATGTTTATACAATGTTTTTTTCCTAATCCGTGTAGACACCCCATTCTGTTACCCCCTAAACTCTCCCTAGGTCCCTAGCACCTCCCTTCATCACTACAAACCCAGGTCATATCCCGAGTACTGACCTAAAAGCCATCGGGCACTCTCAGGCTCCGTTTGACCAAAAGTCAAAGTTTTTAACTCGACTGAGACTGAATGAATCTTAGAAGGGCACTGAAACCCCTTTCTAACGGTCCATCCCGTGCGTGATTTCGACTTACCTTGTGGATGAACGACCTATTTTCCCATGGAACTCAATCAGGAGGCCACCGAGCGCCCTCGGGTTCTGTTTGACCTAAGTCAACTCTTCAACTCGATCGAGACTGAATGAATCTTCGAAGGGCATTGGAACCCCTTTCCAACGGTCCATCCCGTGTGTGATTTCGACTTACGGTATCAACGAACGATCCGTTTTACTCTAAAAGGTCATTGAATGCTTCTAGGGATCGGTTAACCGAAGTCAACTCCCTGAACCGGATCAAACTCTTTGTAATGTCGAAGTACATCTCCTAACCTTTTCAACTGTCTCCCCCGTGCGTGATTCGGACTTACAATGCGGACGAACGATCCATTTGCGTTTGACGATTCCCCGTCCAATGGACCGACGAATGATTCCGAGCCACATTTGACCCAAAGTTAACTCACAAACTCGGGAGCGGTCTAAAGTACTTTCGAAGGTCTCTAAATTACCTTTCTAACGGTCCACCCCGTGCGCGATTCCGATTAACAGTTTGCATTCTATAACCAATTTTTCGAAAAGGCCTGAATGACACTGCCAAACGGCAGGTCCCAGACCCTGCCTAGCGGCAGTGTGCCTAAATGCACCTGCCGATTGGCAGGAACAGGGCTATGCCGATCGACAATGCCCTAGGCTTATAAAAGAACCCGACCTCACTTCCAAGGAGGAGCCCAGATCTGATAGATATCACTCTCAGCAAATCCAGAAAACCTCTCTCAAAGTTAGCGTGATTTACACACCTGAATCCCTTTCCAACCTTCACTTTTCATCATCCTTTTCATCAAACTTGGTGAATTAACTGCCCTCCATAATTATCCAAGTCTAAGGGCTGCTCTCCAACATTCAAGATCAAGCTCAAGATCTTCAAGAAGGTCCAATTTTCTCAACCCTCTCCTTAAATTCTCATAAATTCGCAATAACTTGTTTCATTACTTAGCACTTCCATTATCTCATCTCACACATCCTAATATACTTTTCATTTAGTATTATTGCACATCTCTTATTTTCATATAAATAAAAATCCAAAAATAAGAAAAAAAGGGTTTGCTCATAAATTCCAAACGGTAATTCTCATACTTTTCTTACACTTTTCTCACAACTAAAACACTTTTTTCTACACACACACACACACACACACACACACAGAGATAAGAGAATCCCCCGATTGGATTTATGGGATAAACCCCATCCCTCGTTTTGCATGTGAACTACGTGGAATTTGATGCCTCTATAGGCTACGTAAGCGTCTCAGGGTAAAACCCGAGACTCGAGTCCTATTTTTACTTTTTCTCTCATTTTCTATTTTCTCTAAACTCCGCTATCTTATATTATATATAATCATATATTTTCTCTTAGTGGCGTATTATTCTACATGCGTTATCGTTTCATCATAACGGTCAACGTAAGGATAATCGCGTAAATCCTATTTTCTAATATTATTTTTATACCTTCCTATGGAGGACTCGCTTTACCTCTTCCATGGTAAAAGTCGATGATTCCTATCGCCACTATATATACACATGAATACACATCACGGGGAATATAAAATGAAAATAGCAAAAACCCATGAGAGACCGAAAGGGTGTAATGGGTGCCTAACACCTTCCCATTTCGTAACTTAGCCTCCGGACCCTTTTCGAATTATTTTTGTTTTATATGCATTAGTATGTCTTTGGATGCTGTCCTTCGGGATGGTTTCCTTTCTTTTGTCTGTTTTGAGTAAAATAGACGGGCGACTCTAACTCTCTAAATTTTTACACCTCACCCAAATGACACCGGTCGAAGCGCTCCCGAGAGGGATGGGCGGGACCTAGGATCCTCCCCCATACGCCCGCCCGCCGTGAGGATTGGGGGATGGCCACAGTGGTGACCCCCCTGGGGATTTTCTTTTGAGGGCTAGACTCTATTTACATGGATGTTATGATTGTTTATATTTTTCCTATTTTTGCATGTTCCCCTTTTCCATGTATCTCCCATGCTTATGCTTCTGTTCACACACTTGTAGAAAATTATCCATGTACACTTCGCACCTCGTGCACATAGGGTCACATATATCCACATGTTGCACGCATCATCCATCCATACTTGGTGAACCATTGGTACTTATACTTTGCTCCCTGTTTGGCATAATCGAAAATGACATTCTCATAAGATACTAATAAGAGAATCATGCATGATTCACACGACATCAGCAAAGGGCATTGTTATTGATCAAGTAACTAGAGGGTCACTTCGTGATGGGCGCTGGTCCAGCAGGGTGCAGTTAGCCTAAGCGATATGACTCTCACCTTTCATTGGCCAAGTACCTTTGACGTATATCGAAAGGCTCCCCCCGCATCGTACCACTTGACCGAAATCATGACGGGAGGTATATCGCAGGGAACTCATTCACGTACACTAAGTATATCGAATTCGCTCTCACATGTACCATCCCCACGAGGTATATGGTGAGGCAATTCACGTACACTCAGGTATATCAAATGGCTTGTCCACACGTACCGATTGCTCGCAAGATCAAGACGTATATCGTGGAAGTCACACCAAAGGGGGGAACCCTTTTCGATTCATCCAATCAACTGTATACCCGCATATAGGTGTCAAGCCTAGGACACACATGTTATATTTCCAGTTTCTACTCAACACTCTGCCGAAATTTCGGGTCGGCCTGTCGCCCGAATTTTCACGCTTTTTAAAAAAAACAGTCCCTGCCCGTGATCTTGGTCACAAGTCCATCCATAACTTTGCATATATTACAAACCCAATTTTTCTAGGCTCGGGTTTCGTCAGACATTTCATTTTTCATTTAGGAGAATTAATACAAGTGAAAACATAATAATTATAATAATCATGCTGAGACCGTCTCCAAAAAGAAAATTCTCCTTTTTCTTTATCCAAAATCCAAAAACATTTTTTCCTTTCCTTATAAAAAATCCAACAACATTTCTCCTCTCTTTATCAAAAATCCAAAAATATTTTGTCTTTTAATGTAAAAAAAAAAATCATCCCTTTTTAAAATTCCATTTTACGCCTTCTCAGGTCGATCACAAACCCTTGGCCTGGCTCCTTATTGTCTTCAGTCTTCAGTCAGATCACCCCGGAGTTCCGTCCGTTCCCCTATTACTCCTTCTGAGTCTGGAATCCATTCGCTTTCCATGGAGAACACAGATCAAGTACCCTTTGTGCAGCCAAATTAGACGGTAGTCCTAGATCAGCTTGTGTCCAGGATTGACAACCTCTAAACTGAGGTCCGAGAGACACAACGAAACCAAGTTCCCATTCCTCAAGAACTCGAGGCCCTATTCCCTCGTGCTATGGATCCACCCGAGCCCATCTGGGTTCTCAAAGATTATTAGCACGCTGCATGTGCCCCTCCTATTAATGGGCCGTCGACTGCCCTGCTTCCTATGCCGAACCTTGCCCAACCTGAGGCCAACTTGCATATGATCATTAATTCGAAGGAAGAAGAGCTGAACAAAGTCAAAGAAGACCTCAAGATGATCACAAAGAAGTTTGACCAAGTCAAAAACTCGAGAAATTACATGGACTACACCCACATGTCTCCTTATCCTAAAGCGAGGTTGCCCGAGAAGTTCAAGATGCCGAATATCGAGAAATTCGGAGGAAGTGGACCCTCGATTGTTCATCTCCAAAGTTATCACCGTTCCATGACTCTAATAGGGGATTCTAAATAAGTGATGGCCCAATTATTTTAACAAACTTTGAAGGATAGCGACCTCCGATGGTTTTTGTCTCTCGAAGAGTCTAGAATTCGTAACTAGGAGGATGTAGCCCGAGAATTCATGTCACAGTACAATACAATGAAGAGCTTGAGGTCACCCGCCGTGATTTGGAGCTGATCAAACAGAACTCTGGGGAATCAGTTAGTAACTTCATATCCCGATGGAGGGAAAAAGAAGCTACCATGACCAATCGGCCTTCCGAGGAAGAACAAGTCAGCATAGTGAAGAAGAACTTCTTACCCCATATCTGAGAAACGATGGGAGGATAATACTATCCCCACTTACGAGTTCTCAGAGAAGCAGGAGAAGAAATTAAGGAAGGTCTTGCCAAAACAGAAGTCGAACCAAAGAAGGTGTCCGGATAGTTCACCCCCAGAAAATATAACAAACCTGTCAGTGCTACAGTTTTAACCATCAACGACATCTCTCAACCAACCACATCATGGGCGCCAGAAAGACGCCCTGTCCCAGTTTGAAAGAAATACACTGAGCTCCATGCTCCCCTCTCCAAAGTTTATCAAGCCTTGTTAAGCCAAAACCTTATCAAACCTTTGGATCCCGCCCATTACCAAATTCACTCCCAAGAAACGTCAAGGCAGATGCCCATTGTGCCTTTCACTAAATTACTGGCCATACCACCGACCAATGCTTTCACCTCCAAAACATAATCCAAGGTCTAATTGCCCGGGGTAACATTACCCCACTAGCCAATCCTAAGCCAAACACTACTCATAACCCACTTACAAATCATGCCAATGCCATCTTTCTAGAAGAGAACCTAAAATTTGATCCCTCAACTCAAATCACACACATATACTTTCCTAAACCTCTCTAAATTTGCCTATATTTCTTCCTACACCCTACTAGCCTCGCTGATCTGGAACTGTCACTCCTTACTAGAGCATGCATTGCTGTCCGTACCCGTTCTGAAAATGGAAGCATGGAATTATCAAAAGTGTTAAACAAACTCCTAGAGTTCGGGCTGAAATTGCCCTCACAGATGGTCGTTGATTTCCAGAGGTTCAGTACGCTATTCTTGGAAGCACAGAAATGGTCCTGAGAGTCAGATAGTTGGGTTGTACCAATCGATAAAGTCAACCTGGATATTGTCATCTAGATTATGGCATAATTATTCAGACAAACCAACAACATTTACAGTATCACCGAGTTATTCGATGATTTGAAGCTATAGGGGTGCCTGGTCCCTTCACCCTTACACATACCTATATAATGGGATGACCTGTATGAAGAAGCCGTTGAAGTTATGGAATGCATCGACTTTACATGGAAAGACATAATTATTGCCACCAGATAGGGGGAAGAATTCGAAGATTCGAATGAAGAACAAGCTTTCGAGAAAACTAGCCCGGTAGTTGACATATATGGAATGATATCATTTGAATAACTCCTCGGAGAAATAAACAAGGTGTCAAAACAACTCGAGATTGACGAGGAAATGGGATTCATATTCTTCCCTTCTTCAGTAAATCACATGGCCAGATCTGGGAGGCATTACCAGATCCTAAACTCACTACCAACCAATGATAAAGGGAAGGGAGTTAAAAACCTTCCTATGCTAGAAATGACCCTCGAGGAGAGCAAGATCCCCGATCAACTGAAGAAAACTCAAGCTAACATCACTCTTTGGGGGCTTTTCATGTATTCTCAGCTACACATTAATGCTTTGATCCAGTTGCTCACTGGACCCACAGTTCCTCCTTCTACCACACCAGAAGAAGTGGTAAATTTGGTCGAATCCTTGACCTCTATCCGAATGCTATCCTTTTGCGAAGAAGAAATCCCCAAGATTGGGCCAAATCACAATCATGCACTCAACATATCTATCGATGTTATGGGGAGGGTCATACCACTCTCTCTTGTTGACAATGGATCCGCCTTCAATGTCTGCCCACTAAGAACCTTCAAATGTTTAGGCCTGAAAGAAAGCGACCTCGCTCCAACCTCCACTGCTGTGTGTGCCTACAATAATACCGGTCGGGAGGTGATGGGATCGATAAAGCTTGTAATAGGGGTTGGCCCTATAAATCCTATCGTCGAATTCCAAGTTATTGACCTCCCAACCTGTTTTAACCTATTTCTAAGACGACCTTGGCTCCAGAGTATCAAGGGTGTGTCTTCTTCACTCTTTCAGAAATTAAAGTTCTTCGTCGACGGACGGTTCATTACCATCTTGGGCGATGATGACAATGCCGATGGTGCAAGTACCAGCAGTACAATCCTTCGGATACATCACGGGTCAAATAATATTCTCCTATCAGGATTTTGAGTTGAACCAGTTTTTCTCCCGAAAGGGGACAACTTCAAAGAAAGGGTTTGCCAGAATACGACCCTCATGGAAACGTCAATGTGATTCAGATGTTCAGAAACATGCACTTTACACCCAGACTGGGGCTAGGCCAAAGACAACAAGGGATATTTGATCCCATTTAACTAAAGAAGGCTTTCCCTCCTTGTGGTTTGGGGTATCAACTGTCAGAATAAAAGCTCAGAATGATTCGCCTGTCTCGACCAAAAAGAAGACTAAACCGCGTCCAGACTATCCTAGGTGACTCTTTGAACGGACGATTCATCAAAGAGGGTGAGGAATTCCCCTTTTTCGGCTTTTCGGAACCATGGTATGACTATATAAATAAGAAGATGAAGCCTGGAATGTAGATCTTTTTCCAAGACAGCTACCCATGGGCCAAAGATTCCCAGCACCAAGTACAACCGATCATGAAAGATATCGAAGAGACTGAGGAAAGTGACTTTGAATATTCCTTCAGCTTACAGACACTGAGGATGACACTATGCATAGTTCACTCAGGCACTACATCACCGGATCCATCCAAACTGATTAAAGCTGCTGATATACCTCTCCTCAACTGGGATGCTGCGCCAGTTCTACCTGTTGAAATCTCCCCTAATCCTAATGTTTACCCCTTTTATTCTTCTGTTGTCTATCCTTGTTCAAATGTAATCGAGTCCTCTTTTGATGAGGTTCTCAATGCTATTTTTCCTATCAATGAAATAAATGAAGATTTTGAGTATCTTGCTGTGCCTTTCATTAACTGTTTGGATTCTAATCAAACCTTTGATGATGATGATTTTGCAAATGAAAAATTCTTAACTGATCTAAATAAGGTTAATAATAAACAACATAACTGCATTTAAGTTAATGAAGAAGAGACTGTTGTTGTTAACCTCGGTTCTAGTCGCCAACTGCGCGAGATTAGGATAGGGGCTACCCTCGACGAGAATGAGCGTGCACAACTCGAAGAATTGGTAAAAGAATTCGTGGATGTCTTCGCATGGTCCTACGATGATATGCCTGGCATTGATCCTGAAATAGCTAAGCATGAGATTCCCACTCTCCCATATTACAAGACGGTCAAACAAAATTGAGAAAGCTCCGCACTAAATGGTCTCTCAAGGTTAAAGAAGAGGTGGTCAAACAGTTGAACGTAGGATTCATTCGTGTGATCGAATATCCCACGTGGATAGCTAACATAGTGCCCGCACCAAAATCTGGAGGAAAAGTTCGGATGTGTGTAGACTATCGGGATTTGAACAAAGCCTCTCCAAAGGATGATTATCCGCTACCCAATATCGACATGATTGTGGACAACACAGCCAGTCATGCTCTCAAGTCATTCGTCACGAGTTAAACGAATACAACCAAATTGAAATGCACCCAGACCATCAATAAAAAAACCGCATTCATCATCCCATAGGGAAACTTTTGCTACACTGTCATGCCATTTGGTCTTAAGAACGCTGGGGCTACCTACCAGAGGGCTACCACAACCATCCTGCACATCTGATTCATAAAGAAGTTGAGGTCTCTGTGGATGATATGATTATCAAGTCGAAAACTAGAGAAGGTTATATTCCTGCTCTCCTAAAGTTCTTCGAACGACTGCGACAATATCAGATGAGACACAATCCACAGAAATGCGTCTTCGACATTAAAAAGGGAAAACTCTTGGGATTTATGGTCAGTGAGAAGGGGATAGAAGCATATCCCGCCAAGCTGAAAGCCATACTTGACGTGCCACTTCTAGAGAAAGAAGTCTGAGGTTTCCTTGGGAAATTATAATACATCATTCGGTTCATCAACCAGTTAACCTCTATATGCGAAACTATCTTCAAACTCCTCTGAAAGGATTCAACTAAAGTTTGGAATGAGGCATGCCAAGAATATTTTGACCAAATCAAATACTATCTGACCCAACCCCCGGTACTCATGCCACCACAGCCTGGTCTCCTCTTGCTCCTATACCTAACCATAATCGACACTGCAGCTGGGGATTTGGTAGCCCAATACCTTGAAGATTCCTGTAAAGAAAGAGCCATCTATTATGCCAGTCGCAAATTGGTCAGGTACGAGGTTAACTACACTACTTTGGAAAAGGCATGTGTCGCGTTTGTCTGGGTCACTCAAAAGCTACAACACTACATGCTAACCTTCCCCATCAAACTTGTATCCCGAATGGACCCCATCAAATACCTGCTTGAGAAAACTGACTTGTCCAGCCGAATGGACCTATGGTTGATGCTCCTAGTCGAGTTTGATATCTTGTATGTCATACAGAAAGTCATGAAAGGAAGAACCATCTCTGACTACCTCGTTGATTACCCCGTAGACGAAGATGATGTATGGATCTCTGAATTCCCAGATGAAAACATCCATTGCACTGCTCAAGACAACCTTCGATGGCAAATGTTCTTTGATGGAGGTGCCAATAAGAAGGGATATGGCATTGGGATACTTCTGATCGCCCCAGATGACTCCCACACTCCCATCGCCATCAAGTTAGATTTCCCTTGCACCAACAACATGACTGAATACGAGGCACACACTGTAGGCCTCAAAGTTGCCCTCAAAAAAGGTATTTAATGTTTAAACGTCTACGGGGATTCATCCCTCATCATAGATCAAGTGCTCAGAAAGTGGAGAGTCAAGGACGAGAAACTCCAACCCTTCCATGTCCACTTAGAAGAACTAGCCTCCTAATTCTAAGATATAACCTTCCATTACCTACCTAGAGCAAAGAATAGCCTATCCAATGCTCTCGCTACCTTGGCCTCCATGGTCGATATGCTCGAAGGAATAACTATGAACCCCTTCCTAATTCAAACGTAAGACAAACCAACCCACTGCTACCACATTGATCTTTTCACCGCAGAAGATCCTGAGCTAACCAATTGTTGGTACTATAATATCTGGCTCCTCCTCAAGAATGGTAGGTATCCCAAGGGTTCCAATAAGAAGGATCGAGTAACCCTTCGAAGACTTGCCGCCCAGTACATCATCTATCACAAAGCACTGGTCAAAATGAACTTCGATGAAACTCATCTGCACTGCATCGTAGGGGATGACATTAAAAAGATAATGCAGAAGATCCATAACGAGGAATGAAGACCCCACATGAACGGTCACATTCTTGCCAAGAAGGTCATCCGACAAGGCTACTATTGGACCACCATGACCCAGGATTCCACCGCCTATGTCCAGAGATGCCTCAAATGCCAATAATTGTCTAACCTTCAACATTTGCCTCCATGTGAATTATACAACATGACCTCTCCCTGGCTGTTCTCCACCTGGGTCATCGACATCATAGGAAAGGTTACATCAAAGGCTTCCAATGGGCATCAGTTCATCCTCGACCAAAATGACGCAGTACTGTATAGCCTTCGTATTTATTATTTTGTAGTCCTTGTAGAATTGACCTGTTAAGGTCTTAAGATGTTTTAGCTTTTAAAGGTTTTGTAATGCCTTAGGACTGTTAATGTTTTGTTTTATATTATATATATATATATATATATATATATATATATATATATATATATATGGTGGTTTAACTTTTGGCATGAGATAGTTTTGTTAGCTCTAGCTGATTTGTTTCATGTACTTGGTTATATATTATATATAATATATTACATGTTAGCGTGTTATCCCACTGCCCCCGATTTAACTCGCCTTTGTTGTTGGCTTATCCTTTTGAGTTGACCGCATAGGACAAGCTAAAATCCTTATTGGATTTAGTAGGTGTACTAGATCTTATGGATCTTAGCTGTTATAACGCAGACGCCTATATTTCTTTTCAACGGTAACATTTCATTGTGTTTACAGCTGGCTTCGAGTTTCTTTTCAAAATGACTGTGTTTTATAAAACTGAAGTTACAATTTGTTTCTTGTTCAGTTAGTGTGTTACAACTTTCATTGCATGTGTCACATTTTTAACACATCACTTTGTGTTTCTTTGTGAGCCTTTAGATCTGTTTTTATCAACGGGTGTGTGTATTTTTTTGGTGATCCATGTGACCATATTTTACACCAATCTGCACACACTTGTGCACTCTATAAATAGTACCCTTTGTGTATCATTTTTGTAGAGCTGAAAAATTTAATTTCGTAGTTAAACTCTGTCAAAATTTTAGAGAGAGAAAGAGAGATTAAACCAGAAATATTTTTTGTCATCTTCAAGTGTTGATTTCTGTCAAAATGAAAATGAAGATTGTTCATCTCTCATTGTAAATCTGCACTTACGATTTTTCAAGAGTATATAATTTTTGTAAGTAAGTTCTTTCATTTTTGTGTGTATTATTTAGATCAGTCTTTAGATCTAATATTTGTACACAACACACACTATTCACGGAATTAATATTTGTGTGAATATTCTGTGTGTATCTTGTTTGTGAGATCTTGAATATTTTTAAACATTTTTTTTTAAAAACAGATTTTTCAGAAAATATTTTGATAATATTTAGATTTATATTTTTTGTGGTTTAGAAAGTTAAACCTAAGATCTTTGAGATCTAATTTGTGAAGATTTAAAATCTAGACTAAATATTATTTTCTTGTGTGCTTAAGACTGTTTTGATTTAATCTGAAATATTTGTGAAGATTTTAGATTAAAATCTGATTTAATCAAATATTTGTTTTCTAAAAATATATTGTGAATATTTGACTGTCCGAGTTTATTGAATATATTTGAATTCATTATTCTGTGAATATGATTTCTTGATTGTGTAAGTGATTTTCAGGATCTGTTTTCATCTCATATCACTCACATATATTCACTCATGTTGTATTCACATAGACACTTATTTGTGTAAATATTTGAACAAGTCTATTGTTTAAGATTTAAAAAGAAAAGAAAGTTTTTCAAAATTGTATTGAAAGTCAAGAAGACTTGATTTGAGTTGACATAAGACTTGCGAAGATATATAGGAGATATAATCTGTTGCATAGCATTTGGTGTGTCTTCATTAAGTGTGGGTGTGTGTCATATAGGATAGTACACCACACACTATCACTTCACTAGAAAATAACACAATAGGCGCTGAGCTAATGTTGAGCTAGAGGAGCAAAAGGGAGAAGCTGAGAAGTATATGCAAAAACAAGCGAGGACAGACTTAAAGAGAGCAGTATAAGCAACTAGAGAGGAGACTTGGTCATGTGGGGTAATCGCTAGATCTATCTTCTTTAGTTGTCAAGTTTGTTGATTGTAACTCGTTCCTGTTGGTTTTATTATTTTAGTGGAAGTAGATTAGGTAACTCCTAGAGGAGTTCGTCATTTTTCCCAGGGAAGGGTTTTTGCGACGTAAAATAAATACCTTGTGCTTTAATTTACAAATTTGTAATATCTTGCCTCATACAAAAAAGTGGGGTTAATACTAGAAACGCGCCTAATTAATTGAATCATATATTATCTCTTTTGACACCTAGTTAACTAAAGATAATAAATAGGATTATTAATTAACTTTGCAAACTAAAATTTATTTCAGCTAAGTTAGCAATTCAAGAAAAGTTTGAATTGGTCCCCTCTTGAATAACATAGTTAACTCGTAGGTAATTGGAGTTTATTTCGCAAATAGTTTACTTCCGCTTATAAAGCCTTTGCGCATCGCTACGTGGGTGTCCCTAACAAGTGGTATTAGAGCTAGACTTTAAAAAGATCATTTCCAAAACTTTTGTCAAACTCGTTTTACCTTGTTTTCTATGGATGATTCAAGTAAATTACTTAGGTTTGAAAATTCTGAATCAAATTGCCTTGCTTTTTTAGGAGAAGTTTATGATTGTTGTGGAGTTGTGTACTTAGCAGGAATGACTGATTCTGAAGATGATTCTCAATATGATTTTGATTCTGATTCTGATGAAGTACTTGATTTAATTGATGTTGTTAAATCTTTATTAGCTAGTCAACCTTCTATTCTTGAATTAACTGCTCCATTTGATGCTAAACGTGCATGTTTGCGTGACACTAAATCTGATGATAGCAACAATTCACACACGGACACTAACGAGCATGAAAATTTTGTTGGCTATGATGATACTCAGAATTGTATGTTAAGACTTTGCAAAATAGACAAGAATGATTGAATTTGGTAAAAATGCTAAGTGAGACCTTAGAGAATCAATATAAGATTGTTCAACAAAATTCCATTGAAATGAACAATGTCAAAATTGATTTTGAAAAACAGTCACTTGATTTTAAATTTCAGATTACGACATTAAATGGAAATTTATCTTCTTTTGAAGAAAAATATAATGAAGCCCTTTTGCAAGTTGAAAAATCCAAACAAGTTTGTGAAACAAATTTCAAAATGTATCGCAGTCGTGATATAAAATGTTTTGATCTTAACAAATTTCTTGTCGAACAACGATATAAGGGTGATACTAGAGGATTTGGATATGAGGGTCCTCTTGAAAAAGTTGATCCAAGTAGACCAATCTTATTTGTAAAAGCCCAAGAATAAATGGCTATTTCGTTGGAAAGTAAGTTGTCTGAAAAGGATAAAGGAAAACAAGTTTAATTGAAAGTGATTATGAAAGTGACATTGAATATTTCATAGAGAACTTTGTAGAACCATCTACATCAAAATATTGCCCTCCGGCCAAGAGACTCTATAGACCTCCTAAACCATTTATTCGTAATGAATCTATAAAGCATGTAGAGGAAAAACACTACCAATCAGACTTACCTACTTCTAGTAAATTTTGTACTAGGTGTGACGTTTTTGGTCACCAAAATTGGGAATGCCTTGGTAATCGCAAGAAAGGTACTCATTTTAAAAGTCATAACCAAAATGTGAAGCGATTTATAAATTTTCTTAGGCAGCGCACTAATAATAATTGGAATCATTTCTTTAATAAGTCTAGGGCTCATGTTAACAAAAACACATTTTCGAAAAATAAATTTTATCCTAAATTCCAAAAGGCACAAAAACCTTTTGAAAACTTTGCCTATTTGGATTTTGGATTAGGACTGGTGACTTGAGACCTTAAATGGACTTTTAAAGTCTAAGAAATGCCCAACTAATGTATGTGACGCTTGAGAGAGTGAGAAAATCATTAAGTATCCTCACAAGAAGGTTAAGGACTTAAACACTGCCAAACCCTTAGATTTATTCAATGATGGGGGAGGTGAGTTTAATCAAAATGGAGTTACTAAGTATTGTTACGCTAATGGACATTCGTACCGGTTTAATGTTCCAAAAACTCCTAAACGTATTAGGGTAGTTCCTACTATTGCTTGTGATTTCCAGGTTCCTGATATGCTTTATATGCCTTATGATGACTCTTGTTTAAAAGTAAGTTCAACATTTGATTGGAAAGATTGTACTTGAATTTTTTCTTGTGTTTATTCTGCACTTTGTTTACTAGATCTTCGAGGTTTTAGGATAAAGGTATCTACTAATAACCGGTATCTCTTAAAGCCATGTTTTATGTAGGAGACTCTTATTTTGCAGATTATAAACACTTACTTTTTCTTTCTTCTTACCATTGTCTAATTTAGTCAAAATGGGGGAGAGTTGAGTACATATTCTATTCTTGTGTTGTTGATATTCTTAATACATATTCTGTCTTATAATTTCCTGCACATTTAATTCTGTCATTTTAATATATTGGTAGAGTAAATGCTACTAACTTGATTTCTCGGCAGAAAGTGTATTTATGATTTGAAGGTATTTTCGTCGATCGTCTTGAGATGTGTCTTTTCTTTTCTAGGATGGGTGGGTAGTTAGATACTCTTTTGTATAGTACATCTTATGAATTATTTTACCTTAGTATATCATTTGATGTACTCAAGGGTTTTGTCAAAATTAGTCCAATGGGGGAGTTTGAAGGTCCCTATATAGAGCACACCCAGGATTTGCTTTTCGTGCTTTAGCTATATAGGACTTCATCTAGTTGGACGTGAATTTTGACAAAATATTTTTTTAATATAGGAGTGTGTCCTCCCTATCCACGCCAAGCTCTCCTTGTTCATCTACATCAAATGAGCACTCGATTCAGTCCGCCCTCTCAGAAAAAGGTAATTTTCAGTTTCTATGGCTCATAGGAATTTTGGTCACATAGGACACAACACCACGTTGCATGTGCATATAGTTTATCATATCTTATGATAGTTTTTTGTTTCGTCATAATAAAATTATTTTTGAGTTCAAAAACTTTATTTGAAATTTTTATAAGAAAAATATTTCTTGGACACCCAATATTTTTTTTAATAAAAATCGCAGAATAATTTTTTTTGAAGTTAAAAATAAATTTTGTTATACTATGAAAATTTGCGTGTGTGTGTATAGTATTATATATATGTGTGTCCCTTAGGGTATATATGGTTATATCTTAAAGCTGTATGATTACATATGTGCGCATGTTAATATTTTAATACAAGTATGCATGTATTCAAAATTTATAGGTTTGTATGATGCATGTACTTTTATATGGGTAAATCTGCTTGCGTGGTATCTTTTTGTTTTGGCCGAATAGGCTCCTAGCAGCCACGTCTAAACTTTAAAAGGAAAGCCACATGTCCCTAGTAGACTTGCCCCTGCATATATGTATATTATATATGTGATTAATATGCTAGCTTGTCTATTATATATATTAGTATAGTTATAGTTATAGTTTTAGAAGCCCCACAACTGTTGCGACTTGATCCCCCTTTACTGTTGGCGTGTATTTTTCTATAACCAAAAAGCTGTTGGCATATTCCCTAGGCCATAATTGTTGGTGACTTTACCACTATATATATATATATATATATATATATATATATATATATATATATATATATATATATATATATATATTGTTTTCCTCGACCAAAACGACGCAGTACAGTATAGCCCTCAGATTTATTGTTTTGTAGTCCTTGTAGATTTGACCTGTTAAGGTCTTAAGATGTTTTAGCTTTTAAAGGTTTTGTAATGCCTCAGTCCTGTTAATGTTTTGTTATATATATATATACTAGGGTATGCCCGTGCCTGAAGGCACGCTGATAATTTCCAAAGTACATAATCACAAAATGGCGAAAATTTCCAAAGAACGTTATTGCAAAACATAAAATTTTTTGTTCCCTGACAAAACAAAGTATAATTTTAAAAAATGATGGCCATAATTTCAAAACTTGTATGCAACACGACGGTAATTTTCGAATCTGTACACTGTTTGTAGGACCATCCGTCATATTTACCTCACAATAGATAAACAATTTTTAAATTAACCTATGGTACGAACCTATTATTTTTTAAAAAGTTGGGCAAAATTTCCATTGTTTATGAGACAATCCATCATGTTTAAGAACTAAAATATCAACAATACTTTTATAGCATGTTCTTTTTTATTCCACATAGCATGTTCTTTTTTATACCGCTCGAGACAATATTACCAAATCATCAATATGGACTCAACAATTTGAAATAAAGTCGAGGAGAAAAGATCGTGAGAACGAAAGCACCAAGTATAAACAAAAATAAAACAACTCATATCAACATTAAATAAATGTTTTTCTTTTTTTA
Source organism: Sambucus nigra (assembly GCA_949130495.1). NCBI lineage: Eukaryota > Viridiplantae > Streptophyta > Magnoliopsida > Dipsacales > Adoxaceae > Sambucus > Sambucus nigra. The sequence continues at coordinate 125,917,705 of OX422215.1, forward strand.
TAAAAAACATTAGTTTCTTAATAGAATTCTCAAAATACACAACATTTTTCTAAGAACAAAGATGCATACATAGTTTAGCTTCTCTCCTATATATAATATGAATGTTCTCTCTCGGGATCAAAAAAAAATTACCCATAAAATAAAAGAAAGAAAATGACTTGGGCATACTCTCATCATTTCTTCCCTTAAAAACTGCCCATAAAATAATATGAATATACAGCTTCCCCTTAATGAATGGCATTTGGTGTACGGACATTCCTGCTACTTGATCGTTTTCATAACATCACCTTAGTTATAGGTCTTGATTTCTCGTGGGCATCCCGTAACGTTTTGAGTAGCTTGTCCACTTGTTTAAGTCAAATTGTAGACATTTTCAATCTCCTTCCGGTCGAAATGTTATGCGAGTACGCCTGTAGTAAATCATTAAGGCAAACAATTTAGTCAATGGTGGATCCAGAGGTATAAAACCTCTAGAGATGTTTCCTGACCTATCAAACTTGATATTACTAAAAGACCTACACCTACATGACATGTTACTTGCTTTCGAACTACACCAATAAAACTTGTTGACTTTGGAATCGTTGGAGCTTCTGGACGTGACAGGGTACATATAACTGACACCAGGCCTGTCAAACATAATTTTTTGTACGAAACTAAATAGAATATAAAAAACAGACTATAATAAGTAATAAAGAAAATAATACAATGTGCAGTCATATTATCCAAAATAATACAAAAATAGAAATACTCCGTTTGGTAACTGAGAAAGTGTTAGAAAAACAATTTTCTTTCCAACACATTACCCTCAAGTGTGTATGACAGTTTAAATCAATAGCATACGACATAAAGTGCGTATGATAGTTTAAAAAAGAAGTAAGCCAAAACAGTTTCACAGTGACTCTTCTGTAACTTACACCTAACAAATACATAAACATTAAATCAGTAGTAGGTTATTACTTGGGAGAATAACTATTTTCCAGGTGTTTTAATTCATGAGCAGTAACTGTTTTCCAGGCATTTCAATTCATGAGCAGCATAAGTGGCCAGGTACATCGACTACTACTGATTTAATGTTTATGTATTTGTCGAGAAACTCGATAACATAAGTGGCCAGGTACTCGACAGCAACTTGACAGCATAAGTACTCATATCAACTTCCTTCTTAGGTGACAGAGAAGTCTCTGTTCAAGGAGGTAATGGATGGTTCCATGAGTAATATGGATGGCAGAATCAAGGAAGATGGATATATATACTGAAAAGCATTGGAAGATTACCTAACCGAAGAAAAAATGATCCGAAAAATATAAAAAAAAATGTTACTTAAGAAGAGTTGTGTGATGAAACTCATGTGTATCATGGTTTGGAGGGTCCAATCCCAAAAATGAGTTCCTAAATTTGTAGAAATGTTGATTAGACATATAATCAAACACATATTGTGCAAGTTGAGCAGGGTTGGCAAAACACCATTTGAGGCTTGGGAAAGCAATTCCTCATAGAGACTTAAATTTAAATAATTGATGATAAAGATTAATTATATATTTGTCAGGTAAGTACATACAACAACATATAACAAAAAAATATTAAAAAGAAGAGAGAAATGGATGGTATGTAAAGAAGGGGGAAACCAAGGATGAAAAAAACTCTAAAATATTCTCATAGAACATCAACCTCATATAGAAATCATACCTTAGCTTTCGCTCTCTTAGATTTTCTTCACCCTTGTTTCTTCCTTATCATCAGGATCTGAAAAGATTCAGAAAATAATGCCACCCCTGTTAATATGCAACACATAACCACAACATTGAGATCATATTGACCACTCAAGTGATCAAAGATTCATAAGTGAATATTAGAGAATATCAATTGCATACTTGAAAAAGAGTTGTCAAGAAAAATATCAATTGAGTCAGCTATATAAGAAGGGTTCCATTTGTGTTTTCCAGTGTAGGTAGTTTGTGTTGGTAAGTTTTAGAGAAACAAAGTGATTGTAGTTGGTGAGATTAATTGGTGATGGAGTAGAAGAGATTTCAGTTGTGGAATTCAAAGAAAGATCAGATTCGGCGTTGGCCATTTGATGCTCTGATACCATATCAGTCTTACGATTATTGCTGCAGCAGCACTTGAAGGAGTTATGAAGGAAGAATTAAAGTCTTGTATATATTGTTAACTGCATAAATGCCAAGCTACAGGTATAGTTGTATGCCAAGCTACAAATAATGAAACAGATATTTGAATTTTAAAACTACAGCTCTTCTATGAATACAGATGTGAACTAAAACTGTATCAAAAGAACAGTTGTTGCCTTTTAAGGAACATCTCTGAATAGTTATGCAGCCTTTTAAGGAACTACACTATAGCTACAGCTCTGAATAGTTAAGGATGAATAGTTAAGGCTGAACTAAACGTTCTGAATACAACTTTGAATACATATATTTGAAACGTTCCTTAAAAAGCTGCATATATGTATTCAAAGATGTTCACAGATATTTGAATACAACTCTTAACTAAATGTTGTTATGCAGCCTTTTAAGGAACTGTTGTTGACTTGGTTAACAATTAACTATTGAATACTTGAAGCTCAACAATACAAAGTTTATGAAAAGTTCATGTTGTTGCCAGAAGTTTCACGGGAGAAACATTGAAGCTCAACGAAATATATTTGGATGGTACACCTTATTTATAACAATATCAATATTCATCTCGAGACATTGTGTATAATATACACACACGATAAGCATATCTATCTCCACACATTATTTCAACAATCAACTACAACTTAGATGATGTCATCTATAGCCGATATGTCACCCAAAAACTTGCATTTACAATAAAAGTGCTAGATCAGGGGGCGAGGGTCGTGGACGCACTTGTCATTTCAATTTCGGTAAAACCCTTATCGTTAACTCCATTTTCTCCAAGTAATTAACAGACATATGCAGAAACTCGATGGCTATATGTAAAGATTACTTAAAGGATGTAAATAAGTGATTTCAAGAATGTCAAAAATCATCAAAAATGAAAAAACTCGTAATTCCCATCCCACCTCTGTTTCAAGAGAACCCATTGGTAAGGAAGTTTTTGAAAATCCAAAACTAATCACTGTCAGACTCATTAAAATTAAATAATTAATAAGAAACAGGGTCAATTTTTAAGATACACCCTTAAGAAACCGATCATGTCAACAATCCTCAAGAAACTCATGAAATAGATCTAAAAAAATACAAAGCTCACCTCAGATTCACCAATCTTAAAACTACATCAGCTCGCCAGTAAGATTCCATCACTCAGGCCCACCAAATGATTAAGAAAATCCATCACAATCTGGGCGTGAAACTGAAATATCATATCTATAACCTCAAGTAGAAGTTAGAACATAAACTGAAATAATGGCCAAGATCTGATTTAAATAAAAAAAAAGGGTTGATCGTGTTTGAGGAGTGGGGATACATTTTGAAAGAACCATGTGAGTTCCACACTTTCAAAGCCATAGAGTTCTAGATCTGGAAATCAAGAGAAATAGAGATAACCAGAAATGGGCGGAGCTTCGTATGATTAGGCATTGACAGATTATAGAAAGTGAGTTCCACACTTCTCGATTGGATTAAAAAGAGGGCATGAAAGTCATCCATCTTCCTGTTTGATAACTCAAAATCACAAACCAACGTGAATACTAAAGATAAGGAGTTAACAGAGCATGTGAACTAAACATGAACTGAACTAAATTGGAGAGATCCTCATCACTCTCTACACAGGTCAGCAAGTTAGGAAGATCCTCACATGGGCGTTTTGATGGAAGAAAGAACCAAATTAACAAAAAAAGAATCATTGGACATAAATGGTTGTTAAGGAACATATGAGATACAGATCCGACCTTTGGGTAAAAATTTTAGGAAAACTTTTAACCATAGACATAACGAAACAGAAAATCAACAGTCTCATATGCCTTAAAACTGAAAAGAGCATATAAAAATAGACCAATCTAGTTGTTATATGTTGAATCTTCTTCCGAGTTGCTTGTCTGCTTCCCAATCTTATGAAGTGCTCTCGCGACTTGTTTTGTTGTCACGTTTCCCGTCACTATGACCTTATTTATCTTTGTATCCACATTATAGGTTTCAATATCTGCTCACCAAAAAAAGTCATAGATTTAGTGCAAAGCCTCAAAACCTTTTTGTGATAAAATTATTTTTATCTAGATATGTGGATTAAATTGCAAAGTTATTTTTACTTTTAAATGACGTTAATTTACAATTTAGTCTATGCCCGTCTCACCGTCCTCTTTTTCCACACCAAAGTAAAATATAAATCATGTTAAAATTAAAAAAACAACTCCACAACGCTTAGAACCAAGAAACAAACATGAATAAAGCGTAACATGTACTAAAGAAATAAAATAGCAAAAAATAAAATTTTAATGTTGAGAACTCTTAACAGGTACGAAAGTGTTTTCAGCTTTAACAGGTACCCAAAACCAAACTCCCACAACCCTTAGAACCAAGAACATTAACTTGAAATATAAACTTGAACAAAGAAATAAAAACACATCTTCCACTCATGGGTCCAAGCATACAACCAAAAACATCAAACATGAATGGTGGGAGAACAGGTCCTGAACACGCACTACTGTGTATTTCGGAAGCAATGTTACCCGAGGAACAAAAACATAACTCCACAATGCTTAGAAGCAAGAAACAAAAAAAAAAGCATAACGGGTACCAAAAAACAAAATGTTAACATGGAGATGTTACCCAGGAAGACTGGTAAAAAAATACATACCACGTAAGGGAGATGACTAAGCACCCGTTCACATCTTAGGCCATAACACTGATAATCCTAGGCCACATCCCTGATAATCCTGGCCGCACGCATCTCCAGTTGGATTCGTCCTACTATAAACAACATCATAATCATCAAACTACATAATTTGGACAATAGTTGATATTTGAGATACCTCATAAGTGACAAACATTTGAAATACAATGTTATTATTTATCCTACACCAAAATAGTTGATATTTGAGATACCTCATCAGCAACATCGCCAAGTAGACCTACAAATATTGTCCATAATAGAAGTCTATTAGTGGCTGGTTACGCTATTTTGCAAACAAAGGTCCATATTATTGATACCATCCTTTAAAAATGAATAGTAAAGAACTTTAAAACTTCAGCAAAGAACTTTAAAACTTTGAACCCTTTACGTATGACCATAAGTAGCAGCTGTAATGCTTAAATAATCATTGATACCATGCTTTAAAAATGAATACCTGCCATTGTTTTAGATAAAACATGAATTACAGGGCCAAAATTACAGTGAGATTAAAATTATCACCAAGAAAATCAACTTGAATATACTAAAGACTCACAAATTCATTAAAAGAGAGAAATTTAGAAAGAAGCAAGTGTATAGACCAAAAAAATGCAACACTCTGTTCAGTTTTGAGTACATTTGTTCGTTCTTTAATCACACAAAATAAACACCATTACTATAAACACCATTACTATAAACACCATTACTATGTTCGTTCTTTAATCGCACAAAATAATAATTGTGCATATATATTTTCAAAACATCCATGTATTACTTTCGAGTAAAATAATAAAAGGAACTCTTGTGTCACACATAGAACATCTAATCAAGAAAGAAATAAAGAACACTTGCAAACTGAAAATTATAGATACCATATATACCTGTGCAAGGGTAAGATTCTGCAAAACAACCTAAAATCAGTATAACATAAGCCCTAAAATCGATTTACCCTAAAACCCAAAACAACTTGCAACATTAAAATTCAAAATTTTCATCACTACTCATGATTGTTTTAAGAAATACCAAACTTCATGAATGTTATTAGAAAATACAAAATTGAAATGTTCATACCTTGGGTTGGAAAAAAAATCTACATATTAGCACCACAAAAGTGCAAATGAATTATAAGAAAAGTAAAACATAAACATAAACATAAACATAAACATAAACATAAAGATTAAGTTTGATAGAGATCATACCTGGGTTTCAAATGATCAGGCCCAAAATCGAATTTTGAAACCTAATGAAAAAATAAACACCATAATTAAAATCAAACCCAATATTAAAAATTAAAAATCATAAAAAAATTGATCCTACTCAAACCCACAAATGAACCTTAATTGAACCGCGTGGATCTATAAAAGCCCTCAGATCTGTATCCTAAAAGCCCTAACAAAAAGAAATTAAAACCCGCACGAATTAACATAAGAACCCACATGGATCTCAAAAAATTGTCTCTGAGTATGTTCGTCTGTATGAGTGAGGGAGAAATTAAGGGGAGGTTATGTGCGTAAGAGAGAGGGGGAAACAGGAGACCAAAGGTTACCCGAGGGAGGCAGCAACAACGGACTGAGGTGTGCGAGTGTGTGGAAAGAGAATGGAATAGGGTTTGTGTTGAGGAATCAGAAGACAATGAAAGGATTGTCGTGAGAAGGTGTGTATTTTAGCGTGTGTTTACCAAAATAGCCTTCTCTTTTGAATTAAAGTGAAAGGGGGGAATTAAGTAGTGAGAAAGAAAAGAGGGGGAATACAAAATTTTCAAGGCCAAAATAGGCATTGCATGATAAAATCATATTGATGATGTCATCTTATGATCTTATGACATACATATCTTTGCTACTTTATTTTATATATATATATATATATAGTGGTTTAACTTTTGGCACGAGACAGTTTTGTCAGCTCTAGCTGATTTGTTTGGTGTACTTGGTTATATATTATATATAATATATTACATGTTGTCGTGTTATCCCACTGCCCACGATTTGACTCTCTTTTGCTGCTGGCTTATCCTTTGAGTTGATCGCATAGGACAAGCTAAAATCCTTTTTGGCTTTAGTAGGTGTACTGGATCTCATGGCTCTTAGCTGTTCTAACGTGGCCGTCTATATTTCTTTTCAACGGTAACATTTTATAGTGTTTACAGCTGGTTTCAAGTTTCTTTTCAAAACGATTGTGTTTTATAAAACTGAAGTTACAATCTGTTTCTTATTTAGTTAGTGTGTTACTTCTTGCACTGCACGTGTCACATTTTTAACACATCACTTTGTGTTTCTATGTGAGCCCTTAAATATGTTTTTATCAACGGATGTGTGTATTTCTTTGGTGATCCATGTGACCATATTTTACATCAATCTGCACACACTTGTGCACTCTATAAATAGTACCCTTTGTGTATCATTTTTGTAGAGCTGAGAAATTTAATTTCGTAGTTGAACTATGTTAAAATTTTAGAGAGAGAAAGAGAGATTAAACCAAATTTTTTTTTTGTCATCTTCAAGTGTTGATTTCTATCAAAACGAAAATGAAGATTGGACATCTCTCATTGTAAATCTGCACTTGCGATTTTTCAAGAGTATATAGTTTTTGTAAGTAAGTTCTCTCATTTTTGTGTGTCTTATTTAGATCAGTCTTTAGATCTAATATTTGTACACAACACACACTATTCACGAAATTAATATTTACGTGAAAATTCTGTTTGTATCTTGTTTGTGAGATCTTGAATGTTTTTAAACATTTTGTCTTAAAATAGATTTTTCAGAAAATATTTTGATAATATTCAGATTTATATTTTTTGTGGTTTAGAAAGTTAAACCTAAGATTTTTGAGATCTAATTTGTGAAGATTTAAAATTTGGACTGAATATTATTTTCTTGTGTGCTTAAGACTGTTTTGATTTAATCTAAAATATTTGTGAAAATAGTCTTTATAAGATTTTAGATTAAAATCTGATTTAATCAAATATTTGATTTTTGAAAAATATATTGTGAATATATGACTGTCTGAGTTTATTGAATATATTTGAAGTCATTATTCTTTGAATATGATTTCTTGATTGTGTAAGTGATTTTCAGGATCTGTTTTCATCTCATATCACTCACATATATTCACTCACTCTGTATTCACGTAGACACTTATTTGTGTAAATATTTGAACAAGTCTATTGTTTAAGATTTAAAAAGAAAAGAAAGTTTTTCAAAATTGTATTGAAAGTCAAGAAGACTTGATTTGAGTTGACATAAGACTTGCGAAGATACATAGGAGATATAATATGTTGCATAGCATTTGGTGTGTATTCATTAAGTGTGGTTGTGTGTTATATAGGATACTACACCACACACTATCACTTCACTAGAAAATAACACAATAGGCACTGAGCTAATCTTGAGCTAGAAGAGAAAAAAAGAGAAGCTGAGAAGTGTAGAACGCAATAACAAGCGAGGACAGACTTAAAGAGAGAGCAAATAAGCAACCAGGGAGGAGTCTTGGTCGTGTGGGGTAATCGCTACATCTATCTTCTTTAGTTGTCAAGTTTGTTGATTGTAACTCGTTCCTGTTGGTTTTATTGTTTTAGTGGAAGTAGATTAGGTAACTCCTAGTGGAGTTCGTCATTTTTTCCGGGGAAGTGTTTTTGCGACGTAAAATAAATACCTTGTGCTTTAATTTACAAATTTGCAATATCTCTCCTCATACGAAAAAGTAGGTTTAATACTAGAAACGCACCTAATTATTTGAATCATATATTATCTATTTTGACACCTAGTTAACTCAAGAGAATAATTAGGACTATTAATTAACTTTGAAACTAAAATCTGTTTTAGCTAAGTTAGCAATTCAAGAAAAGTTTGAATTGGTCCCCTCTTGAATAACATAGTTAACTCGTAGGTAATTGGAGTTTATTTTGCAAATAATTTACTTCCGCATATAAAGTCTTTGCGCATCGCTACGTGGGTGTCCCTAACAGGTTTACCACTATTTTTTCCATCTTTACCACACAATCGAAGGTCAATTGGACAAACGCAAAGATCCATGATAATAAATCAACCCCCATCACCTCCTTTGAAACTATAGGCAATATCCTCTTCATCTACATTAACATTTGCATCTGCAATCCGAAATACCATGTAAGTTTACTTTAAACATATGTAGTTGAAATCTTAACATGACAATCATAATTTTGACATTTTGAATTATATATAGGCCATGTGTACGTGACCCATATACGATGAACACTAAAGATGATGAAATGGAAGTTGAATTGATGGCGCCTCATCAACCACCACTCGAACCACTTCTGTCATATTTAACGTCTTTGGCGAGCACATCCGTAATAGAAGATAACATGTAAATTAAATACATGCTTAAATTTATATTTATATATTATATGTATAATTAACATTATCTTTATAAAATGTTAAGATGAGAATCTAAATTTAAACATTTTGAATTATATTTAGGCCATGTGTACATGACCCGTTCACAATGAACACTAAAGATGATGAAATGGAACTCGAAACGATGGTGCCTCATCAACCACCACTCGAACCACTTATGTCACATTTAGCTTCTTTGGCGAGCACATTTGCAACAGAAGATAACATGTATATTAAATACATGCATACATTTAAATTTATGTATTATATCTATAATTATATTATCTTATTAAAAATACTATTTATTTACAGATCAAATATATTGAACCAACACATTGATGATGATGATGATGATAATGTTGATATCCTACCTGCAATACTTAGAGGTCATAATCCATTATAAATGGATGGAGAAAGACACTATCTAGGGATGATGGATATAGTTTGTCCTCATTGCTTAGCAATGCATTGGATGGATGAAAAATTGGTGGAATCATCAAAACGTAGTCCACGCTTTGGATCATACTGTTTGCAAGGAATGATAAAACTACAAGAATTATCACGTTCGACACTTGCACTTTTGGATTTATATAACGGGAATGATAGTAGTTTTATATCATTTCGCAAGTACATTCGAGAATATAATATAACACATGCATTTTCAAGTCTTGGGTTTAGAATGGATCGAGGAGTACAAAACGAAAATGGCCCAACATCATTCACCATTCATGGAGAATTGTGACATCAAATAGGCTCCCTATTGCCACATCCAGGGGAAGCTCCATCTTACACTCAATTGTACATTTACGATCCTGACTCCGCGCTCGACATCCTTAGTCATAGAAATCCACACTTGAGGGATGATGTTCATAAAACTGTTCAAGAAACTTTGTTACAATATAATGTTTTCTCAGTTAAATATCGGCAAGCATATGAGATACTATGGGATGCAAATGTTGAAGGGCAAAACTTACCTGCTGATCTTTATTATAGTTCAAAAACTGATCGTAGACGTTATAATCTACCATCATCGAATAAGATTGGAGTAATACTACCCGGCGACAGAAGTGAAGTTAGTGGAATGCGAGATATTGTGATACATTTACGAGGGAATCAAGAGTTGATGCGAGTTGGTGAATGTCATCCAACATATGTACCTTTGCATTATGTTTTATTATTACCTCATGGTGATCTAGGATGGGAAACTTTTCCAAGGTTCATTGTAAATGCTTGGGCTATAACAAAGCAGAATCGGCTCACATACAACAGGCTTAATCAATATCGATTGTGTGCTGAACTTTACCAAGGTCTTACAGATATTGCAAGTGATGGGTTACAACCTGACCAAGTAGGAAAACATTTTATTTTTCCATCTTCATTTCCTGGTAGTGCTAGGAATATGTTTGAGATATTCCAAAATTCAATGGCAATCACACGATACAAAAGGCACCCAGATATTTTTCTCACAATAACAACAAATCCAAACTGGCCCGAAATTATTTTTTCTCTTTTACCCAATCAAAAATCCACTGATCGGCCAGATTTAGTTGCACGTGCTTTTGAGTTGAAGAGGAGACATTTAATGAAGGTGATAAAAGAAAAGAAGGTGTTTGGTGAGAAATGTGCACATGTTTTTACAATTGAATTCCAGAAACGAGGATTACCACATATGCATGCACTTAACTTTCTTAAGCATTCTGATAAGATGCAAACAACGACTCAAGTTGATAAGCATGTATCTGCGTAATTTCCTGATGCAAATCAATACCCTAAAATTTTTGAAACAGTAAAAAAATGCATGGTCCATGGTCCATATGGTGCTCTAAATCCACAAGCATCGTGTATGGAAAATGGTAAGTGCACAAAAAATTACCCTTCGGACTTTACAAATGGAACACCAATGGACAACGATGGATATCCGCTTTACCGTCGTCAAAATGATGGTCATTTTTATATTCTAAGGAATAAACATATTGATAATAGGGATGTTGTTCCTTATAAGGCCTACCTTTCAAGAATGTTTATCTGTCATATAAATATGGAGGTGTGCGCGGGGTTAAGATGTGTAAAATATATATATTTAAAGGTCATGATCGAACAATAATGGTCATCAGAAACGTGGATGAGATTCAACAATATCTTGATGCAAGACATATTGGACCGCCAGAAGCTGCATGGAGGCTATTTGGACATATTTTACATGAAGAAAATCCATCCATTGTATGAGGGAAAAATTGAAAGTGATGAAGACATATTTCAAAATGAAAGTGAAGAAAGAAAAACATAGAGAATTTTTTTTTCACAAAAAGAAAACTAAAATTCATCTTTTAAAGAACTAACTTCAATAGCAAAAGGAGGAGTATGAAACCTTGGAGAAACAAATAAATTTACTATATGAAAAAAGAGATCAAAAAGAAAGAATCAAGCAACTATCGGTACATGAAACCCCAGTTGATAAAGAAAGCCCAACAGTATTTAATCTTAAAAGTGCTATCCGAAGTGAAAAATTGGAGTATACAAAGAGAAAGCATGAAGAAATCGAGGAGCTTGATGTGATGAAAGTGGATATGGAAAAAAAGCAAACTCAATGGTGGTCAAAATAAAAAACAAGAGAGATAGAAAAAAGAACGAGGTGCAAGATTACGAATATCAACAATTAGAAGAATCACAAGGGCATCCAAAGCCAAAGATATTCAAACAAGTCAAACATACCCAATCAATATTGACTTTGTGAACTCGCCTGTGACACCCCAACTAATTAAATACCGGGTAGCTACTCCTTTATTAGATTAATCCAAAATGCCAAGTTGGTTCAGTTAATAGCATCACTGTCGAAAACATTTTAATAATTACTAACCACCTAGTATTTAAAAAGTAAGTTGTCAAATTTTAGATTAGATCTGATAAAGGAGTAGATACCCGGTATTTAATTAGTCGGGGTGTCACAGGTGGTATCAGAGCATCAGGTTCTAGTGTCCTTTAGGATCTGTACGGCTTATTATGTTTCCGCCGAGCTTTCTTTGATGTAGAGCCCTATATTTTAGGACTGTTGTACTCTTTTATGTATGCTTCGCTCTTCAGCTATTTTGAGTTTATAACTGCGAACTTATAGACTTTACTCTTATTTCAGATGCCTCCACGACGTGCACCACGGGTTCCTAGGAATGCACAGCCAGAGCCCCAGCCAGCACCAGTACAGGGCACCATGAATGCCGCCGAGGTTGCATCCATTATAGCCCAAGCGGTAAATGCCTCTCTAGAATTTGTATAGCAGGCACCACCCCAGATGCCAGTAGCCGCGCCAGTTCAGGCACATGCATTCCCGTCTACTTGGGAACGCGTACGTGATGCTTTTCAGAATGCACACCCACCGGAGTTCGCAGGTAGCTCCGATGTTATGGTTTCAAGTCAGTGGAGGAAAGACATTCAGAGGCACTTGAGGATGTATGAGTGCACCGATGTTCAGAAGCAGATACTAGCTACTTTCAAGCTAGTGGGGTCTACATTACAGCGGTGGGAGTCTATTACCACCGTGGAGGAGAGAGATACTCTCACGATACAGGAGTTTTGGGTGCGGTTCGACCGCAAGTATTTTTCGTCAGCTGTTCACACGGAAATGAGGAGAAAGTTAATGAATCTCAGACAGGAGGGAAGGACAATGGCCGAGTATGAGGCTGAATTCACAAATCTACTGAATATTGTTCCTGATGAGATACCGACAGAAGAGAAAAAGATTCAGAAGTTTACAGATGGATTGACATGGAGGATCCGTCATCATTTATTGGGGAATCTCTCATTGTCCACGTATTATGATGTGGTTAATGGTGCACTACTACACTGCCAGGATCACCACTTTCACATGGCTGAGTGCAAGAGATCAGGAGAGTCCAGCCATCAGGGCAGGGCTGGAGGAAATGGTGCCAGTGGGGCACAATCTGCTCAGGGACAGCATAGGCAGGGTGACCAGGGTTCCCAGCAGGGGCATCATAAGAGGTTTGGATCGGGGAATTTCAGAAATGGACAGGGAGGTTTCAGACAGGGCCATCAGGGTCCGAACGTCCATCAGGGTCAGCAGGGTCAGAATGGTCAACAGCAGTTTCAGCAGGGCCAGCAAGGCCAGGGAAGGAATGGTAACGGCCACCAGGGCCAAGGACAGCAGGGGCAGCGAGGGGGAAAGTTCTCGGGGAAGTGTTATACTTGTGGAAAAACTGGCCACAAACCCCAGGATTGTCCTGATAGGGATAGGGCCCCACAGTAGCAGCAGCAGGGTGCTCGACAGGAGCCGTAGAGGCCTATGTTTCCCGCCGCCCTCCCAGCACCACCACAGATGGAAGCACTACCACCCGTGCCAGCGGTCCCAGTTCAGTAGGGACAACTTCAGTATGGGAGAGTGTATCAGCTTCAGCATGCCGCAGCCCCACAGGATCCACCGGCCATTGAGGGTATGTTCTCTATTCAGGGGACTATGGGGCATATTTTATTTGACATGGGGGCTACACATTATTTCATTGCTATGAGATTTGCACGCACCATTGGGTTGTTAGACATCGCCGAGAGTACGGTTACTTGTGTAGATTCACCGTTGAGTAGGGGTTCTGTGATTTCCCTTGTATGTAGAGGTGTGGGTATAGAGATCGGTAGGTTTACATAACCCGCGGATATGTTAGTGTTAGAGATGACCGAGTATGATTCCATTATTGGTATGGATTGGCTAGTTGCGTACCGATCCATGATTGACTATTTTAGTAGGAGTATTATCTTTGCCATTCCCGGGCAGGAGATGTTTTTATTGGCGATGCCTCACCCTGAGGGAGGATCGTCCACTCACTTGTACTATATAGAGGAGGAGACCTCTAAGGAAGTGGTGATACCACTTGATTAGATTTTGGTTGTTCGAGAGTTTGCCGACGTATTTCAGGATATACCTGGATTACCTTCAAGTAGAGAGATAGATTTTGTGATCGATTTGACGCCGGGCACTTGGCCTATTGCCCGCGCACCTTACCGTATGGATCCAGTTGAGATGAGAGAGTTACGGGATCAGATTGAACAGTTGTTGGGTCAGGGGTTCATCCGGAGGAGTACTTCGTCGTGGGGAGCTCTTATTTGTTCGTAAAGAAGAGGGATGGATTGTTGAGGTTGTGTGTGGATTACCGAGAGTTGAATAAGGCCACGATACAGAATAAGTATCCGTTGCCCTGAATCGATGACTTATTCGACCAGTTGAGAGGAGCTTCTTTCTTGCCAAAGATTGATTTGTGATCGGGATACCATCAGTTGCGTATCAGGGAAGAGGACGTCTCGAAAACTGCTTTCTTAACGAGATATGGTTCCTACGAGTTTCGGGTTATGCCTTTTGGCTTGACCAATGCTCCAGCCGTCTTTATAGACTTGATGAATAGGGTGTTCAGAGAGTTCCTAGATCAGTTCGTCATTGTCTTCATTGATGACATTCTGGTTTACTCCCAGATAGAGGAGGAGCACGCCGAGCATTTGAGGCATGTTTTGCAGATGCTATGTCAGAACGAGCTGCATGCAAAGTATGAGAAGTGCGGGTTTTGGCTGAAGGAGGTTCAGTTTTTGGGGCATATTATTTCTGATCGGGGGATATCAGTTGATCAGGGGAAGGTATCCGCGGTGAGGGAGTGGGGACAGCCCACGACACCGATTGAGGTCCGTAGTTTATTGGGCCTAGTAGGATACTACAGGAGGTTTATTCGGGGTTTCTCAAAGATAGCGGGTCCTTTGACACATCTGACTCGTAAATGTGTGTCGTTCATTTGGAGTGATGCCTATCAGTTGGCATTTGATGAGTTGAAGGACAAGTTGACCTCAGCACCCGTGTTAGCATTGCTGAGACCGGGAGTTGAGTATCTAGTTTACACCGATGCGTCCTTGCAAGGGCTTAGATGTGTATTGCAGCAGGAGAGTCAGGCCATAGCTTATGCTTCCCATAAGCTTAAGCCTCACGAGAAGAATTACCACATCCATGACTTGGAGTTAGCGGCAGTGGTATTTGCCCTTCGTATTTGGAGACATTATCTTCTGGGGGAGAAGTTTCGATTGTTCACAGACCACAAGTCCCTACAGTACCTATTCACGCGGAAGGAGTTGAATATGCGGCAACGGAGGTGGCTTGAGTTTGTGAAGGACTATCAGTTTGATATCCAATATCACCCGGGGAAGGCTAACGTGGTAGCAGACGCGTTAAGCCGTAGGCCAGTAGATGAGGTGGCAGGGGTGTGGAAGGCAAAGTGGAAAGAGTTGGGACACCAGGTTGCAGTGGCCCGATCATTCATGTCTGTGATGACGGTTACACCACAGATTGTCACGAGAGTGGTAAAGGCACAGGCAAATGACTCGTTCTGTCAGGAGCAGATAGTTCGAATACTAGCAGAGGGAGCCGAGTCCTACACCGTTAGCTCAGATGGGGGATTACGCTTCAATGGGAGACTGGTAGTCCCGGAAGGGGAGGAATTGCGACACGAGGTGATGGCAGAGTCGCACGGCTCACGGTACATCCCGATGGGGACAAAATGTACCAAGACATGAGACGTCAGTATTGGTGGAGCGGGATGAAAAGGGATATTGTCGTGTTTGTTTCTAAATGCGCCACTTGTCAGCTGGTAAAAGTGAATCATCAGAGACCGGCAGGACTTCTACAACCATTAGAGGTTCCGATGTGGATGTGGGATAGCTTCTCCATGGACTTTATCACGGGATTACCTACGTCACAGAGGGGTCACGACTCCATTTGGGTAATTGTGGACAGGTTGACCAAAGTCGCTCATTTTCTACCCGTAAGGACAGACTACACTACGGAACAGTATGCCCTGCTTTTTATTGCAGAAATAGTGAGACTTCACGGTGTGCCCCTAAATATCGTGTCTGACCGAGACAAGATATTTTTTTCACGGTTTTGGGAGAGTTTTCAGGAGGCCTTGGGCACGGAATTGCGGTTGAGTACGGCTTATCACCCGCAGAGCGATGGGCAAACCGAGCGTACAAACCAGATGTTGGAGGACATGTTGCGTATGTGCATCATTGACTTTGGGGGTGGATGGGAGCAGTATCTTCCACTGGTGGAGTTTGCTTACAACAACTCCTACCAGTTCACCATTGGCATTGCTCCATTTGAGGGGTTGTACGGTAGACCTTGTCGTTCCCCAGCATGTTGGTTGGAGGTGGGGGACAACAAACTACTTGGGCCAGAAGTGATTCAGGATACTTCAGCAAGGATAGAATTGATACGGAGTCGTATTCGGGTAGCTTAGGATAGGCAGAAGAGCTATGCTGATGCGAAGAGGTTCTTCAGGGAGTTCAAAGTGGGGGACCAGGTCTTACTCAGAGTATCTCCTATGAAGGGGATTATGCGTTTTGGGAAGAAGGGGAAGTTGTCATCGAGATATGTGGGGCCATTTCCTATCATCGAGCGAATTGGGTCTGTTGCATATAGACTTGGGTTACTGGAGCATTTGCACAGAATTTATGATGTGTTTCATATTTCCTCGCTAAGGAAATATCTTAGAGACGATTTGGCTCATTCTCACATTGCTTTGGAGGACATCGATCTCCAACCTGATAGCTCCTACGAGGAGGGGCCGATTGCTATTTTGGACCGAAGTGAGCGAAAACTTCGGTCAAAGATAGTTCCGTTAGTACGTGTTCAGTGGCGGCATCATAATGCTGAGGAGTCCACATGGGAGCGCGAGGTTGAGATGCGTGAACGTTATCCAGAGTTGTTTTTACCAGGTACTTTTTAGTTCCAAATTTCGGGATGAAATTCTGTTATTAGGGGGAAGTATGTAATACCCCGTACTTTTATGGATATTTATTTATGGGATTAATTAAATTAAATGTAAATTAATTGTTAATTAATTGGGAATTAATCCAGATAAAATACTAGCGAGATGCGAGTTGGTATTTGATTTTAATGTGTATATATGGCAATATATGAATATTGAAAATATTGAAATTGTCGCGAGATAGAAACACGACAATTTGAAAATTTTATTGGGACGCGTGTGACAGTCGCGCCAGGAATGAAATTTTTTTAATTAAAAAGTGAATTTTATTTTTATCAACCTAATGGTCATTTTGAGTGCGCCAACGCGTCCGGAAGGGTCGAAATAGTCAGAAAACACTAGCCGGGGGTTTAGTTTGGGTCCCGGGGCATTATTGGGCCATACCGGCAACTTAAAAGGGTATTTTGGTAATTTTGGAATTTGGGAAATTTTGACCAACGAATTTTGGGAATTAAAAATAGGGAATTAAATAACCCACTAACCCATTACCAACACTTAAGTGATTAGAGGACAACGGGAGTTTGAGGAGGAAGTTAGAAAAGTTCCCAAAGAGAAAACCCTAACCTCCATCTTCAACCTTCAACCTTGGGAGAGAAAGAGATAGAGCAACCTTCTTCATTCTACACCAAATTCAGAGAACAATCCGAGGCAAGTGGTTTAATTTCGTTAATTTCAAGCAAATGCTTCTGTAACATCCCGCCCGCCCGGGGAGAGCAAACGGAGCGCTAATGCGATAAAATAAATCCAAATCCACAAGTGACAACATATAGAGCATCTAAATAAACCCACAATAATATAAATCCACTAATATCAAATTTCTCCAAATTAAATACAATAATAATCTCTCTAAATAATACAACTATCTATCTCGAAATAAAAATACAAATCTTCAATGCTCTATACATCAAAATAATACAATTCTTTCCCAAACAATCTTCGCTAAAATCATCCCAATTGATCCATAGCGCTCAAATCCACGCTAACCTGCCAACTAAAAGAAAATATGGGGAAGTACATAATACGACAAGAAAGATGCTCAACAAATATATGTTGGCGATGAATAAAACGTAACTACACGAGTACGAATATTCAAATCAAAATGCAAATCTGAATAGCATTTCATCATTATAATTTCTCAACAACACATCAATGGGACACCAGGCCTCACCATATCCGTATATGCTTTATCAAGCCATAGCCCGGGAAACAGGAATTTTAGCGGGTGCCAAACCTCTGTGCCATATTAAAATCTCATGACAACGTGCTCATCAACAATATAATGATACCACATGAATCAAAATAATTTCAACAATTATTTTCCAGATTTCAATGAATTTATCAATTCAAATATGAGTTCAATTAAACAAGAATTCAAAGAGAATGACACTCGCGAGATTTAAGGAGCATATTGTGTAAAACCCCATACCTCAAACCATGATGAGAAACCAATGATCACATCCTTAAGATCAACACAAAATATCTACAAAAGCTCTTCCAAGAACCTCCAACAAAATAGCCCCAAGAACACCTCTAATCTAACTCACAAATCTCAAGGGCCAAAGTATAATTAAAAAGGAAAGGAATATAAATATATTTTCTGCCAAAATTTGTGCCAAAAGTATGTTAAAAGTCTTGCCCATGACTTCCTTTTATAATGCAAAGAAATAAAAAGTTGGAATCCAAAAGACTCCTTTAAATAAGGCAAATAAATGAAGAGTTGGAAGTTAAAACAACTTCAAGAGTTAAAAACATTTAAAAATTATTTTAAAATTCGTTTTAACTCCGATTTTGAAACCGTTTGAAATTCTCGCCGTTGAAAATAATAACCAACATATTTGAGTAATAAAAATAATTTTATCAAAAACTTTATTTTCCTCCATTTTTCAGAAATTAATTAAAATAGCCCAAAAATTACGCGAGTTATTACACTTCCCCACTAACAATGGAATTTCGCCCTCGAAATTTGCCGAATGCCTAACTCAAAAAATCAGGACAACAATCTCCAAAAATAATTTCGTCTCCAAAAATAAATTCCTCACATCTAATCTAGATGCCTATCACGAATATCCCCTAAAATTTTCTATCTCCAAAACTTGCTAACCACGCAATGAACCCAAAACCCAAGCCCCGAGGGTTGCTGTATACCTAAGCTCTGATACCATTTGTAACACCCCGCCCGTCCGGGGAGAGCGAACGAAGCGCCACTCATCGATAAAATTAAACTAATCCACAATCACAAGGTATAGAGCATCTAAATAAACCCACAATAATATAAATCCACTAATCTAAAATTTCTCCAAATTAAATACAATAATTATCTCTCTAAATAATACAACTATCTATCTCGAAATAAAAATACAAATCTTCAATGGTCTATACATCAAAATAATACAATTCTTTCCCAAACAATCCTCGCTAAAATCATCCCAATTGATCCATATCGCTCAAATCCACGCTAACCTGCCAACTAAAAGAAAATATGGGGAAGTACACAATACGACAAGAAAGATGCTCAACAAATATATGTTGGCGATGAATAAAACGTAACTACACGAGTACGAATATTCAAATCAAAATGCAAATCTGAATAGCATTTCATCATTATAATTTCTCAACAACACATCAATGGGTCACCAGGCCTCACCACATCCGTATATGCTTTATCAAGCCATAGCCCGGGAAACAAGAATTTTAGCGGGTGCCAAACCTCTGTGCCATATTAAAATCTCATGACAACGTGCTCATCAACAATATAATGATACCACATGAATCAAAATAATTTCAACAATTATTTTCCAGATTTCAATGAATTTATCAATTCAAATATGAGTTCAATTAAACAAGAATTCAAAGAGAATGACACTCGCGAGATTTAAGGAGCATATTGTGTAAAACCCCATACCTCAAACCATGATGAGAAACCAATGATCACATCCTTAAGATCAACACAAAAGATCTACAAAAGCTCTTCCAAGAACCTCCAATAAAATAGCCCCAAGAACACCTCTAATCTAACTCACAAATCTCAAGGGCCAAAGTATAATTAAAAAGGAAAGGAATATAAAATATATTTGCTGCCAAAATTTGTGCCAAAAGTATGTTAAAAGTCTTGCCCACGACTTCCTTTTATAATGCAAAGAAATGAAAAGTTGGAATCCAAAAGACTCCTTTAAATAAGGCAAATAAATGAAGAGTTGGAAGTTAAAACAACTCCAAGAGTTAAAAACATTTTAAAATCATTTTAAAATCCGTTTTAACTCCGATTTTTAAACCGTTTGAAATTCTCGCATTTGAAAATAATAACCAACATATTTGAGCAATAAAAATAATTTTATCAAAAACTTTATTTTCCTCCATTTTTCAGAAATGAATTAAAATAGCCCAAAAATTACGCTGGTTATTACAGCTTCTTCCATGCTTAGAAAATTGATATATTTGCATTGTATTGGGAGATTCATAAAAACCCATGAAATTGGAGTTATAAATTCAGATTTTGATATAGGTTTGCATGTAGAATTGTTATTGGGTGATTAGATTAAAAGAATTACTACTTTTTATGTTACAAAAATGGATTTATCTATGGAAATTGATGCTTTTAAATTCTAGGGTTCATATTCATAAGGTTTGGGGAAAATTGGGGAGATTTGATAATTAGATGTGGTTTAGGATGATTTGACCCCATAAATATGTTAAAATACGACCTAAGTATGTTTAGGAATGATTAGAAACCTTGAACTACTGTTGGAATGATGTTTAGATGAGATTAGAGGTGAAGAAAATTGAGAAAAACGAGATGGGAAAATTTTGGGCTCGAAACTGTCACCTCGTTAGAAGACCTGCCCATATCGTTCGAACGAGCTCATTCGAACGAGTTTCTAACGAGCTGACAGTTTGCCTTCTAACGAGTTGGATGTTTGTTCGATGCCTTTCGTTCGAACGAGATCTCGCTAGATGCCCACTTCGTTCGAACGAACGCTCGTTCGAACGAGACTTCTAACGAGTTGACAGAATGGCCTTTTTGGCCTAATTTGAATTCTAGTGTCCCGTAGCCTTGTTTAATTGATGAGATAACTTTCTTGGGTTAACTGATTTGTATATTTGAGAGATTTGGGACATATTGAGGAGAAAAATGTAGAATAGTGATTTGAACCAAATGATACTTGTGGATTAGGACGTGAGTGACTAAGCACGATGTGAGAATAAATGATGACTTAAATACATATAAACCGGACATATGAATTGTGTGACATTAAAAGTTGGTATGAGAACAATAAGGATACCACTAATAAATTATGGTAATTACTAAGATGTGTGCATGCTTAGTATATATGATTTTTATGTGTATGACATACCTACCATTCTTGCTATCACGGGAGGTTTGCGTTCGCTTAGGGCCATCTAATCTTTGTGTGCCTATGGGGGGGGGGGATTTAGATTGGTACCTCGAGGACATAGGTCAGAGAAGGACTTATTGGGAAGTTAATAAGTCTGCTGATCGTGGGAGCGTAGGTATGTGCTTGACCCATGTGATGTGACTGTGTTCGCCTCCATTGTTTGTGATTTACTATTATCTGAGAACGATTCCTGAGAGATTCGAAATGCGTGATCCTTATGTACGTGATGTACCGGGATGGATAACAGAGTATGTGTGCACCGCAACTTAGTCTCGGGGTGCTAGTATTGTATATTTATGATGTGATTAATATACGGTTAAATGAAAAGAATTGTTATGTTTCAATTATGAGTATAATTATGGTAACGCTTTGAGAAGATAAAAAGTGGGATAACCTCTGGTAAGTTGTATTCCTAATAATTGAGAATCCAAGTTTAAGTAAAGCTCTCTGTTTTAATTGATAACGTAGTATGGTATAGTGGGACTCGAGTAGAAAGGTTAGAAGTTATGTCGGTTTAGTTAGATATGAATATCACTGGATGGGTACGGTACGTTAGGAGTGCACAATTAGGCGAGAGGTGAGTATTTCATGTGAGTGCATGTCCTAACATGTATTTTTCATTCATTGTTTTAATTTTATTAAAGCACTTGCTATTTTAAAATACTCTCCACTTTTGGGCTCTGACCCGTTTGCTTTCAAATCTATTTTTGTAAAAAACCTTTGTAGGTGACCAGCCACAAGGACACCATGCATAGGAATTCTATTCAGGTGACGAGCTGTAGCTGTTGTGGAAGTTACAGGGCCTTGAAAGTAGACGCTTCCTTTTAGTCTTGACTCCATATTCAGTTTCATCATTTGTAGGGCATGTCGCCCATTTCTTTTAGAGACATTTTATATTTCAGTTACTCAGATTGTGGATTGTAATTAATTCAGGATTTAGACTTGTTTTTATTTTTATTCCGTTGTGGGATTGTTGTGAGGAGTATTTCCTCCAGACTCTTTATTATTTGTTGATTACATTTTTGGGAGTTTATTGTGAATGGTTATGTTATTCATTTATATTTCACTTACTGCATGTAATCAGATCTAATCTAAAATTTGACAACTTACTTTTTAAATACTAGGTGGTTAGTAATTATTAAAATGTTTTCGACAGTGATGCTATTAACTGAACCAAGTTGGCATTTTGGATTAATCTAATAAAGGAGTAGCTACCTGGTATTTAATTAGTCGGGGTGTCACATCGCCATGACCTATGAAATAAACATTCGATAACCTCACCTTTCTATCTTATTGTCCAGTTGTCAGTTATTTTCACTCTTGAATTGTTGTATAAGAAGAGTGGACCAGGGTAAGTTCATGTTAATGAAATGTTATTTTTATTGTTTTCGATGGATGGATTATTAAATGACCATGTACATTACTAATCCTAATAATATTTTATTTTAATTTTCAGGGCAATCATTTATACGGACTCAAGGTTGGGTGGGGTTCCTTTTTCTGATATATAACAACTAATAAACTTGGGGCCTTTAAGGGACAAGGTAATGAAAAGATAAATTTATCATAATCTATTTACTATACATCTACTACATTTGTACATAATTGATCATTTCATTCGAAATGTAATTTCAGGTCATTAATGCATACATGCTGGTTTTGCAACATGATTAAAGAATTATGGAAGCTACAACTCTATTGTCACTTTCATAAAATCCATTCAGGGAATGAGACCATTTTTTGAGTTCAATGACTTGGGTATATATATATTTATTTTCATTCCTTAAGAATATATCTTGATCTATTTGACTAACTTCTTATAATCTTATCAAACTCGTATTAACAGCCTTTTGATACGAGATAAAATGGATTCGACAAAATATTTGGTTGATGATATATTGAAAGAAGTGATGAATTGCAAGTATGTACCTTAATTTACTACTTATATGTATATGTTTTCTAAATACTTTTATATATTAGTTGCTAAAGATATATGACATAATATCATTTCAGGTACCTATCCTTTTTCATAAACTCGGGAAAGAATAAAAATGACAAAACTCTATTCCATTGGATGCTACTTGTGTTGGACACAGAGGAAGGTTAATGGATGAATTTGAATTCAATGCTTCCAAGAAATTAAAACCAAGACCATTACATGGATGATACATTTGTGGTGATAAGTACATACAATTAAATAATTTTTTTATGATTAACATTAGAAATTTTGGCTTATCATTAACATTAGATGTTGGCACTATTTTCATAATTTTTGCTTCCTTGAGGACTATGTCAGAGGCTGTTACAATAATTCCTGAGGTTCTTTATCTGTTAATACAAGTTATAGTCTCTTTTGAAAGGATTGATTCTTTTATTCTTGATAATGAACTTAATAATGTGGGGGTGAAGAGGTATTTTTTATTATGAAATTTTGATGGTTGTATTAGAATATTATATGCCAATTTCAGTAGGACTTTAAATTTATCCACTCCAACACTTAAAGATGTAAATTTCAAAGTAAGATGGGGGTAGAAAATTGCAGTTTCTATGGGCAGTTGGTTATGAGAAATCATCACTTTTATATGCTATACTTGGATAAATAAGTAGAATTTTGAGAACTATGAGTTACAAAACAAATCCCTTATTAGGCTCCAATTTGTTTTGTCCTAGTTCATTTTGGGTGCCTTTGAGTCCCCCAAACATCATAAATATTCAATTGATTTTGGTATTTGACCCCCATTTTTTTTGTTCTTGTTCACTTCGGCTACCAAAGATATCATTATTTACTCTTTGGTGTTTAATTTCACTTTTTACCCCATTTGTTAACATATTATGCAACTGTTTGAGTAGTTTCTAATTATACTACACTAATTAGAAATTTTAATAATTTTTTATCGTTGTTTTAGAGAGCCTATATTAAGGAACATTGGAGGAATACCCTGCTAATTGATGAAGGCAAATTTACCAAGCTAAAGGAAAATGGTTTGATAAGGAAAGGATTCAAATATTTTCATTGTTTAATATTTATATTTTGCCAATTTCACAAAATTACAACATGTTCATAATTTGGGTTGCCGATAAAAATGAACATTATTACAATTCAATGATTGTTTCATTTCCATGTAATGATCACTTATTCCTAATGTAGTCCAGATAAATTTACTATATTAATCTCATATTGATAAATTTACTGTATTAATCTCACACTAATAAATTTCACTTATCCCTATTGTTTAAGTGATCATTACCAAATTTAATTCTATGAATTACTATAGTAGCCTGATTGGCCTTGACAACAGAGTGAATTTTTTGGTATTTTGATCCCCTTCTTTAAGCCATTTAATGTTGAACTTCTATTGCCATTAAATTTCCTCTTGTGCTAAGGCAGTGTTGAGCTTATCTATAGTTTCCTGTATCTCTATTCTATACCGAGGAGAAGTATCCATCTCAATAATATTTTCCTTTATCAACACTTCATCTTCAAAGTCTTTCACATTTTGGAAAATATCTTTAAAGGTGGATCTGTTCCAGTTCTTCAAGTCTTCTTAGCGTCTTCTAAGCTTAAAAAAGAATGTCTAGTAGAACTGAAAAATAATTCAACCGATTTTGTGAATATAAAGACATCACCAACTACTATTAGTATTACTACCCAAAATCTTCTTTTGAAATGTTTAATTTCAATCTCAAATTCATTTAGCTTATTTCAATTATTTTTGAACATTTCTAACAAGGCTAATAATTTGTAGATTTTCTTTTGCAAACTATATTATTTTTTGGGATTTGAACACTTTTTTATTCATTATAGTAAACAACTACCAACAAATAGAACACAATAATTAAAAGACAAAAAATAAATTACTTGAAAAAATAGGTTAATTCACATATTGTAGAACAAGAAAATTAATTACTCTAATCTACATACTCAGCTAATAAATCTACAAATTAAATAATTGAAATTTGATACAAGACATTTAAACAAACCAAACAAGCATATAAAACTAATATAAGAAATCAGTAACATACTATTATTCACATTTCAAAATAAATAAACATATATGATTTGATCAACTATACAAAATTTTGTAAAAGTAATATAAAACTCTTCCTATCTAAACATTTCCTGGACAACTTTTTCTGTAATGTCCAATTTTTCAACAAGTGCCACACTTAAATTCTCTATTTTCTTCACCACGAGAAGCAATCCTCTTCTTTCTTAGCCTCCTAGACATCCGCTTTGCACTAGGCGGACTAATGATTAATTTTGTGTCAAATTCATCATCCCTTCCAATTGTAGGAACAATATAAATCACTTATTCATAAGATTGAACAAAATACTCCTTGCTGAAAAAATTATCAATGAACATATACAAATCCTTCCTGGACTTTTGAATAGCAAATCAACATGAGCACACAAAAATCCACTGACTTCATATTCACAATAGGAACAAGTTCTTTTTAAGATATCGACCATAACACTCTCCTTCTAATGAACCTCAAACAAAAATTCATATTCTTTACTAAATCCCCAACTCCTACCTTCTTTTAACAAATTAGCATTTCGATTGTCAGTTTCAGGACATAAACATCCATTCTGTCGATTAACCATCTCTCTACGCTCAACCACCATCTTCATAATTTGGCCTCTAATATAATAACCTAACTCCATTATCGGCAAATGACGAGCTTCAAGGATCCATGAATTAAAGGACTCCGCAACAATTGAATACAATTGATCACATTTCTGACCTTCAAAATACGAACTCGTCCAATTTTCCTTCCTCAAACTCTGCAAGAACTTCCGAATTGGATTGGATCATTCTGTAAGCAATAAAAATAGTTTTTGGTGAAATTTGATTTGGTTTGATTCATATGCATAATTTTGAAACATATTCATAAGATTGTCCCTCACAGGCTTTGAAAATAAGCGGGATAGATGGTCTATAAGGTTGTTCTTGTAATATAATGTTTGGTAATTTAATTAAATTATACTTGGATTATATATTAATTATAATTAAAGAGGAGTTAATTATAATTATGGAAGAATTATGGGTGAAAATTTGGAGAAAAATAAGAAGAAAAAGAAACGGGTTCGTTCAAACGACAAGGGTCTGTCGTTCGAACGACAATGCATAGGTCGTGAGATAGGTCACGAGATACAAGGCCTTTAACGACGTGATACTGACTTACAGTGGCAGGTCACGTGAAGGGCCGTGCGAAGCTGGGAAGGAACAACATAGAATAAGTCATTTGAACGACATAGGGGAAGTCATTCGAACGACGTTGGTTGAATTTTTTAGATTCGATTACCCTTGTGGGCTGTCACAAGTTGGAGCGTTGATTTTGTGTTCAATCGGGTCCAGATCATCCCAGAAAGGGTAAAACGGGATTTCTAGGCTTAAGGGAGGTTTTATAAGTTTTTTTAGTGTGTTTAAGGCAAGGTTCTAAAAAACGCGGGGCGTGATCGAGGCGTGGAGGCCAAGCCTTAAGCCTTAGAAGCCTAGGCGGGCCTTGGCGTGAAAAGGCGTGAAAAGGCGTTTAGGTCTTTTTAATATATTTTAATATTTTTTAACCATAACCAGGCTATTAAAATACTAAAATTGTACATATTACAAAAATATGTCTGAATATTTGCAAATAAAAATACTATTTGATTATTTTGGATGAGATAATGGTCCGGTTTGCAAAATAATCTTTAAAAGGAGATATCGTTTCACTAAAGCATTGTTGTTTTTAGAGAAAAATTACGCCTTAAGGGTTTTATCAAGCATAAGGCGTCAAAATCTTAAGGCGGGGCGTTTCTTTTAAGCCTCAAGGCTAAGCGGGTTTTTTAGAACAGTGGTTTAAGGTAATTTGTGTGTTAGGAGAAATGGAAGAATGAGAGAGAGAGTGAGAGAGAGAGAAGGAGAGAGGTGGGTGGTCTTCTAACACCGCCCGCCACCAATCTATCACCCCTCCACCATAGCCCACCCATAAACCATAATTTTTATAATGTGTTTCCTCATATTTTAACCAAATACACCCATTTCCACCATTGACAAAGAAGAGCTACGGATTTTGGGGGTATTGTTGGGGGTGGGGGTGGGGGGGGGGGGGGGGGATGAAGATGGAGCTTTCATGGAGTGTGAAGTGGATTTTGAAGGAGTTCTTAGCTTGGAGCTACAGAGAATGCATTGGTAACCACTTGTGGCCACCTTTGAAGGTGGGGATTTCTCTTCCTACACCAACACTACCATTGAAGCCATTAGAGGTGGGAAAAATCTTACTCTTAGTGTATAATGTTATTTTTGAATTTATAGTCTTGTAGTTAGACTATTTGAGTATGGTGTATTTAGTTAAATAATATAATTGTTGCATAAAAGACAATAAATATTTTTATGAAATAAAAATGTTAGAAATTATTATTTTTGTTAAAAATAAGATCTGGATAATTATTTCAAGGATTTGAAATAGTAAAAGTTGGTGTTTATGAAAATAGTGTATATTCTAGTAATTTTGATGAAAAATATTTTATGAAATAAAATATTTGTAAATGATGTAATTTTATTGGAAGATAATATTTTGTTAAAATTAAAGACTAAGAAAATATTTCAAGGTTTTGGAATATTGAAAGACGGTATTATATGGAAATGGGCATTTCTAGAAATATTGGTGTTAAATATTTATGAAATAAAATGTTTGGAAATGATGATTTACTTTGGTAATTATTTGGTGAAATATATGTTTAAACCATGTAGTAGGAGTTTTGGGTTTAAAATCCATCATCTCATGCAAATAAACCTGTATTATTTTTCTATTACGGGTATAAACAAATTTAGATAAGTTTTTGTTGGGTTTAAACATGAAATAAGAAAAGTTAGAATCCTTGTCTTCAAAGTGTGTGAATTTGGGACTAAAAGATATGATGAACACGTGATTATAAGACTACATATGCTAATAAAAAGAAGCGTATCTATATTATAATACTAATACGGTATTATAGTGAAATAAATGAACTATAAATTTTAAAATTACTACTCAGGTGTACCGATATGGATGCCAAAGGACACCTACTATAATTATAAAACAATACCCTCCTCCACTCAAAAGTTGGTGTCTCTCTCACTTTTCTATCTCATTCAATGTACTATTATTCTATCTTTTGTTGAGTCCATTCATCTCCCCATCGATTAAGTTACATTTTCTTCATCTATTTTCTCATCAACCATGCCCCACAACAAATCCAAAATCCCACCTCTATTTCAAGAACCATTTCGCACTCTAAAAAATCATTCCCCGTCATGCCCTTTTCGAATCACCAAGTCGGTAAGCTCTCAAGATTATTTCAGCACATACACAAGTCATATTTCCGGTAATGCTTGAGAATTTTTTATACCTTAAATACATATATTTCCATTAATGCTTGAGCATTTCTGGTACCTTTATAAATACTACCCTAAAATATGTGCATAGATACTATAATTTTCGTTGTTGCACTAAATACTACTGTTTCGGTATTTAATTGCTAACAGGTATCATATCGTTGCCAGACAATTTTTGATTCTTGTACTGTTGACCTAAATATTTGATTGGTAAAAGATATGTTATGATTTGTGTATGTGTATGTGTTGTTGTTGTTGTTGTTGTTGTTGTTGTTGTTGTTATTGCTGAGATTGTGTATGTGATGTTGTTGTTAAATTTGTGTCAATTTTCCCTTTTATGATTTGTGTATTTGTTGTTGTTGTTGTTGATATTTTATCAATTTTTCCTTCTATGATTTCTGCGTGTACTTCAGCATAGGCTTCAAATAATCAATATAGTTTCATTTTCGTGTTAAAAATATTATGTCTGTTTTATTTCATCCAAGGGAAAAATAAATGACCTGCTGTGACAACCCGCACTCCGAAATAAGGGGTGGCCAGCCCGATACTCCGACATATACGGTAATCATGGACGGAAATCATTCTCAGCACCACAAATATAGTAAGAGTAACCGAGAAAACCACCCAAATATTCAGAAAACGGGTTGTCAAAACAATTATGCAATTAAAAGTTAAGTTAAGAAAAACAATTTAGACAACCCATTCTAGAACAATAGTGGAATTCAAAGAAACATAATTAATATACATCTAAAACCACAACATACAAAGATAAGAACCGAATATGCTGTCGATTCACAGCTACACAAAAGTAATCCCAACAGTTAGATGTTATATTACATTCATTATACAATTACAAGATTTGGGCCACTCACCCGAGTGACAGACCCGATCATAACTAGATATCAAAAGAATGACGGCGTCTAACAAAACATCCTGTAATAACCGCAATTTCATACAGCTCCATAAAAGCAAAAAGGTGGGAATATCAACACGGGCGTCCTTGCGGAGGAGCACCTGGGCATATACAATAACCAGTACAACATAGAGGAAAAAGAACGGGTCAAGACCCGGTTTATATACAGTTCGCAGATGAACAAAAAGCATGCTAGATAGGAATAACATAACATGGGTATAGAAATCAACACTCTAGCAACCTAAGCATGGATAAAAAACACAGTAATAATGACATAATTAAATGAGACTATGCAAGAAGATGAAATTATGCAAGATTAAATTAAAAACTAAATTAAGATCTTGTA
This sequence comes from Sambucus nigra, assembly GCA_949130495.1. Lineage (NCBI taxonomy): Eukaryota > Viridiplantae > Streptophyta > Magnoliopsida > Dipsacales > Adoxaceae > Sambucus > Sambucus nigra. The sequence continues at coordinate 125,947,703 of OX422215.1, forward strand.
TTCCCCAAATTCCACTTTAAACCAGTTTCAGTTCCTTAACAGGAATATACTAACATTATCTTCTTATTTCATTTCAATTCCCATTCCTTAGCAAGAATGTAATTGTCTTAATATCATATAGTGGAATTATACAACCCTCAAGTCCCCCTTGAGATTTAGAAAAGCTATATTCTTATGCATATAACGATTCTAAGACCGCCCCTCCGAGTTTCCCCACTGGACGCGCCCCTAAATGACTATCATCTTCCAGGGGCCCATCAAACAAGGCATCATGGGTACCTATCGCACGTCGGGAAGTGGCCATATGCCTGCGAGTGAGTCATAACCACACCCGAAATTACTTCACTAGCGCAGAAAAATACATATAATAAACCCGCATATGGCCGAGGACTATAGTCTCCCTGCATTCACTAGTCAAGGAACATCACCTCACGCGCGAGCTTCCCTTATGATAACATTTAGAGAGGTGTGTTTAAGTAAATTAGCATTTACTATAAAAACCATACTTTTCATTTTCCTTTACATTTACATGTTTCATTTGTTTGAAGCCGTTATTATAGGAAAGTTCATTACTCATCCTAGGTTATGCCTCGAATAAATCTCCAAGGGATCATAATCACTCCCCCAAACATAAGATTTTATATAACTCAATTTAAGCCCCTAAAGTCTCCAAGTATGGGCCTATAATTCCCATCCATATTATTTGGATGCATAAGGAAAAGTGATGCCTCAACATCACTAGGACAACCCTTCCCCCGGACTTAACCCCAAGTGAAAACCCTTCAACACTAGGGTGACAACCAACTCAACTAGGACTCTAAAATCCAAAGTTTACTTCATTTAAGAAGAGTCCTAAGTTCCTAGAGGAAGAAAAAGAATAAAGGATAAAAGTAGGAAATTGGTTTAGAAAACAGGGGACCGGTCGACCGATCCCAAGACAGCGGTCGACCGCTTCTCAAAGTTTAGCTTTTGAAAGAAAGCAGAAAATTCATTTCGGATGGACCGATCGACCTGTGGTAGAATCGCGGTCGACCGCGACCTTATTTCGTACCTTTGAAAGAAAGCAGTGTGCCTTCCTCCGAAGGCCCGATCGACCGGTCTGAGATACGCGGTCGACCATCCATTGTAGACCTAGACCCCATTTTCCTAATATCTTCTAAACCCCAAAATCAAAAACCAACCCAAAGTCATCCAATTACATTTAATGATACCCAAAGATCATAAATGCTCCCAACAACATTGTTCTACCTAAATCAACAATCTATCTCTACCAAAGATGTTGATATCCATAAATCCAACCAAAAACCACAACATTAATACATCAAAACTATACATATCTAACCATATTAATTATTCATCTTAAACCATATAATAGCAAGTAGAAAACTTGCCTTGGGGCTTCACTAACAAGCTTGGTTGAGGAAGAAAGCAAGATCAAGCCACAAATCCTCAAGATCTCTCGCTTTTCTCCAATCTTCCACTCACTCTCTCTCACTCTAGGGCTAGAACACTTAGGGTAATTAAGAGGAATTGAAAGACTTAGGGAAAAACTAAACGTGGCTTAAGATTAAAAGCCTCCAACCAATAAGTAAAAATACCGCAATAGTTAAGTCCTAATACGCAATATGCCAAAACCAGTCAAAAGTGCCCAAAATCTCAAAATACAATATGGCACACATTTCGACTGTCTCGCACCTCCCGGAACTAACTACACCCTCCAAATTATCATTTGGAGATTTTATAAGCCAAATTAAGTTCCGGTTCCAATTTAATTCAAATTGCCATATTAATTTTCATGACAAAATAGAACACCACATGGTAACAACTACTTACACACATGGTAGCATGCAACTTATTTGTAAATATTAACTCATTTCATCAAATTAATACTTACCCACATGCAACATTTTATATATGCAACTACACAACATAGCAAATAAATATAAAATGGGCTCCCAAAAGCGAGGGTTGTTACATACTCCCCCCCTTATGAGGGAATTTTGCCCCCAAAATTCAAGCGTACCTTGGATAAAGAGATGCGAATACTTTTCCCGCATATCATCCTCATGCTCCCAAGTAGATTCATCGACACTGTGATGAATCCATTGTACTCTAACCAAGGGCACCACACGAGATCTCAACCTACGTTCCCCATGCTCTAAAAAGGCCACGGGTTGCTCTTCATAAGAAATATCGGGTTGTAACTCTATATCCTCAAAAGGAATGTGCCAAAGGGCACCATCACACCTCTTATACTTCTTCAAGGAGGAGATGTGGAAAACATTGTGAATCTGTTGCAACGGTTCCGGTAGGGCGATTTGATACGCTACGGGGCCTACTTTAGCAAGTACGGGAAAAGGCCCAACGAAACGTGGTGCAAGCTTCCCTTTCTTTCCGAAACGCTTAACGCCTTTCATAGGCGACACCCGTACCAACACTTGGTCTCCAACTTCTAACTCCACGTGCCTTCTCCCCACATCGGCATAGCTCTTTTGTCTGTCTTGGGCTATCCGAATACGGTCTCGAATAAGCTCGATTCTTGAAGAAGTATCCCGAATCATTTCAGGTCCGAGAAACTTGTTATCTCCCACTTCTAACCAACATGTGGGGGATCGGTAAGGCCTACCATACAAGGCTTCATAGGGCGCCATGCCAATAGTGAACTGGTATGAGTTATTATAAAAAAATTCAACCAAAGGGAGATATTGTTCCCAACTACCCTTGAAATCAAGCATGCACATCCGGAGCATATCCTCCAACATTTGGTTAACCCTTTCGGTCTGGCCATATGTTTGAGGATGATAAGAAGTAATTAATTTCAATTCGGTTCCCATGGCCTCTTGGAAGCTTTGCCAAAAGTGGGAAACAAAGATCTTATCTCTGTCGGAAATAATATTCAAGGGCACCCCATGCAATCTAACAATCTCTTCAATGAATAATCGAGCGTAACGAGCGGTATTATAATCAGTACGGACGGGAAGGAAGTGCGCCGACTTTGTCAAGCGATCCACGATAACCCAAATGGAATCGTGACCCTTTTGTGACGTTGGCAAACCGATTATAAAATCCATTGAAATGCTCTCCCATTTCCAAACAGGAATTTCCAACGGTTGCAACAGACCTGCCGGTAGCTGATGATCAACTTTAACTAACTGACAAGTAGTGCATCGAGATACAAACTCTGAAATATCTCATTTCATACCCGGCCACCAATATTGACGGCGCATATCTTGATACATTTTATCATTTCCCGGATGTACCAAAAATTTAGAGCCGTGAGATTCCGCCATCATAGCCCGTCGCAAATCTCCATCCTCCGGAATAATAAGCCTTCCATGAAAGCGCAATCCACCCTCAGAACTTACCGAGTAGGACTCCGCTCCCCCAGTCAATAACTGGCGAATGTGGTCTTGACATTCTTTATCTCTACCTTGGGCTTCCACCACCCTTGCCACAATCGTCGGAGTAACGGTTATCACGGACATAAACGCCCTAGCAACCGCATCCTCATGACTGAGTTCCTTCCATTTAGCTTTCCACACATCAGTTAATTCTCCCTCGGGTCTCCTACTCAGGGCATCTGCCACTACATTCGCCTTAACCGGATGATAATGAATATCAAATTGGTAATCTTTCACGAACTCCAACCATCTTCGCTGCCGCATATTCAGATCTTTCTGATAAAATAAATATTGCAACGACTTATGGTCCGTGAAAAGACTAAACTTCTCCCCGAGAAGATAGTGCCTATAAATCTTTAAGGCAAAGACAATGGCGGCTAATTCCATGTCATGCACCGGATAATTTCTTTCATGAGGCTTGAGTTTTCTAGAAGCATAAGCAATAGCTTGTCGCTCCTGCTGAAGCACACCTCCCAAACCTTGTAGAGACGCATCGGTGAAGACTAAATATTCCAACCCTGGCTTGGGCAAAGCGAGGACTGGAGCCGACGTCAATCTATCTTTAAGCTCATCGAACGCAGCTTGACAGGATTCATCCCACACAAATCTAACCCCTTTCCGAGTCAAATTTATCAAAGGACTAGCAATCTTAGAAAATCCCTTAATAAATCGGCGGTAATAGCCCGCCAAACCCAGAAAACTGTGTATCTCGGTAGGCGTCGTGGGCTGACCCCACTCCCTTACCGCAACAACTTTACTTGGGTCCACCGATATTCCTTGTGATGAAACAACGTGACCCAAAAATTGTACTTCCCGCAACCAAAAGCCACACTTTTCAAACTTAGCGTATAATTGGTGATCCCTCAACCTTTGCAGGACCAACCCCAGATGAGTGGCATGGTCATCTTCTATTTGAGAATACACAAGAATGTCATCAATAAACACAACGACAAACTGGTCCAGGAAGTCCCGAAATACTCTATTCATAAGATCCATGAATACTGCAGGGGCATTGGTTAGCCTAAAAGGCATAACCAAAAACTCATAAGACCCGTACCTCGTCAGAAAAGCAGTTTTGGATACATCTTGCTCACGTATCCTCAACTGGTGATACCCCGTTCTCAAGTCTATCTTAGAGAAGAAGGTCGCTCCCCTGAGCTGATCAAACAAATCATCTATGCGAGGCAAAGGGTATTTGTTCCGGATGGTGACCTTGTTCAACTCTCTATAGTCAACACACAACCGGAGAGAACCATCTCTTTTCTTCACAAATAACACAGGAGCACCCCACGGTAATGTGCTACGCCTGATAAACCCCTGTTCCAACAACTGCTGAATCTGATCTCTTAGCTCCCTTATTTCCACAGGGGCCATACGATAAGGAGTTCGCGCAATCGGTCGAGTTCCCGGCGCTAAATCAATAACAAACTCAATCTCTCTACTAGGAGGCAAACCCGGTATCTCCCGAAAAACGTCCTCAAAGTCTCGAACAACAGGAATAGAATCTAAGGGAAGAACTACATCCCGAGAATTCTCATCCACAATACAATATAAATAAGTACTAGAATCTCCCTCTAAACGGGGCATAACCACCAGGAACATATCTTGCCCCAGAACGGCGAAGACTATACTCTTCCCGTAATAATTTACTATAGCATGATACTTAACAAGCCAATCCATGCCCAAAATAACATCATACCCGACCATGTCTAGGACGAGTAAGTCGGCCTTAAAACACAAATTACCAAGAGTGATCCCTATGTGTTTACAAACAAAGAAAATAAGGGAACCGTCACCCATAGAGGACTCCACACTAGAAAAGGTACTTTTCGCAGATTTTAGCAACTCTGTGGACTGAGCAAAACTTCTGGAAATAAAAGAATGCGTCGGACCCGTATCAAACAGAACGCGACCCATGTGTCCATGAATAAGGAACTTACCGTCTATAGCTGGCGGCACTGGCTGAATAGGACGAAGCATAGCGTCCTGAATGTGGTAGACTCTCCCATACTGTAGTTGTCCCTGCTGCAGAGGGACAACTGGATTCGGTGCTTGTGGAGGGAACTGCACATAAGGCTGCTGAGGAACTCGTGGAGGTTGTCCCCCAATCACCTGAGGACAATCTCTCATAAAGTGACCGGCTTCTCCACATTGAAAATATTTCCCCACCATATTCTCCTGACCTCGACCTCTATTATTTCTGAACTGTCCAAAACCTTGGCCTGGTTGGCCCCTACCTCCCTGGCCACCTCGACCCGCTTGCTGTGGTACGACACCCTGACCTTGCCTGTTAGCATTTCCACTAACATTAAATCCGCCAGAGCGTTGTCTTTTCGACCCATCCCCTTACTGGGGATCCCTTTCTCGTTGCCTATTACCCGCGGGTTGGGACGAAGGAAAGGCTCCTCCTCCATTCCCACTCACCCCGGGCTTCCCTACTTGCCCAACTCCTGAAGCATTCTTGCTATTCTGAATAAACAACCGATGCTCCTGACAATGAAGCAATGCAGCATTCATCACTTCACCAAAAATTTGTAAAGCCGGATTACCCAGCAAATGCTGTCGGATTCTCCAGTTTAGACCTCCCATGAATTTTGAGACTTTCTTTTCCTCCGGGGTTACCTCTTCCGGCACAAAACTAGCTAGCCGGGTAAACTCCTCCTCATATTCGGCAACCGATCGTTCTCCCTAAACTAGATCTTGAAGTTTCCTCCTCATCTTCCTCTGAATCGCTGGAGGAAAATATTTTCGGTCGTACAAGACCCAGAAATCAGTAATGGACATAGTATCCCTCTGTTCTGGCATAGTCATCGACTCCCACCAATGTAACGCTGCCCCAACCAACTTGAAAGTAGCAAGGACTTGCTTCTTCTCCTCACTACAGTCCACCATTCGTAAATGGCGTTGCATATCCTTCTTCCATTGATTTGCTCGAACAACGTCAGAACCTCCGTCAAACTCTGGGGGATGGCCCTTTAAAAAGGACTCCCTTACTCTTTCCCACGAAGAAGGTCCCGTAGGTGTTTGAGCATCCTGATCCTGTTGTTGAGCTGTTGGCATCTGTTGAGTTACTGCGGTCATGGTAGCATTAACTGCATGAGCCACGATATTGTCTACATCCGCGGCATTAAAATTTCCTTGGGGCGGTGGAGGACCAACATCCTCTTCTACAACTCTATTGCCTCTTGCAGGGCGACCTCTCTTAGGCGGCATCTGCGATGAAGGGACAATAGGGTTAGAATACAATTCACAACAATCTATTTCACAGAAGATCGCAATTATAAGCAGCAAAGCAGTCTTATCATTAGGCTCTATATCAAAGAATGCTACGGTAGATCGTGACAAGTACACATAGATCCTAGTACTCTAGAACCCAGTGCTCTGATACCATCTGTGACAACCCGCACTCCGAAATAAGGGGTGGCCAGCCCGATACTCCGACATATACGGTAATCATGGACGGAAATCATTCTCAGCACCACAAATATAGTAAGAGTAACCGAGAAAACCACCCAAATATTCAGAAAACGGGTTGTCAAAACAATTATGCAATTAAAAGTTAAGTTAAGAAAAACAATTTAGACAACCCATTCTAGAACAATAGTGGAATATAAAGAAACATAATTAATATACATCTAAAACCACAACATACAAAGATAAGAACCGAATATGCTGTCGATTCACAGCTACACAAAAGTAATCCCAACAGTTAGATGTTATATTACATTCATTATACAATTACAAGATTTGGGCCACTCACCCGAGTGACAGACCCGATCATAACTAGATATCAAAAGAATGACGGCGTCTAACAAAACATCCTGTAATAACCGCAATTTCATACAGCTCCATAAAAGCAAAAAGGTGGGAATATCAACACGGGCGTCCTTGCGGAGGAGCACCTGGGCGGATACAATAACCAGTACAACATAGAGGAAAAAGAACGGGTCAAGACCCGGTTTATATACAGTTCGCAGATGAACAAAAAGCATGCTAGATAGGAATAACATAACATGGGTATAGAAATCAACACTCTAGCAACCTAAGCATGGATAAAAAACACAGCAATAATGACATAATTAAATGAGACTATGCAAGAAGATGAAATTATGCAAGATTAAATTAAAAACTAAATTAAGATCTTGTATTCCCCAAATTCCACTTTAAACCAGTTTCAGTTCCTTAACAGGAATATACTAACATTATCTTCTTATTTCATTTCAATTCCCATTCCTTAGCAAGAATGTAATTGTCTTAATATCCTATAGTGGAATTATACAACCCTCAAGTCCCCCTTGAGATTTAGAAAAGCTATATTCTTATGCATATAACGATTCTAAGATCGCCCCTCCGAGTTTCCCCACTGGACGCGCCCCTAAATGACTATCATCTTCCAGGGGCCCATCAAACAAGGCAGCATGGGTACCTATCGCACGTCGGGAAGTGGCCATATGCCTGCGAGTGAGTCATAACCACACCCGAAATTACTTCACTAGCGCAGAAAAATACATATAATAAACCCGCATATGGCCGAGGACTATAGTCTCCCTGCATTCACTAGTCAAGGAACATCACCTCACGCGCGAGCTTCCCTTATGATAACATTTAGAGAGGTGTGTTTAAGTAAATTAGCATTTACTATAAAAACCATACTTTTCATTTTCCTTTACATTTACATGTTTCATTTGTTTGAAACCGTTATTATAGGAAAGTTCATTACTCATCCTAGGTTATGCCTCGAATAAATCTCCAAGGGATCATAATCACTTCCCGAAACATAAGATTTTATATAACTCAATTTAAGCCCCTAAAGTCTCCAAGTATGGGCCTATAATTCCCATCCATATTATTTGGATGCACAAGGAAAAGTGATGCCTCAACATCACTAGGACAACCCTTCCCCCGGACTTAACCCCAAGTGAAAACCCTTCAACACTAGGGTGACAACGAACTCAACTAGGACTCTAAAAGCCAAAGTTTACTTCATTTAAGAAGAGTCCTAAGTTCCTAGAGGAAGAAAAAGAATAAAGGATAAAAGTAGGAAATTGGTTTAGAAAACAGGGGACCGGTCGACCGATCCCAAGACAGCGGTCGATCGCGTCTCAAAGTTTAGCTTTTGAAAGAAAGCAGAAAGTTCATTTCAGATGGACCGGTCGACCTGTGGTAGAACCGCGGTCGACCGCGACCTTATTTCGTGCCTTTGAAAGAAAGCAGTGTGCCTTCCTCCGAAGGCCCGGTCGACCGGTCTGAGATACGCGGTCGACCGGCCATTGCAGACCTAGACCCCATTTTCCTAATATCTTCTAAACCCCAAAATCAACAACCAACCCAAAGTCATCCAATTACATTTAATGATACCCAAAGATTAAATGCTCCCAACAACATTTTTCTACCTAAATCAACAATCTATCTCTACCAAAGATGTTGATATCCATAAATCCAACCAAAAACCACAACATTAATACATCAAAACTATACATATCTAACCATACTAATTATTCATCTTAAACCATATAATAGCAAGTAGAAAACTTGCCTTGGGGCTTCACTAACAAGCTTGGTTGAAGAAGAAAGCAAGATCAAGCCACAAATCCTCAAGATCTCTCTCTTTTCTCCAATCTTCCACTCACTCTCTCTCACTCTAGGGCTAGAACACTTAGGGTAATTAAGAGGAATTGAAAGACTTAGGGAAAAACTAAACGTGGCTTAAGATTAAAAGTCTCCAACCAATAATTAAAAATACCGCAATAGTTAAGTCCTAATACGCAATATGCCAAAACCAGTCAAAAGTGCCCAAAATCTCAAAATACAATATGGCACACATTTCGACTGTCTCGCACCTCCCGAAACTAACTACACCCTCCAAATTATCATTTGGAGATTTTACAAGCCAAATTAAGTTCCGGTTCCAATTTAATTCAAATTGCCATATTAATTTTCATGACAAAATAGAACACCACATGGTAACAACTACTTACACACATGGTAACATGCAACTTATTGTAAATATTAACTCATTTAATCAAATTAATACTTACCCACATGGAGCATTTTATATATGTAACTACACAACATAGCAAATAAATATAAAATGGGTTCCGAAAAGCGAGGGTTGTTACACCTGCAAATACTTTTTAAAGTTAAAATTTCATCTTACGCATGTTTGATTGTAATTATGGAAAATGATGTGTTTATATGGGTCAAAGAAAGTTCTTATTACCTAGAATTTATTTTTCTGAGACGAAGGTGGGATAATAAAATTTAGAGGAAGTAAATTAGATCTTTAATAAGGTACACCCATGGATGGGTGGAACACATTTTTCACAACAATTTGAGTTATTAAACACTACCAAAATATGGAAAGAGGTAGATATTTGTAATAATCCATAATAACATGTGTGACAATAAACACCACATGTAAGATTTTATAACAAAAGCATTGGTGCACCATGGCACATAGAAAAGGGAGACGGTGTTAAACCTTAATGGAATTATTTTCAAATGTGAGCTTTTAAAATTCCTTGGAAAGCCCTTGTAGCGCATCTCTGAGTGCGCGATTGTCAATTGTTGTTGGTACTTCTAAATTGGAGATTTTATCTAATTAATGAAGTATCTCTAGAATATTTCTAAGATATCTGCAAGGATTCCCTAATAAAAGTTAAAGACAACTCCTATAAGAAAAGAAGCAAAATAGCATACAAGAGGGTTTGTTAAATTTTTTCAAGTACTTTGCGAAATAGGAAAAATAGTACTCTGACTTAAAATTGTCCTTCCCCAATATGGGTTGGACCACGAGATTAATGAAGCTCATGAACAACATAGGTATGTTTGGTGCATAATAATATGAGAAATTAGATCCCAATTCCATGGCTTTTGGCTCCTTGCGCAATAATCCAATGAGTAACTTGGCCGACGAGGGTTTGGATATAAGTTTTAGTCTAAGTTGTTACTTCATATCAGTATATGTTAATAACATTTTTGTGTTCAACTTTTTTTTTATTAAACGGAGCACCTCATTTAATTTTGCTAGCCATCGAAGCAATTCATGTGTCAATTCGGAGAATAGATATTTTACACGACTCTGTTGCTACACATTGATTTTGTATCGCATAAATATTATAATGCGCCCGCGCATCGCACGAGTTACATGCTAGTTTTCTTATAAAAGTAGTCTTAAGGGTAAATGAATTTCTTGAATGAAGAAGTAAAGAAATGTGTGTTAGAAGAAAGTATTGATAAAAGTGTTCATTAAGTGCTAATGGGCAAACATGGAAAAGTTAGTATGTAACTTAGTAATGTTGTAAGTGATTAACACTTATGGAACTAAATAAGAATCAACGGTGTAAAAGTGTTTCCAAGTAAGTCTAATATTACTCCAAGTGTTAAAAAATATTAAAGGGTTAAAAACACTTAAGAAGTTAGTGTGGATGACTTAATTGTATTTTTTTTTGTGAAATTAACACTTGTAAAATAGAGTAAAGGGTGATTTTGGAAATAAATGGGTAATATGGTAATTTACTTAAAGTGGAACATTTTTATGAAATAAAAATATTGAAAAGAGTGTTACACAAAGTGGTCCTAAAAGAATATGATTTTTGGAATAAAAATCAAGGTTAAAGTGTAAAGGACATGAAATGGTAAATTTTCAAAGTGTTACCCAAGTTGGGACAGTAAAGTCTCGAGTTTTAGCTTCGACCGAGTACAAAGAAAAGTGGAATACTGCCAACAATTGTAAAATATTAAAGCACATAAAAGGAACTCGAATGACACCCGAATAAAGCAAGAAGGGCCTGGAGCCCTTTGGTGAAAAGTCCTAAATCACTGGCCAAAGTATATGGTGCGCATATCCGGCGGTGTGGAGCCCATGGAAGTATGTGATATAGGAAGATTCCAAGAAGAGAAAGGAAATTTGGAACTTGTCAAAAAATGGGTTGTGTGGTAAAATGTGTTAATACAACCTAACTTGAATGAATATAATAAATATTTCGGTAAAGGTGAAATCGACAAGTTAATGCGTAAATCTACTAATATCCACAAGATAAGGAAAAAGGGTAAAGAAAGTGAGTAACTGGGTGGTTAAGCAACCTAAATCCTTAAACCCATATTTAACACAAGAATTTGTTGTAAAGGATTTTCAAAGATTCAATAATTATTTTCTAACACGGTGAATGCGTGTGTTGAAATGGTCCTTTTCAATGAAAATTCTAAAATATATTTGCATGAATAAAAAGGATGATTTCGGTAAAGGAATGAGTTTGGATAAATCAAGTGTAGTGGTTTCAAGTGTTGAACCGGGTGTGCTAATTAAAGTAAGAAATGCTAAGTATGAGGAAAGCAACTTTTCTTTTTACAAGGTTAAGGTAAATTAACCTGGACAAGTAAGGTTTTTGAAAGTAAAATGATTAATGCATTGAAACATGTATTTTTAAAGGTGTGTATATATATATACACACACACACACACACACAGAGAGAGAGAGAGAGAGAGAGAGAGAGAGAGAGAGAGAGAGAGAGAGAGAGGCAGACTCCTGTGCACACTAAGTTTACACATGTGCTGGCACACACCAATTTTTTTAAATTATTAAAAAAAATATTTTTGAATTGATTTTTTATGTGATATTTAAACATTTCAACAGACCCATGTAAAAAAATGAGTTCAAAAAAACTGTTTTTTCTATTTTTAAAAAATCGATCAGACTTTTGCAGCTTCAAAGTGCATAAAAACAACAAAAGTTTGACCGATTTTTTAGAACTAGGAAAAAATGTTTTTTTTGAGCTGATTTTTTATATGGGTTCCTTGAAATGTTTAAATATAAAAAAAACAAATCAAAAATATTTGTTTTACTATTTTAAAAAAATAATGTGCAAACTTAGTGTGAACAGGAGTCTGTCTGTATATATATATATATATATATATATATATATATATATATATATATATATATTCTCATGCATGTGGTTGTAGCGTGTAAGTATCCTTCCTGTCGTTCGTTTCTATACTGCTTGCATATTTTCTATAGGCATAGGCTCACACCCTCGCTTTGTTACGGCAGGTTCGGTGCGGGTTTTTATTTTGAGGGCATTATACATGTAATTACTTTATTTATTTTGCGTTAGTACCTCCGTTTACTTGGACTTCGGGGTGCTCCCCATGGGTCCCTCACGTAGTTTATTTTGAAATTGGTATCGCATGATAAACAAGTGTAATATTAATTAAAAGAAAACTGGACTAGCAACATTATATAGGGTTGTTCCATTGCACTTCACACCTAACGCTTAAGTCGGACCGGGTTGACTACGGGTAACCCATAAATTCAGGTCGAGGCATTATAGTTCTTGAAATATTTCAAACGATTGAAGTGGTAAGAATTCGAAAAAACTTTCGGAACCGACTTCAGAAGTCCTTTATTCCTATCTAATATAAAGCTAATAACGTGTCAAAAAATAGTATGTGATATCTTCTCCAAAAACCATTCCTAATTTTGTTCTGTTTTAGAATCAACAATAGCAAATGCCAACGAAAATATTCCTGAACCAAAAAAATTAAAAAACTTATATTATATAAGATCATACACTGAAACAAATAAATTTACTATGAACAAAACAAAATAGTGCATACCTTTATTTTTGTTCTTTCCAGTAGCCGCAAGAAGAATTTCTTTATACCTGGATTTTAGAAATGTCCCATCAAGAAATAATAGAGGACGACAAAACATAAATCCTTCAATGCATGCATGGAATGACAAAAATAACTTTTTAAACCATCCCAAATCATCATCATAATCAATCTCAAGTATTCTACCCGAATTTGAAGTCAATAAAGCTTCCCTATACCATCGAAGCCTATCAAATGATAAATATTGATCCCCATATATATGTTGCTTAGCTCCATAAATATACCACCACGCAAGATGATAATTTATAATCAATCCATAATTGTTTTTCACATGGTAATTGATATCCATGAGGAATTTAAGGGGTCATTCTTTAATCTTCTCAACAATAAGAGATTCTACAAGTGCCGAATTAATTCTTGGATGTTTCGTTGTCTTGTAAAAAATGAATTTACTTTCTCTACACGACCATGAACAAACAATGCACATCTAGTACTTCCCTTGTAAAAACATTCAGTCATTATCCTCACATTGTCATTATTTACGTAATGAAACTTAAATCCGACTTCAATTGAAAACATACAAAAAACTCTCCAAATTCACTAACACCTCCTTCAAACCTTTGACTAACATGACATAAATATTTCGACCAACCAATAGACATCAAAACCTTTTCTCCATTTTTAGATAAATAATGGACCCAACTGACTTCATAATCACCCTCATTCTCAACACACGACTGAACACCGCTACCACTACCACTCGACAATTGATCAGGCCCTTCAACCATTATCTTACTTGACACAGGAATATCAATACTACGAATTGAATGAGACTGACAACAAAACATCAAATTCTCCAAATCTGACTCACCATCTAATGCACAAAACGAATGCCCAGGTAGATTATAACACAAACCAATAATGTTAGCAGATAATTCCTTCCATTTTGTTCATATATGATAAATCAAATCATCAAATCGTGCATTCCTCACACACTTCATCAAACAACTTTTCTCTCTAAATTTGAACATCAACAACATAAGTAAATCCATAACACCTACAAAACAATAAGAAAAGTATATCATCACATATGAACTAAAAAATGGAACCGATTTAGTTTACGTTTAATAATTTTAGTATGCAAACTACAAAAACGTGTTAATAAAAAGAAAAGAAAACTCCGCCTATGTTCCAAAGAGATAAATTCACTATGTTATTTTATAATGATTTCATATGGCATATAGTTTAGATTAGATAAATTCAATACATTACACAAATCTTATTAACAAATAAATATCAACAAATGAAACAACTAATATTTATAATAACCATTAATATAAGAAGCCCAAATTTATCCGTCACCTATAAATTCAATCACAAAATAATATAAAAATTTAATAAAAAGTTTTACTATACAATTTACAATAATAATTGAACAAAAAAAATCAAAACAATTGCATCATACATGTATGTAATTAATACTTGCAAAGCTAAGTACATGAAATTAGGGCTTGCGAACAAATATATCAAATCAACTATACAATTAGAAATAAAAATGAAAAATATAGTTATTTCAAACAAAACAACTCAAATTACATCTTAGTAACCTAAATATATAATCGAAATGAATAAAACCATAAAATTGACATATATTTCCATAACATGAATCAATTATTACAAAGCGACACACGACCTGCCTTCAATTTGTAAAAAACGACTTTGAATTGCTTCAATTATTAAAAATTACCACACAATATGCATTCAATTTGAAAAGAAAGATTTGAATAAACTTCAATTATCTTTGATTTCAAAGATAACAGATTGATCATATAAACACAATATGGGTTCGAAGGGTAAATATTAAGCATGTACGCCTTGGACTATGTTTACTATAAAAGAAATTTATTCAAATATGTTTTTAAAGTGTTTATATGAAAGTGTAGGTGGTATTTTTCGACCACACTAAAGTGACCGACTATGAAAAAAAATCTAAATTTTTTGTTATGATTTTTTTTAAAAATATCATCTCAGTTTTTTTCGATGATATATATATATATATATATATTAAAATTTCGTGAATTTAGGCATGCATATAGTATGTTAAGATTATGAATATTGAGCTTCAGAATTTCTGAAAAATAAGTTGTATATCTTTTATTATGATTTTTACAATTGTGATGCGCAATGCTGAATTTTTTGGACAACTTGAAGTAAAACAAGTTTATCTTAACTTGTACTTAATATTTTTGAGTGATTCCAATTTTGTATAAGACTAGACATATAGATGATGAATTTTAGAAAATTTCATAAATTTTGTAAGCGGTTTGGTCATGGTGAAATTTCAAACATTAAAATTTTCCTTTTGAATAAATATTTTGGACAACAACATTTTCTTTCAAAAATGTACCATGTATTGTTCCCAACGAATTCAAAATATTTTGAAACCTTTATAAATTTCTTATTAATGGATTTATAAACTACTTAGGAAAAATTTGGGCTGAAATTTATGTAAAATAAATTATCTTGAAATGGTATAAGGACTTGTACAACATTTGAGTTTGTAAGCTCAACTTCTAGAATTTTATTTGAATAATTCTTCATATTATTCACCTGTATGAGTTGAAAAATCTAAATAATAAAATTGTATCCTACTATATTGAAATTAATTGGTGTGATTCATACACGTGTGGAAATAATTTTATTGGGTAAAATTATTTTGACCATATGCTTTGTGTTGGATAGAGTATAAAACTCTAAGACAAATATTTGACCTTATGCATTTACACATGAAATCAAACATTTTATGCTTTTAATAGGTTGTTTGATGTATGTATAGATTTAGACCTACAGAGGTCTAATATTACGAGTAAAGATCTCATATGTCAGACTTTATATTGAGTAAATATAATTAATATATCTAAATGATAATAATTGGAGGATTTTATCCTAACTGAGTTTGGTGAAAATGCAATCTTTACTTTGGTAAAGATATTCTAATTGAATGATTTGGAATAGAGGTTTAAACTCGAATACAAAATATTATCTTATACACCGTGAAAAATAATATATGAAAAATTGTATACTATATTTTTTATGAAATAGATTGTGTAATCTATATGTGACTTTCAGACACTTGAATATCTTAATTTATGACTTGAACGAATGGACATGTATTTTTTGATTCGACTATACCTAAAAGAATTAAGCATGCATTAATTTAAGAAATAAGATTAATTCTTATTTAGTGTTGAAACTTTATAGGTTTAGATTCCATTTTATGAATTAAAGATATAGTGGGTGCACATTATATGTAGCTTCTTAATGCTATACCTAGAGAATAGCGGGGGCACTCAAATGAGTACCTTTGAACGATAATTGATGAAAATTTAATAGAATCTAAAACTTTGTTGTTCAAGAGAACTCATAATTTTTTTAGTTGTGAGTTAAAGATAAAAGATCTCTTATGCCATTGAAAAGGATTTCAAAAATTCTTAGAGAAGTCATGTCGTAAATGATTGATTAAATTTCCTTGAATGGACAAGAAATTAGTTTATAATTGACTTGTCTTATAACTTTAAGACAATGAGGTGTATACACATTCCTTGAAGGAATATTGAGATCCTTATCATTTATGAATATGAGCTTTGTTTAATAGACAAGATTCGTCTATAGTGATATAACTTAGTTATACATGTTGCAGGCTAAATTATTCTCATGAAAATGAATGAGCTTCATTTAATTTGATTGCCATATTATACATGAAATTGAGTTAAAATTAAATGTATATAATATTTCTTTTCGAATGGTGACCTAGGTAAGGCAACTTATGTGAATCAACTTGAAGTTGAAAAACTTATTAATATGGAAGGCACTAATAAATGGCATGATATTTTGATAAATCATCAAATGAGAATGAATTGAGAATAATATGAATCGTGTATATCACTAATCATGTTGAAATATGAATGACCTATTAGTTATTTATGCAGGAATGATTAGCTAATATTTGGTTATAATATTTTATTGCCAAGAAAACCAAATTTACGCTAAGTCAAAGTGTTGGCAGAATGAGTTTAAATGAAATACAGATATTACTTGTTAATATTACAAGGCCAACTATGGATCATTAGTAGATCGAGTACTTTGAAATATAATAATATCAATTTATTAGATACATGCTCATTGTGAACCATCTTGTATTCCATATGATTCAAGTATAAGAACACCATATACAGTGTTAAGAAAGATGAATATGCGAACATCTTAAGTAGTCTCAACTGAGCTACTAAATATAGTTAACTTGGAATTTATTTTGTGGGAGTACTATAAAGGCTTATAATTGAAAAAATGAATTCTTATGCTATTGAGAAAGGTTATGTATTTTGATAAAAACTACGAACCTAGAATTGATTATGAATCAATTAATTGATATGTGTCTAACACATATTATGATGCTATTTTTTGGAACTCTAAGAAATATTAATTATTGACACAATTAATGATGGAGTTTATGATGATACCATTAGCTATGTCTAATGGAGAAATAAAAGGTTGAAAGACCTATTATAAGCTACCCCTTATGGGAGAGATTGATACGAGTTAGTTTATCCATAATAATAAAACCATGACTATTGTAAAATTTTAGAACCGTTGTTATAATGGAAAGAATGTTAAATATGTCATAAGAAGAACATAGTTTGTGAATTTAAAACCAATGATTTGCCAGTGTGAATTCTGTTCGGACTAATGAGAACATAACCTGACTTATCCTTTGACAAAAGGACTAGTGCAGGAGAAGGTGTTTAATATCTAGAAAGGGATGGGATTAAAGCCCGTTGATATTGTATCACTTGTGGTGGTAACCCAACCTATAGACTTGAGATCCCAAGAAATATGTTCAAAGGATAATAACAATTCACAAGTGTTATGGGCTGAATCATGATAATTAATTGTATACATGGTTTTACTCCGAGTCCATCCATATGGAGTATGATATCTTGAAGCGAGTTTAAAGTTGAGTTAATTATAACTATTAATGAAGATATATAGCTCTATTTTGAGTTAGGTAACTAGCTACGGGAGTATCCTTGATAGACCCACCTATGCGAATGTGGAAGTGTGCCACTTCCTATGGTAATTTTGGAAAAATTCCTTACATCGTTCATATACTGGGATAAAAGAGCATGGTCGTAACGTGCTGGCTTGAGGACTACACCCAAGTATGTTTGTGGGTGGAATGTTGTGAGAGATAGAGCTCAAAACTATGAGTTACTCTAGTATAATCTGAATCATCTTTACTAGGTAAAGGTACAAGTTGAAAGACACATTTGCTTTTTCATAATTCTATGAATTATTGCTCAATAATTTTTTAAAAGTTTATTAGTAGGGGATTTTTTTACTAATGATTGTGTTTTTAAAATCCAAATGGGGGATTGTTGTCAAATTGTATCTTAAAAATCCAAGTGGGGGAGACACCTTTCACCCTTTATAGCCACTAGTCTAAAAAACATTCTCTACTTTTGACTACAAGAAAAAAAATGATAGCCCACTTGTAAAAGCTTTGACACCCACTACCCCCCTAGTTTACCCACTATATCTTGTCCATTATCACCACCTTATGAGATGGATGATTCTATTGATCCAAGAAAAACAAGATGAGAAAGCTTGACTTTGGTTCAGAAAGAGTAGAGAGAGAAAAAAATGTTTTGGGTTCAAAAACAAAACACACAAAAAAAACCCTGCTTCTCTCCCTTTAATACCTGTCCAAATTTTGTCTACAAAACCATTATTATTTCCCAAAATTTTTCGAATATTGAGCAATTTATTTAGAATGGGTATTAGTATGTCATATAACTACGCATTGTAGTTATATGAGACAGAGGAGATTCTGGGTTTATTTAATCCTGGGGACGGCGTGACTGTACACTATCTGGACAAAGAAGGTAGAGCCGCGAAATGTCTTAAAGAGAGTGACCTAATTCGCGACTCAACCCAAGAATCGTCTAATGTGTCTTTTTATTGTGCAGTAAATATTTGGATTCCATGAAATGCGGTTCATATTTACGATAATTGTATGAGGTAACAATTTAAATTTGAATAGAAGACTAAAATTAAATAATGATTTTATTTTTTAATTTCTCCATAAAACTCTTTGATGTGATTTTTAATCGCAATATCTAAATTGTTCTAACAATTACAGTTGAAAACTTTTGAGGAAAAGAATTGAAAAACTTTTAGTATCTTTAATTTGAATCAATGTGAACATGGAACTATGTCTTTGTGTTTGTGTTAATGTCTATGAACTGGAAATTATAATTTGTTTTCTTGAATTTACGCCTCATACATTGGTTCATTTCAATTTTGGCGTTGAGCTGTAGGTTTATTATGCTGAATGTTAATGTATATAGAGTCATTTTAGTAATTAGGAATATTGTACATGGAACTATGGTCTTGTTTGTAAATCTGGTAATGCTTTGGCTTCTCCTTCAGTATTCCATAAACCTAGGGTTCTTGTTGTATGAACTTTTAGAGTTGGAACATAACGTGGTGACTTTTGTGATAATTGGAGGTATGTTGTTGAGGTTTTGTCTCTAGTAAAAGTAGACCCATGAAACCACATCGATGGAAACTTATTTTTTTTGTTGATTCTTCTCTAAACTTTATGAAAACGTCGAACAGTGGGTCATTTTTCTTATTTGCACCTTATTTTTCTCCGGTATCTGTTTAGGGTCAATTATTAAATAGTCCCTACTATAAATATATATTTTTTAAAAAGGACACATATTTTTAGTTTAACCCATTTAGTCCCTCAAGTACTCAATATCCTTTTATTTTTAGAGGTTTCGCGCCAGCGGCACTCCCTCTCCAAAATATGTGGCAAAGGACTTTTTGAGGCAAAATAAAAAAGTTTGGACTAAATGGGTATTAAAAAATGTCCGAGGGACTATTTGGTATATGTCCTATCTGTTTATCTGTAATAATTTTGTATTTTGAAAATTATTCTTATTATTAGTTACACAACATAAAACTCTAATCTTCGTTTTATTATTGACATTCCAGGTACTTGAAAAAATGCCAAAGTGAGCATTTTTAGTTATTATGGCTGCCTATAGCAGTTTGAACATTTTGAGCATTTTTAGTTATTATGGCTGACATTCCACCCTAAATGTTCACTCTCTTTGAACATTTTTCGTTCAACCCAACCTCTAGCAGTAGATGAATGACTCAACTTAATTTTTTGATATAAGAGAGTGATTACGGACTAGAATGGATATGTATATTGCTTTCATTTAGGGTGTGTTTGATAACACTAATTTTTCATAGAAAATATAATATATGAAGTTATTTTTCATCTTTTGAATGTTTGATAAACAAAATTTTCGATGAAATTAATTTGCTTAAAACAAGTTGCGTACCCATTTTTTTCACAAAAAGGTGGAATTAGAAAACCTCTTCCTACCTTGTTATTCATTTCCTATGAAAAAGAATTGTCACACAAAAAAAATTGATAAAAATCCAGAAAATGAAGAAAAATATAAAAATAATGAAATTAATCCAGAAAGTGAATAAAAACAAAAAAAATAATGATTTTTTTTTTTCTTCAGAAAGTGAATAAAAACCCAAAAATAATGAAAAAAAATACAAAAAGTGAATAAAAACCCCAAACAATGAAAAAATAGAGAAAGTGAATAAAACCCCAAAAATAATGGAAAAACCTCAGAAAATGAATAAAACCCCCAAAACAATGAAAAAAAATCCAGAAAGTGAATTGAACCCAAAAATAATGAAAAAAAATACAAAAAGTGAATAAAACCCAAAAAATAATGGAAAAAAAACCAAAATTGAATAAAAACTCAAAAATGATGAAAAAAAAATACAAAAAGTGAATAAAACCCAAAAAATAATGAAAAAAATACAGAAGTGAAAAAACCCCAAAAATAATGGAAAAAATAGAGAAAGTGAAAAAAACCCAAAAAAAAAAAAAAAAAAATACATGAAGTGAATAAAACCCCCAAAATAATGAAAAAAAATACATAAAGTGAATAAAACCCCCAAAAAATGAAATAAATCCAAAAAGTGAATAAAACCCGAAATAAATGAAATAAATCAAGAAAATGTATAATAATCCAAAAATAATGAAAAAATATAGGAAGTGAATATATACCCAAAAATAATGAAAAAACTTCTAGAAAGTGAATAAAACCCCAAAAATAATGAAAAAAATACAGAAAGTGAATAAAACACCCCCAAAATGAAAAAATTCAGAAAATGAATAAAACTCAAAAGATAATGAAAAAGATCCAGAAAGTGAATAAAACCCCAAAAATGATGGAAAAAAAATCCAAAAATAATGAAAAAAATAGAGGAAGTGAATAAAACACAAAAAATAATGAATTTTTTTTTTCTAGAAAATGAATAAAAACCCAAAAATAATGAAAAAAATACAGAAAGTGAATAAAAACCCAAAAATAATGAAAAAATTACAGAAAGTAATAAAACCTTAAAAATAATGAAAGAATCGAGAAAATGAATAAAACTCCAAAAATAATGAAAAAAATGCAGAAATTGGATAAAAAAGAAAATAAATATTAACTCCGGAATTAATTTCAAAAAACACCCAAAAATTTATTAAAAGTCAGAAACTTATTAAATAAGAAAACAAATAAAAGAAAATTTAAGAAACACTCAGAAAATTTACAGAATACAGGAAAAGAAAAAAAAATACATAAAATAAATATTAGCCCTAGAATTAATTTAAAAAAAACACAAAAAAAAAACCTCAAAAAAAGGAATAAAAAAAAGAGAAATCAATAAAAACACAGAAATAATGAAAAAAATACAGAAAATGAATAAAAAAATAGAAAATAAATATTAACCCCTGAATTAATTTTAAAAAGGGGCATATATCAAATAGTCCCTCGAACTTTTTTTAATACACGTTTAGTCCAAACCTTTTTATTTTGCACAAAAAAGTCCTTCACCATGCCAAAAAGGCCTTACTATGCCGCTAACGTGGACCCTTAAAGATAAGAGAATAAGGGACTTTTTGGTACAAAATATAAGGGTTGAACGAAGTGTGTACTAAAAAATGTTTGATGGAGTTTTTGGTATTTGATCCTTTAAACAAACATCCCAAAATTTATTAAAAAGTCAGAAATTTATTAATTAAGATAAAATATAAAAGAAAATAAAAAGGCGCTCAAAAAATTTAAAAAATAGAAATGAATAAATACTCTAGAAAACTAATAAAAATGCAAATATTTGAAAAAAAAATAGACCTAGCAATAGGGGAGACGAAACAATTGGGGGTTGGGGTGTGGTGGTGGTGGTGGGGGGGGATTTGGTTTTTATTCATTTTTTATTTTTTCTTAATACATTTTTCAGTTTTTTATTTGTTTTTTTAAAATTCATTATAGGGTTAATATTTATTTTCTAGTTTTTTTATTCATTTTTTGTATTTATTTTTTATGTTTTTAAAAAAAATTTGGTTATTTTTATTATTTTTTGGTTATTTTTATTATTTTTCTATTTTTTATATATATTTTCAACTTTTTTTTTCCATGGAAAATATTGGAAATCAAACACATAAAAGATGAAAAATTGAACATTTTTCACCTGGAAAATAATTGCAATCAAAAGCACCAACAAATATTTTCCATGAAAAATATTTTCAAGTTTTCAATTCCATGAAAATTGATTCATAGCGCTTATTTTCCATCTTATTTATCAAACACACCCTTACTGTTTTCTTTAATGAATTGAGATGTTAATACGTTATCTATAATCGTATCATTCTACCACAGAATATTCACTGAATGTAGAACTTAAATGTGACACTTTTAAAAAGTTTGTTACATTTTGTGAATATTTTCCTTTGTAGCAAACATTAAGTTGTTAGGCATTATGTGTTGGAACTTAAAAATATATTTTATTAATTAAATTATTATTGAGCTCAATTTTTAAAATATAATTTAGTAATTATATTGTGTAAGTGAGTTTTTAATTATTACATTTTTATATTAGGTCTTCTAGTGGATAGAGAAAACTAAAGAAAAATATGTGTAAATAAGGTAGGTATGTTTTACTGTCCCACATAGAAACTTTACAAGATAGTGAAAGGGTATGTAACTGAAATAAAAGATGACTATTAGTCTTCTGGTCAAAGAGGCTATGCTATGTTGCTTTGCGGTGGTGCAAATCACCACCAATCGCGACACGCGTTCATGATATCGCACAACTTAAGGTGCTTTGATGGCGCACTTCTCACGTGTGCATCGTCGCTCAGAGAATGGGAGCCTAATGTTTTGTCAAAGTCAACCAGTTCAACGACTATAATTGGTCGATCAGATCAAAGGATGTTATAACCCAAGCAGGTTGATCTAATTATTAGATTGACTCATGGTGATTCGTACAGGGGTGCGTCTATTCGCTTACGATGAGACACCGAATCTATACTGTTCAATAAAGGAATTTTGAAAATACTTGATCCAATGGTTGCTGAATCGCACCCCTGAAAGGAGGTGACTGTTCATGAACAACCACCAAAATGGCTATAAAAAGAGTTCCGAGCCTCTGTTTTGGACACCAAAAATTTCTCCGTTCTTCTCCCTCTGTTCTCTACCTTTTGGCGTTATCAGGTTCACATTTCAGAGTATTCTTGGTTTGATAAAATCATACATAGTTTGAATCAAATAAAAAACATCACTGCATTGTATCCTGAAGGTAAATTTCTACTTCAACTCCATTGTGTACTCGGGATTTTCATATGAAAAGGGTGAGATTTTGCTTAAAAGATAGCGTTCCTAGAACGTTCCTTGCTGTAACTTGGATTCATAATTATTATAATTCGTTCATAAATTTCCAATAGTTTCAGGCAATATTACGTCTGAAAAAAATGGAAGGAACGACAGCCTAATCCATCCAAGTTATGAGTCAAGATTTGGTTCGACTGGATCATTTTTTGGAACAAAATTCACTTATTGGCAAGAGAAAATCATGTTCTTTCTCACATCTCTTAAATCAGCATATATTCTGGATGATGGTCTTAAATTTATTCTCGAACCCACACCCGAAGACACTAAAGATATCAAGCAAAAATGGGTGAAGAGGAAAAAAGATGAATTAATGTATCGAGGACACATTCTTAATGCATTATCTCAAACTATTTATAGTGCACATCGGATGATTCCTATGACAAAGGGGTTGTGGAAGAGATTGAAGATTAAATATCAAAATGAGGAAGCGAGTAACCGCAAGTTTTTGATTTCTAACTATATGAATTATAAAATGAGTAATGATAAATATATCGTTGCGTAAGCCTATGAACTCCAACAAATAGTCGGCGATAGTAAGCCGCCACGATAAACCTTCAAGGTGAATTTCAGGTGGGGGTGGTTGTTTCTAAACTTCCTTCCACCTGGAATAACTTTAAGAAAAAAAATTAATCATGATAAAAATACATACACAGTTGAATCCCTTCTTCGTCATCTTTATATTGAGGATCAAAAGAATAATCATTCCAAGGCAAATATGGTTGAGGATCAAATATCCAAAAGTGCCAAAGATTCATAAATTGAAAGCTAAGAATGATTCAAATTTCAAGAAACAAGGTGCAAATAAGAAGAAGATACGTAAATGCTACTTTTGAGACAAACCATGTCACTTTGCTCGAGAGTGTTGACTTAAAAAGAAGACATTTAAGGGACAACAAGTGTCAAAGAAAATCAACAATATTGAAGATCTTATTGCAATGGTGTGTGAAGTAAATTTGTGGATAATGAAGATGGATGGTGGTTAGATACCGGCACAAGCGTTCATATCTACAAACATCGTTCTCTTATGAAAGCATATCAAGAGATTGATGGAAGGGAAGTAAAAATTATGAATAACCTCTACACCAAAGTAATTTGAAAGGGCACCGTGGAATTTAAATTAACATCTGGAAAGGTTCTTACTTTTATTGATGTACTTCATGTACCGAAAATGTGTAAAAATCTTGTGTCTAGAGACCATCTTAATAACAAAGGTTTCATGCTTGTGTATGAGTCGGATAAGCTTGTCTTATCCAATGGCCAGTTTATTGGTAAAAGGTACTCTTGTAACGACATGATAAGATTTAATGTAATAGATAATGTTATTTTCGTTTATATGGTTGACTCTATTTCTTTATGGCATAATAGATTAGGTCATGTTAATTATAGAAGTATAAAATAATATTACTAATCTAGGATTAATTTATGATTTAAAATTGACCATTACGATAAATGTGAAATTTGTGCTCGATCTAAGATAACTAGAAAGCCATTTAAATCTATTGTTAGAGCATCCAAAATTCTTGATCTAATACATAGTGATATATGTGATATGAAGAGTAATGTCACTCGTGGAGAAAATAAATATTTTTTAACTTTTACCTATGATTAGTCCAAATATATATATATATATATATATATATATATATATATATATATATATAGAGAGAGAGAGAGAGAGAGACTCTTCAACATACCTCATTAAACATACCTATGAATATACCTATTTTTTTGAAAACAGTAAAAAAAAAAATTGGAGTTGAAATTTTTTTATGGGTTCATGATATTTCAGCGTGTCCCTATAAAAATATTCAATTCAAAATAATATGTTTTGTTATTTTTAAAATATAGGTAAAAAAACTGACAGTTTTAAAGGTAAAAAGTGTCAATTTTTAACCTATTTTTTAAAAATAACAAAAATCGTTATTTTCAGTTGATTTTTTATAGGGGCACACTGAAATATCATGAACCTATATAAAAAATATCATCTCAATTTTTTTTTACTATTTTAAAAAATGGGTATGTTCATAGGTATGTTGCTAGGAGGTATGCTGGAGAGCCTGACTATATATATTCATACTTAAAAGTAAAGATGAAGTATTCGATAAATTTTTTAGTCTTAAAGCAGAAGTTAAAACTCAACAAAACCAGAAAATCAAAGTCCTACGGTCCAATAGAGGAGGTGAATACTACCCAAATGAATTTATCCAAATTTTGAAATACTCATGGAATAATTCATCAAGTTACTACACCATAAACACCGCAACAAAATGGAATAACGAAAAGCAAAAATAGGACTTTAGTTGAAGATAAATGCAATATTAATCAGTTTTGGGTTGCCTTTGTTTATGTGTGGGGAAGCAATTTTATCTGCATGTAATTTTCTAAATAGAGCTCCATTTAAAAACAAGGATATTACACCATATCAATTATGGTTTAATCGTAAAACTAATCTTAATCGTCTCAAAGTGTGGGGATGTCATGCTTACGTAAGAAAACTCGAACCTAAAATACCCAAGTTAGGAAAAAGGACTTATAAGTATGTTTTTATTGGATACTCTAACAATAGTATGACTTATAGATTTCTGAATCTTGAAACTCAAGAAATTATTGAGTTGGTGGATGTGTAATTTTTTGAACATCTAACAAAGTCAAGTACTTTTAATCAAATATTGGAAAATAATAATTCGATTATTGATGCCTCACCTTCTAATACTTCATCACAACCAATATCACCTTTGGAATCAACGGATGATGTTGAACAAAGGAGAAGTAAGAGACAAAGAACTGAAAAAACCTCTGGATCTAGCTTTGTAATTTTATCTTCTAGAGGGAGATGTGAATAAAACTAAGAATGAAACCAAATTTGTTCTTAATGTGGAAGATTAACTAACTACATCTCATGAAGCGGTGATGTCTAGGGATGCTATCTTTTGGAAAGATGCAATCAATGATGAAGTAAACTCAATTTTGTCAAATTAAACTTGGGTTATTATAGATCTTCCCCCAGGAGCAAAACTAATAGTGTGCAAATGGATATTTAAAAGGAAATTAAATCCTGATGGTTCAATTAATAAATTTAGATTAGTTACTAAAGGAGATGAACAAAAATATGTAATTGATTATTTTGACACATATGCACTTGTTGCATGCATAACTTCCATTAGACTATTAATATAACTTACTTCTATTCATAATTTAGTGATTCATCAAATAGATGTAAAAATGGACCCTTTAAATGGTGATTTAGAATAAGAGATTTATATGGAAAAACCTGAAGGGTTTGTTTCCCCTGGCCAAGAAAAGAAAGTGTGTAAACTAGTTAAATCTCTTTATGGACTTAAACAAGCACCTATGTAGGCATGAAAAGTTTGATAAGATAATAAGATCCCAAGATTTTAAAGTAAATGATGCAAACAAATGCATTTATAGTTATTTTAATAATGGTATTGGAGTCATTATTTGCTTATATATGGATGACATGCTTATATTTGGGTCCAGTTTCCAATATGTGGAAGAAACTAAGAGGTTTCTATCATCACACTTTGATATGAAAGATTTAGGGGAAGCTAATGTGATTCTAGGAATCAAAATTGTAAGAAAAGATAATTCATTAGCATTATCTCAATCTCATTATATTGAAAAGGTTCTCAAGAAATATAATCATTTTGAACTTAAGCCAGCAACCACACTTGTTGATCCTAGTATTAAATTATTGAAAAATATTGGGCATACTATGGATCAACCTAAATATACCAGTGTCATTGGAAGTCTCATGTACGCAATGCATTGCACTAGAATAGACATTCCCTATGCGGTAGGAATGTTATGTAGATTTACAAGTAATCTAGGATAAGAACATTGGAATGCAATTTCTAGATTACTTAGATACCTAAGGAGGACTATGGATTATCTCTCTCATTATATCGGGTATCCATATGTAGTAGAAAGATATTGTGATTTTGGTTGGAATAACCTCGAATCAAAAATCAAAGTCCATAAATGGTTGGATATTTACGCTAAGATGAGCAACCATTTCTCGAGGATCCAAGAAACAAACCTGTGTATCTGATTCAATATTGCAATAAGAATATATAGCCCTAGCAGATGCAAGTAAAGAAGGGAAATGGCTTAAAAACTTATTATTTGATATTTCGTTATGGAAAAAGACATCTCCTGCTATTAAGATTAATTGTGATAACTAGGCTACATTATATAAGGTTTCAAACAAAACTTATACTGGAAAATTTAGACATATTAGTTTGAGACATCAAATTTCGAGGCAATTACTCAAAGAAGGAGCAATTACAATTGACTATGTTGAAACGAACAAGAATTTAGCAGATCCCCTTACTAAATATCTTGTTAGAGAAATGATATATATCACCTTAAAAGGAATGGGACTAAGTTCTATAAAATAAATCAACTATATTTAATGGGAACACAACTTATGTCTTGAAAATATAGACAGAGTTCAATGTGGTACCGACAAGTTAAATGATAGTCATGGAACACTGGGATTTTATGTGTAAAAATCCGTTCCTATGCGCCTAGTGTTGGTATTCTGCATGATAGAGGATGACGTTTACTTCTTAATAAATCATATAAATATGAATCGCAAAATCACTGAAGTTTATTTACCTATATGAGTGATGAAAGTGTGACCGCTTTCTATGGAACTAAGACCGATCCTAAGGCACTCATAAAATTAGGATAAGCACAAGGCCATAAATGTGCATGCTAATAGAACACTCTTCAACACCGAGATCGGTATGTGTAATGGTTTTGGCTCATCTCAAAGTGTCCTTGATTCAATCTACGTTCACCACAATACCTTGATGAATCTTTGAATTATTTTCACTAAGTGAATGTTCAAGTCTGAAAGACATTTCTCATTTATGTACTAGATTTCAACGATAATGCCCGAAGCTTTATTACTATATATATACTCTTCTATATTCAATTCCTTATTTGTGAGTATTTTGAAATGGTGGGGAATTGTTGGAATTTTAAAATATAATTTATTAATTAAATTATTATTCAGTTTTATTTTTGAAATATAGTTTAGTATTTATATTGTGTAAGCGAGTTTTTAATTATTGAGTTTTTATATTGGATCTTCTAGTAGAGAGAGAAAGCCAAAGCAGAATGGGTGTAAATGAGGTGGGTATGTTTTAGTGTCCCACATTGAAACTTTACAAGAAAGTGAAAGGGTTTATAACTAAAAGACAAAATATGACTATTAGTCATCTAGTCAAAGAGGCTATGCTATGGTGCTTTGAGGTGGTGAAAAGCACAAACAATCACGACACGCGACGTGTGTTCGTGCGATCGCACGACATGCGAACGAGCGATTAGGTGACTTAGGGCGCTTTGATGGCACACTTGGAAATTCGCACGTACGCAACGTCGCTTGAAGTGCGGGAGCCTAAAATTTTGTCAAAGTCAACCATATTAACGACTGTAATTGATCGATCATATAAAAGGATGTTATAACCCAAGCGGGTTGATGTAAATTGTTGTAACACCCCGCTTAAAATAATAATGGGTGGCCAGCCCTATACTATATTAAATCAGGAATTCCAGATGGTCCAGTCTCAACATCAATTGTCGGTACTATATAATATAGGACTAACTACCCGATATCAAATAAGCGAGATGTTAGAATAAATTAAAACATGCAACATACAACAAACCAGCACTATAACACTACTCATAAATGAATAAAAGATTAAACCCAAAAATCTAGGTTTTGATATTTATACCCAAAATCCATTTCTTTAACCCACCAATTATGAAATGAAATACACAAATAGCTATTTAGCAAGATTAAACACTTGCCTCAATTTTTGTAGAGGTTGAACCATCCTCGGTGTCACGTTTGGGCCGGAATCCCCAAGCTTTTCTTCCTCTCTCTCTTCTTTCCTTCTTCTTTCTCTCTCTAGGGCTTTTTCTCTCTTTATCAAAATGAGAAAGGCTTGATCCGTAAGCCTTAAATCCTTTAAAACAACAAACCCAGTTTTAAATGTTAATACACACTTTAAATGACTCGTTTACTCCAATTCGAGCCAAAATAACTTAAAAACATTCCGGAGCCGAAATAAAACCCCATAACAGTCATTTGGACTATCTCGACCCTTCCGGAATCGATGGTGCCCTCAAAATCATCATCCGGAATACTTTAAAATATTCTCTATTTTTGGGCCTCAACTCCCAAATTTTGAAATTCTCCAATTTAATTAAATTGTATTTTCCCAAAATTTAATTTCTCAGTCTCAAAAGTCTTGGCGTGTTACAATCTTCCCCCCTTACAAAAATTTCGTCCGCAAAATTTAAGATGAGCCTAGGACCTCAATATCATCTAGTCCTTACATCAATCCTCAAGATCACTATGCCGATCCTTTCTAGTTCTCACGTCGAACCATACGGATTTTAAAAACAAACAACTACCCCGGGGTGCCCATACACCCCGTATCCGAGTTTCCACTCGTAAAATCATAATCAGGCTCCATTAGCCTCAAATTTTAAGATAACCCTCGGTAATATAATCTATAACAATATACTAAATATATAAAAGTTTGAAAATTCCCAATGGTTAAACTCCTCAATTCCTGACGCTATTTACCTTCGTGCGGGGGAGGTCTCGCAAGAGAAATCCAAACAAGGAACCCTCCCAATACACTACTGTGTAGCTAGGTCGGGGATTGAGATTAGTTGAACCAGGGTTAAGGTGTTATAAAAAGATTTTCTTCATATTTCAGATATTGCCCGAGGGCCTATACAATAATACGATATATATATATTCCGCGTCTTTCGACACGCCAAACAAACACCTTATGTTTAGGACACAAGGCCTCAACAAATACAATACTCTAGCCAATGCCTAGTTCTCAAAACTAGCGCAACTATGAGCTAAACTATCCGCTCCACATAAATCTACCAAACTCTGAACCTCTCAGTTATGAAATTCCTCTACATCACATCAACACTTATATGAAAAAATAAATTCTTCCCTCAATGGGATACTAAAACTTCCCTACTATTTCGTTACGAAAAGGTGTATCATCTCCAGAGATGCCATACAAAGGCCACACTTTCTTATTTCCTCCTCTAGGAAAATTTCATACACCCTAACGGTGTAGCGGCTAGCTACTCATCACACCTTACGCGCGATGTTCCCAATCATTACACAAAACGTAACTCGAACCCAAAGAAAGGTATTCTACCTTATAATTCCATAACCTAATGGTTTCCCCTCACCCTAGAATCTCAACTCAGGGTCCTCAACTCCTTCCAGGAAAATCATTATCCCTAAGCCTATTTCTTCACAAGAGAAACATCTTCCTCAAAATCATTCCTAACCATTTTGAAGGATAAACACGATGGCGACAACCGAAAACTCCCTCAGTCCTGCATAATGAAACTGAGTCTCCAAATTTATTACTCTCACTTCCCAGAAGGCAATACTCCCAATATTGGGATAACTCCACACACCTCACGTCGGGAAAAGTCACCAACACCAGGTTTTCTAACGAAGGTTAACAGATTTCTCAATCTAAACCTCCCAAAGACTACACTATATTTCTCTCCTCAGACTTATTTTACTAAGTCCAAGGTTCGCCATTTGAGTAAATTTTCCTTTCTTACTCAACTGTAGATAAATCCCTCACACCACTGCGAGAAATCTCCTCAAAATCTCCACCGGAATCGGGGAAAACAAATACCCCCGATTAAAGCGTACCCAAAATATGCTATGGGTTTTGTACTTCTAAACCTATTCTTTCCTAGATGGAAAAATCTAGGCGAAGTCTGAAACGAAACAAGAGCAACTGTTATCAGAACGCCAATCAAGTGAATATACTTCACAGAAGAAAACAACGCAGTGAACACAACAGTCCTATTTGTAGGGCTTTATGTCAAGAACGTTAGCGGAATAATCCATAACTCACACAGATCCTAAGGACTTTAGAACCTGATGCTCTGATACCATCTGTAACACCCCGCTTAAAATAATAACGGGTGGCCAGCCCTATACTATATTAAATCAGGAATTCCAGATGGTCCAGTCTCAACATCAACTGTCGGTACTATATAATATAGGACTAACTACCCGATATCAAATAAGTGAGATGTTAGAATAAATTAAAACATGCAACATACAACAAACCAACACTATAACACTACTCATAAATGAATAAAATATACATGAGAGAGCTAAGATAAATGAAATGCTAGAAATAAAAAGAACTAAATAAATACAACCGAAATGTACTACAAAAAGTAGACCCGAATAAGCTGTCGGGTCACAGCCAATACAATAACTGAAATGGAATAAATATAAACATGTATATAAATATCCCTTGGGTACAAACCCGATGTACAACATGAATCCTACCTAGAATTTTAAAGAAGCAGGAAGCGGCTACTAGATACATCCCGCAACAGTCCTCACCTGTCACGGCTCCCAAGACTCAGGATAGAAGGTCATCCGGCATCCATGCGGTAGGATACCTGTGGAAAATACATATATATATATATATATATATATATATATATATATATATATATATATATATATATATATACAAGCAGGAGAGAAAAGAAAACGGGTCAGAGCCCCGATTGCGAAAAATATTTAGCAAGTGTGTTAACCGTGCATAATAAATACCGGTGTACTTATCTCATAATTAAAGTGATACCGCACTCTCGTGAAACCCCAACTCACCTCTCATCTAAAGGTGCGCACCTATTCGCGTCCTCAAGTTTTAGTTAAATTACCCCGTATTGTTATTAGGACAACCTAACTTATCATAGGACTAGCCTATACCCACGAGAGCTACTTACCCAATAAACCAAGGATCTACCCTTATCTAATCCCACTAGGTTATGATAACAACAATTATGCAATAAAAGGCTTAAGGGAATCCAATTTATAATTTCATAAATCATAATCCTTAATACGTTACCCCCATATATATATATATATAGGCTAAAATATAAGAATTGATATGTAAATATCATGCACATGGAATATTGGCAAAACCTCTCTCTAATCTCAAACTTGTACTACGTTTCATGCGTGGGGAGTCTCGCAAAGCGAAATCCAAACAAGGAACCGCTCCGTTACACTACTCCTGACAAGGTCAA
Source organism: Sambucus nigra (assembly GCA_949130495.1). Classification (NCBI taxonomy): domain Eukaryota; kingdom Viridiplantae; phylum Streptophyta; class Magnoliopsida; order Dipsacales; family Adoxaceae; genus Sambucus; species Sambucus nigra. Next base: position 125,980,677 of record OX422215.1, read on the forward strand.
GACCATAGATCCGAGATGCCACAAATAGAATTACTTCTCTCAAATCTCAACATGGCACTGCGTTTCGTGCGTGAGGCGTCTCGCAAAGCGAAATCCAAACAAGGAACCCCCTCGTTACACTACTCCTGGGCAATGTCGATCCTAGAGATCCATAATCCTTAACATACAATTTAATACTACCATTACACTAAATTCCTAAACTACAATATGAAAACAACTAAAAATCTCTAATAATATCCTTGGGATGATGTAACCGAAGTATTCCTCAAATACGATACATCAACCCCCAACTAATTTGGTACACTATAATCATCCAAGATGTACCCCAATAGAAATACAATATCCTCTCATCTATAGGATATATATAAATATATATAAATATATATATATATATATATATATATATATATATATATATATATATAGGAGAAGGCTCACCTACATCATCCTCTATACATCATCCATGCATCACGCTTAATTACAGGCCCTAAAAAACTTTTTTTTTCAAATTTATATTTTTCCCTTGAAATTAACCTTCTAATCAACCCATATGTAAAAAATTATGTCAAAATACATTTTGTAACTATTTTTAAAAAATCCACAAAAAACTGCTAAAAATACCTTATTTATAAGGGTCTGCGCCAGCAGTTTTTTATGGATTTTTTAAAAATAGCTACAAAATGTATTTTGACCTAATTTTTTTCATATGTGTTGATTGGAAGGTTAATTTCAAGGGAAAAATATAAAATTTGAAAAAAAATGTTTTCTAGAGCCTAGAATTAGGTGTGATGTATGGTGTGATGTATAGTGCATGATGTAGGTGAGCCTTCCTCTCTCTCTCTCTCTCTCTCTATATATATATATATATATATATATATATATATATATATATATATATATATATATATATATATATATATATATATATATATATAGGTATTTTATTCCAACCATATATATATATATATATATACCATCATCATCCATCAATTAGCCAAGTGTACATACTGCATATGATGTACAAGGCCATGCACACAATATACCCGACTATATATATATTGCCGATAAACTGCATCAATGCTATCATCTTCCCAGTGCCCGGCTCATGTAGCAATACTGGGGCCACCATGGTGGGACTAAACGACACCCATCTCATGGTAAACTCACGCACACGACGTCCCGGGAAGCGATCATAGCTCCAAACCGACAATGAGACGAAACATACCCACCACGTCTCATCCCCAAAAATAAATATATATATATATCATATAATAGCACACGGGACGACTATGACCTGGGGAATATCCACACCCTGCTTTTCTAGCCAGGATGCTCACCCTCTACGGGCGCAACTTCCCAATGATAGCATGAGCGGGGTATGCTTAACCAAATAAGTATATATCATTCACATGCACAATATATACACATCCATATGATCCAATCATATGATCAAATATTAAACTATCATATAAGATTTAAATATCCATACCATGTATATCCATACATAAATATATCCATATATATATATATATATACATACAGATATATATATCAACACATATTCACATATCCTTATATCTATATATATAAACTAATTCTCGTCCATATGTATAAGATATATATATATATATATATATATATACATAATCCTCAATATACAAGCCGTCACCACCATTTCCATTAAATTCACCTCGATATGTGAATACAATCCCTCACTTGAAACATATTCAATCATCTTCCTATGATGAATAGTCTCCCAAAACCATATGTATATATCTATACCTATATTTTCAACATTAGGGCTATCACCCAAGAGTTTGCGTAGGAATTCCATCACTACACATTTCATATATATCTGAGAGTACATTAAAGAATCTAGTAATCATTTTGACTATTGGTTTACACATAACTAAGGGTATGCAACTACTCTCTTCCATTCTGCCCCAAATCGTATCTTAATAATATCCTATCCTTATAAGGATTTGACATAAGGGTTGGCCTAGAATCTCACAACATACCCTCACAATTTTCTCTAAGAGTTTTCAGCCTCACATCACATCTATACTTACTTTTAATCTACAATTTGGATTCCTCAATCCCAAAAGGTTTCCCCAAAATATCTATACACAACTCCAATACAGACATGGATACATTTCTCCCAAATACCCTAAGGAGTCCCCAAAATCTTAATAAGTGAGAAACTCCTTCAATGTCTCCAAGAACATGTGACAGCCCGCCCAAATAAATACCGGGTGATCAGTCCTATATCAAATTTAAAACAGGAATCTCAGGGGTTCATTCTTAGCATCACTGTCGAAAACTTTTTAAAACTTTACTAACCACCTAGTATTCAAAAAGACTGATGTCAAATTTTATCTTTTTATTAAACAATTAAATATGCATGTTAAATAACAAATAAACCATACATCCAAACCATGAGTCTAAAACAGTACTAAATGACTAAATGACATGCCGAATAAACAATTAGCTCAAAATTCCAATAATAATAATTCAATAAATGAATACATAAACCAAATACTGAGTCTAAAAGTAAAAAGGGGAAACATGACCTGAATGAATCTACAACTGAGATAAGAATCCTACTCTAGGAATAAAGAAATGATACGTCTAAATCAAATCCTGCAACCATCCACAATGTTACAGATGCGTAACCCTGGAATAGATAAGTCAACTATGGCATCCCTGTGGTTGGACACCTGTTAATATACATATACATAGACAAGAGAGAAGAAGTACAAGAAAGGGGTCAGAACCCGATTTATAAAAATGTTTCGCAAGCATTTTATTGCAATAAATGAAATGCGTAGTATATAATGTTCATAATTGCTTTTACGGTCCCACTCTTTTGAGGACAATCTCACCTCTCTTCTATAGTGCACACCTATCGCATTCATTTATTCCGCCTAGCCATCTGACACACTTCTAACTAGGAAAAAGGCTTATCCTTCTAGTTACCCCTAGTAGTAGTATATCATATTTGATCTCAACAATTATCATTTTTAAATAAGTGTTATCACACTAAAGTCAAGTATTTACTATTTACGTTTATATAAGATTTCACTATCTTAATAGTCTGTAATTATCTCATTGTAGATATACCATAAGCATACATATATATCCCTCACTATTATATATATGTATTAACACAATCTTAATAGCCTACAATTATCACATTGTAATTATATCACAAGTATACATATATATCCACCACCATTATATATATATATATACTAACACAACACCCTAAGGATACACCTATAGTGCATTGCATACTCTGCTATCATGTCCCGGTACGTCTCGTACTCAAACAAAGACTATCGGTTCGGAAATGTCCCACGAACCATATAAACAAATCACACATATTGGCGGCGAACATAGTTCACATACCTATGGGTCACGCACATACCTACGCTCCCATAGTCGGCGGACTTATCAACTCACAAATAAGTCTTTCACAGTCCTATGTTCTGAGATACAAGTCAAATATCCCCCCGAAGGTCACTCAGGATAAGACCGTCTCTACACAACCCCCCGCGATAGCAAGCAGCTAGGTATGTCATACACATAATAAAACAATCAAATATGTATTCACGCACCCTATTAAAATATTAGGTATTCACACAACCTTTCATTGTTTTACGTATTCACACAACCTATCATTGTTTTAGGTATTCCCGTAACCTATTATCATTTTTCTATTGGATTATGTATTCCCATATTTATATATATAATTCACACATTCATATATATATATATACATATATTCCAATTATTACTAGTTCGCTCGTATTAAATACGATCCAATACCAAAATAACTACATCCCACTATTTAATATAATTTATATAATTATATATCTCACCTCATATATACTTGATTAAGTTCATATTAGTCTCTTAAAGTTCCCAACAATTTTTAGTTTCAATTCGGGAAAGTTTCATCACTAATTAAAACTCCAAGGGTATTTTAGACATTTCACAATATATGCCTCAGTAATGAAATTCCTAGTACTGCGTACTACTCTCCATTTGCTATGCGTGGCCACAAACGGCACGTAAATCCGAATTCGTATGACAAAGTTATGCTCATTTAAAGTTGTGCTAAAAATCAAATAACTCGTTCCGTCTTCAAGGGTATTTAGACCTTTCAATTTTTTGTGTCTAATTAAAAACATTCCCAGGACAGCGTAATACTCTTCGCTATCTATGTGTGTCCGTGAACGGCACACTAATCCGAGTCCGTATGCCAAAAGTTAGGGCATTATAAAGATTCACCTCAAAGAAGATTTAAAAAAAAAACCTTTCTTAAAAAGTTTTCCCACATTCTGCCCAGATTCATAAATTGATGTTTTGAGGCATTTTGGAGCAGTTTTGGAGGAAGCGCGTGAGACAACAAAATGTAGAAAACGCGATTTTCTACAGGGCATTGCGGACAGAATCGCCATTAAAGCTCCAAAACCTTCGATTATACCCAGATCTTTTAACCCAAAAACCTCCCAAGATTCATCCTAAATCCACCCAAACTTCATCATTAACAATTTCTTCCAACAATACCACTAATGGAGATTCAAAAACCAAGATCTAATCATGTTGTTCACTTCTCAAATTAAGTTATAATTTCACTATTAACCCAATTTCTCACAAAGTTAAAAATCCCCTATCAATGGTTATTCTTCATCTTCTTCACCATAAACCCACAAATTTCAATTCAAATTCCTACTTCCAAATTTCCATAATTAATTGACATAATTACAACTATTTACATCATTAACTACAACTCAAATTAAAGCAAGAAAACACTTGCCTTGGGGGATTAAATCCGACGATCCCATATCGAAATTCTTGCCCGGATTGCTCTCGTCATCCTTCTTTCCTTCTTCTTCTTTCTCCTCTCTCAACCCTTTGTGTTTTGGAATGACTCATGGCTGCCCAACACGCTTAAACCTAGGTTAAAATTCCTCAATCCCGTAATTAAGCCTATTGGCCAATTAAAAATGACTTAAATGCCCCCGTATGGGCTCGATCATGTCTAAAAATGCCCCGAGACCCATTTACTACCCCCGGGTACTCTTTTCCGACTATCTCGACCCTTCCGGACTCAACCGTGCACTCAGAATTGTCATCCGAGATACTTTATAAAATTTTCCAATTTCAACCTCAAAATGCGACACATGTGAAAATTTTCAATAACCCGAATTAATTTGAATTTCTAAATCCCCAAATTTAAATAATAAATTATACATCTCCAAATTCAATAATTTCTCCAATTTAAATAAATTAAATTTAAATCACCAAATTAAATGAATTTCTCCAAATTAAATAAATCCAACTCACTAATTTAATTAATTTATATATCCTCTAAAATATGGGGTGTTACATACTTCTCCCCTTACAACGGAATTTCGTCCTCGAAATTCAGATAAGACTAGTACTTAAAGCTTCAGATATAATCTCGTACACCTTCATCCTTTCCCACACAATCTAAATCGTTATGATGTTCTCATTACACTTCTCCTAGCGATACCCCTTAGTCCAACAGCCCCTACACTACCGTTCAATCCTGTGGCCAATTTGCTTTAGTCATCTTATATTAAAATGTTCCATCATATAATGTATCATCAACTTCTGACACTACTATGAGCCTAACCACTAACGGCTATAATACTTCCTTTACTGGGGAATACTCCAGCATCCCCCTGCGATAACTCCCTTATTCGTTTACTCTTTTGGCATATGTATTTCTACATCTATCGACCGCAGATAATATATAAAAATTTAACTATCTAGGGTGCCCATACACCCTATATGCTGCACATAACTACCCAATTCAACTTAACGTAATAAACTTGCTATAATTAAGCTTTTCATATTTGAGCTGATTATACGGTGAGTTATACTAAACTACCCTACCAATTGCAACTTAATTATCATTTAGGTTATCCCACCGATCTACTCGTGGTGAAAGTGTTCCACAAAGTGTTCTCACATCAACACTATACGGCTCTATCGGCCTTAAGTCGTAGTATAATTATCAACTCATAGTTATAACTATATATGTATAATAACCACGGTACCAAACCTATGTCCTGTGGCCAAACAACTCCCCACTTCCAACGTTGTGCTAAGTTTCATGCGTGGGATGTCTCGCAAAGTGAAATCCAAATAATGAACCCTCCCGATACACTACTACCTAACATTGTTGGTCGTTGAGATCCGTTAGGCCCTCAGTCCATAGCACATACCCCCCAAATCCCCGTCTCTTAACATAAAAGTATATTCGTTCACTCCCATATTACACAAGACAATATATAATACGGTTCTTTTACTATCACCAGTTTCTTAGCGCGAATAAATCACGAGCTATATCTCTCCGCTCAATAATAAGTTAGTATACCCTGAATCACATCAGTAAATGTCCCTACTCATCGGGATTACATATAACAATGCCAACATATTCTTATATGTCTATTATGAAACACAATATCAAATATATACACGTATATGCACACTATAATATATATATTCATCCAGTGGCCCTATATTTTTAATAGCTCTCAACTTAAGGTGTTTTCCCTACACGTTCAGTAACTAAAATTTTAAAACCGATGCATTAGCATCCAACTACGTCTCGTCACCGCAGACATAAATTAAGGTCCCTACATGTAACATCCTGTAACTAAGTTCAAAGAAATTTCTCAATGTACTATTCTCTAACATTTTCAACAAAATTCGTAGGTCCAAAGCACATAACTTAGATATCACGAATCCTGTCTCTCGACACATTATTTAATTTGCCTATGCCCACGTCTCTCAAGGCATCACACAATACGGTGTTCTAGCTATCACTTAATTCTCAACATGTAAACAATAATGATCTAAATCTTTAAGCTCAACGGTTGCCTGATATACCTTGAATTACATTGGTAAAAGTCCCCACTCACTAGGATTTAAACATAACCAGACAACTATACTCGTCGAAGTCTATGGTATAATACAATATATATATATATATTGACTCGACCCTCCTCCGGGTGATGATTCATGAAGTAGAATGTCTTACCCTGACACAGCGAGCACCATAGACTTCCCATACAGTCTACTATTGCTCCAACCCTCGGTATACAGTCACTACGCAAGATAAAAATATGCTCCCTTTCATATCCCTCAAAAGGAAAAAAAAATCTATCACATAATATACGACACCCTCCTAGTGTCCTCACCTGCTCCCCTGCAGATGGAACTAACGAGAGCCCTGTTACGCGACGACAAAGATATGTACACTATTTTAATATTCACGGCATCTCTACTAAACCCGTTTCACATGTGAATTTAGTATTAACAAACTACTGCCACGCAGAACATATCTCAATCACCTCGAGTGGCGGTTCAAATGGTTCTGGGACATAACGCCCTCGTCCTAACCGAACCAAAACTTCTTATAACTGTTGCCCCTACTAGGCATCCCATTTCTATCCCCGATTCGCGATAAACATGGTATACACATGTGTTCTTACTCTTTACACATAGGACACCTCTCCATGTTATCTTCCTTGCCTGATCATCGGGTCCCTGATTGCTACCCCCGTTGTTCATTTGGCTTCGCTGGCCCTCTTGGACTTGTTGTTGTCCTCAATGGCCCTGACTGAATCCACCATTACTTGGTAGAAATTCAATTTAATCGAAACATTTAACTGGGTCCCTACTGGGTATACCATCATGTGGTGCTTCACTAACACCGTTAAATTCAGTCTTTCTTTTCAGCTCAATTTTCAATTCTCAAGATTCACTTCCCATGGAAGCGTTAATATAAACTTGTAACGCACAACCTTGATGATGTCGACACTAGTCATCTTATTCGGATTTTACACTCACGCTTTTGTATTCAACTCACGAGTCCATTAATAACTTATGTACCCTTCATATACTTCGTATCCCCTTCGTCGGGTACGAAGTTCACTAACCAAGTTAACTTCTCTCTCGCGATCAGTTTCTATCTTGCTCACTTGTGATAAGTTTCGAAACTTCATTCGCACCCCTGTCCGAACAACAGATCGAAAATCTAACGATTAAATTGTACTCAAATTTTTCATTTAATCCCATATTCTTCTTATATATAGTGACTGGCTCTTGTCACTTTACGTTGCTCCTATGAGCTTGAAATTTTATTGTCCAAAATTTACTACTGAGTATCGTTGTACTCTACCCTACATAGTTGTCGTTGGATTTCTCCTTCCATTGGTTTATCACACTTCCTCTTTTTTTTTGGATTCTTATCGATGGCTCCTCGAAAGAGTCCTTTCGACTTTCCCCACCCCTTGCCGACTACGTTGGGTGAGTGTAAGATTTTCACCATTGTCATCCTTGATTGTGCTACGGGAAACTACTGTCCCCGAGATTTTCCTATCATCACTTTTCTAAACAACAATTGTGGTGGCTTCTATCGCCATTACTATTTTCAGATTACTCTATTGCTTCTGCCGCCTTCCTCCTGCATTCCTTCTAACGGTCCCCGTTGATTGTCCTATAATGTTCGGTGTCCGAAGCCTAACCGCACTCGTACATAAATCACATCAACTATACTTGATAGCAGGAGAACGAAATCACATACGTAGATGAATTCAACAATCCTATCATAAGGATCTACATCAAAGAACGCTAAACTGAAACGTGAAAAGCCATACAGATCCTAAGGACACTAGAACCTGATGCTCTGATACCACCTGTGACACCCCGCCCAAATAAATACCGGGTGATCAGTCCTATATCAAATTTAAAACAGGAATCTCAGGGGTTCATTCTTAGCATCACTGTCGAAAATGTTTTAAAACTTTACTAACCACCTAGTATTCAAAAAGACTGATGTCAAATTTTATCTTTTAATTAAACAATTAAATATGCATGCTTAATAACAAATAAACCATACATCCAAACCATGAGTCTAAAACAGTACTAAATGACTAAATGACATGCCGAATAAACAATCAGCTCAAAATCCCAATAATAATAATTCAATAAATGAATACATAAACCAAATATTGAGTCTAAAAGTAAAAAGGGGAAACATGACCTGAATGAATCTACAACTGAGATAAGAATCCTACTCTAGGAATAAAGAAATGATACGTCTAAATCAAATCCTGCAACCATCCACAATGTTGCAGCTGCGTAACCCTGGAATAGATAAGTCAACTATGGCATCCCTGTGGCTGGACACCTGTTAATATACATATACATAGACAAGAGAGAAGAAGTACAAGAAACGGGTCAGAACCCGATTTATAAAAATGTTTAGCAAGCATTTTATTGCAATAAATGAAATGCGTAGTATATAATGTTCAAAATTGCTTTTACGGTCCCACTCTCTTGAGGACAATCTCACCTCTCTTCTATAGTGTACACCTATCGCATTCATTTATTCCGCCTAACCATCTGACACACTTCTAACTAGGAAAAAGTTTTATCCTTCTAGTTACCCCTAGTAGTAGTATATCATATTTGATCTCAACAATTATCATTTTTAAATAAGTGTTATCACACTAAAGTCAAGTATTTACTATTTACGTTTATATAAGATTTCACTATCTTAATAGTCTGTAATTATCTCATTGTAGATATACCATAAGCATACATATATATCCCTCACTATTATATATATGTATTAACACAATCTTAATAGCCTACAATTATCACATTGTAATTATATCACAAGTATACATATATATCCACCACCATTATATATATATATATACTAACACAACACCCTAAGGATACACCTATAGTGCATTGCATACTCTGCTATCATGTCCCGGTACGTCTCGTACTCAAACAAGGACTATCGGTTCGGAAATGTCCCACGAACCATATAAACAAATCACACATATTAGCGGCGAACATAGTTCACATACCTATGGGTCACGCACATACCTATGCTCCCATAGTCAGCGGACTTATCAACTCACAAATAAGTCTTTCACAGTCCTATATTCTGAGATACAAGTCAAATATCCTCCCGAAGGTCACTCAGGATAAGACCGTCTCTACACAACCCCCCGCGATAGCAAGCAGCTAGGTATGTCATACACATAATAAAACAATCAAATATGTATTCACGCACCCTATTAAAATATTAGGTATTCACACAACCTTTCATTGTTTTACGTATTCACACAACCTATCATTGTTTTAGGTATTCCCGTAACCTATTATCATTTTTCTATTGGATTATGTATTCCCATATTTATATATATAATTCACACATTCATATATATATACATATATTCCAATTATTACTAGTTCGCTCGTATTAAATACGATCCAATACCAAAATAACTACATCCCACTATTTAATATAATTTATATAATTATATATCTCACCTCATATATACTTGATTAAGTTCATATTAGTCTCACAAAGTTCCCAACAATTTTTAGTTTCAATTCGGGAAAGTTTCATCACTAATTAAAACTCCAAGGGTATTTTAGACATTTCACAATATATGCCTCAGTAATGAAATTCCTAGTACTGCGTACTACTCTCCATTTTCTATGCGTGGCCACAAACGGCACGTAAATCCGAATTCGTATGACAAAGTTATGCTCATTTAGAGTTGTGCTAAAAATCAAATAACTCGTTCCGTCTTCAAGGGTATTTAGACCTTTCAATTTTTTGTGTCTAATTAAAAACATTCCCAGGACAGCGTAATACTCTTCGCTATCTATGTGTGGCCGTGAATGACACACTAATCCGAGTCCGTATGCCAAAGGTTAGGGCATTATAAAGATTCACCTCAAAGAAGATTTTAAAAAAAACCTTTCTTAAAAAGTTTTCCCACATTTTGCCCAGATTCATAAATTGATGTTTTGAGGCATTTTGGAGCTGTTTTGGAGGAAGCGCGTGAGACAACAAAATGTAGAAAATGCGATTTTCTACAGGGCATCGCGGACAGAATCTCCATTAAAGCTCCAAAACCTTCGATTATACCCAGGTCTTTTAACCCAAAAACCTCCCAAGATTCATCCTAAATCCACCCAAACTTCATCATTAACAATTTCTTCCAACAATACCACTAATGGAGATTCAAAAACCAAGATCTAATCATGTTGTTCACTTCTCAAATTAAGTTATAATTTCACTATTAACCCAATTTCTCACAAAGTTAAAAATCCCCTATCAATGGTTATTCTTCATCTTCTTCACCATAAACCCACAAATTTCAATTCAAATTCCTACTTCCAAATTTCCATAATTAATTGACATAATTACAACTATTTGCATCATTAACTACAACTCAAATTAAAGCAAGAAAACACTTGCCTTGGGGGATTAAATCCGACGATCCCATATCGAAATTCTTGCCCGGATTGCTCTCGTCATCCTTCTTTCCTTCTTCTTCTTTCTCCTTTCTCTCCTCTCTCAACCCTTTGTGTTTTGAAATGACTCATGGCTGCCCAACACGCTTAAACCTAGGTTAAAATTCCTCAATCCCGTAATTAAGCCTATTGGCCAATTAAAAATGACTTAAATGCCCCCGTATGGGCTCGATCATGTCTAAAAATGCCCCGAGACCCATTTACTACCCCCGGGTACTCTTTTCCGACTATCTCGACCCTTCCGGACTCAACCGTGCACTCAGAATTGTCATCCGAGATACTTTATAAAATTTTCCAATTTCAACCTCAAAATGCGACACATGTGAAAATTTTCAATAACCCGAATTAATTTGAATTTCTAAATCCCCAAATTTAAATAATAAATTCTACATCTCCAAATTCAATAATTTCTCCAATTTAAATAAATTAAATTTAAATCACCAAATTAAATGAATTTCTCCAAATTAAATAAATCCAACTCACTAATTTAATTAATTTATATATCCTTTAAAATATGGGGTGTTACAGAACATATCTCTCACATCATAAGATAAGGTCCCCAAAGCAATAAACCCCACCAAAAAGGGTTTGGAATCACTATGGAGAAAACACCTCAAAATACCCTGTTTCCGAATCGATTCGACCCTATTCCGAATCGATTCGGCCTAGCGAATCGATTCGGCCTCCAAGGCGAATCGATTCGGGTCTAAAGACCTGGGCTACTGCCACAGGCCGAATCGATTCGGCTGGGGTCCGAATCGATTCGGTCAATGTAGACCTGCCAATTTCCCTGCACCGAATCGATTCGCTAATGGGGCGAATCGATTCGGGCCTGCAAATTTTGAAGGTTCTTCTTCTTCATAAAAAACCCCCGAATTCTAAACCCTAAATTTCTCATTCTAACCCCCAAACCTTCATCAAATCATGAGTTTAAGCCCATTAACCAACTCAAAGTTGATCCCAACCATTTCTATGCCATTAAATCTCAATTTAAACATTGATTTCAAGATTAAACCCAAAAATCTAGGTTTTGATATTTATACCCAAAATCCATTTCTTTAACCCACCAATTATGAAATGAAATACACAAATAGCTATTTAGCAAGATTAAACACTTGCCTCAATTTTTGTAGAGGTTGAACCATCCTCGGTGTCGCGTTTGGGCTGGAATCCCCAAGCTTTTCTTCCTTTCTCTCTTCTTTCTCTTCTTCTTTCTCTCTCTAGGGCTTTTTCTCTCTTTCTCTAAATGAGAAAGGCTCGATCCGTAAGCCTTAAATCCTTTAAAACAACAAACCCAGTTTTAAATGTTAATACACACTTTAAATGACTCGTTTACTCCAATTCGAGCCAAAATAACTTAAAAACATTCCGGAGCCGAAATAAAACCCAATGACAGTCATTTGGACTATCTCGACCCTTCCGGAATCGATGGTGCCCTCAAAATCATCATCCAGAATACTTTAAAATATTCTCTATTTTTGGGCCTCAACTCCCAAATTTTGAAATTCTCCAATTTAATTAAATTGTATTTTCCCAAAATTTAATTTCTCAGTCTCAAAAGTCTTGGGGTGTTACAATTGTTAGATTGACTCGTGGTAATTTTTACAGGGGTGAATCCATTCGATTACGACAAGACATCAAATCTAGACCGTGCAATCAAAAGAATTCTAAAAAAATTGATCCAATGATTGTTGAATCACACAACATAAAGGAGGTGATTGTTCATGAATAACCACTAAAATGGCTATAAAAAGAGTTTCAGGACTCTATTTTGGACACTGAAAATTGTTCTGTTCTCCTCTCCCCATCCTCTAACTTCTGGTACTATCAGGTTCACATTTCACAGTGTTCTTGGTTTTATCAAATCGTACATAGTTTGAATCAAATAAGAAACATCATTACATTATATCCTAAATGAAAATATCTACTTCAACTCCATTGTGTACTCACGTTTTTCATCCAGAAGGGGAGGAATATTGCCAAAAGATAGCATTCCTAGAACGTGCCTTACAGTAACTTGGATTCATAATTATTATAATTCCTTTATAAATTTCCAACAGTTTTAGGTAATATTAATTCTGAAAAGAATAAAAGGAGCAGTAGCACAATCCATCCAAGTTATGAGTCGAGATTTGGTTCGACTGGATCATTTTGATGGAAATTTTTTTATCCGTTGGCAAGAGAAAATCGTGTTATTTCTCACATCTCTTACATCGACATAGATTCTATATGACGGGCTTGAACCTATTCCTGAACCCACACCCCAAAACATTGAAGATATTAATAAAAAAACATGTTGTGACACCCCTCTTAGATTAATAACGGGTGTCCAACCCTATACTAAGATACAATAGGAATCTCAAGTAGATCATCCTTAGCATCACTGTCGCGCAGACTAACAATTTGATAAACCACCCATAATTAACATAAACGGATGCCAAAAAATTTCAAAACAAACAAGAAACTACAAACCAACATAAATAACGACTACAAAACATGATAACATATATATGTGTACAATAAAAGATATACCCGAATAAGTTGTCGGGTCATAGACAATACAATATCCAGATGATAAAATGATAAAAGAGCTACAAATATACAACCCGCGAGAACATATAACCGATATACAAAATGGATCCTTAACTATATTTACAAGAATAGGAAGCGGCTACAACAAAATCCTATAACATTCTGGATCTTCTACAGCTCCAAGGACTCTGGATATAATAGGCATCACTAGTGTCCTTACAGAGGGACACCTAAAGTAATAAAATATGTATATCAAGAGGAAAATATAAACGGGTCAGAGCCTGAGGTTTGAAAATAGTTTTTGCAAGTGAATTAAAATGCAGAATAATTTTGAATGCACAATTTCATAATTAAAGTGGTGTCGCACTCTCTTGGGACTCAACCTCACCCCTCATCTATAGCGTGCACCTAACGTATGCATATGAACCTCAATTAAGCTATACAACAATTTTAGGGAAAAATCCTCTTAATTCTATGCCTAAGTCTCAATCGCGTAGCCTACTATCTCTACTACATAACCATATAACTACTTCTTCTATCGTCTCCTAAGTTTACTCCCAAACTTATACACTAATATAACTCAATTATATTCTCTCAGTTTTCTAATTATTGACTTCACAAGTTATTAGCATAATATATCCCACATCATCATTAATGCTAGTAATATACTCCCACTAATTTCACCTATACCTAAGGACTAAGGACCAACATCTCCCCACGCCCAATATTACGCTAAGTTTCATGCGTGGGACGTCTCGCAAAGCAAAATCTAAATAAGGATCCCCCGATACACTACCACCTATCATTGTGGATTGTGGGAATCCGTTGGGCCCTCGGTTCAAAGTATGCACCCGATTACTTCCCGTCTATAGGCATAAGCGTATACTTATCCACTATCATGCTACAAAAGACAAAACATAATATGCATATTTATAACTTTCTCTAGTTATAACATTAAGATATCACACACTATCTATAGAGCTTGTATAATATTACTTGCACGTATAATACAAGATTCATCATTCTCTAGCAAGTACACATACATAACACACATAATATATGTAGTCTAATAGTCTCTACAATGCTATCAACTTCCAAGGAGTCGTTCACATGTCCCTGGGTTACCAATTGTAGGACTAGCTCACACCGAACTTGGTAAGAGCCTAATCGTAATGAATGGGAAGCGACCATAGTTCTTCATTGGAAATGAGAACCAAATATACCCACAACATCTCACCCCTAATAAAAATCACATAATATAAATAATGTACGCTATGACCCGGGGACTATATGTAATACCCTGAGATTTTTTGGACAATAATTTATTTATTTGGGGAGAAATAAATGTTATTTTAATTGGATATTAATTAAATTGACATTTGAGGTTAAAATTTGAAGATGTTAGAAAGTGATTCCGATGACAATTCTGAGGGTGCGATTATTTTCGGAAGGGTCGAGATAGTCGAAATGACTATACTTGGAACTTATTTGGGTTCCGAAATATTTTAAATTTGTTTGGCTCGAATTAAAGTTACCGAGTCATTTAAAGTGTGTATTATCATTTAAAGTGGTGTATTTTGGATTCAAGGCTTAAAAGCCTATGGGAGAAGCCTTTCTCATTTAGAGAAAAGAGAAAGCCCTAGAAAGAGAGAGAGAGAGAGAAGAAGAAGAAGAAGAAGAAGAAGAAGAAGAAGAAGAAGAAGAAGAAGAAGAAGAAGAAAGAGAAGAAGAAGAAAGAGAAGAAGAAAAGAGGAAGATAAAGAAGAAAAGTTTGGGATCTCTGGAAAATCCGCGATTTTGAGGACGAATCAGACTCTACAAATTTGAGGCAAGTGATTAAACTTGCTAAATATTTGTTGTGTATCATTTATTTCATGATTTGTGGATAAATTTATGAAATTTGAGATAAATATGCTAAAACCTAGATTTTGTGTTAAATCTTACATTTGATGTATATATGATGAATTGGAGGTTGTAAATTTGTTGGGTTTATAAAATTGATGAGTTTTAATGTTGTGAGTATGTTTGGGTTGAATATTTGGGGTTTGAAGTAGGTATTGTGGAGTTTTTAAGAAGTTTAAAGTTGGTTGGTAAAAATGGAGTTTGGCCGAAATTACTAGTAAGGCCGGTCGACCGCAGCCTAGGGGTCGATCGATCACGCCTCAGGGTAGGGGCATACTGTCTTCGAGGTTAGGCATAATTGGAAAGAACGATTGACCGTGGTTGGGGGACTGATCGACCGGGCCTCTGTTTTTGGCTCATGTTTGGGAATTTAAGTTTATCCCCTTTCCTTTGGGTTTATATTTATGGAGCTTCCAAACTATTATATCATAGAGGATTTAGGATCTTAGAAAGTGAGAAGATGTTTGGGTATTATATCATAATGAAATTTAGTGCATATTTCCTCTCTCATCAAGCACATGAGAGAAAAATTTATAGATGATTGGATGTAAATGTTGGGGTTTTAGTGATTGATTTAGAGAGAGTGCGAATTTAAGTTATGGTATTGATTTAGTGGAAAATCCTCTTAGTGTCAAGGTTAATAATTGAAGAGTAATAAATGTTGATTGATGTGCATACGGATATAGAGAATATCCTCAACGTAAATTGAATTGAGAGAGTAATCAAAATAGAAGTGAGGTATGAACTTTAAGTGAGAAATTGTACAGTGTATACAAAGTGGGGAAGTTATATGAGTTATTGATGAATAGTACATCGAGAGTAAAATATACTAAATAATGATATTATTTCATTTACGCCTAAGAGCGTAATAAGAGTATGTAAATAATGTGATACATATACCTTGTGTGATGGTATACATTTATATGATGTGATGATGTATGTTTATCTTGTGTGTATGATATATATATATATATATATATATATATATATATATGTGTGTGTGTGTGTGTGTGTGTGTGTGTGTGTGTGTGTGTGCGTGTGAAGCATACCCCCTCTATGCTATCATGGGAAGTTACGCGATGTGGGTGAGGCCCCTAGCTTGAGGAGCAGGGCGCGTATAGTCCCCAGGTCATAGCGTCCATTTATTATTGTGCGATTTTTTTTATTAGGGGTGAGACGTAGTGGGTATGTTTCGTCTCATTTTCGGGGAGGAATTATGGTCGCTTCCCGTACGTTGTGCTATGGTTTTTACTAAGGCGGTGTGAGATTTTGACCGTTGGTACCCAGGATGATATGTGAGTGATTCCCTGGTAGATGATAGCATTGAGAACCTTCATCCTCAAGTTATAACTCGCTGGGATGGTTATTATTATACTTGTGTGAATAGTATATTAATTGTATATGATTATGTGATATCATATTTGTCTCTAGAGTAAAGAGACATAAGAAGATTGCTTGAATATCATTCTTGGAGATTTTATCCGGACAAATTGTGATGAATATATATTAAGGTGGAATTGTAGAGTAGATAATTATTATGATTATATATAGTACTTTGGGTATCGAGGGAATAATGGACCTCAACGACCAACATTGCTAAGGAGTAGTGTATTGGGGGGGTTCCTTGTTTGGATTTCGCTTGCGAGACGTCCCATGCACGAAACAAAGTGCAATGTTGGGAGTGAGAAGAAGTTAGTCCTTAGTGATCATATTTATATTAGTATATATCTCGACGATCGACAGTGCCAAGGAGTAGTTTATTGGGGGGGGGGTTCCTTGTTTGGATTTCGCTTGCGAAACGTCCCACGCACGAAATGCCATGCACTGTTGAGAATTGAGAATAATTAATTAATCATTTATAGAACAAGAGAATTTGGGTTATACGCGTCATGCATTGAGGGCATAATGAATCTTGATAATCAATACTGTCAAGAAGTAGTGTATCAGGGGGGTTCCTTATTTGGATTTCGCTTGCGAGACGTTCCACGCACAAAACACAGTGCAATATTGAGAATTGGGAGACGTTTAGTCCTTAGCACCTAGATGCTAATAACTCATATATATATATATATATATATATATATATATATATATTTGTGTCAATAGCTAGAATATGAGAACTTATAGTAAAAGAGAATGTTTACTTATACTTTATATGTTTAGAAAGTTGGCAAATAGATGAGAGTGGTAATATTTGGAGTTAAGAGATAATTTAGATGGATTTTAATTGAATATAAGAATTGGGAGTAAGTTAGATTACTTTACCCCTAGATATATTTGGGCATTTATTTGGAGATCATGTGCATACGCTTAGTTGTGCGCTTTAGTTGAGAGGTGAGTTAAATTTTATAGAGAGTACGACTCCCCTTTAATCATGTCATAATGCATTTATAATTTTTATGCATTTTAATGCACTTGCTATAAAAAAAAGGTTTTCACACCTCGGGCTCTGACCCGTTTATACTTCCTCTTTCCCTGTATATATATTGTATTATTTTAGGTGTTCCTTCGGAAGGATTCCTTTGATGATATCCATCCAGTGTATTCGTAGAGCTGCAGCAGTTGCGAGCTGTTGCAGAATTTTGTTATAGTCGATTCCTATCTTTTGTATATCTAGATTAGGATTCAGTTTCTATATCGGGTTTATACGCAAGTGTTGTAGATGTAGCACTTTTATTTCCTCGTTCACAGTTTATTGTATTGTTTGTAACCCGACAGCATATTCGGGTATTTTACTTTGTACATTATAGTGTACTCTTGTATTAGTCTCTTTTATATTATCATGTGTGTGTTCTCTATCATATTTAGTAGTTGTTATGTTGTTGGTTAGTTGTTACATAGTTTGTTTTATTAATGTTTTAAATCTTTTTTGGCACCCTCTTTTTATAGTAATGGGTATTTAGTCGTGTTTATTTAGTATCGTTTGTAGATGCTGAGAATGATCCACTTGATATTCCTGATTATTTTAGTATAGTGGTGGCCACCCGTTATTATTTTGAGCGGCGTGTCACACTATACTCTCCCTTATCCTCAAGCTAAGGAGATTCACCCACATCGCGCAACTTCCCTTGATAGCATTAGAGGGGTATGCTTCACACAAATATATATCATATACACAAGATATATACATTCGATCACATTATATATACAAACCATAACAAAAGTTGTATATATATATATATATATATATATATATATATATATATCACGTCCGCATGTATAAAAGTAACGAATCCATCTATATGTATATAACTCTCAATATACTAACCGATACACTCTCGCATACCTTTCCAATTCATTTTATTATTCAATCCCTCACATGTAATTTACTAATCCATCACACCAATGATATGAAAATCACCCAATTTATCAACACTAAGGACACACGACCTCTCTCACCTAGTCCATATTCAGCATTAAGAAAATTCCTACTACTCAGAGAATTTACAAAAGGATTCGGTATGCTAAACTTCCAGGTATACCTCCATAGTAACCCGAATTCATCTTCACGAGAATCCTCATTACTTGGAGGATTAATAAAAGAAAATAACACAATTTACTCTTATATACCTCTATTATAGCACCCAAAGTGGCCTCTCTTTTACATCCTAATATAAACCCTCACAATATATCACAAACATGTTTACTACACTCTAATAGAGGGTCCCTAAATAATAAAACCAATTGAAAAGGTTCAAAAACAGAATATGCAAAATAAAGTGACCGGACCGAACCGAGGGTTCTAAAAAATGAACTAGTTTGGGTCATAAAATTTGACAGAAAACCTTTAATGACCAGACCGATCCGGTGCCTCTTAAAAATGAACTGGTCCGGGTCTGTACAAATTTGTTCCCACTAGATTTGTACCCCAAAACCTTACTCTACACTTCATAATATTTACTCTACACTTCTAAAACCCAATTCTACTTAACTCTAATAATATCCTAATCATCAAAACCTAACACATAAAATTATCCCCACCATTTTTATCATCAACACCACAAATATAACCCTAAATATAAGATTTACTCATCAAATTTTAGGGTTTAACCATAAAAGCTCAAAATCAACAACAAAATTATGAGATAACTCTCACACACACAAATATTTAGCAAGTTTAATCACTTGCCTCACAGTTGTAGAGGTTGAATCTTCCTTGAAATCACGAATTTGAGCCAAAAAACTCCAAAGATCCAAGACTTCTCCTTTTCTCTTTCTCTTTCTATGGTTTTCTCTTTTCTCACAAATGAGATTGGCTAACTCATGAGCCTCTTAAGCCTTTAAATCCATAAATCCCAACTTTAAATGATAACACACACTTTAAATGACCCGTTTACTCAATTTTGAGTCAAATAGGTTCAAAACATTTCGAAACCCAAATAAAACTCCCGAGCAGTCATTTCTTGACCCATCCTGGATCAACCGCGCACTCTAAATTTTCATCCGAGATTCGAAATAAAAATAAATTTATTTCACCCCAAAAATTAAATTTCTAAGTCCTCGAACACACGGGGTGTTACACGTATGAAGAGGAAAGAAGACGAATTTATGTATCGAGGACACATTCTTAATGCATTATCTCAAACTATTTATAGTTCACATCAAATGATTCCTACGACAAAGGAATTATGAAAGGGATTGGCGATTAAATATCAAAATGAGTAAGCGAGTAACAATAAGTTTTCGATTTCTAACTATATGAATTATAAAATGACTAATGATAAATATGTCGTTGTGCAAGACCATGAACTCCGGAAAATAGTCGGTGATCTTAAGGCAGTCAGAATAAACCTTCAAAATGAATTTCAGGTGGGGGTGGTTGTTTCTAAACTTTCCTTCGCTTGGAATAGCTTTAAGAAAAAAATTAATCATGATGAAAAGAAATACATAGTTGAATCCCTTCTTCGTCATCTTCGTATTGAAGAAGATTCTTGTATTTGGGAAAAGAAGGAAGATCAAAGTGATAGTCATTCGAAGACAAATATGGTTGAGGATCAAATATTTAAAAGTGACAAAGATTCCAAACTCAAAGCAAATAATGATTTAAATTTCAAGAAACAAGGTGTAAATAAAAAGAAGAAAGTTAAATTCTACTTCTATGACAAACACTGTCACTTTTCTCTAGAGTGTCGAATTAGAAAGAAAGCATTTAAGGGAAAGCAAGTGGCAAAGGAAACCAATAATGTTAAAGAACTTATTTCAATGGTGTGTGAAGAAAATTCTGTGAATAATGAAGGTGGATGGTGGTTAGATACTAGCACAACTATTCATATCTACAAAGATCATTCTCTTTTCAAAACATATCAAGAGATCGACGGAAAGGAAGTAAAAATGGCAATAAACTCCTCACCAAAGTAATTAGAAAGGGCACCGTGGAATTGAAATTAACATTTGGTAAGGTTCTTACTTTGATTGATGTACTTCATGTACCGAAAATGTGTAAAAATATTGTGTGCGGAGATCATCTCAATAAGAGAGGTTTGAAACTTGTTTATGAGTCAGATAAGCTTGTCTTATCCGAAAATGGTCTGTTTATTGGTAAAGGGTACTATTGTAACGACATGATAACATTTAATATAATAAATACTATTATTGTCGTTTATATGGTTGACTCTATTTCTTTATGGCATAATAGATTAGGCCATGTTAATTATAGAAGTATAAAGAATATGACTAATCTAGGATTAATTTATGATTTTAAAATTGACCATTACGATAAATTTGAAGTTTGTGCTCAATCTAATATAACTAGAAAGTCATTTAAATCTATTTCGTGAACATCCGAAATGATTGATCTTATATATAGTATGTGTAATATGAAGAGTAATGTCACTCGTGGAGGAAATAAATATATTTTTAAACTTTTATCGATGAATACTCCATATATATATATATATACTATCGTATGCCCGTGCCTGAAGGCACGACAAAATTTTCCAAAGTACGTAATCGCGAAACGACAACAATTTTTCAAAGTATGTAATAGCAAAACGAAAAAAATTTCGAAGTGCGTAATTACAAAACCACAAATATTTCGTTCCTCGACAAAACAAAGTGTAATTTTAAAAAATTTGGCCATAATATTCTTTATTTATAGGACTATCCTGCCAAACGTTAGTGTTCTCAATTGGCAACAAAACCTCATGTCGTGTTTATTTTTGCAAAGTTTATTTTTGGTTAAAAAAACATTGGGTCGTGTTTGAGATAGGTAAACAATAATATTTAATGTCGTGTCGTGTTTAATTCAAAACAAAAAGTCGTAATTGCAAAAAACAATCGCTACCCGACAATAAAGTGAAATAAAAAAAACCATACTCAGTTGACTCACAATACATATTACTATATTCATATTCGGTTGGCACTATGATCATTAAACAAACCAAATCCATGGCAACAATATTCTCACATTAAAATTACAAAAAAAGGTACATCTAAATAAATGTACAATATTTCTATTCTAATTTAAAAAAAATTGGGCAGAGTTTCCTTTATTTATAGGACTATCCACCCTGTTTAAAAAAATAAAAATACTCAACAATAGCAATACTATAATACTCGAGGTCCATATTGGACCTCATTGTAATACCCCGTATTTTTGTGATATTTATTTATGGGATTAATTAAATTAAATGCGTATTAATTGGAAATTAATCAGGATTAAAATACTAGCGAGATGCGAGTTGGTATTTGAATATAATGTGCATATATGATTATATATGAATATTGAAGTATGAAATTTGTCGTGAGATTGAAATACGGCAATTTGGAAATTTTGTTGAGACGCGTGTGACAGTCGCGTCAGGGAAATATTTATTTTAATTAAAAAGTGAATTTTAGTTCTATTAACCGTATGGTCGTTTTGAGTGCGCCAACGCGTCCGGAAGGGTCGAAATAGCCATAAAACACCAGCCGGGGGTTTAGTTTGGGTCTCGGGGCATTTTTAGGCCATACCGGCAACGTATAAGGGTAGTTTGGTACGAAAATTAGGAATTAAAAAGCTGACTTGGTAATTACCCACTAAACCCACTAACCCATCTTAGGAATTAATGGGCTACGGGGGTTATTAGAAATTGTTCCAAAAGTTACTTAGGCAAAAACCCTAGCCACCATTGTTACTTGGAGAAGAAAGCTTGTAGAGAGAGAAGAGAGGAGGATTCTGCAGAGAGAAAGAGAGAATACTCCACCAAATCGACATCAAAATCAGAGATTCAAATAAGGCAAGTGGTTTAATTTCAAATAATTGCAGAGAATGCTTCTTCCATGCATAGAAATTGTTATAATCGTATTTTTTTGGGAGTTAGATGAAAAAACCCCATTAAATTTGGAACTAGAATCTTGCATATTGATGAGGAATTGCATGTAGAATTATATGTAGGCGATTATTCTAATGTTAATAATATCTTGGATGAAACAAAAACGGATTTTATTGGGCTCATTGATGATTTATAAATGTTAGGGTTCATGTTCATATAATTTGGGGATAAATGAAGGGATTTGAAGATTTGATGATGTTTAAGATGAGTTGGCCCATATAAACGTTTGATTATGACCTATGAATGTTTAGTACGAATTATGAACCTTAAAATGATGTTGGGACAATTTTTATGTGGGATTAGGAGTGAAGAAAATTGGAAAAACGAAAAAAGGGAAATCTGGGCTCGAATCTGGCCACTCGTTAGAAGACCTGCCCAGGTCGTTCGAACGAGCTCGTTCGAACGAGCTTCTAACGAGTTGACCTTTGACTTCTAACGAGGGTGAAGTTCATTCCATGATTTCGTTCGAATGAGACCTCGTTAGAAAGCCCACTTCGTTCGAACGAACTCTCGTTCGAACAGCCTCGTTCGAACGAGACTTCTAACGAGTTGACAATTTAGGCTTTTTAGCCTGTTTTGATCCCGAGTGTCCTATAACCTTGTTTATATGTAGAGATAACACTTCCTTGTGAATTAATGGATATATTTGGGATATATTGAGGAGCAAAACCTAGAAGTGTAGTTGAACCTAAGGGAAATTTTGGAGTAGGACGTGAGTGTCTATTACGATGCGAGAACTATTGACGGCCTAATTTATTATATTAACCGAGAACATATAAATTGTGTAGTATAATATGTCGGTACGACAATGAGAAGTGTACCACCAATATATTATGGTGATTACTAAGATATGTGAATACTTAGTATATGTATTGATTTTATGTGTATGACATACCTACCATACTTGCTATCACGGGAGGTTTACGTTCGCTTAGGGCCCTCTAATCCTTGTGTTTCCCGGATTTAGATTGGTTACCTCGATGAACATAGTTCAGAGAAGGACTTATTGGGATGTTAATAAGTCTGCTGATTGTGGGAGCGCAGGTATGTGCGTGACCCATGTGATGTGACTGTGTTCGCCTCCATTATTTGTGAAGTTGTTATCTGAGAACGATTCCTGAGAGATTCGGAATGCGTGATCCTTATGTACGTGATGTACCGGGATGGATAGCAGAGTATGTGTGCACCGCAGCTAGTCTCGGGGTGCTTGTATTGTATATTTATGATGTGAATAATATACACTTAATTAATGGGAACTTTCATATTGATATTGTGAATACAATTATGGTAATGTTTTGAGAAAACATAACGGGTTAACCGATAGTGAATTGTATTACTAATTGAGAATCTGAGTTTAAGTAAAGCCCTCTATTTATTTGATAACGCTAGAATGTAATATGGGAATCGAGTAGTAAGGGGTAGAACTTATTACGGTTTGGTTAGATATGTATGTCATGTAGATGGGTACGGTACGTTAGGAGTGCACATGTAGTCGAGAGGTGAGAATTTCATGTGAGTGCACGTCCTAACATGTATTTTGCATTTAATGTTTTAATGTTATTAGAACACTTGCTGTTTTTAAAATGATTTCCACTTTCGGGCTCTGACCCATTTTCTTTCAAATCTATTTTTGTAAAAACCATTTTAGGTGCCCAGCCACAAGGACACCATGCTTAGGATCCTCATTCAGGTGATGAGTTGTAGCTGTTTGTGGAAGTTACAGGACTTTGCTTGTAGACGCTTCATCTATCTTGACTCTAAATTCAGCATTTTATCAGTTGTAGGGCATGTCGCCCATTCCTTTTAGAGACATTTCATTTATTTCAGTTATTCAGACTTCTGGCATGTATTTATTCAGGATTCAGACTTGTCATATTATTTTCAGTTGTGGGATTGTTGTGAGGAGTTTTCCTCCGGATTTCTATTTATTATTTGTTGATTATTTCATTACTTCGTTATGGTGAATGGATTATGTTGATTCTTCCATTATTCTTTTATTGCATGTTAACCAGACTTAATTTAAAATTTGGCAACTTACTTTTTAAATACTAGGTGGTTAGTAATTATTAAAATGTTTTCGACAGTGATGCTAGTAACTGAACCAACTTGGCATTTTGTATTGATTTAATAAAGGAGTAGCTACCCGGTATTTAATTAGTCGGGGTGTCACAGGTGGTATCAGAGCATCAGGTTCTAGTGTCCTTTAGGATCTGCACGGCTTATTATGTTTTTCGCTGTGCTTTCTTTGATGTAGAGCCCTATATTTTAGGACTGTTGTATTCTTTTGCATATGCTACGTTCTTCAGCTATTTTAAGTTTATAACTGCGAACTTATAAACTTCATTCTTATTTCAGATGCCTCCACGATGTGCACAACGGGTTCCCAGGGATGCAACGCCAGAACCACAGCCCGCACCAGTTCAGGGCACGATGAATGTCGCCGAGGTTGCAGCCATTGTGGCCCAGGCGGTAAATACCGCACTAGTAGTAGTTCAACAGGCACCACCTCAGGCGCCGATAGCCGCACCAGTTCAGGCGCATGCATTCCCGTCTACTTGGGAACGTGTACGTGATGCTTTTCAGAAAGCACACCCTCCAGAGTTCGCAGGTAGCTCCGATGTGGTAGTTTCGAGTCAGTGGAGGAAGGACATTCAGTGGCACCTGAGGATGTATGAGTGCACAGATGTCCAGAAGCAGATACTAGCTACCTTTAAGCTAGTGGGGTCTGCACTGCAGTGGTGGGAGTCTATTACCACCGTGGAGGAGAGATATACTCTCACTATTCAGGAGTTTTGGGTGCGGTTCGACCGCAAATACTTTTCGTCAGCTGTTCACACGGAGATGAGGAGGAAGTTGATGAGCCTCAAGCAGGAGGGTAAGACTGTGGCCGAGTATGAGGCCGAATTCACTGATCTTCTGAACATTGTTCCGGATGAGATACCGACTGGGGAGAAGAAGATACATAAATTTACGGACGGGTTGACATGGAGGATTCGTTAGAACTTGTTAGGGAACCTCTCGTTAGCCACTTATTTTGATGTGGTTAACGCTGCACTGTTACGCTGCCAGGATCATCGCTTTCACATGGCTGAGGGCAAGCGATCGGGAGAGTCCTGCCATCAGGGCAGGACTGGAGGGAATGGTGCCAGTGGGGCACAATCTGTTCAGGGGCAGAGGCAGGGCGACTAGGGTACCCAGCAAGGGGATCACAAGAGGTTCAAGTCAGGGAATTTTAGGCGCGGACAAGGAGGTTTCCGGCAGGGCCATCAGGGTCCGAACGGCCATCAGAACCAGCTGGGTCAGAATGGTCAACAGTAATTTCAGCAGGGCCAGTGGAGGAACGATAACGGCCACCAGGGTCGGGGGCAGCAGGGACAGAGAGGGGGGGAACTTCCCGGGGAAGTGTTTAGTTTGTGGCAAGACTGGCCATAAACCCCAAGACTGTCCTGATAGGGGCAGGGCCCCGCAGCAGCAGCAGGGTGCTCGACATGAGCCACAGAGGCCACTTTTTCCACCAGCCCTCCCAGCTCCAGCCCAGGTGCCAGCTCTTCCAGCCATTCTAGCAGTTCCTGTGCAGTAGGGACAGTTAAAGTATGGACGTGTCTATAACGTCCACCAGGCAGCAGCTCCGTAGGCACCACCCGCGATTGAGTGTATGTTTCCTATCCATGGTACTATGGGTCGGGTTTTGTTTGATACGGGGGCAACGCATTGTTTTATATCTACACATTTTGCGAAAGCCTTAGGGTTGTTAGCCACAGCAGAGAGCACAGTGACGTGTGTAGACTCACCATTGGGGAGTGGGTCACTTATTCTCTTTATATGCCGGGGAGTGGGGGTAGAGATTGGTAGTCTAGTATTACCTGCAGATATGTTGGTATTAGATATGCATGTGCACGATGTGATTATCGGTATGGATTGGCTCGCAGATTATAGAGCCATGATTGATTGCTTCGGTGGGAGCATTGTTTTTGCCATTCCGGGGCAAGAGATGTTTGTAGTGGCGATGCCTCGCCCAGAGGGAGGCTCGACCGCTCATTTGTATTACCTAGAGGAGGATACCTCTAAGGAGGTTGTGATTCCTTTAGATTCGATCCCAGTTGTCAGGGAGTATTCCGATGTGTTTCAGGAGATACCAGGCCTACCCCCCAGTCGAGAGATAGACTTTGTCATAGACTTATTACCAGATACGAGACCTATAGCACGCGCACCATACCGTATGGCTCCAGCTGAGATGAGGGAGCTACGAGATCAGATTGAGCAGTTGTTGGGTCAGGGGTTTATACGGAGGAGTACTTCGCCGTGGGGTGCCCCTGTGTTGTTCGTAAAGAAGAGAGATTGTTCACTAAGATTGTGTGTGGACTACCGAGAGTTGAACAAGGTCACGATACGGAATAAGTATCCGTTGCCTCGAATCGATGACCTATTCGACCAGTTGAGAGGAGCTTCTTTCTTCTCGAAGATTGATTTGAGATCAGGATACCATCAGTTGCGTATCAGGGAGGAGGACGTCTCGAAGACTGCGTTCTTATCGAGATATGGTTCTTACGAGTTTCGGGTTATGCCTTTTGGTTTGACCAATGCTCCAGCCGTGTTTATGGACTTGATGAATAGGGTGTTCAGAGATTTCCTAGACCAGATTGTCATTATCTTCATTGATGATATTCTGGTTTACTCCCAGACAGAGGAGGAGCACGCCGAGCATTTGAGGCAAGTTTTGCAGACTCTACGTCAGAACGAGCTGTATGCAAAGTATGAGAAGTGCGGGTTTTGGCTGAAGGAGGTCCAGTTTTTGGGTCACATTATTTTCGATCGGGGGATATCTGTTGATCCGGGGAAGGTATCCGCGGTGAGGGAGTGGGGACAGCCCACGACACCAACGGAAATCTGTAGTTTCTTGGGTCTAGCAGGATACTACAGGAGGTTCATTCGGGGATTTTCGAAGATAGTAGGTCCTTTGACACATCTGACTCGTAAGGGCATGCCATTCATCTGGAGTGATGCTTGTCAGTTGGCATTCGATGAGTTGAAGGATAAGTTGACCTCAGCACCTGTTTTAGCATTACCGAGACCAGGAGTTGAGTATCTAGTCTACACCGATGCGTCCTTACAAAGACTTGGAGGTGTCTTGCAGCAGGAGAGTCAGGCCATAGATTATGCTTCCCGTAAGCTAAAGCCTCACGAGAAGAATTACCCCACTCATGACTTGGAGTTGGCGGCAGTTGTATTTGCCCTTCGTATTGGTAGACATTAACTTTTGGGGGAGAAGTTTCGATTGTTCACACACCACAAGTCCCTGCAGTACCTATTCATGCAGAAGGAGTTGAATATGCGACATCGAAAGTGGCTTGATTTTGTGAAGGACTATCAGTTTGATATCCAGTATCACCCGGGGAAGGCTAACGTGGTAGCAGACTCGTTGAGTCGTAGGCCAGGAGATGAAGTGGCAGGGGTGTGGAAGGCCAAATGGAAGGAATTGGGACACCAGGATGCAATGACCAGATCGTTCATGTCTGTGATGACCGTTACACCGTAGATTTTCACGAAGGTAGTAAGGGCACAGGCAAATGACTCGTTCTGTCAGGAGCAGATAGTTCGATTATTAGCAGAGGGAGCCGAGTCCTATACCGTTAGCTCAGACGGGGGATTACGCTTCAATGGGAGATTGGTAGTTACGAAAGGAGAGGAATTACGACACGAGGTGATGGAAGAGTCGCATGGCTCACGGTTCGTGGTACATCCCGGTGGGGACAAAATGTACCAAGACATGAGACGACAGTATTGGTGGAGTGGGATGAAGAGAGATATTTCCGTGTTTGTTTCAAAATGCGCCACTTGTCAGCTAGTAAAAGTGGATCATCAGAGACCGGCAGGACTTCTACAACCATTGGAGGTCCCGATGTGGATGTGGGAGAGCATATCCATGGACTTTATCACGGGGTTGCCTACGTCACAGAGAGGTCACGACTCCATTTGGGTAATCGTGGACAGGTTGACCAAAGTTGCTTATTTTCTACCCGTATGGACATACTACACTACGGGACAGTATGCCCAGCTCTTTATTTCTGAGATAGTGAGACTTCACGGTGTGCCCCTAAATATCGTTTCTGACCGAGACAAGATATTTGTTTCACGGTTTTGGGAGAGTTTTCAGGAGGCCATGGGCACGGAATTGCGGTTGAGTACGGCGTATCACCCACAGACCGATGGGCAAACTGAGTGTACAAATCAAATGTTGGAGGACATGCTACGTATGAGTATCATTGATTTTGGGGGTGGATGGGAGAAGTATCTTCCACTAGTGGAGTTTGCTTACAACAACTCCTACCAGTTCACCATTGGCATGGCTCCATTTGAGGCGTTGTACGGTAGACCTTGTCGTTCCCCAGCATGTTGGTTGGAGGTGGGGGACAACAAACTACTTGGGCCGGAAGTGATTCAGGATACTTCGGCGAGGATAGAATTGATTCGGAGTCGCATTCGGGTAGCTCAGGATCGGTAGAAGAGCTATGCTGATGCGAAGAGGTTCTTCAGGGAGTTCCAAGTGGGGGACTAGGTTTTGCTCAGAGTATCTCCTATGAAGGGGATTATGCGTTTTGGGAAGAAAGGGAATTTGGCACCGAGGTATGTGGGACCATTTCCTATTATTGAGCGGATTGGACCGGTTGCGTATAGGCTTGGGTTAACGGAGCATTTGCATCGGATTCAAGATGTGTTTCATATTTCCTCGCTAAGGAAATATCTTAGAGACGATTTGGCTCATTCTCACATTGCTTTGGAGGACATCGATCTCCAGCCGGATAAATGTTGAGGAGGGGTTCGATTGCTATTTTGGACCGAAGTGAGCGAAAACTGCGGTAAAAGATAGTTCCATTAGAGCGTGTTCAGTGGCGGCATCATAATGTTGAGGAGTCCACATGGGAGCGCGAGGAGGAGATGCGCGAACGTTATCCAGAGTTGTTCTTACCAGGTACTTTCTAGTTTCGAATTTCGGGACGAAATTCAGTTATTAGGAGGGAAGTATGTAATACCCCGTATTTTTGTGATATTTATTTATGGGATTAATTAAATTAAATGCGTGTTAATTGGAAATTAATCCGGATTAAAATACTAGCGAGATGCGAGTTGGTATTTGAATATAATGTGCATATATGATTATATATGAATATTGAAGTATGAAATTTGTCGTGAGATTGAAATACGGCAATTTGGAAATTTTGGAAATATTTATTTTAATTAAAAAGTGAATTTTAGTTCTATTAACCGTATGGTCATTTTGAGTGCGCCAGCGCATTCGGAAGGGTCGAAATAGTCAGAAAACACTAGCCGGGGATTTAGTTTGGGTCCCGGGGCATTTTTAGGCCATACCGGCAACGTATAAGGGTAGTTTGGTAATTTTGAATTTTTGGGAATTAAAACCTATGCAAATTGGGAATTAAAAAGCTGACTTGGTAATTACCCACTAAACCCACTAACCCATCTTAGGACTTAATGGGCTACGGGGGTTATTAGAAATTGTTCCAAAAGTTACTTAGGCAAAAACCCTAGTCACCATTGTTACTTGGAGAATAAAGCTTGTAGAGAGAGAAGAGAGGAGGATTTTGCAGAGAGAAAGAGAGAATACTCCACCAAATCGACATCAAAATCAGAGATTCAAATAAGGCAAGTGGTTTAATTTCAATTAATTGCAGAGAATGCTTCTTCCATGCGTAGAAATTGTTATAATCGTATTTGTTTGGGAGTTAGATGAAAAAAACCCATTAAATTTGGAACTAGAATATTGCATATTGATGAGGAATTGCATGTAGAATTATATGTAGGCGATTATTATGATGTTAATTATATCTTGGATGAAACAAAAACGGATTTTATTGGGCCATTGATGATTTATAAATGTTAGGGTTCATGTTCATATAATTTGGGGATAAATGAAGGGATTTGAAGATTTGATGATGTTTAAGATGAGTTGGTGCTATATAAACGTTTGATTATGACCTATGAATGTTTAGTACGAATTATGAACCTTAAAATGATGTTGGGACGATTGTTATGTGGGATTAGGAGTGAAGAAAATTGGAAAAACGAAAAAAGGGAAATCTGGGCTCCAATCTGGCCACTCGTTAGAAGACCTGCCCAGGTCGTTCGAACGAGCTTGTTCGAACGAGCTTCTAACGAGTTGACCTTTGAATTCTAACGAGGGTGAAGTTCGTTCCATGATTTCGTTCGAACGAGACCTCGTTAGAAAGCCCACTTCGTTCGAACGAACTCTCGTTCGAATAGCCTCGTTCGAACGAGACTTCTAACGAGTTGACATTTTAGGCTTTTTAGCCTGTTTTGATCGCGAGTGTCCTATAACCTTGTTTATATGTAGAGATAACACTTCCTTGTGAATTAATGGATATATTTGGGATATATTGAGGAGCAAAACCTAGAAGTGTAGTTGAACCTAAGAGAAATTTTGGAGTAGGACGTGAGTGTCTATTACGATGCGAGAACTATTGACGACCTAATTTATTATATTAATCGGGAACATATAAATTGTGTAGTATAATATGTCGGTACGAGAATGAGAAGTGTACCACCAATATATTATGGTGATTACTAAGATATGTGAATACTTAGTATATGTATTGATTTTATGTGTATGACATACCTACCATACTTGCTATCACGGGAGGTTTACGTTCGCTTAGGGCCCTCTAATCCTTGTGTTGCCCGGATTTAGATTGGTTACCTCGATGAACATAGGTCAAAGAAGGACTTATTGGGATGTTAATAAGTCTTCATCGTATATTACCTCAAATTCAGTCAAGTGATCGATCTCTGCAAGAAAGGGGGCATTGAGTCCTAGATCTTTGCAAAGCATGAATTCCATGACTAAGAGGATGTATGGACTACAATGATAGGTATACATAAGTGTATGTCCATTATGAAGAAGGTCATATTGTCTATAGTAGGCTTAGTCTCGACGATGAGTTTTATGCGGGTTAATGGAATTCCGAGGGTAATTATTTAGATGGGGGATTGTGTCCTCATCCTCAGCTTATGATAGATAGGGACTATCAGAGTGAAGGGATCATTATTTGGGATGGGATTATTTGAGAGGGTATTGGTTCTAAGGTTATAATAACATAACAATAGGTTATAGGTGATATTGATCCTTAGAGAGAGTAGGCCCCCGACATTGATAAGGTCCTAGAGGGTGTATCTTAAGGCCCTAATAATTATCGTTGATGTGATTGAGTCCTGGTGATACTCGTAGTGTGATTCAGATTTCTAACTTTTAAGTTTAATATTTTGGGTTTATCTGGGGTTAAGTGGTTTGAGATGACTATCTAACTTCAAAGAGGCAAAGACCTAATTGAGGGGGCCAAAAAGTCAGTGAAGGTTCTTGATCGAGCTCGAAACTCTATAGGTGGAGGCATGGTATGATAATTTTTGGGAGGGGTCCCGATGAGAATCGTACAATCGTTGCTACCATAGCCGATTTAGTATGGGCAATGAGGTGTAATCCCAGACGTGGACTGAATATGAGTGTATGAGATAAGGAAGCCCTTGTTAGGTTCTTATGGAGGGAGAAATAATTAGTAGTGCAACGGGATTCCTCCATGGTTTTGGCTTCTTTGGTGTCCATAATTTTTATTATTTCACACCCTCTATGACTAAGGGCTTTAAAATTTGGAATCTGGGCAAGACCAACTTATCTTTACACTACCCCCTAAAGGTTTTTTATTAAGATCTCTATCTAGTCATGCTCTACAAGATGATTGATCACATGACAAACTTTATATCTCCATCGAGTGATGAAGATGCCAGTTGCCATCCCTTCCTCCTATTTTAGCATTTCCATATCTTTACGGGTGATGCCCAGTTCTTCATTATATTTGTATTTCTTCAGGAAAACACGATATATATAGTCCCATATTTTAATATTACTTTCACTTTTAAGGATCATATACCAAGTGAAGTATCGTTCAATCAGCGTGGATGAGAACACCCTTTCCAATACACCTAGGTTGACATTCCAGACCTGCATCTAGAGGTGGTAGTTAGAAAAGTTAGTGATTGGAGAGCCAACCCCTTTGTAGGTTTTGAAGACTAGTATTTTGAATATGTTCCAGAGTTGGGCTTCATAATAGGGGCCATCTTCTTGATTTTGGTAAGCTCATATGTGGTTTGCATGTTACTGATGGCTTTCTGGAGAAGATGTAGCTCAAATTGGACTTGCATTATTTCTTAGCTTGATGGCAGGAGAATGATCTTTTTTACTAACATAGGGGCCATAGATCCAGCCTGTGAAGGACCATGGAAATGAATGTTTGGGTACTTAGGGTACTAATGGTAGACTTAAGGTAATCATTCAAGCAAAATGGTACTTGAAAGAGGGGGAACCAATATTAGCAGGGGGCTAAAGGTAGAACTGAAGCATGAGGATGTTGGGGGTTAATGGGCATGCCCTTGACAGTCATAATAGGTGGTGTACGAATGTTGGGTATGAGAAGAGGAAGGATGTTCTCTCTTATGATAATATGGGTTCCCTGTAGGCGGGTTGGTTTTGGCCTAGTGCCCTAATTTTGAACTGTATTGTATTTTTGGAAGCAGTGATGCACTCAAGTTATCTTAGAATCTAGTCCATAGCTGACGGGACCTGGTCTTCTTCGT
Source organism: Sambucus nigra (assembly GCA_949130495.1). NCBI lineage: Eukaryota > Viridiplantae > Streptophyta > Magnoliopsida > Dipsacales > Adoxaceae > Sambucus > Sambucus nigra. Next base: position 126,014,474 of record OX422215.1, read on the forward strand.
TAAATATGGTTCATACAATAGTGAAAATCTAATAATCGTCGTAAGGGAGCTCACTAATAAATACTAAATGACTGTATGGATCATGAAATCGTGTTTTTAGGTTAAGAACTTAATGGGATTCTTATGTCAATAGTGATAAGTGAAAAAAATCCAAGGCACTTTCACACAAGTTTTTATGGACAATACATAGGGGAGAAGGATTCACATTTACAATGACTTAATCTGACGAATTTCTATTTTTAACTGTATTTGGATGGTGTTATTTTTCAAGTTCTTTTGCTTTTTAGTATCTTTAAAGGATGATAACTTTAATATAGACCATTAGATTCAATTTAATAAGGGTGAGCTCTCAGTTTTTAAGCGAGGAGCAAGGAAATACCAACCTGCGATCTAGTATCTTCTCAAAATAAAATGCGGTTTGGAGAATCCAATGTAAGGGGCTTTTGTTTTTCTGGATGACTCACAAATTAATATTGTTGATATCCCTTGTGGAGGGAAGACATTTAGCCTCGAACCTGAGGGGTTTTACACCAACCTCCATCCGTCTAATTTTTGAAAAATTGGTCGAGACGATCCCGTAAGTATCTGTTCTTTTTATGAGATAGGGTGTGTTCATATAGCCTTTTCCATATGCAAAGGGGTCAATGTGACTCGATTACTGAAGGATCACTTTTCATTTTCATAGGTCATGAGATTCTAGACTTTTTGGAAAGAGCAACCTTTAAGGTACGTGTAACACCACTTTGCCCTAATACTAAATAGTTGTTAAATCCTATTCTATATATCCTAGTACTAAACAAACGTCAAATGTTACCTATCACTGAGACCTTGGGATCAAGAGAGAATGTGTTCTATATACCATATGGTTGAATGAAATTAATGAGGATGCTCATTGATGATTATACTTTTAGGGAAATGACTTTTTGATAGTACAAGATTTTTTTGGGGAAATGACTTCTCGAAAGTACGAGCCTCTCTTTTAAGGAGAGGTGATTTTTCTGAAGTACGAACATTCCCTCGGATAAAGTTACCTTGCTAAAGTACAAACCTTTTTCAACTAATTGTTTTTGGGAGACCTCAAGAGTATATGGTATCAACAGTATAAAATCAAGATTATGTAGTCCGTGATGAAAATAGGTAATCTTTAATTTTTACATACTTTGATGTTTAATTTTATCCTAAGTTCCTTCGCTCCCATATATATGTTCGGTAAAATGTAAAGTCCTTTACATTGGGACCTAAGAACATATGTATGTTGTGAGGGGCTCTAAAACTAAGGCCACTAAACAATTCTAAAATTGATGTAAAGTAGTCATGTAGGAGAGAAACGTTAGGCATAGTAGAATGGAAGTATAAGATAGTTGCATTCTCTTGATTCATCTCCGGTGGTGTCACCATTGTGACATAGTTAGAAAGGTCCATCTACGATATGCTTGCTTCAAGCAGGCATGTAGGTGTTGTACCCTATGGAGATCTTATGCAATAGTGGATGAAAGAGTACTTGTTTCCTGTTCATTTGTGTCCCCTCAAAGTCAGGCTATCGGTCCAACATTTGGGCTCTCGGTGTTTTGCCTATGTTTGTAGTTTTACACCATATCCAGTTTTGTTGCACGTCCCTTTAGTATGTGTGGCTTTCATGCAAAAAAAAGGGTTTGGTAGGTGTTCACAATCGCTATTTTGTTTTATATAAAAATAAATAAAAAGTTTTGGGTTATCCCTTTTGGGCTAATCCTAAGGTGATTTTAAAGTTTATGGTTGGTCAAGAGATTCGTTTTATAAGGATTTGATAAATGAGTTAAGAATGGGGAAGGAGTAAGTCACCTCATTTGTTCTGTATGCTTCCTTAATTCTATTGTTCTTATCACTCTTTACATCAATCGATTACTCTTTAGTTATTTTATATTTTGTTTAGAGACCTTAACAAGAGGGTCCCTAAAAACTGTAGATAGATGCTTAGGTTAAAAAATGGTATCAATGAGAGGTATAAAAATATCACTTCAATCAGTGCATGTACGTAATATTATCTTATGCACAACTCTTTATTTTTAGCATATAATGGTTGGTCGTTATTAAGTATGTAAGAGTGCAATAAATCTTGAATTTTCTAATGGATGATCGTCAGTGTATACATAAGTGTACGAGGGGGCTCCACCTTTGAGATAATTTGATATCTTGTTCATATAGTGAGGAGAGATGTATAGGTGAGATATGGGTTCATCTCTTTTGTAATTAGTGTATACGTGTGTGCACTTTTTATATAGGAATATGTGTGAGAGATCCCATCTTAAGATAGTTTAAAATGTCATTTGAACTAGATAAAGAATGGAATGGATGCATCTCAATGAAATAATATATTGATAGACATATTGTCGAGGCTCGAGATCACGAGAAGGACTCGGTGTTGCACCTATGTACCCAAGGATACTTGGCATCAAAGCCTATGTAGTTCAGTTATAACACATGTTTGAATGTTATGTGCGTGTAAGTGTAAGACTTGATTTGGGTGGGGGGGATGGTGTATGGAATTCAGAATGGGAGTGGACCCGAATACGTATGATATTTGCACATAATCTTATAATAAGCAGGTGATTACTAGAGGGGTGTTACCCTTTAAAATATTTTGGGCGTTGTAGTATGGGGACGATTTGGGCTAATAAAGGGGGAGGTAGCGTTAATGATATAATATTCTATTGCTGAGAAGCATAGCATAACGCCACATCTTGGTATTTGGGTGGACCAGGAGAAGTGTGGGGAGTTCAGGAATGGGGATTGATGAATCCCTAATACGTAATATGTCAAGAGATGAATTATAAGGCTTGGGATTCACGAGTTTATCTTGGTATAATGCCTACGTACCCAAGGAGACTTGGGATCAAAGTTAACATAGTTTCAACAGAACGGGGTTGCTTAACATATATATGTGTAAGACTAGAGATGGAGTCATCCCTAGCAAATAATACACTAAGATACATATAATGAGGCTTGGACTTCACGAGTTTAGCTCGATAGAGCGCCTACATACCAAAGGATACTTGGGATCAAATCCAACGTAGTTCACTTGTAATAGGTATATTTTTAAGTATATCCAACGGGATACTGGGTATACAAGGTACAACAATGCGGTATTTATGTAGCTTATTCCTTAATATATAATTTTCGTCGTGTTGGATTGACATATTTATATGTTAAAATAGTACGTTGACCAAATGAAGACGTTTGAAAGTATTGAAAGTAAAATACATGTTTAGGGTGCCATGTAGAAACCGAATTTGCTCTCTTGAAGAAGTGGTGAATGTAACCGAATTTTAGACTTTGATCTACAAAGTTCTATGATGAATGCAAATTAATGTCACTCTCCTCATAACGTGTTTTGAAAGGTATGTTTTCATGTTTGTATTTTAGAATCATTGTATTTGATTTGTATTATTTAGCATATGATTATGTACATTAGTGACACAAGTCAAGGTACTAGGTTAAAAACCAGGTTCAAACAAATATAAATGCTGTAAATTACTTATTTGGTCCCCTAAACGAGGGCTAGGTTAGAGAGATTACACAAGTATGTACAATTTATAACAATATATATATACACACACACACACACACACACACACACACACACACACACACACACACACATATATATATATATATATATATATATATATATGGTGTGTTGTTCCAAAATTTGGGTAGAGATTCTTTACCCTTGCAACGAAAGTCGACCTTTTGCTTTGGGGGGAAGCTCCATTTTTGGGTGACTTTTAGCCGGGCAGAGCTTCGTCTAAGAAGGAAGAATTTTGTGGAACTTTTGCAAAGGTTTTGACTCAGCTTTCTATTTTTAAGTGACTTATTTGAAGTACGAACCTCTTTTGAGGGAGAGTGTATGGAAGTAAGAGATTTTCCTTTCGAAAAATAGACTTTTTTAAAAGACGATCCCTTTGGAAATTTTCAGAATTTAGCTCGTGTATCTCGGGAGATTGAGTTTAAAATATTTAAAAAATATAATCAATGTTGGGTTTTGGGATCCTTTTTTAAGGTTGGTGGGCACCAATATTTATAGGGGTTTTAAGGGTCAGATGAACGATTGGCTAAATGTTTTGGGTCGTTGATTTTTTATCAATGGTTGAGAAAAGATTTGGTTATCAGAACCTTCGGACGATCACCTAAAGCCTTTGGACGATCGCATAAAGGCCTAGAGGGGCTTCTTGTTGGTGGTTTTAATGTATTAAATGGGTTTGGGGTTATTTTTACTTTATCCCTATATACTTTGGTTAATTGTAGTTTTAACACCATAAAATTTAGTGTAGGTTTCGAAAATTGGTTTTTCTCGGGGTTTCTTTAGTGGTCTATGCCTCGACTTTGGTTAGGATAGGATGATTTGTCTCGAAATATTGATTTCAAATCATGTGTCCATAATAGCTAAAGATTTTTGAATGGCCGAGGTTAAATGTTTGAGAGAATGTTTCCTCATCAGGTCAAGCCAAGATGACTACTCCATCGGTGTTTGGGTTAGAAGAAAAGGACCCTCTTATTAGATATGAACTCACCTTGAAAAGTGTGATAGGGGTTTTAGGTTATCTTTAAGGATTAGGTTATCCTTCTTGATATATATGGATTTTCCATTAAAGGTTCGGGTGAAGTGCCAATCATTTGAGGAGGGTTCCATACAAATATATCTATGGTACCCAAGGTTTCCTACATTACTAGTCATTATATCTCTCTCGATAGGGGTTAGACAGCCAGTTTGATCTTTGTTAAGACTTTTGGGGTACTTTAGGTATCTTTGATCCTTAGAGTCTCAATACCATATGTGTCATTTGATTCATTTAGAATGTTCAATTCAACACACATAGTACACATTTAAGTACTTGGAACCACTACTTCTCATGCATTCAATGGGAGGAAAGGCAACTTTAAAGAGCCCGGAGGAGTACGATTCTCAGAGAGATATGGGGAGACTTGGTTTTCAACCGAGTAGACTTAATAAGTTACTAGTTTATTTAAATAGGGCAATCTCGGTGGTGAGGAGTTAGGAAATTATAGGTGGACGGGTTCCATTGAGGAGGGGGTAAGGAAGATTAGGTTATTTTCTTAAATCCATTGTCATCTTTAATGACTATAAGTTTTATTTTCAAAATTGTTTTGACACTTGGGGTGTAATTTGGTACTTTTTGATGGGGTTTGAATCGATAATTCAAAAAAATTTACTGACTCCAAAATGGCTTAAGTGATGGTTTATCCCCTGACTCGAAAACCTTTCATTTTTTCTTTCAACTCTCTCTATTTTTTTAGCAAAAAAGGTTGACTAGCTAGTGAGAAAATGCATAGGTTTAGGGTAAGCTATAATATTTATTACGATTATGAGAAATCCATCACATATGAGTGGTCGTTAAAGAAATACGTAGGCATTGGATGTGTAATTGGAGAACGCTACTAAAATGAGAGATGGATCGAAAAGCCGTTGGTTAGGTTAGGCATAACAAGTCCTGTAGGTGAAAGGGTTTAAATTCATCCACTATAATGGTTGTGGGTTTGGGAGTCCATTCCTTAGATTGGGAATAGTAGTCCCAATGTGAATGTGGGTGTCTAGTATGCACCTGGAGAGGGGATGCATGCCTTGGAGAGGTTGTCTCTCCTGGACAATGATATATGAGTAGAGATGTAGGATCTTAGTCTGATGGGTAAATTTTATTTTTACTCGAAGGATGCATACGAGATAACAAGTCCAATACCATAGAGATGTGTGTCGAGTGTCTCATTCGAAATTCAATTATGATCTCTAGTGGACATGTTGATGTGATTTGAAACTATCTCATATGGAAGAGACATAAAATTTCCATAGCCTCGTGTGATTCTCAGGGATGAATCATCAGCTGGTAGAGGATCAACGAACTCAGCTTTTAATGGGTCCTTAGAAGGAAGTGCGTGGGAACTTTTGGTGTTTATGGTAGATTTCAAAGTATCCATGCAGGGCAAAAGGTACTTGTAGGTTGGGGGTGACAATATTATCTTGGGGATCCAGTGTTGGGATTGATGCATGCAAAAATTAGGTGATAATTAGTACTTGTTTGACAGCTACCACAAGTGGTGTACCAATGTTGAGAATGGGGAGATGGAGTACATTCTGTCTAGTTACAGTCACAGTAATGTCCTCTTGTAGGAAAACTTGTGGTTGACCTAGTGCCTGAATTTTCATCAGCATGGCCTTCTGATAGGAGGGGATGTTCTTGAGATTTTTAAAAACCTAGTCCATTATAGATAGAGCCTCATATTTTTTGGTGGACATGGAATGTATGTTGGTGCATAAGTGACATTCATGTGTGGGGAGATCATTGATGAAAACTCAATGAACGCACAGAGGATGAAGTTGGTTTTTTAGGGTAAGAACTTAGTGGGAATTATCTGTTGATAATAATAACCTCAGAAAAATTCGGGGTACTTTTGTTCAGGTTGTTATGGATATTAGGATGAGAGACAACCAACACTTAGGGTAAAAGGACTTATCTATGTATGACTTTTCTAATGAAATTCTTGAAGTCCCTAAATTATGTAGGGATGGGTTTCAAATTCAATTTTTAATTTTTCAAATTAAATGTTAAACTCATAATAAACTTAAACAAAAATATGCACCAATTTTAAACCAAATTGTTGTTAGAGAACGATTTATTAGATTTTATCTTAACCTAAAACATCCATCTAGGTGATAATAGATAAAATGAATAAATCAAACCACAACATGTTGACGAATGAGGATAACTCACAATGAGAAAAAATCAGATGATCCAGCCATCCAAATTCACTTTGACAAGATTTTACAAAAGTTGACATATGACTTACACAACGACTTGATGCCCTTACTAGCATTAATGCATCTTTAATCTTCAACATATCATCCATTGTGACAATGCATGAATCCATTTAGGCAAGTTTCCACAACGTGTGAGTCCACACATACCTCGGCATCCATCAATCCAAGATCAGCTATTGTCCATGGATACGAAACACGAATGCACTGCTTACTCATCGCAACACCACATTATGGACTCCACCATGTATAAATAAAAAATAGTATACGGAGTGCACTTCATGAAACGATTCTCAATCAAGATGAAGATAATAAACTTATTAGTCCACACAAAACAAGATCTCAAAGCATATATAACCATGAAACTAAGATCTCAAAACAATTTGGGTGAAACTAGAGTTTGGCAGATTTTAGATATGTATAGAAAAAAAAATTGCCAAATTTCTCTATAAAACCAAATGCCTAAAACCTTTTATATAGAAAATCCATTTTTAAGAGGGCCTATTTTTCGAGAACTTTGTTCGAATGAAAGCAACACCTCATTAGAATGAAAGTACAAACTCGTTCGAACTAAACTAAAATTCTTTCAAATGAATATCCAAACTCCTTCGAATCATCTTCAAACAAGATTCAAATGATATTTGTCCTGTAAAGAGAAAAAGTAAGTGTTGATTTCGATGAACTGCTAAACTCACTCGAGCGAAATCCACAAAGTCATTTGAACGACTTTAAAATAAAAAAATAATTTTCTTTTAAAATCTTTCAAAACATCTTCAAACATTTTATAAAAAAACAGCCAAAATTAAAATTTCGAAGGATCAAAATTCATATGAATTTATACTTGAGAGATCCAAGAAAACACGAAGTTGAAACGTGGCACAAAACATGATACACAATGTAATCTTTGAAGCTTTATTATTACTTTATCAATCAAACACGTCATAGGCTTAACCACAACACAAAGCCTAACATATGACTCAAAATATTTTGTCCCGAATTAAGCCATTACATATATATATTGACTTGATTAGAAATTTGACCTTACAAATCTCCCCCTTTGGATATTCTGAGAAAAAAACAAAAACAAAGCAACTATGGGACATCAAGCTCTCTAAAATAGTTAATGCCCAAAACCAAAAGGAAATAGTAGATACCCTCGACATACACATACTCTAACTTTTCTTACTCGTAAACTTTGTCTCATGTTGCAAACCTTCACACTTAAATACACTTTCAAATGCAAAGAAAATATATAAGTAATATAAATCTTCATATGAATAAAACTCCTCCTATGTCTAACAATCCCTACCTAGGTGATACATCTTCTCCTACGATAAAGATCTCCTAACACTAAAGTGAAAGATAATATGTCTCCCCTTCTTTGTTCAGGAATAGACAAAGTAAGCGTTCATAAAACTGTTACTCCCCTATAAACCATTTCTCCCCCTATATGCAAGAACTTACGATACTAATTGAAATTTAAGGAAAAATGAATAATATCATGTAATTGTGTAAAGTTCAATAAAATAATAAATGAAAATACAACCCTAATTAATCCAAACAGTGATCGATTAATATCAATATTGATGCAAATATGATACCTACTTGAATACACAATAAAGAATGAGATACCAATGTAAATAAGCAACAAGAGATACCAATATGATTATATAGGATGACAATATGATTTAAAGATAAAGTACACGACAAACATATATAAATGCAAATGCAAAGACTAAAAAAAAACTATACCCCACCCCATATATATATATATATACACACACTAGGGTGTACCCATGCCAATGGCACGGTGAAAATGTTTTAATGATTTATTATTCTTCAAATTTATTAGTTTTAATGGTTATAAAGTAGTAGATAATTTTATGCACCAAAGGAGTATCAGCACATTGTTTGAATTTGACGTTTATAAAGACATATTATGTTGGAATTTATTTTCACCAAAGTGTCATGTTCAATTTAAAATTTTGAACTACTCTATAACGATTCAAAGACATGATTTAAAAGTTCTTCAAGTGCCAATGGCACGGTTGTAAAGTTCTTCAAGTGCACTTTTCTATGAAACACAATGATACTATGTGTTCACTACATGCTCGATGTATCAAGTACTAATTATAAAAATTTTGATGTGTTGCAAAATTAATTAGTTTTAGTGTTTAATCATTACAAAAGTCTTTTTATCATTTAGTAGAGTTGGAAACCAACTTCGCTATGTTTAGTATATATAAGGTTGACGCTATTCGTAACTTCAATTTGTTTCATTAGTTACCACTCATTTACTTAACTAAGGTGTCCAAAATAGATAAACTAATTTATTTTATCACTCGTCTTAAATCAACCATTATAAGAAGGGAAAATGATTGTCTAATATTTTTCATTATTCCATTGGTAAAGTCATACAATAACCCCCCAAAATTTGAACATACATACAATAATATATATACACGTCTTCTTTTTCTTATCTTTACCGTATACCTGCATATTTGTATTGTAGACAAATTGTGACTGATAATAGAAAATTCCAACTGTCTTACATGTACATAACATCACTTCTAATCAAGCAATCTCAACATGACATAAAAAAAATACTGAAGTAGAATGGGTAAAAAAAAGATCTTATTTTTTTTTGTAATCAATAACAACCAATATAAATTAACAATAAACATATTGAACTTCATACTTCTTAAATGTCACCAATCGATAAAAAAAAATTGATGAATTTTTGTAATCAATCAATGCAATTTTTTTAACAATTAATATAAATTAACTATGATCAAGATTGCAAGTAGAGGTGTGCACACCAATAAAATAAAAATGCAGAGTTAAAAACATCTAGTAACAGTTAAGCCTAGTACATTCAGAAAACATCAATAATGATCTGCATTTTGACCTCAGTTGCAGAACAAAACAAAAGATATTAATAGGAAAAGAGAATATGATACGAACGTGTATTTTTTAATATCAGCAGATCATTTGAACTGTGCATGGAAATAGAAGCCAAAACAACTTTATGTAATTTGAACTGTGTCCATGGAAATAAAAGGGGAAAAAATCACCTAAAAAATGCACCCATATCTGACAGAATAAAACCATGTAGCTCCTACATATCATTATACACCTAGGGTAATGAAAAGGTGGACAGATTAAAGGAACACACCCTATATCCCTGTACTATTCATGCTAAAGAGCACTCCTCACCGTAACTTTTTGGCTCGGATCCAAGAAGAGCATTTTTTCGAGAAGACAGACCACACAAAACAAGATTTGGGACAACAATTACCAGATCCTTTAGGGGTCACTTTGGAAAGGAAGATTTAAGCTCAGGAAAAGAAGTCTTTCCATGCCATGTCTGCTCATTTGAAGTCCCATGATTCTAAAAATCGTAAACAATTCATCAATCTTAAATTCCCTATGAAACAATGGCACACATCGTTTGGAGTAGAATAGTGGCGGAACCTGAGGAGTATTCGAGGAGTATTCCAGGTGCTCTGTATCAGTGTCACCACCCTATGTGTAAACCCCATGTGTGAATATCCTGACAGGAATACCAAAATGCTCTGACTAATTCAAAATAAAAAATCTTTAGTGCATTGGTACGATGATCTATAAGCAAGTTCTTTCGAGGCTTCAGAATGACAATACGCAATACTGCACAGAATTTAGCACAAAAAATATGTTAGCATATGTGGAATATTTTGACAAATACATGTATTTAGCACACATGTTTCATCAAATTCAAGAGAGAATTTAGCACAAAAAATAGATACAAACGCTTCTCATTGTGCATAACATGTTTCCGTATTGCATCTCCTTAAAGAGAGAAATTTCTCTAATAGTTGTACTCTGCCACTCCCTATCTTCCTGCTTCAGAAGGATCTTCGTCAATGCAATAGTTTGGTTGGTCACACGATCACGAACATTGTAGACGACAACATATATTCCTTCACCAATCTTCTTAACTTTTTCAGACTGTTCCATTTAGTCCACCTCACTGATCAAGTGAAAGTCCAATGCCAAACTGAAAACTCCCATACAATCATGAGTAAAATGGTGGAGTGAAAGGAACAAAAAAGTTTCAAAAATTTCTCTAATAGTTGTGCTTGTAAATCCCGCAATTATAATTCTTCATTCAATATAATATACAACATAAAAATTTCAAAGATTGTCGCAAAATATAGCCAAAACTTTGAAAAAAAATCACGTTACGAACGATACATGTGAGCATGCAATTTATGGCAGTGGCACTGTTAAGATTCCAAAACATTTATGCAATGTAATGTTCACTTTGACATTTAAAAATGTATCATTGAAGCCGACCAAGTTTATAAACTCAAATCATGACTTGAATATTGAAATAAGATTCACACTGAACATTCATTTATAATGAAACTCAATGTAATTTATCACAGAAACCTGAATATAAATTGCCAACCATAGTTTTAGTACTCGGAGAACCCAAAATTAAATTACAAAAGGAAAAAAAACCAAAAATAAAACCCATATCTTAAAAGTGGGGTTTAAGTTTTGAGTAACTTAATGTAACGGAAGCGTTATGTGTGTAACGTTATCAGGAGTATTGGACATTTCAACTTTTTATTTTCCAATAACCTCGTAATGTGATAAATATTGGGATGTGTTATCAGGAGTACCTTAGGACTCTCCAACGCCTCAGTTGAAGAGATACTTGTTTATTTTGGACTAAAATTGCACCCATATTTTGTCATTGGTGATGAAACTTTATCAACTTTTAAGCAGATATGTTGCATTCATCTTACAAAGTTCTTCTAAACTGTCAATATTGCCTACAGAATGTATACAGAATCATAAGAATGCAATGTAATGTTGCATTCATATTTAGAAGTTCTATAACCTTGAATAGTATTAGATATGTCCATGCTGGTACTCACACCTAAAAAAGACAAATATATGTAACAGAGGGAAGTAAAGTAACTATGCTTGAAAGTTTAAATTGTTAAAAGAATCAAACCCCCGTTTTAGTTTCGAAACCACAAAAAAAAATGATTTTATACCCAAAACAAAATTAAAGACAATTTTTTTATTTTCGGAGAAAATATTCAGATCTATATGGGAGAATATATTCGGATCTATTCAGATCTATATGGGTGGAATGGTATTTTGAGGAAACATACGTACGACGGCAGCGATTGGAGGTCATCGCCGGAGAAGAAACACCAGCGACGGCAGCGGCTGGAGGTCATCGTTCAAGTTTTCACATCACCAGAAATCAGATCATAAAAAACTGTATATGAAAGAAGAAAAAGAAAAAAAATAGCCGAAGAAGAAACACCAGCGGCGGTTGTAGGTCATCGTTCAAATTTTCACATCACCAGAAATCAGAACCATTAAAGGGATATATAACTTTATGATGTGTGTAAAACTCAGCTTATCTATTATCTGCAAAAGCCTGTAGTGAGAGAAGATGAAAGAAGATGTTCAATGGTAGTGGCGTGCTTTAGGGAGAGGGAGAGAGAGTTGGTGTGGAGATGTTTTGAGATTGGCTGACCTAATAGGTGAAAATGGGACGGTTGGGAGGTATGGGTGAAAATGGGATGGGTGGAGGCTCGAGGTAGTCCAAATAGTCAAATCATTAAGTGAGTTGTTCATAATTTTTTAATGATACGTGGCACTATGTAAGACCAAAATCATTAACTTCAAAGATTCAATCTGAACCGTCAGTTGATAAACACCAAAATCATGAACTTTCAATCTGAATCATTAGTTGGAAAGGACAAAAGTCCCTCCTCCTTTATTATATATATATATATATATATATATATATATATATATATATATATAGAGAGAGAGAGAGAGAGAGAGAGAGAGAGAGAGAGAGGGGGGGGGGGGGAAGGCTCACCTACATCATGGTGTATACATCACACTTAGTTCTAGGCCTTAAGAACCCCTTTTTTTCAATTTTTATGTTTTTCACTTCAAATTAACCTTCCAATCAACCCATATTCAAAAAATTAGGTCAAATACATTTTGTAGGTATTTTTAAAAAAATCACAAAAAACTGTTGGCACAAACCCTTATAAATAACGTATTTTGAGCATTTTTTTATATTTTTTAAAAATACCTACAAAATGTATTTTGACCTAATTTTTTGAACATGAGTTTATTGGAAGGTTAATTTCAAGGGAAAAAATAAAAAAAAATGAATGTTTTTAGTTCCTACAACTAGATGTGATGTATAAATGATGTATGTGAGAATTCTTCTATATATATATATATATATATATATATATATATATATATATGCAAAATATGCCAATGAACCTGAGGCACATACATATAGGTATAAACAACCATAAAATTGGCATAAAATATATAGGCTTTACACACTCGCATAGTATCGATGTGTCTAAACATGTGAAGTGTAATGTTTAGGTGTGAACTAGACACAAAATAAACATGATCCAATCCCTCAAAAATGTCCAAAGAGTTTTATTTGACCACAAAATTTTATCAAACTAAGATTTAGACTCAAGTGACAAATAAAGTGAACTTAATGAACAAACACAATGCACACGAGTCTAGAATTTTGATAATTCTAAATTAATAGAGTCATGACATGAAAAGAATAACTAGGATATATTGTGAAAATTCATTGATTTTCAACTATAACACCCTCAAAAGCTAAACAAATATCACATATTTTTCACTCAATTATTTTGAAGATAACTTTTTGAAAATCAATCAAACAAACATGTTGGCTTCTAATGTTTTCTATTGCCTCTTATTGTTTAGACTCTTGCCAATGGTGACTTTTTTGAAAAGGATATTTGCTCATTTCATACCCCTTTCCCGTGTACCCTTATATATCAATAAAAATCAACATACTCACAAGAAATGGATATTACTTGCACAAATCCCCCATAGTCAACATATATATATATATATATGGAAAGATTGATGGGAGAACATATCACTTAGCTCAAATATAATATGTAAATTTACAACTCAAAAGAGCTCGTGCATCTGTGTGCGAATGTGTATACAAAGTGAATTTATTAAGTAAATCAAATTCAAACAACTCTATGCAAGCATGATTAAGAACAATCAAAGCATTGAAAATTATAATCAAAATGTTGTAAACACATTAAAACATGGAATGAAATGAATTCAAACACATCAATATGCCACACAAAATGTGTAAAAACTAAACTACACATAGTCCAAAAATCTTTATGAGTTTTTAAACATTTTTCAAAATGATACCAATTTAGGAAAAAAAACACTAAAAAGATAAACAAAATATTTGTATCTTTCAATAAGTACCAACATGTAAAATAAAAATAAAAAAAGGATAAATATCACACAACTAACAATAATAGATATTATGACATACAAAAACTAGTGTATAAAGAACATGCAAGAAATTACCCAAAAGATATATCATGTGAAGAGTCAATGTAAACATGCGAGAATTAGTCAGTCTAACATTTAGCGCCTTCAAAATAGATTTCCTAATCAAAATACATGAATACTTAATGCATCGATTTTTCAGAACAATGGGGACATTAGGCTTAAACTTCCTAATTTCTTTGCTAAGATCATAGCAAAACCACCTAAGGCGACCTTTCTTATCGTCGTGCGTGCACGTGTAAACACGATGAGTAATGGGACCTTTAGGTTTATCTTTTCAAACACCCTGGGTTGTGGTTGGCCCTTTAAAATAATGATGGTCTTAGCTTTAGAATCAAAAGAATTTGAATAATTGAAGCCAGAACCATCACTACTAAGACTACTTCAGTCTCTTAGATAAGCTTTTAACGCTAACACGCTAGACTCAAGCAAATATATAAACTCCTCAAATGATTGGGACTCATTCTTCAAATTTTTAATAATAACTAGAAGGTTATCTCACACCCCCTTAATGAAAGAGAACTTATCCTTAGGAGTCTTCTCACGATCCTTCAGTTTATTTATCTATTTTTCAGTATCCTCAATAGCATGTTCATTAACCTTAGAAATTTTAGAGTTCTCTAATTCTTTCTCTCAAGATCGGACTCTATCATCACTCTTTTTCTTGGATACTTCAAAGGTTTTTAAATAACTATTAATGTTCAAAAGATTCTCACGTAGGATATCTATTTGAGTTTGAACAATTTGCAAAAATTCAATTTCAGCTTTAGAATGAAAATTTTCTTTTTCAAGAATGTTAATTCTTATTGCAAACTTCAAATTCACAAGAGCTAATGTTTCAATGTGGTTCTGAAGCTTATTATACTCATCTCGAACATCAAAATCATTCTCATCACTAAAAACATCGAATAACTTATCATTATGAGGACCCATTGAGAGAAAACAAACAAACAAACAAACACGAGAGAGAGAGAGAGAGAGAGAGAAGCATACCACACTAAATAACATGAAACTAGGATCTACATGATAACTTACTGTTCCTGCTCTAAAAACAATTTGAAATCCATAAAGTACGAAGGGATAGTCTAAACAAAGCAATTTTTAATTTTTTAAATTAAACTTTAAACATAAACAAAATTAACCAAATAAATCTATGCACCAATTTTGAACCAAGTTGTTGTGATTATATGATTTGCCAAATTTTATCTTAACCAGAACCATCCATCTAGGTGACAAAAGATAAAATAAATAAATTAAACCACAACACGCCTATATATGAGGAAAACCCACAATTAGAAAAACCTCATATGACCCATCAACCCAAATTCACTACTATAAGTTTTAACAAAATTCGATATATGACTTACTCAATGATTCGACGCCCTTATAAGCCTTGACGCATCTTCGATCTTTAACCTCTATTCCATAGTGATAATGTAGGAATCCACCCACTCAAGTATACACAACATGTGAGTCCACACATGCCTCAGTATCTACCTATTGAGACTCAGCTACCATCTATGGATATAAAACACGGACGCACCGATTCTTCACCGTAACACCACACCACAGAGGCCACCATGGTAAATAACAAATAGTGTACGGAGTCCACTACACAAAATGATTCTCAATCAAGATGAAGAGAAAAATAAGATTCAAAGCATATAGAACAATGAAACTTGAATCTTAAACACTTTGGGTGAAACTAGGGTTTGGGAGCTTTTGAATATTTATAGGAAAATATTTTTTTGCCAAAAGTCTACTAAAAAACAAATGCCTAAACCCCTTTAGATAGAGAACACATTTTTTGAGATTGTATATTTTTTTGAGAAAGTTTATTCGAATGAAAATAGACCTTATTCAAACGAAAATGCAAAATTGTTCGAACCAAACCAAAACTCGTTCGAACGCAGAACCAAACTCATTCGAACAATCGCCAAACGAGCTTCAAACAATAGTAGTTCCGTAAAAAAACATTATCGTTTGATATTCATTTGAATGAACTTCTAAACTCGTTCGAACAAAACCCATAAAGTCCTTTGAATGACTTTAAAACAAAAAATATATTTCTTTTAAATTCTTTCCAAAACATCTCGAAATATGTTATAAAAATAAAATTCCCAAGGACCAAAATTCATATACATTCAGACGTGAGAGATCCTAGGAAACATGAATACGAAACGTGCCATGAAACAGGACACAATATGCAATCTCTTAATCTTTACCTCTACATCTTTAATCCAACATGTCATAGGATTTAAAGGTCAACAACACAAAGCCTAAACTATAACTCAAAATGTTTTGTCCGGAATTAAGTTAATATAAAAAATTGACTTAATTGGAAATTTTTCCTCATAATTTTTTTATCTATTTTTAACAACATGTGGATGGTATTTTTTTTTATTTTTTTTTGTTGTATATTCAAAGGGGAATAATTTGATAGAGTCCCATTGGATTGGGTGAACAGGGGTGAGATCTCATTTTTTTAGTATGAGGATAGATGTAATAAAAGATTGTGATCTAGTATTTTCTTAAAATAAAATGAAGTGAGGGGAATCCAATATAAGAGACCTTTGTCTTGGCGACAACTTCGAGATTCAAAATGTTGATCTTCCTTACGTGTAGAACACATTCAACCTGGAATCTAAGGGGTTTTGTACCAACCTCCGTCCATATAAAAAATTAATTTTTTTTTCATTAGAGCGATTAACATGCAAGTATCGGTTCTTTTTGTGCAATAGGGTTTGCTTCAAGAGATTTTCCTATATACACAAAAAGCAATGCGACTCGGTGATCAATGAATCTCGTTTTATTTCCATAAATTATGATATACTAGGTTTCTTGGACCGATAAACCTCTAAGATACATGTTACATCACTTTGCTTTAGTACTAAATAATTATGATAGCCTAATCGATGCACCCTAGTCTGGAGAAACCTCAAGCGTACCCTGTCACTGAGACTTTGGGATCAAGCAACAAGTTGTTCGATATACCAGGCTGGTGGACGAAAAGAGTGAGGACACTTATTAGTGACTAGCCTTTCGAGAAAGTGACCTTTTGAAAGTACGAGATATATTTGGGGAAGTGAGTTCAAGAAACTACGAACCTCTCTTTAGGTAGAGGTGGCTTTTCTAAAGTAAAAATTTCCTTTTGGGGAAAGTGACTTTCCTAAAGTACAAACTTCTTTTAACTAGCTACTTTTGGGGCATTAAGGGTATATGGTTTAAAAAAATATAAAAATCAAGACCATTCACTGTGTGATGCAAGTAGGTAATCTTTAATTTTTACATACTTTGACATTTATTTTATCGCGAGGTCCTTCATCCATACATATCTGTTTAAAAAGTGCACAATCTTGTACTTGGGGTTCTAAGCACGTATCTATGTCGCGAGGGACCCTAAAATTAAGACCGTTAAAGTGTTCTAAAATTTACATAAAGTTGTCATGCGGGAGAAAAATATTGAGCATAGTAGAAAGGAATCATTTATATAATTTGGTTCTTTTGATCCATCCGCGGTGCAATACCCACTACATCATTATCGTCCCCCGGCGGAGAGATTCGATTATCATTTTTCCCAAGGGTAGAAGAATTGGTGTTAGTCAGTTAATGACGAGAGCGGGAGTGATTGTATCTTTTCACATTGCCTCTCTTAGAGGTCGGGTTATCAGTTCTACATTGGGATGTCAATGAGTTTCCATGGACGTAATTTGACAACATGTTCAGTTTTTAATGCACGCCCATGTTAAGTGTGGCTTTAGTGCAAAAAAATAAAGGGTTTTGTAAGTTGTTCAGATTCGCCAGTTTGTTTTATATAGAAATAAACAAAAATTTTCATGTTTGCCCTTTTGATTTAATCCTAAGGAATGTTTTAAAGACTATGGTTGGTCCAAATATTCGTGTTGTGTGGGTTCGAGAATCGAGTTACGAGTGGGGAAGGTGTTAGGCACCCATGATTATTATTGCTCTTTACATTAATTTATTACTTTTTAATTATTTTTTGAATTTTATAAGACCATAGTGTGACACATTGCTCAATGAAATATCGGGTGATCAGTCATATATCAAATTAAAATAGGAATCTCATCTAGTTCATTCTTAGCATCACTATCGAAAACTTTTTAAAACTTACAAACCACCTAGTATTCAAAAGTTGATGTCAAAATTTTAATCTTTTTATTTAACAACAATAACCATATAAATATCAATACGAACCATTCACACAAACCACGAATCTAAAGCAATACTAAATAAATTAATAAATGATCGGTTGAATAAACCATCGGTAGAAAACCAACATCCAATAATATGATCCAATAAAGAATAGTAACCAGTACAAAGTCCGACTGCAATGAAAATAGTTGGGGGCAACATGCCCGAAATAAATACCAAGCTGCATCCTACTCTAGGAATGAAATGACTGAAGCGTCTATGTCCAAATCATGCAACATCCACACTTGTTGCAGCTACGCATCCCTGGAACAGATCTTCAAGTTTGGCATCCCTGTGGCTGAATACCTAAAAGGTATTGAAAATATTTTGAAAGTATGGGTCAGAGCCCAAAGTCCTTTTGAAAATATTTTGCAATTGAATTAAAATGCAACAATTAAAATGTATGAATGCTCTTCATATTTAAGTTAGTGTCGCACTTCTTTGAGATGCATCTCACCCCTCCTCCAAAGTGCACACCTAACACTTTCTTCCTGACCCTCCTAGTTACACCACCTCGTCTAACCAGCCTTGTCATGAAACTCCTTGAACTCTACTCTAACCCGAGTAATTTGTATCTTTACTTCGTAAGTTATTAATCGCATTAATTTAATTAATCATTTCTTAAAACTCATATAACATTCACTAGTTATATAAGTAATACAAATTATCTTCATGTATTTAAATACCCATATATAATTATCTACTCCATTATATACGTAGAACTATATTCCACAATTATTCATGTGTTGAATATAAATAAAATCACTCTTAAAAGCCATATAACATTCACTAGTTATATAAGTAATATAAATTCTCTTCATATATTTAATTACCCGTATATAATTATCTACTCCATTATATACGTAGAACTATATTTCACAATCATAGATATGTTGAATAGAATTAAAACCATCCTTCCGAGTAGTACCTCATCGGATGCATTCTATAAAGTGCTATCTTCCCAGGTCTACTCACTCCCACCTGGATTTTTGAGACTACTAGCCACCGCTGAATTAGAACATAGAAATATAAACATATTGGAGGCGATCATATTCTCCCGAGTGTGAAGACAATCATCTCAATTCCCACCTCTATTTGGACGCTATGACCTGAGGATATACTCCCCCTACTCCTCAAGCTAGGGGATTCACCCACATCGGGCAACCTATCCCGATAGCACTAGAGCATATAATTCTAAATATATACCTAGCCACCGGTATTTATGAGCACACACAATATATATATATATATATATATATATATATATATATATATATATATATAATTTAATCCCAGCTTTACCGGGTACAAAGTCCGTAACACTAGCCAACATATTCCCGAGTCTATGGTTCGACTCTAATTTAATTAATTTATCCATTAATTAAGTTAATATCTCTCCGAGTGTATGGTCCGACTCTAATTTAATTGATATGCCCATTAATTAACTTAATATCTCCCCGAGTCTATGGTCCGACTCTAATTTAATTACTATGCCCATTAATTAACTTATTATCTTCCTGAGTCTATGGTCCAACTGTAATTTAATTAATTAACTTATTATCTCCCCGAGTCTATGGTCCGACTCTAATTTAATTAATATACTCATTAATTAATTTAATATCTCCCTGGTGTCACACAACCAATGTACCCGGACTTGCTTACCTGGCCCGAATTTCCATCTCTTAGAACGTACTCCTCAAAATTCCATTTTAAAGAGAATGCTCCTAATTAAATAATATTTAACAATTTATTATATCATCCTATAATAAATTATTCCAGCTATAAGCTTTAATTAATTACTCCCCCATTAATTAATCTATTATCATGGCATCACTCAACCAAAATATCCGGACACCCCGTTGGTCCATAATACAATATCCTTAAATCTGAGGTTTTTAATTTACTCAATCTGCCCAGATTTTGAAAATGCCGTTTCGGGGCATTTTGGGGCCATTTTGGAAAAAGCGTATTAGAGAACGAAAGTTATAAAATGCCATTTTCTGGAGTGCTATGCGGACATAATCGCCATTAATATCTTATGTGAAGCTTTTTATCGAGAATTTTCCACTAAAATCTTTACGAATCAAAACCAGTCCCAATAACTTCATTCGTAACTTCCCCAAATCAAAACCCAATTTGTATTAACCCAATCCAAAAATCATTTGTATAACACTTACTATGATATGAATTGAATATCACTAATTTACATTGAAGTAATTTAACCACTTTCTTTATAAAGTTGTAGTGTCTGATTATCCTTTGGTGTAGAGATCGTTGTGGGATGAATAACACCTTCCTTGTTCTTCCTATTTGGCTCTCAAGAGTCCTCCATCATTTTCCCTTATGTTCTCAAATTCTCCCAAATGAGTTATAGCTGCCCATAACTCCAAAACTTAGGTTCTTATCTCCAAATTCCATTTTTAATCATATGGGCCTAATTAAAATGGCCCAAATACACCCAAGTGGGCTCGGTTATGCCAAAAAATATCCCGTGGCCCATTTACCACCCCCGGATACACTTTTTTGACTATCTCGGCCCATCCAGGCTCAAATGTGCACTCAGAATTGACATCCGAATTAATTTATAAAAAGTCCCTATCTCACACCCAACTTAGTCTATATCCGACTTCCGGCTGAGATAAATAAATGCCACATCACTTATACAAGTTATGACGTAAATAAATTATTACTAGTCACTTAGTAATTTAATTTCCATAAATATTAACCATCTTCTCTCCGATTAATATTTAAATAAATATTAACATAACTAATTCAATTAAATTACGAGTAATTTAAAATTTTCCCAAATTAATTAAATATTAAATGCACAGAAATACAGGGTGTTACATACTCCCCTCCCCCCCCCCCTACAAAGGACTTTCATCCCCGAAATTTGGTCATAACTGCGGAGAATAACTCTAGATACTGCTCTCACATATCCGACTCCCGCTCCCACGTATACTCATCAATACTGTGATGACCGCACTCTAACTGGTAGTACTACCTTAGACTGCATCTTACGCTCACATAGCTACTAGTCTCTCCTCATATGAGGTGTCTTATTGCAAGTCATTCTACTTGAGTGGAACGTTCCACAAAATCCTTATCGTTCTCCCTGTATTTCTCCATCTATGCCATGTGGGACACATCACGTATCCACTGAAGATGTTCTGGAAAACCCAGTCGATAAGACACTAGTCCCACCCTCTCAAAGATAGGGAAAGAACCCACATACCTCATTGCTAGCTTCCCTTTCTTGTCTAACTTCACCACTCATTTCATAGGAGACACCCGAACGAATACCTGGTCACAAATCTTTAATTCGATGGCCCTTGACAACATAGTGCCCCAAAAGATGAGCTTATACTCCACCGACTCCATTATCTCTATGTTAGGAAATTCCCATCCTTACATCCCTGGACTATACAAAAGGATACAACTTACTCAATTCCCGCTACTGGACCATAACCCATTTTGGGTCCTAGTCACTTGTTATTTCCCCACCTATTATCAAGCAAAGGTGGATAATGAAACATTTTCGATAAATTCTCCCAAGGTGTCACGCAGATACTACACTGTTACGAGGCATCACATATAACTCCTCCTGTTGTAATTACTACACATGGATTACCCAAAAATCTGGAATGCACAATCCTCATTTCCCGTCTACCCATCAACTTATGGGCGACACGTTCAACCCAATATGTAACTCTATCCCTATCATCTCCTGACACTTTTTACTAGAGGTGGGACTGAAAGGTCTCACCCAAATTCCTAAAAATATTGAACGACACCTTGTTCTGTTTCACTCCTTCCCATTAATAGTAAAGTTGGGCATACTACTCGATAGTATAAC
Source organism: Sambucus nigra (assembly GCA_949130495.1). NCBI lineage: Eukaryota > Viridiplantae > Streptophyta > Magnoliopsida > Dipsacales > Adoxaceae > Sambucus > Sambucus nigra. Next base: position 126,036,754 of record OX422215.1, read on the forward strand.
CCATTCCGAGACAACAATTCGTGTTTAGGTCAATCTATTCAAAAACTCGATGGAAACCTTGACCCCTCCACTATTTTTACCAACCTGAGCATTAATTCCATCTCTAGAACAATAAAATTTCAAAAACTTCTTGGTTGATACCCTCAAATCAACCTTTTTCCTATTCATAAATGGTTTATCCGGAAACAAATTCACTATGTCTCACTCAACACCAATTCCCATGCTCAAGAACTATATTCCTTGTGCAGTTTTCGTCAGATAGGAATCTACACCTTGTCTATGCGTAAGACCACTCTAAGCATATAACTAAGTGATACTCTTTTCTATTTTCCCATAAACGTGAATTCTTTCTTGCCTTAAGATATTTTGTTACATGTGCCTCCACCGTCTTTACACTCCTTACGGTGGAGATAGTTCACCTTGATACGCATATAGTCGGATTGTTTCCTCTTTCAAATGGATTTCAATTCACTGCACTTTGCCACTTATTTTCTTACTGCCTTGCAGGCATACATTCAATATGTTCATTCACACATCCCTTTATTTCAGACGACTCTGAAATCACACTAACCAGGGTACCCATACACCCTAAATCCCATGCATATTTGCACAACATCACAGACGTAATATTTTTGTTTCAAGGTTATCCCACAGATCACATTTTCACCTCAAAGTGTAACTCCACATGTTCAAAAATCACCCTTTAAACTGGTGTCGTAGCATCATATAACGTATTTCCACTACTGACGTTTATTAGGGCTTATACGCATAACATTTCACAACAAAGCCCAAAAAAAACTTTCCCCAATGAATTAAACACTAGCATTGTCGTTCATTAATTTTAGTAGACCCGAGCATATAACCGGGATAACCAAAACTATGTCCCTGTACTCAAAGGTCTAATTATCGAATCCCGCATCTCTAAAGGAGTTATAAAATTCCGCGCTCACACTATCACTAAGTCCTCAGTGCTAAGTCACTAACGAGTTAAATCTCTTTTCTCCATGGTCAATCCTCCATGCCCCGAATCACATCAGTAAAAATCCCTACGCACTGGGACATATTATACTAGATAAACCTAATCTATGAAGTCTATTTTCTAAAATATTTCTGTGAGCCCAACCTTCTTTCTGGTGGAACCTCACAAAGAATACACAACCTGCCCTGGAATAATGAACATGATAGTCTTGCTGTAACCGCCCACTATCGCTTACCCGTCGCTAACCAATTTGTACCCAGGATAAAATCATACTTGCATAGAAATTCTCAAAATGAGTTAACCTTATAAAATGTACCCTCTCGGTGTTCACACTTTCTCCTCAGCAGGTAAAACAAAAGAGAGCCCCGTGCGGTAAACATATACTTAATAGTAACACTACGATACACCCACTAAACTCGTCTCCCTTGAGAATATAGTGTTAAGAAGAATACTGTGACCATTCATGTCATAAAGTTAGCCCCATCTATTCCAGTATAAAACTCATAATTCCACTCGCCTATACACCAGTGACCCAAATGGTTCCTGGACATAATATTCTCATCCAACTAAACCAAAACTTCATAATTGTTGTCCCTACTAGGCATCCCACTCCTATCCCCTGATTCACTATGGACATAATCAATTGTTGTGGTCCCACTTTCCACACAGAAGACACTTCTTTGTGTCAATACCCTCCCTCTGGCCACAATGGCCATGTCAGGGTTGTCCCTCTCGCGTACTTGGTAGTCTTGACCCAAATTGTTATCCTCGTTGTCCCTTTGGCTTTGCTAGCCCTGTGGGACTCATTGCTGGCCTCGACAACCCGGATTAAATCCATCGCCAATCGGTAGGAATTTAACTGATATAAATCATATAGATGGGTTCCTTTACTAGTTATCTGTAACACCCCGTATTTTTGTGCATTTAATATTTAATTAATTCTGGGATTTTAAATTACTTGTGTGTAGTAATTTTAATTGAATTAATTATGACAATATATTTATTTAAATATTAATCGGGGAGTGAATGGTTAATGTTTAGGAAAATTTATTTACTAAGTGAATAGTAATAATTTAATTACGTCATTTCGAGTATTAATGACGAGGTATACACTTATCTCAGTCGGGAGTCGGTATAGACTAAAGGGGGTGTGAGATAAGAATTTTTATAAATTAATTCGCATGTCAATTCTGACTGCGCGGTTGAGTCCGGATGGGTCGGGATAGTTAGAAAAGAGTACACGGGGGTAGCAATTGGGTCTCGGGGTATTTTTGGGCATAGCCGGGCCCACACGGGGTGAGTTGGGCCACTTTAATTAAGCCCATTAGGTGAAAAACGGGAATTAGAGTTTTAACCTAAGTGAGGGATTAGGGTATGGCAGCCAACACAACTTAAGAACCTAGGGTTTGAGAGGGGATTTGGGGGAAACCAAATCAAGAGCAAATTTGGGGATTTTGGAGCAAAATCAAGGGGCTACTACAACGGATCAGACCCTACGAATGATTTCAGGCAAGTGGTTAGCTGTTGTATTTTCGAAATTTATGATAATCAATTCATATCATAGTGATGTGTAAACCAAAATTCGTTTTGGGGATAAATGGGTACAAAATGGGGTTTTTGCTCATGAAACTATTGAATGAGATTCATAGTAAAATTGTTGTGTTGAACATATCTGAATGTAGATATTTGATTGGAATAAGAATTCGGAATATAAACTGGGGAAAAAAAAATCTGAAATTGGAAATTGGTTGTAGAACAAGATTTATGGATTTTAATGGGAAAACCCATCTTTAATTATAGTGAGATATCGTATGAATCGAAAAGGGTAAAACAGTTTTAGATGATTGAGACTTGTTTGGGAGTAATTGATTGGTTAAAAATCGTTATTTAAGGTTGGAAAAATGGAGAGGAAAAACCTTGGAAATTCGGCCATGGCTGAAACAGCAAGCCGAGGAAGACAACCACCTGCTCGATCGATCGATCGACACAGGAGGATCGATCGATCGACGGTCCCAGAAAAGTGACAGTTCGGCCAGTTTGTTTATATGAGGGTTTAATTTAAGATTTAATTCCCTTATTTTTAATTGGTGATAATATTTATATGGGATATATGTTTCCCTAACAATTATAGGGTAATATAATTGGGTTTAGGAGGGTGTGAACGGTATGTCATGAGATGAACGAATTTGGAGAAATAATTCATAATTATGGATAGTGGGCCGAGGAATAATATTCGGGTAATGTAGTTGGGTGGCACTACATTAGTAAAGGAATTTAAGTGAGATATTTAATTATGGACCAAGTGGGCAAGTCCGGGCATGTTGATAATTATAGGTGAACATAATTGGGAAAATTATGGAAATAAAGGTATGACACATTGTAGGCAAAAATGTGGGTATTATATTATGAGATGTAAATTGGACCAAGTGAGTGAGTCTGGGTGTCTTGATATCAAGGTGTTAAATTAATTATAGAGAGGAAGTAATTAGTTTGGAGTCGGAACATTGACTCGGAAATGTGGAGGTAAGGGCCAAGTGAGAGAATCCGGGGATAATGGTTGGGTGACACCAAGTTATTAATTAATAAGTGTGTTAATTAATTTAATTAGAGTCGGTTTGTAGACTCGGGTAGAATTAAATTAATATGTGTGTTAATTAATTTAATTAGAGTCGGGCGATACACTCGGGGTAGTATTAAATTAAAAGGTGTGTTAATTAATTTAAGGAGAGTCGGACCATAGACTCGGGGAAAGTATTATATTAATTAAAGTGTGAATTAATTATATTAGGGTCAGACCATAGACTCGGGAAGAGGAAAAGTTATTAAGTGAGAAAATTAATTACATTGAGTCGGGCCACCGACTCAGGAAATTACAGGCAGTGTATGGGATATTGAATACACGGTAAAGCCGGGTTTATATTATATATATATACGGTGTCGTGATAGTATATATATATATATGTGTATTTATTGTGCGTGATACTAAATATCAGTGATTAGATATTTATTAAAATTATATACTCTAATGCTATCAAGGGAGGTTGCGCGATGTGGGTGAATCCCCTAGCTTGAGGAGTAGGGCGAGTATATCCCCAGGTCATAGCGTCCGGTATATATGGGTGAGGGACTTATCTCACTTTCAGGGAAGGAATATGACCGCCTCCACTTCGTTTATATTTTGTTCCAAGTTGGTGAGCGATTCTAACTTGGGGAACTAGGTTTTGTGAGCACACCTAGTGAGATAGCATTTTAGAGGGAATCATCCGGTGAGGGTATACTCGGAAGGATGGATACACGTATGATATATGTGTGGTTGTTAGTAAAGGTACGTATAATATGGTAGCATATATTATATGTAGGAGATAATTCAGTGTGTGATGTATTTACTTTATATAACTCGGGTTACAGTTATATGCTGTTAATTAATGAGAAATTAATTAAGTTAATCATTTGTGGGGATAATACAGTGTGTGATGTATTTACTTTATATAACTTGTGAGACGGTTATATGCTACTATATATGAGGAATTAATTAAGTTAATTGTGAAATAACTTATAATTCAAAAAATTATTATACTCGGGTTAGAGTAGTATGGCAAGGGAAGGTTATACCAGGACTAGTTGGACGGGGTAGTACAACTAGGTGGGGTTAAGGAAATCGGTAGGTGTGCACAATAGTGGAGGGGAGAGAATGTCCACAAGGGAGTGCGACACTAACTTAAATATGAAGCGCATTCATGCATTTTAAATTACTGCAGTTGATTCACTTGCTAAATATTTTCAAAATGTTTTGGGTTCTAACCCTTGCTATAAAACTATTTTCAAAACCTTTTAGGTGTCCAGCCACAGGGACGCCAGGATTGACATTCTATTCCAGGGACACGGAGCTGCGGCATATGTGGATGCTAGCAGGAGTTTGGATTAGACGCATCATTTGTTCATTTCTAGAGTAGGAATCTTGTATCAGTCTCAGTTTTATTTAGGGCTTGTAGCCCAGACTCCTCGGTACAGTTTTTCAGGTGTTGTATATTTGTATTCGGATTATTTCTTTAGTGGCCGGTGATTTATTCAGCATGTTGTGTAATTATAAATCAGTTTATTTTCATTCAGTTGTGTGAATGGTTTATATATTATTTCCGCATGTACAGTTTTGGTTTAAAATAAAAGTTAAAATTGGCACCAGTTTTTGGAATACTAGGTGGTTAGTAAGTTTTAAAAAGTTTTCGACAGTGATGCTAAGGATGATCCAACTGGGATTCCTGTTTTAATTTGGTATAGGACTGATCACCCGGTATTTTATTAGGCGGGGTGTCACATTATCCCCTTGTGGTGCCTCACTAGCACTGCTAAATAGGATATTGCCTTTTGGTCAGATACTCCACCACCCTTGGTTTCCTTCTCATAGAAGTATTGATATCAAATAGAAAACATACCACCTTGATGACTACAGCCCCAGTCATCCTAGCCGGATTTTTCCATCCACGCTTGTGTATTACCCATGAGTCCATTATTAACTCATGGACCCCTTATTAACCTCCGCATCCACATCGTTGGGTCTGAAGTTTGTTTCATAATTCAACTTTCTCTTATGTCCGGCCACTGTCCGACCCTTCTGAAGTATGTATTGAAATCTCCTTTGCCTACCGATTCAAACGGATGGTGCAAAGATTTTCGATCAAACCGCACCCTAAATTGCTTATTATTTATGGTATTTCTCCATGGTTGTGGTGACTGACTCCAACCACTACAACACCGCCCCACTGGGCCAAAAATTTCATTCAAAATTTAGTCTTGGGTGCCATTGCACACCACCCTACACAATTGTCTTTGGATTATTTCCTCCCATTGACTTATTGCGCTACTTTGCTACTCGAACCCTTATATATAGCCCTTCCAAAAGGGTCCTTGCACACTTTCCCCACCCTTTGTTGACTACGCTGGGTGAGACTAAAATTGTACCACCGTTATCTTCAGAGACTGTCACTTTCGGATGATTATTCTATCCCCACTGGCCTGAACAACAATCAAGGTGATTCCTATCACGATCACTATTTCCAGAATACCCTGTTTCTTCTGTTGAGCCTCTCCTCCTGCAATTCTCCTATGACCCTAGTTAGTCGTCCCAAAGAATGTTCGGTATACATAGCCCAACCGAACTCGTGTATGAATCACCTCACTATACTTGATAGCAGGAGAACGTAACTCGCATACATAGAGGAATACAATAATCCTATCATAAAGCTCTACATCAAAGAACGCTAAGCTGAAACGTGAAAACCCGAACAGATCCTAAGGACACTAGAACCTGATGCTCTGATACCATTTATGACACCCCGCTCAATGAAATACCGAGTGATCAGTCATATATCAAATTAAAATAGGAATGTCATTTGGTTCATTCATAGCATCACTGTCGAAAACTTTTTAAAACTTACTAACCACCAACTATTCAAAAGATGATGTCAAAATTTTAATCTTTCTATTTAATTTCAATAACCATATAAATATCAATACGAACCATTCACACAAACCATGAATCTAAAGCAATACTGAATAAATCAATAAATGACCGGCCGAATAAATCATCGACAGAAAACCAACATCTACTAATATAATCCAACAAAGAATAGTAACAGTATAAAGTCCGACTGCAATGAAAATAGCTGGGGTCAACATACCCGAAATAAATACCAAGCTGCATCCTAATCTAGGAATGGAATGACTGAAGCGTCTATGTCCAAATCCTGCAACATCCACACCTGTTGCAGCTACGCATCCCTGGAACAGATCTTCAAGTTTGGCATCCTGTGGCTGGATACCTAAAAGGTTTTGAAAATATTTTGCAAGTATGGGTCAGAGCCCAAAGTCCTTTTGAAAATATTTTGCAATTGAATTAAAATGCAACAATTAAAATGTATGAATGCTCTTCATATTTAAGTTAGTGTCGCACTCCCTTAAGATACATCTAACCTCTCTTCTAAAGTGCACACCTAACGCTTTCTTCCTGACCCTCCTAGTTACACAACCCCATTTAACCGGCCATGTCATGAAACTCCTTGAACTCTACTCTAACCCGAGTAATTTGTATATTTACTTCGTAAGTTATTTATAGCATTAACTTAATTAATCATTTCTTAAAAGTCATATAACATTCACTAGTTATATAAGTAATACAAATTCTCTTCATGTATTTAATTACCCGTATATAATTATCTACTCTATTATATACGTAAACTATATTCCACAATTATTCATATGTTGAATATAAATAAAACCACTCTTAAAAGCCATATAACATTCACTAATTATATAAGTAATACAAATTCTCTTCATGTATTTAATTACCTGTATATAATTACTACTCCATTATATACGTAGAACTATATTCCACAATCACACATATGTTGAATGTAATTAAAACCATCCTTCCGAGTAATACCTCATCGGATTCATTCTCTAAAGTGTTATCTTCCCAGGTCTACTCAGTCCCACCTGGATTTCTGAGACAACTAGCTACCGCCGAATCAGAACATAGAAATATAAACGTATTAGAGGTGGTCATATTCCCCCGAGTGTGAAGACAGTCATCTCAATTCCCACCTATATTTGGACGCTATAACTTGAGGATATACTGCCCTACTCCTCAAGCTAGGGGATTCACCCACATCGCCCAACCTCCCCCGATAGCACTAGAGCATATAATTATAAATAAATACATAGCCACCGGTATTTATGAGCACACAATATATATATACTATCACACCACCACCATATATATATATATATATATATATATATATATATATATATATATAATTTAATCCCGACATTACCAGGTACAAAGTCTGTAACACTAGCCAACATATTCTCGTGTCTATGGTCCGACTCTAATTTAATTAATTTACCCATTAATTAAGTTAATATCTCCCGACGTCTATGGTCCGACTCTAATTTAATTAATATGCCCATTAATTAACTTCATATTTCCTCGAGTCTATGGTCCGACTCTAATTTAATTACTATGCCCATTAATTAACTTATTATCTTCCCGAGTCTATAGTCCGACTCTAATTTAATTAATATACCCCTTAATTAACTTATTATCTCCTCGAGTCTATGGTCCGACTCTAATTTAATTAATATACTCATTAATTAATTTAATATCTCCCTGGTGTCACACAACCAATGTACCCGAACTTGCTCACCTGGCCCGAATTTCCATCTCTTAGAACGTACTCCTCAAAATTCCATTATAAAGAGAACGCTCCTAATTAAATAATATTTAACAATTTATTATATCATCCTATAATAAATTATTCCAGCTATAATCTTGAATTAATTACTCTCCCATTAATTAATCTATTATCATGGCATCACTCAACCAAAATATCCGGACACCCCGTTGGTCCATAATACAATATCCTTAAATCTGAGGTTTTTAATTTACTCAATCTGCCCAATTTTTGAAAATGCCGTTTCGGGGCATTTTGGGGCCATTTTGGAAAAAGTGTATTAGAGAATGAAAGTTAGAAAATGCCATTTTCTAGAGGGAATTGTGGATAGAATCGCCATTAACAACTTCTATGAAGCTTTTTATCGAGAATTATCCACTAAAATCCTTACGAATCAAAACCAGTCCCAATAACTTGATTCGTAACTTCCCCAAATCAAAACTCAATTTATATTAACCCAATCCAAAAATCATTTGTATAACACTTACTATGATATGAATTGAATATCAGCAATTTACATTGAAGCAATTTAACCACTTGCCTTATAAATTCGTAGTGTCTGACTATCCTTCTGTGTAGAGATCGTTGTGTGATGAGGAATACCTTCATTATTCTTCCTCTTTAGCTCTCAAGAGTCCTCCATATTTGTCCCTTATGTTCTCAAATTTCTCCTAAATGAGTTATGGTTGCTTATAACTCCAAAACTTAGGTTTTTATCTCCAAATCCCGTTTTTAATCATATGGGCCTAATTAAAATGGCCCAAATACCCCCAAGTGGGCTCGGTTATGCCCAAAAATATCCCGTGGTCCATTTACCACCCCCGTTCACTTTTCTAATTATTTCGGCCCATCCGAACTCAACCGCGCAATCAGAATTGACATCCGAATTAATTTATAAAAAGTCCCTATCTCTCACCCAACTTAGTCTATATTCGACTTCCGGCTGAGATAAATAAATGTCACATCACTTTATACAAGTTATGACGTAAATAAATTATTACTATTCATTTAGTAATTTAATTTCATAAATATTAACCATATTCTCTTGGATTAATATTTAAATAAATATTAACATAACTAATTCAATTAAATTACGACACACAAGTAATTTAAAATTTTTCCAAATTAATTAAAAATTAAATGCACAGAAATACAGGGTGTTACACTTAGCACAAGGTTCCCTCCCAAGCGAAGTCGCACACTTGTACACACATCACGTTGGAACATTTGTACAACTGAACTACATAGGCTTTGATATAAAGTCTTGTTAGGTACATAGGCGTAATACCAAGTATTTCTCGTGAGATCGAACCTCGATAATATGTCTCTTAATATATTATCTCCACCGAGACGCATACATCTATCTACTTTCATCCATTGCATCTAAATAATTCAAAATAAATACCAAACTATCTCAAGGCAGGGTTTTCCAAATATATCCGTATAAAACCTTAAACGCATACACCAATTAAAATACCCAAACTCCATAATCTTTGATCCAAAGTCTCCTTAGTTACGTAGGTGCAATGTCTTATGTACTTGGATCCGTTAAAAAGACATTCTTATGCCTATCACTTATACCATTTTCCAACCTAAGAACTTATTTACCTTTTTGAGGGATCCTCATGCTAAGGTCTCTAAACAAACTCTAAAAATAATTAAAAAGGAATAAATTAATGTAAAAGGAAATAACAAACATATAATTAAGTAAGCATACAGATCAAGTGGGGTACCCAAAACCTTTCCCACTCATAACTCGATTCTCGAACCCACACAACACGAATCTTTAGACCAACCGTAGAGTTTAAAACCTTCCTTAAGATTAGACCGAAAGGGCTAACCCAAACATTTTTATTTATTTTTATATAAAACAAACTGACGGCACTGAACATCCTACAAAAGACCTTATTTTTGCACGAAATCCACACTTAACAGGGGCGTACACTAAAAACTGGACATGATGTCAAATTACATCTGGGGTAAAATCACCTTCACCCTAACATATAATTGATAACTGAACCTCTAAGAGAGGAAATGATGTGAGAGACAATTATTTTGGTTCCTGCTGTTAACTGACCAACACTAATTCTTCAACCCGTGGTAGCAACAACACTTTAAGATCACCGCTCGGGGCCTACAATGCCATAATAACCTACATATGTGGGGTTTTCTTTAATTTCTTTCACTTATATGCAATGAAACCATGGGAGTCGTGAACTCTTTGGGTAACTTGCTGGGGAATTTAATGTGGGTGTATGATGTTAAACGCACTTGGTACCCTAATAATTGATATGAGTTTTACTAGGACCTATCTACCCCGACCGTACGTGCTAAGATACCCATCCGTTGAGTGGGGACAATGGGGCTTAATCTCTCTCATAACATTGAGTATGTAGCATGTACGTTTGGTGTGATACCGTAGTGATTTTCTATTTTGTTATTATTTTGAGGCTATAGGACTGGGACGTCCTATAATTATACTGAACAGTGTCATGAGCGATCCCTGAAGGCATTAAAACTAGTTCTTCTGTGACACCCTGCCTAATTAAATATCAGGTGATCAGTCCTTTATTAATTAAATCAGAATATTTAGTTGGTTCAGATTATGCATCATTGTCAAAAACTTTAATATTAAAACTAACGACCTAATATTTAAAAAGGTTGATGTCAAGATTTTATCTATTCAATTAATATAAAACCATTTAAGGAAATAACTAAACATTCACCATTCCATCCAATCTCATAGGAAATGAAATAACTGACATAAGAAAAGGGACCGGAGTAAACACTTCTAGTCCAAGTCAAATACAATAATCCAACTAAACAAATCCAAGAACTGCAAAGAGTAAGTAACTAAATCCACAATCTCAAAACATCTGAATAGAAAAGTCCGACATGACCAACTAATGAAAATAGCACAAAAGTAAGAAATGATAGACATATAGGCGTCTACTACTTAAGTCCTGCAACCTCCACAGCAGCTACAGCTCGTCGAATGAATGGAACTCCTAATCCTGGTGTCCCTGTGGCTGGGCACCTAAAACAATTTGATAAAAAAAAGATCTGAAGAAAAACGGGTTAGAGCCCGAGTTGAAAACAGTTTATAAATCAACAAGTGCTTAAAAATGAGTTATTAGCACATACATTATTCTTGTTATATTATCGTACTCACTTGACATGCACACCGCTCATCTAATGTGCACATCTAGCGTACTTTCCAATCCTACTAGTTCCCATTCCCATAGTAACTAGTCCTTACAGACTAATATCTACTCCTAGCCCAATATTATTCCCATGTATTTCCCTTGCAATATAATATATATAACCAATCTCTCTTTGGCACAAAAAGGCACTTTCAATTTAATATAATTATGTGTTCGCTACTTAATTCATTTCAGGTTATATTTTTAATCTTACCTACTTCATTCATACAGTAGATATCATCACAAGTATATATATACCCTCTCTCTTATATATATACAATACTCACCCCAAGACATAGATACGGTGCCTGCATACTCTGCTATCATGTCCCGTTGCATCGCTCATTGCATAAAGGACTAAATGTTCAATATCTCGCGAACCATCAAAACAAAACACACACACACACACACATATATATATATATATATATATATATTGGAGGCGAACATAGTCCTAAGTCGATGGGCTAAGCACATACCTATGCACCAATATGACTATCATCCCTATCGTTCTCACAGATAGCCCGTACCTAGGTTCTATTCTCTAGCGGTACAAACCAATATCCCACCCGAAGGCTCCTCAAGGCATGATTGTCCAAAACGCGCAACCTCCGCTCGATAGAAAGTAGCGTAGGTATGTTATACACATAATAGTTCAATCAATAATTATACACACAACTTATTATATATAATATGAATTCATGTAACCCAAATCCCCGAGTTTATATATAGCATTATCGTCTCTACTACTCACAATGTTTCAACCATACAACTCATCTCTCTAATAAGTACATTCTCTTTAAGGCACTATTATTCCCCTATATCCCTAGAGTAAGCACGCTCTCATCACACTACTAATTAGGATTTTAAGTCACTGGATGTTAGCGTAGGTCAATTTCTCTCACTTGGACCAACCTAGAAGGATTTTAACTTGTTCGGGCCATAAATAAGCATTTTAAAATCTCGTTCGAAGTTCAGGATTCTTGTTCGAACGAGGTCGTTCGAACTATATTCTCTCTTCAAACAAACTCGAAATTATCATTGGAACTCTCTTTATAAATCACGTTCGAACGAGGTCGTTCGAACGGCTTGGGTAGGTCTTCAAATGAGATTTCTGAGATCATCCATGTCCTCTCAATTCTGCGTTTTTCCCAACGTTTTCGTCATACAGTACACCCAAAACTTATTCTAACCCTCAAACAACGATTCTAAACTATTCTTAGTTATCATAGAGTAATTTCCCACATGATTTCACTAGCAATTCCTAAAGTAATCATAGCGATTTAAACCAATTCCTCAAAAATCTAAAATTTCCATAATCATAACCCACCATTAATAATAATTAAACCCCCAATTTAAATTTTGTGATTTTAACCTATAATTCCAGATTTATCATTCTAAGAACAGGGTAATTCATCTACATGCAAACCTATTCTCCCAATATCAAAATTAATTCCCAATTCAGTCCCAGATGCATAATATCATGATTAAAACCTTAACTGATCTAACATGGACATCGTATGCTCTTAAAAACAAGCAAGATTAAACACTTGAATTTTTTTGAACTTCTGAATTGTTGAATGAATTTGGTATGGGGATGATCCTCTCTTTGCGATCTACACGTTGGTGTGGTTTCTAGCGGAAGAACTTGAATTCTTAGCCCAAAGCACCTATGGAGTTCTTCTTCTCCCTCTTTGGTTCTCTCTCTCTCTCTCTCTCTCTCATGTAAGTTTGGAAACTGTCAGATAAACTAATTACCACGTTCTTTATCTAATATAATTCCTAATTTTTTTCCATTTTAATTTCCAAAAATCCCAAAAGACCAAATTACCCCTTCGGGGTGTCATTTTGGGTAAAAATGCCCCGGAATCCAAATAAAACACCCGAATAATGTTTTATGACTATTTTGTTATGGACACACTGGCGCACTCAAAACGTTCATACGAGTTAGTTAAAAATAAGTTATCCTTTTTAGCCCAATAAAGTAATACTGACACGACTCACACGCGGGTCCCAACTAAATGTATTGCAATTGCCGTATTTTTCACTTTCGGCCGAAATAATATTCTCGTGTGTATATATATATATTACTTTACTCACTAAGTAATTTTCCATTCTCGTCACGCTAGTAATTATTGCAATTAAATCCAGATTAATTTTTTTGATTAAATTTTTCTTCATTTAAATAAATTAATCCAATCTCCATAATTATAATAAAATCATACAAAATTACGGGGTATTACATCTTCTTACCTTTATTTATGGTGTTAAGTATAACCCATGTGATTTGATGCAGACTGAGCATACTCATGTGTATTCTAGATTATGAGTTTTTGCATTTCTTATATTTTTAGTTTTTTATTGATATGATTATATTAGAGATATATACTTCAGATTATGACTCAATAATAATATTATAAAATATACTAGAGATGTATATACTGAATTGTGAGTCGAGGATATTAAAGAATGATACACTAGATATATACATTTAAATAAAACTTGAGATTATTAATGTAGGAGAAGAATGTCTAGTAAGTGATATTCCATTAATGTAAGATATTATCGCAGAGTAAGATATTCTTAATATGATATAAAAACATAAGAAATGTTAAAGTAAAGATTACTTAACTAAAACGATGAAATTATATCACATGGTCCTCATTTGGGTTGGGTTTAGAACCGTATGCTTATTTAGATTGTTTGGGTTTGGGTAACTTAAATAACTTAAAATTAACTTAATATAAGACGAATATGTGTTATTATTATAGCCAAATGTAGTTATATTCTTAAGCATTATAGACTTACTATGCTTAATCATCGTTGTTGAACTCTTTCTTACAAGTCTTAGGCCCAGTAGCCACCGTAGCGATGAGCTACTTGTTGGAGGAGTTTTGCAATTATCGATTTTATTTTTCATTTCTAGGATGTAGTTGTCGAGCCTTATAGCTCATTTACATTGATGTATTCAATTATATTTTAGTATCAGTCAGTTGTATTATTTTGAGTCAGATATTTGTACGAGATGTATTTATTATTCATAGTTGAATTTTGAGACATTGAGATATATTATATTCCACAGTTTGAGTCTGATTCTATGGTTAGTTGGATGATATAAAAGATGTTTTAATTTCATCAACATTTTATCATCTCATATTATAATTACTTATATCGTATTGATTTATCTTGTTATGATGATAATGTTATTAATTCTTTTTTACTCTAGTGATTTTTGTATTAGAATTGATCAATATATTTATTGATTTTAGGAGGTATCACACACACATGGTTTAACATAACTAGAATTGAGTTTTCTTAAATTAAAAAATGTGTGAAACTTATTTATATGATTAGGGGTATTTTTGAGATTTTCAATATGCATATTCTATATACTTTTTGTACCTCCCCCCCCCCCCCCCCCCACCACCACCACCCACACACAATTTTCACACATTGGGTATCCAGACCTCAACGTCGAAGATAGGGGACGTCGAATAATTTCAATCATTCTAAGCATTGTGACTAACTAAGGGAAACTATAACCATCCACGATCGTATATTAAAGATGCGAATAAAAAAGATATAGATACCAATATCCAATATCGAAATCTATAAAACTGAATGCATCTAGATTATTGAATAAAATAAATCTCCCAAAATATGAATCCTGAACAAGAGTTTACAATATAAATATCTCTAAACAATAAATCCAAATGTATAAGGTATGACTATACAGTAAATATGATGATAAAAAACTCCACTACTCATTATCTAATGACTGGATAAGGATGTCACTATAAGTGGTCTACTGATCCATGCTCATGTAATAACAGAATACATGAATATAGAAGATTGAAGTCTCTTACTTGATTCCTCTTTGTGCTTCCTCTAGTTCTTCCCAAAATATCCTTCTTTTGATCTCCCCAAGGATCCTCTATTTTCCAGGGTTTGTGTTATGTGTAAAATGAGTGTTTAATGATGGTTAAGTCTTTTTTAAACCTTAAATATCGTAGAATTTCTGGATGTTGCCAAAACTTAACCCAAAGGAGTACTCTTCCAAAAAGTTTTAAAATAAAATGTTCCTATTAAAATTACATCTTTGTCACGTCACTTCCTTACTATGATAACCTACAAAATCCATAAAAAAGATTGATCAAGTTTAATACAAAGATCATGAGAATAAAAAAATATTTTGTAATATTCTCATCATAACGAAATAAATAAAATGAGGTACATAAATTCAATACAAGATAATAAACTGCTAAATCAAATACAACATCTATAATACCAATCATCGCCATGAAATTAAATCCAAGTTTGAAATATAAAATCTCAACGATACAATAGCCATCTCGAAATACAAGTATGTCACATACAATCTCTTACTTGAGAATAAATATATTAATTAAATATAACCGCTCGAACTGAAATAAATAAAAAAATGAGTGACACTGCACAATGCCTATACCCTAGGAGTGATAAATATAATGTTGATATAGATACTCCTCTAATTAATAACCTAATTCTACGATAACAACATCGGCCTAAGATCCATGGAAAATCGTACAACAAGGATGACTTAACCCAACGAGTCTACAAATGTTAAGAATTTATATGAATTTACTACTACTACTACTACTACTACTACTACTACTACTACTACTACTACTACTACTACTACTACTACTACTACTACTGATGATGATGATGATGATGATGATGATGATGATGATGATGATGCATCTTTCTCAAAATTAAATAGATTTTCATTTATTTAAGTTACCGAGCCCAAATAACCTAAAATAAGCACGCGATTCTATTCCCAAACCTAATGAGTCCCATGTGATATAAGTTCATCTCTTAACTAAGAATCATTTATTATCTGGTAATCTTTTACATAAAAAAGTAACTCTCTTACTAATCATAGTGTCAATAACGAATTCTAGTAATTATTCTAAAAGTGTGTGTCAAGTTTAGCAGTTTTAAATAATATCATATCACTGATTTAGTATATACATCTCTAGTATATTCATTATATATTCCCGAGTAAGAAGTTTATGGTTATACATGTCTCAGCACCGCAACACATAACCACATTATAAATCATAATCCTGTACTACCATTCCAAAGAATTGCAATACATAATAATTTAATCCAGAATATCCATGAGTGTACATAGCTCACATCAAATCACATTGTATATGCTTTAGCCTCTAAATAAAAGTACAGATGACTATCCTTATTACCTCTGGGGATCACTCGTGCGCACTAGATTAAATTATAGGGCAACCCAACCCTATAATCTTACAACATCACCACAAGGGAAGTCATTACATCTTCACACCAAACGTACATACCCCATACCTAAGGGTGTATAAGTGGATCCTACCGTTAAGCCCACTCAAGGGACAAGTACTTTCAACACGTAGGATCAAGATAAATAGGACTTATGCAGATCTTGTCGCATCACCAGGAATACCACGAGTGACCAACATCATACGCTCCCCATCAAATCCCTCCTAGTACGTCCCCGTCCCCCATGAGTACTGGACCAATATTAATAGAATCACACATAAATAAAGTAAACAAGTACGACCCCACGTAACTGGGTCAAACAAATAAGTACAGACCCCAAAATACCATGTGCGGTAAAAGTCGTATGCGTCCCATCAAAAGCCTCATCGTACATCGCCCACGGAAACACACACAATCTCATTATGATTTCACATAAATCAAGTAAATAAATATAACCTTACGCAACTAGGTAAAACAAAAAAAGTATAATCCCTACTCAATTGGGTTACATAAAAAATCTCTTATTATTACTCCCTTCGTCCCAAATTACGAGTCCACAATTCTATTTTCGATTTTCCCAAATTAAGAGTCCACTTTCCTATTTTGGACATAATCAGTGAACTAAATTCTACAATACTGAACAATTGTTGATCTTGGCCATTGATTGAGTGTATCCTTAATTTGTGAAAAAATGGATAAGGATTCTTAATTTAGGATGGATGACGCATTACTTAATATAAACGTTAACTATAATCAGTTATATATATTATTATCGCAAACTTCAAGAATCTCCAAATGTTGGCACTATCTTACATCTAATTTTTCAAGAATTATCTGAAAAATAATAACTGCCCTACTCTATGGGTCATAAAAATATTCTAAACCAACGTGTGATCTACACAATCACTAACATCTATATTTCTCATAAAACATCCCCATACTCATTCATATACTCAAGGTCCTCAAGCAATTATACAAAATTTCCATCTAATCACGGATTCCTAAGAGTTTCTCATGTTCTAGATTAATTGATTCTAATTAATTAAGAACTAACCTCCAAAATGTAAAAATCTTTTTCAAAAATAAAACCCAACACATTAGATAGATTTAGCCTTATAATATCCACCTAAGATTTTCCATAACCCTAAACAAACATCGACACTAGAAACCCCACCAAATCAGACTTCCTACCAAATTCGTGCGCATGGGACTAATGTATGCATTGCGCATGGGCTACTTAACCGTGTACACGAGCGTTGCAAATCTAAACATCATAAAATCAGTTTTCTTCTGTCCCAAATCCCAAGTTATGAACTTAAAAACTTAGTCCTCCATGAACGACCTGGACTAAGGTCGTAACACCTAAAGAACACCTAATTATGATTTTAAAACACTTAAAGATAAAAGTGCAATCTACAACTACAAGTTTTAGGTGATTAAATAAGGATTTAAGAAATAATTTCAGATTAGGTGTTTTAGAACCCTAAGTTCATAATTTTGACCAATTCATGTCAGATTTGATTTAACTACGGCTTAAACAATGAGGCCTTAATACAAATCATCACTATGATTAAGAATACAATAATTTCTTTCTGGTTTGAATCTAATTCAAAAGATTATCACCAAACTATCCTACATCATTAACTAGGGTTAAAGTTTCATTTACCAATTAATCTAATTACACAATTTCGATTTTATGATGATTTTTTTTTTATAAAAGTGTTAATTTAGAACTCAATGAACTACTACTATTATAACATAATTCTAATTGAATTCTTAATCAATGTACACTTGCCTTGGACCTATTGACTAATCAAAGTCCCAAAATCTTCAAAATCCCTTTCAATCCTTGATGCCTCTTCTCCCAAGATCTCGATTATTTTCACTTGTCTTGGTGATCAATTAAGGTTATGAGCGTGCTAGGTAAGATATGTGGTCATACCAACCAAAATTCTTAGCTTGGTGTTAATATCAGACAGTTGTATTACCTTTAATGCTTTAATTGAGAGGGCATGTGTTTCCCTTACGGAAGACTTTAATGCAAGTCTTAATTTAGGCTAAATAACTACAACAAAAACAATAAATTTCATGAAAAAGTAAAGGTTTGCAAATAAAAGAATTTTTTTTTTAATTAAAGTAAAGGATTGCAAGAAAGTAAAGTGCAAGCAAATTAAAGAATTGCATTAAGGAAATGTAAAGTAAGAAAGTAAATGACAACAAATGTTATGACAAGAAACTTTAAATAAACTTCGAAAGAAAAGGTTATAAACTACCTAACAATCTAATGCGAAATGAAAGAAAAATTGTAAACGAAAGCAAGAAAAGAAAAGAAAAGAAATGGAAAAAGATGATAAAAGTAATGTAAATTCATTTTTGGTGAGAGATTCATCTCTTCTTTGTTGGGTTCGTTGCTTATTTGTAGTGTTTCTTGCCATGCAATGTAATTTCTAGGTGGTTACTCATTCATTTGAGTTTTTTCCGCTTTGGTGCACCAACATCCCAATTTGAATTATAGCATGATCCACTTTTGAATAACACATCACAATTCATGACGGACGTCACAAATGAATGTTGCCTTTGTATTTCCATATTGTAATTTGGCTATTTTTGCCATCTTAAATATTACATGGCAACATCTCATTGGTTTATGTTAACATGGTGTAAACACTAGGATTTTCTCAAATGATAAATGAGTGTTTTATATCTGTATAATTAACCTATAATAAACTTTCCCATAAAATTAGGCTTAAGCCCAACATAAGCTTCAACCTAATAAGATCAAATAGTACTTCAACTATAATATTACTAATTGAAAAGTCTTACTGTGCTTAGGTGGTGCTGGTTAGAGAGGCCCAAAACTCTACCCAACCATATACTAACACAATGGACTTAAATCCTATTATTTTAAGTAAAAAAAATAGACTTTCTAAATGCCCTAAAAGTTAGCCCAAAACAAAACATATTTAAATAAATTAATCGTCAATAAGTCAATTTATTAAGCGGGTACATGCCAATTAAGTTAAAACTTAATTAATTATTAAATTGTTATGTGTGACTCGACATTATAAGAAACTACTTCATGATTGATGAGACCCGATACCGAAGGAAAAATCTAAACAATACACCTAATCTCTGAACATTTCAAAGTCGTCCATAATATTAAGTCACTTAGAATATTACTTAAGGCATTACCGTGTAACATGTTAGTTTCAAAGAGCATTAAATAACGGAACACATATATGACCACATAAATGAATCTCATATCAACATATAGCAAATATAATGGGTGACATACCTCATGTCACACGCAAATAACAATTCATCACAAATAAATAATTATTTTAATTATTGATTACTTACTACAAAAATGCAGGGTACTACACTTACTTCTAATGTAAAATTTTAGGAAATATAAAATCATAAAGGCTTACCAAATCACCAATTGAAATGAATTTGACCGGTCTAGTATGCAATATTACGATGCTTTGTCCAGGTCTTCCATTTTTGAGTTACAACTCAAAGATGACTCAAAAATATACTTTGACTTTTGTTTCGAAATAAATCCAAAGCGAAAACCCAATGAGTGTAAAATCACGCCCTTAAACAAACAATATGAACTAAAGGGATGATCCAACTAAACCCCTAGAAACATAATCCAATGGATAAAACAATACTTTTCTCACTAAAATTTAAATACAAAGATTATACAAATTAAAATATTATTGCAAGCATCACTTTTATTGTTCTTAGAGCATAATTTCATAATTTTAACCATAATATATACAAGGAAAAAATATTATGAACTTACAAAAGTGTAACGAAATGTGAAGTTTGAAAAAAATGAGTTATGTAATAAATAGACCCCAATTTTCTCTCATCCTCTCTTCTTTTATCCTTAATCAAACAAAGTAGAAATGGTAAAAAAATTAATAATTAATGTTTATTGACTTGGGATCCATAAGAAAGTAAACAATATATTCCATCAAGATAATGTGAAGTCTTATTTCAAAAATTAATAGTAAAATGGTTGCATATAAGTTAATATATCAGTCTTCTAACTAGGATGGCAATATAGGGCTCAAATAATAACTAATTTGGATCTAATCGAGATCATTACAAGTAGGCCCGTCAACGGGTCAGGTTCAAACTTGATCTAGGTTGATCCAAATTCGTTTAATAAGAACGTAATCACATTCGGATCGGGTCTTAATCGGATCTAAAATATTGGATCTAGATCCGGATCCGGATCCGGATCCGGATCCGTATATGATTAGATCGGATCAGGTCCAAATTTGGGTCTGGCCATGTATATACATTTATTTTTTAATTTTTGTTTTATCTCAATTCTTTATTTTGTAATCTTAGATTAAAATATTTATAATTTATTATACTGTATGAATTGTATAAATAAAACATATATTACTTTGATTTATATTTATTTAGGGTGCGGCTATCCCCACACCCTAAGTTCCTCCCCCACACCCTCCTCCACACCCTAAGATCAAAATACCCTCCCCATCTTTAAAATATAATATGATTTTAAAACATAAATATTTAAGTAAGATAAAATTATACTTTAAGATAAAATATGATAATAATAATAATAATAATAATAATAATTATTATTATTATTATTATTATTATTATTATTATTATTAATTCGATTTTTTACTTTAACACATTACTAATTATTTTAATTAGACTACTTGTAACAAAATAAAAACTTTTTATAACAAAAAACAATTTATATCTTTAAAAAATCATAAAAAATAATTTTTTGGAGTTAAAAAAAGCTTATAATGAAAAAAACAGGTTTTTAACAACAAAAAAACATTTTTCGAAAATAAAACATTTTTTAACAAAATAAAAATAGTTTTAAAGATTTTTTTTAACAAAATAAAAATTGTTTATAACAAAAAAAATGGGAGCTTGACAAATAAATCTCGTTTATATGAAATATTTTCTAATATGTTCTATCACAACATTTTTTTTCTCAATAGGTCCTATTTATACATATAGTGAATATTTACTATATGTTTACAATTAGGACCTATTGGAAAAAAAAATCTTTTTTCATGGGACCTGATGAAGCAAAATAAAATAAAATATTATGACCTATTAAACTACAAACTTAGTAAACGGGACTAATTGGTAAAAAAAAATCGTTAAAAACAATTTCTAACAAAACAAAACAATTTTTAACAAAATAAAAACAGTTTAAAACAAAGAACTATTAAAAAAACAGCTTTTTAGAAAAATAAAAACACTTTAGTGAAGAAAAAAATAGTTTTTAAAAACACTATGTATTACATTTATGGTTATTACTATAATAATTATAATTATTGTTGTTTCTAATATTATTATTTACATTTTTGGACTTTAACCCATGATATTTTTTTATTTTAGACCTTACTACAAATTAATACTATTTTTTATTTTGTTAAAAAAACTTTTTTGAAAAACTATCTTTATTCTTTCAAAACTGATTTTTTTTTAAAAACCAGTTTTTTTCACTAAAGTGATTTTATATTTCTAGAAACTATTTTTTTTAAATATTTTTATTCTTTAAAAGCTAATTAATTTTCAAAGATATTGTTTCTTTGTTAGGAACTGTTTTTATTTTGTTAAATACAGATTTTTTTTGTTCGAAGTCGTTTCTTTTAAACTCTTTGTTGTTATAAACAATTTTTATTTTGTTAAAAAAAAAGTTTTTTCGTTAGAACTGTTTTTATTTTGTTAAAAATTATTTTTTTGTTTGTTAAAAAACTCTTTTTTTCATTATAATAATAATAATAAAAAATTATATTTTATCTTAAAGTATAAATTATATCTTACTTGAAATATTTTATGTTTTAAAATCATATTATACTTTTAAAGTGGGGAAGGTATTTTGATCTTAGGGTGTAGGGGAGGGTGTGAGGAAAGAACTTTGGGTGTGGGGATAGCCACACCCTTTTTTTATACATATAATACTTATATATTATATGGATATAGATATATAAATAATGATATGCTACCAAAATCTCTCTCAAAACCTCTTCCAAAAGTGTCGTGCATTTCACCTATTCTCTCTCTTACCTATTAAAAATTGTCTTTTGTTGTGGGTCCCGTCAGGATATAAAAAATTACCGCTTTTGAAAGAGATTTTGAGGGATGTATTTAGCAGGACTCTAAATATATTAATAAACATATAAATTTATATATGCTACATTTAATCGGATTGGGTAATCGAATTTTGAAATATGATTCAGATCGAATTAAACGAATCACATCCGAATCGGGTCTAGATCCAAACCAGATCCACTAACACACCTAATTACGAGACTACTAAGTGGTGGAGGATTTGAAATCACTTGGCAACTAAAACATATCCTGATAATCATATTTCCGTAAACAATCCACCACAAAATATGGATGGCAAACCGGATGGCAAATTCGGTAGTTAACTTTGAAAATTTTAAAACCCATACATTACATGAAAAAGTCATAGATATTAAATGACAACTAATAAGGGGATATGGATATTCTACTGAAGTATCTCTACCCTTTATTCTCGTTCAAAAGGTAACAAACACATCCTATCGTCGTGTGGAACGCTTCTATAATCCTACGAGATCTGTATTCATGGTTATAAGGCATCGTGACTGCCAGTCTGCCACGTTGATACGAGGTAGATTTGACAACTAACTGCAGAACGATTTTGCTTTCTGTAAAATCGTTATTGATCAGAATGAATGACATATATTAAATCACATTTTAAAACATATAAAGTTTTTAATTTTGAGAAGTATTGACTCACGAACCTCATTACATTCTGTTATTTTTAAATACGCCATTGCTATTTTCATAACAGCAACTCTTGATCAGCCTTTATACAAAGAGCTACTTAATGATGTGGAGTTGCCACATCATTAAGTATGTGTTGCCAGATCTAATTGTTTTTTGTTATTGTAAATTTTTTTTTTCAAAATATAATTTTTAAATTAAAAAAATTAATCTAATAAAAAAATATATGTTAAAATACAACAAGACAAGACACGAAATCGTATGAATCTTAACACAAACCAATTAAAAATTACACAATGCGATTATGAATCTTTTATTTTTTAGCTAACACGATCACGGCCCAAATAAAACGCGATATGGCTTGGACTCGTAATTTCTTTTTGCATTCCGCTAGCGCGGACAAATTTTTAAAATAGTAAAAATAATATTTTTATTATTTAAAAACAATGGTTCGCTCTGGCGGTATGTATAGGCGGTTACAGCTGACGCGGACTATTTTTTCTAAATAGTAAAAAGATTAGTTTTACTATTTGTAAAAAATGGGTCATGCCAACTGAATGAAAAAAAATACGACTCCGTGCCATTTTTTTAAGTTGTAAAAAATTATTTTTGTGTTAATTTTTTTTGTGTAGTATTTAAATATTTCAGGTAAAGCAGAAAAAAATTAACTCAAAATGAATTTTTTTCAATAAATTAACTGTTTTTTTATTTAAAAAATATATTTTGGAAAAAGTCGAATTTATAATGCGTAAAAAAAATGAGTGTGTTTCTTAATGATGTAGCAAATGCCACATCATTAAGTCTCATTTTTAAGTACAAAAACTTGGTCGCTCCAATCTTTTCCTTATACAAACGTTGGACTTCATAGTATTTATATGTTTAAATTTTGAACGGGTCTAAATATATTAAAATTGGTAATTTTAGCTGGCGCTACAATTTTGAATGGATCTAAATATATTAAAATTTGTAATAATCATCCTTTTAGTTTTTTCTAAAATAGTCATATTTTTATTTTAAGACTAACTAACATTAAATTTGGTGCATTAATGTCCGATGTTATTTATTTTCCTTTTTTTTTATAGAACAACTAACAATTATAATGAAGTAGGATGCTACTGACATTAGGTATGCCAACTAAGACAAGTGACTCTTCAGTACTCTCAATTGTCAACCTAATGTCAGGATTCATTAGCTAATATTATTATTATGGCAGAAATTTTATTTTAAAAATATATTAGATAATATTCTACGACATATACCAAATAGTTTTTTGAACTTTTTTTAATACACGTTTAGTCTAAACCTTTCATTTTGCATCAAAAAGTCATTCGCCGTGCCGTTAGCGTGAGCCTTTAAAAATAAGACTTTTGAATACAAAATAAAAGACTTGTACTCGTTTTTAAATTGAAAAATATAAAACCTGACTAAAAAACTATATAATAGCGCAATTACATAAACTTCATAAAATACCTACTACTATAGTGAAAAAATTCCAAGCAAATTTCATGACTTATAAAGGCCTATGTCCAAAAATGAAGGACGGCCAGACTGCAAACCGTAACGCAGAGTGCTAAACTTAACTAACGTCGAATGCCAAACGTTATCCAATTCCTTACCCTTCTTGGAAATGGGAATAACGCTCGACACAAACACTCCTATATCCTCCGTATATAAATACACATGCACATCTTCACATTCAGATTCCATCATTAGGTATTAATTGAAAACATGTTTTAGCAAGAAACGAAGGGTTGCATATAACTTCCCTTTCTTTCATACATAAACACAAAACCCTAAACACTTTGAATCCAAAATATCAACAAAACCTTATTATTTTTCAAAGGTTTTGAAAGAGTGCGAAAGATGTTGAGGGAAAAACATGGTGTTGTTATTGATGTGAAGAGAATGGATGAACATCTGAATCGTTTATGGGCCATGCAGAAAAGTAAGAGTCAGAATGAAAACGTTAGGGTTCCAGTGAAAGATAAATGGGAAATAGATCCCAGTAAGCTCATAGTCAAAGATTCAGTCATCGGTCGAGGAGCCTTCGCTACTGTTCATAGAGGTGTTTACGATGGAAAAGATGTTGCAGGTAACATAATATTAGCACGCACTGTTGTATATACGTATTATATAGGGTTAGGAACTTTGGATACATTATATGCACAATATTGTATATTACAGATATGTTCCAATACGTTCTTACCCTTTTTTTTATTGAATTAGAGCCCAATATTTTTTACAGACTTAAGGCGTTAAAGTTGTGATTGAAATTATGGTATTTGATAAGTAATAATTTTTTGTTCTGGATTGTTGTTGAATGGTTGAATTAAAATATGTGTTAGGTGAAAATTTTAGTGCTCGTAGCATTGTTTGGGGCAAGAAACAATTATTTTCCACTTCATACACAATGTTCTCGTCAGCGATGATGTTTTAGTGAAAATACATCTTAGTTTAATGAAATATTTCTAAATTCATATATATATATATATATATACAACTTATTCATATCGTATCTAGCCATATGAGCCATACTTAATAGTACTAAAATGTGTCACAAACAATAAAACAATTCATATTAGCTCAGTAAATTAAATATGAGCCTTTATTTAAAAATTATGAGTTAAATATAATGCCCATATTTGAAAATTATGAGGTTCATATTTGAAAGTAATGAATTAAATATGAAGCACAATTTTAAAAGTTTCAACTCAATTATAAAGCTTATTTTTTAAAGTTGTGAGTAAAATATGAGTTATCAATTATAAAGCTCATTTTTTAAAGTTGTAAGTAAAATATGAGTTTTTTTATATTGAAATTGTAAAATATAAGGTTTTTTTTATATATATGTGAAATTTTAATTCATATTTAAAAAAAAAATGGGTTAATTCAGCTCATATTTGATCCAACTCACATTTAGTCTAATTCATATTTGACCCGTCAAAATTAGCCCACGACCATAATTTTTTGCCACTGCTAGCCATATTGCATATGGGTATAGGTGCTTCCAAGATGATGTGCATATATACTGTGTATTTGCTAAATATTACGTCCTTTATGAAATTATTGTATGTGCATATATACTGTATTGCCAAGATGATGTGCATATAGTATGGGTTTGGTTGAAAAACATAAAACTTAAACCAGGAAAACGTCGACTTTGTAGTGGAGGGATAAATACATATTAACTTAATTAAATTTGAGGGTGGACAATTCTTTCACTCATACTACTGGACAAAAACCAGTTTTATGTCCCTCTCTCCAGTCACAAATCACTTTTATGCCCCGTTTATCCTCGGTTTTCTTAACAAAAATATATTAAGAGTCTGTTTAGCAACACAATTTCAAGTCATGGAAATGAAATTCGAAGGTCAATTTTATTCCACGGAAATTGACCTTCCAATTCCAATTTCATGTCTTGAAATTGAGTTCCAAACGGACCCTAAATCCACCGGGCATAAACCTGTTTTGCGTTGTTTTTTTCCTTCTCAAAAAGAAAAGAAACATGGACATAAACTTATTTTGCGTATGATGCTTTGTATTTATTTTATCCTATCCTATCATTAGGCCATCTCCAGTTCGTAGTCTTAAGGTCCGAAGTTAGATCTCCGAATTTCACAAGCGATAGGTAAAGTTACTGTTCTTACCGTGCTAAGGCAGCTAAACTTAGGTAACATATTTAGTTATTTCTTAAAAAAGTAAGATAGGAATAATTCTAAATTGAGATGGATTTTTGATGGCCTGCACATCTGTCTAGTTCTCTTCATTCCAAAGAAGGGAAGTAATCCTTACATTGGAGATTCTCTTACGAAGTTCAATCAAGAAACCGTCTTCATTTAATTAGATAGTAGCCAGCGATTTTATTTAGTAATTCTGTGATGTTTTCTCAACTTCCTGTTTTTACCAAGACTGAAATTTTGTCATAAATATGATATTTATGTTCTTTTTCTGATTATGCTCAGTGCACTGATTCAAATAATACTAACAGTAGATTTTTCGTTTTGTTGATTGAATATCAGTTAAAGTGCTTCAGTTGGGGAAAGATAGTCAACATACAACAAGGAAATTATCATCGCTGAGGAAAGTTTTCATGCAGGAAGTGTCAGTTTGGAAAAAGCTTGATCATCCTAATGTCACAAAGGTAATTAACTCTATTACCTTAGGCAAATTTTCAGTTAGCTTTATTTTTAGTCTGCTTGCAAAATATAATTTAGTTTATAGTCCCTGTTCAATTCGATAATTGTCTCTAAATAAAATAATAGTGTTTGCATTGCAAGCTGGACTTATGCCTTGTTTGTTATTTTTCAGTTAATTGGAACAACAGGAGGCAATTCCCAACTAAACCTCAATACTGAAAAGGGTGAAATTCGAATCCCAAGTAGTGATTGTGTGATTGTGGCTGAATATGTTCCTGGGGGTACTCTTAAATCTCATCTCATGAAGAACCGGAGAAAGAAGTTGCCTTTAAGTGATGTCATTCAGCTTTCACTTGATCTTGCAAGAGCCTTGTGTTACCTACATTCTCGTAAGGTTGTTCACAGAGATATAAAGACAGAGAATCTGCTTCTTGACAAGAACCGTATCTTGAAGATCGCTGATTTTGGGGTTTCCCGCGTTGAGGCTTCAAATTCTAGTGAAATGACAGGAGACACTGGGACTCTAGGTTACATGGCTCCTGAGGTATCATCTTCATATTTCTTTGTTTCAGTATGAATTTCATTTCATTTTTTTTATATTATAGCCAAGCTAGTATTAATTTGCGCACCTGTCCTAGCATTCTATTAATTTGTAAGCAAAAAATATTCAATGTACAACGGTCTCCCTTTCACAGGATCAGAGAGATGTGAGTATCTTGGAGAATTATAAAGGAAAAAGAAACTTGAACTAGCTCCATATTCTTTTCACTGTGGAGATCTTTTCATGAAAACACCCCTATTTTCCTGTCACTAAACTGGGCGTTGGTATTTTTTAAATTCTCTATATAAAAGGGTCAGCTGGTCTGATTCTATTAGCAAATGATTGAATTATCTTTAAAGGTGTATATGGATGTTTTTGTGATTGTTCATATATCTAGATTTTTGAATAACCTCTAAATTTGGCACTAAATGCAGGTCTTCAGTTGCAATCCATATGACAGGAAATGCGATGTCTATAGTTTTGGAATTTGTTTGTGGGAGATATATTGCTGTGACATGCCTTATAACCCGCGCTCTTTAGAAAAGACATCAACTGTTGTTTATAAGGTACATATGATTTCGTTAGTTTTAGGGCGTGTTTGATTGATAAAAACAGAAAAGACTGTTCATTATTATAACAAGTTAGAAATAGAGTGGAAGAATATAAATGGGTGACTTTGTGAGACACTCCCTACTTTTCTAGTTTTTCTCAAACAATACAAAAGGTAAAAGTAAAAGAGCACATCTCAGAAAATCACTGATCTGTTTCCATTGTTTATCTAATTTTCTTGGTAAATTAAGTACTTTTATTCAATATTTTAAATGTAGACTATGCAGTTGAATGAAACTAAAAAGATTAATATTGAAACTTTCAGAACCTGAGGCCAAAGATACCGAGAGGTTGCCCACGCTCTCTGGCTAGTGTGATGAAGCGATGCTGGGACAAAGACCCCACCAAGAGACCTGAGATGGACGAAGTTGTGCGTTTATTAGAAGCCATTGACACATCTAAAGGTGGAGGCATGATCCCGTGTTATCAACCTCTGGGTTGCTTCTGCTTCTTCAGGCACCGAGGACCTTAACATAATACCTCCTTTTAGAGCAACACTCTCGCAGATTGTGATGTATATATAGCATAAAAAATTGGTAGGGTAGAACAGAGTTTGAATTGTAGCTCAGGAAATTTCAATAACTTCTAATCTAATACAAAGAGTAGTGCTATGGGTACAAAGTAACTTTATAAAATTTTCAAAAAAAATATTATTATTGGTGCTATGACGGAACCTCATACCACAAGGTATTGTTTAATAGATACGTAAGAGAATATGTGAAATCCACACCAAATTTTGTGGAGGTTTTTATGGAGACTTTTGTATTCGTATCATTATTCTAATACAAAGAGTAGTGCTATGGGTATTATAACATTGATGTTTTTTCTGCATCGTTCTCTTCAAAGAATCAAAATTTTCACTCAAGTTGCTTATATCAGATATGTTACATGGATTCTTATATCCCGCGGTTTATCATACTCTCATATTGTAGGTTGATCATTGGAGACAATGAACCACCAACGTGACTTGAATCCTAACATTTCCTTGCATTTATTTTAGGCACTTAGATAAATCACCTTTGTAATGATTTAATTGTTATTTTTTCATCATGTGGGGACTTAAAATGTATTCAACGACATTTATCTTATAGTTGTCATGAAATACCCATTTAGGAATGTCTCAGTGCCAGATTCAAGAGAGCGAGAGTCTTGTCCATTGAGCACGACGTTTATTTTTTCGACACCAGAAATAAATTCTATTATACGACTCATCACTAGACGTGCATCCAACTTGTGACATCCATGTACTGCCTCCCTCTCCCTCTCTTGCGCTGATGATGAATCGAGTCTCTGATTCTTGTCAAATCCTTGTTTCATGTTTTGGAGAGCATAGTAATTAAACAAGTCAAACAAGATTTTTGTAGTTAAATATACATATTGTATATATGAGGATGTATATTTAATTCATATATTACTTCACAGTTGTCTATTTAAAGTAGGAGTGACATTTTTAGAAACGACATCAAACGATACGAAATTGACACGATATATCGTATTCGTATCGTTTTTTTTACATGAAGTTGTGTCGTGTTCGTGCCAAAATTATGAGTCGTGCTAATCGTGCTTTTAATTTTGGTTATTCGTGTCTATTTATGTTTAATTTAGTATGAAATTTAAGAAATCGTGTTATTCGTGTCGTGTTGTGTTGTTTTGTTTATATTTGAGTCATGTTCGTGTCAACTAAAAAAAAATGAATTTGTGTCGCGTTGTGTTCGTGTCGAAAAAACCCTTGTCATGTCCTGTCGTGTCAGCCTTAAACATGGTTCAAAAATACAAATTGTCACCCTTAATTTAAAAGAGTAATCATTTTTTTGTGCTTACTAGTCATATACCTTGAGTTGATTGATCTAGGCTCTTATAATTGTCACATTGGTGCTTAATTATTTAATGTTGGAGAACTCCTCTAATGTTATTAATTTCATTTGAGTTTTCTTTGATTGAAATCTGATTTAATTTACTTATAATTTTTTTTTTTGATTTAATAAAAAATTATTTCATTATAGTTTTGTTATTGATTTTTTTGTAATATGTAGATACAATTCGATATTGAGATGTTGTTGTTTTGAATTTAATATTAGATACCATTCACTTTTTTTTTATTTAATTATTTTGAAATCTAGTGTGGAATGCTCTCTCTCTCTCTCTCTCTCTCTCTCTCCCACTATTCATTTATACTTTTCATGGGTGTGGTTATTTGGAGTTTCTTCGAATAGTCGTTTTATTTGACATGTTTGTAACTGAATCAAGAACATAAGTAAATAAATTGCTTGTAGATAGAATTCAGAAAGTATTCTATAAACACCAACCCTTATGCCTGAAGGCCTAAACATTTTAATGTTATTGTCCCCTGTTCTAGGTCAAATTGATAAAGGTTTCTCTCAATATTCAATGCTTGTTGCAAAAATCTAAAGATAACCAACAAATGTTGTTACAAGCCCATGATTCCTTTTTGAATCTTTGGATACCTAGTAAACTTTATGAATCTTAATAGATGGAAAAGTTTAACTATATTTTACATGTCTAATTAGTTTCAAGATGTTTATCCATGAAACCATGTTTAAGGTGTTTAGGGATGCTTCTTTGAAGATTTAAGTTAATAAAGTGAGTAAGAGGTATGTGTTATATATCTGTATAACCTCTGAAATTTCAGATGTGGGTTATGAGCTTGTTAAAATTCCCCATTGAGATATAATATGAAAAACTCAACATGACAATACACATTAATAATGCTGACTTTGAAGTCTGACTTCGTGGGGGTTTGATGATGATAGAAAAATATAAGAAAATATAATATTATATTAACGATATTTGTTATGAGTATCTTAGCTGTGGAATATCATTAATTGAATTGCTGGTAGGATAGATATTGAATCTTTAGATTCAGCATGCCGAGAATTCTGGGGTGACCTGCATTTGGAACTAGTCTCGTATATATATCATTGTTAGTATTTTGTAACTTAATAGTCAGTAGATTACTGTTAGATATATTTCAAAGTTGAACATAATTCCTGTTGGAAATTTAACATGGAGATAACACATTGTGCTTTGGAAATTGGTTCATCATATTAATGGCTTAAGAGATTTGTATGTTCTACGCCAAGTTTATGGTGTCGTGTGTCGTTGTAATTTATATTTTAACGTGACTTGTGACATTAAGGAGGAGTTTGTGATCGAGTAATTTAATAGTATACTCTTTGTACATTATGTTCCCATTTCATTCTTAGTGCGCAGTTGCCATTGCTTCCATGGTTAAATAGATTGTGCTCTAAATAGAATACTTGTTTGAGCTATGAGTATCCTAACTTTGGGTCTTTTAATGATGATTATTCTTTGTGAACTTGAAAACTTCTTTACTATACATACGATTTCTACATTGTTTCACTTTATTTTATTTTTTTTGCACGAAAGCAAGCCTATGTTAAGCAATCTAGAAGATAAAACTCACTTTAGAATATTTTCAAACACTTTGTATGCGAAAAGAAGTCAAGATCTTGTTCTAATAATAAACTACGCGTGCAAACTCAAAACGAATCCAACCTACCATTAAAAATAGAATAACAATCATAAACAAGTCATCAAAGCAAAGAAACGAAAACAAGTTAACGAGGTTCACCCAAACTAGGGATATGTCCTCAAGGTGGGATCTTATCTCTCCAAGAAAGGCGATTACAACCAACTTACAAGAATTAATCTTCAAACAAAAAAAAATCTCATTCATTTTGGCCCAGTTTGGTTGCGCAAATTATTTAATTATGTAAATTGGTTCATTGTGAATTAGTTAATTGTAAATGAGTAAATTTGAAATGAGTTAAATCCAATTTTAAACAATGTTTGGTAATTTGAAATTGATGTTAAGGTTCAATGAAAAAATGATAAAAACAATTCAAGAGAGAGGGGGAGGGGAAGAGAGAGGGAGAGGGAACATGCACTTTATGTGACTCCTATTTCAAATGGATTCATTTCACCTTTTTTGTGAAATGATCCAATTTCAGATTTTGCACATGAGCTAAAATCTGGCAATTAATGAATTATTTCATTAATGAAACCAAACACAATTAATGGGACAATTTGTAAATGAATCTATTTATTAATGATCCAATTTACAATTTTGGGACAACCAAACGGGGCCTTTCTCTTTTAAAAATCACAAAATTCTTAACACACTTGAAAAGCAGAAAATAGGCTTATAGTTTTTTCTCAAAGAGGGAATTTTGTATATATAGAACAACTTTTTCTTTTCTCCCAAAAAAACTATGAGCCAACAGAAAGACACGTGAGAGCCAATATACACCACAAACTCCACCTTGTCGATCGAAATGATCTAACCAAAACCACATAATGTAAACTATTGAACTTGTTTGAAGATTACCCCAAAATCTACCAAGCTCAATTAGTCTCCACTCAACCAAGGAGCATTTTCCTAAAACTTAAATAGCAAGAGATATTTGAAGCTTTAGTCAATGCCAAAACTTCTCTGTAGTGACCAGTTTGGTAAGGAAATATGTTGCATTCTCATCTGTGTGCACCTTCTCAATCAAAATCTCGCCGGAATGAACCCAAACTCGAACTCTATGATACAACACATCAGTATGCCCTGAGCGAGCATGATACAATTGATTCTTAGACAAATGCATGGAACTTTGACTATCGCAATGAAGATAAACACTATATTGTTTCATCCCCAAACCATTCAAACTCCCAACCAAACTGCCTCCTTTGGTGATTTCGTAAGTGTCGTATACTCCGCCTTTGTAGTAGACAAAGGTCTCCAAGATACCATCCAACTAGCAATATTGAATACATAACCCGATGTAGATCTCTGCTTATCACGATCCGCCGCATAATCTGAATTCACGTACCCCATAAAAAACTCGGCCCCTTTGTTTTTCTCAAACATAATGCCTGTAGACTTGGTTCCTTTCAAATATTGAAGAATTCATTTCACCGCTTTTCGATGCCCTTTTCCAAAATTCGGTGTGTACTTACTAACCATACTCTTAGATTGAGAGATATCCGACCTCGTGCGAATCATAGAATACATAAGGCAACCCATGTCTCAAGCATACGGCGTTAAATCCATATCCTCTTCCTCATTATACGTGAAGGGATAGTGTTTTGTGGATAAAGATAAATGTGAATGTAATGGTATAGAAGTGGAATTGACATCCAACATGCCAAATTCCCAATAACATGAGAAATATATATTTTTTTAAATAACCACAATTTTGCCAACTTTTCTATCCCATATAATCTTTATACCAAGAATCTTTTGATTCATAGAAAAATCCTTCATGTCAAACTCCCAAATCAATTCCATATTGAACCATTTTATCTGTGAAATGTCCCAACATGCAATGACAAGTCATCCACATATCGAATAAATAAAAAATAAATAATTCTCAAGAACTCAAAAATACGAACAATGGTAGTGATCACACGTCGTGTAACCAACCCACGACGTGAAGGAGTCAAATGGTAGATACCATTATCGTGACGAATATTTAAGCTTAAATAATGACTTCTTAAGCCGTCACACATGATATTTTTTTTCCACTTCTTTGACCCACCAATTATGCTACATAAATAAGCTCCTTCAACCGTGAAGAAAAGTCATTTTCACATCCATTTGCTTTAAATCCATGTCAAATTGAGATATCATTACTGTTGATGCAAATCACTAGACTAGGATAATTAATTGATCACAGATAAATATAAGCAAAAGAGATAAGAGATTTTTTAAGTGGTTCGGCTTAAGGGAATAGACTACTTCCACTGTTGTGCATTACTTTGAGCTTGCTCAATTTCCTCCTTTTTTTGTTCCCTTGGATGTAGGTTTTATAATGATTTATAGCCCAGGGAGTGTACAAGTTCTGGAATATCAAATGATTGAATGTCTTTATATCGTAGACATTTAGATATATACAATCATTTATGTATACAACTGTTGGTGTTTTCCTATCACTATTGTTCGCGCTTTCTGGTGTTGCTCAGACTTCACTGACATGTTGGTCGGCATCCCTTAGTAGATCGGCATTCCATCCCTGCTGACTAGGATTAATCTTCCACTGTGCAACACATGTCAGCATCCGAATGGTCTATGTAGACAGATAATTTTTTATATCAACAGAAGCCCCTAATGTTTCATGCTTGAAGTTTTTACAAAAGTATGGAGCATTTAGCTCTCAAAGTTTCTCGAGCAACAATTTTAGGCTTGGTTGGTTGCCGACTTTCCATACTTGTAAAAACTATGGTTTAACTATGGAAATATAATGCGCGTGGCATTTTCAAAATTATCCACAACTTTAACGAATCGTTTTTAGGCAAAACCGTCTTTTCTGCCTTTAGCCTCTATCAGTTCAATTGATGCTACCTTTTAATCATTATTTTTCCAGTTTTCGAGGCAACCTATAAAGAGCGGGAAAAGCCATGATATTTCCTTATCTCAAATTTTCAAAGTGTTTTTGGCTACAGTGTTGTAAAGCGTGTGATACCGACTAGCTCGCAAGTTTCCAATCAAACTTTATTTAATTCAGCCCCTAAACAAGCATCTAAAGTGCGTGTGTCAACCCATAAATAAATATAAAGCATACGACACAAGAAATATGCTGAGACACATATTTCAGGAAAAAAAACCTTTCGGGTAAAACCTTTATTTCACTATGAATTCATAAATCGCAACTTACAATTACATAGAGAAAATCTGCAATGGATCAACGCGCAGCCAATCCACAAAGACTCGCAGTCTTGAACTCAGCAAGAGAATACACGCAGCACCCTCCAAGGACTCGCAGCCCAATCTTCAGCAAAGAATCTTCACGCAGTAAGATCCTCAATGACACGCAGCCATACGATATAAAGACGCACTCCACGAAAGATGAACAAAAGAAAAGTGTTCTTGAAAACCAAAACAATTCACTAAAGCATATGGGAGTTTTGTGAATTGAAAACCAAAAAGGGATTAAAATCCAAAAGGAAGAAGCCTAAAGAATTCTGCTTTCGCAGTTTTTCTGTTATGTAAAACGCTGGTACTTCTTAAACAAAACGAAACCACATAATGAGATTTTATAGAAAATCGCACTGCCTCAAAAACAGAGCTCGTTCGAACGAGATCAGCATATCGCTCGAACGAAGGATAGTTGTCGTTCGAACGAGATCGTGCGACATGGCTATCTCGCGCGAACGACATTGCTCTCTCGCTCGAACGACTGTTGTGATAAAAAATTATTATTTTAATGTCCGCTTCAACACTTAGAAAAAATACTCATTCTCAAATTTTGACAAAAAAGTCCGCTCCAACACTTAGAAAATATTTTGAAAAAATATCCCAAAAGCTCTAAGTGAAAGTTAAGGTATTAAAAACATAACCTTTCCAAAGTGAACTTCGCAGAGTCTTAAATGATGAAGAACTTGAGTAATTCGGATCCGTATTTGATGTAGATGTCTCTTGAATGGTCTTCGACGGTGTAGCGATATATGACATAATAAATTGATAACGGACTTATGAAAAATATGTCCTTACAAATCTCCCCCTATGTCTATGCCAGTATATACATAAAAAATCTGAATTATCAAAAGACAAATGCCTATATAAATCTACCCTCCCATGAATAAGTTTGCAAGTTCTCAAACTGTTCTTCAAATATCTTCACCAAAATCTCAAAACTTTTCTCATCAGGGTGTGCAACATCATGATCTTCAATCTTTGTACCTACACACATGAGATAAAGCAAAAATACCTTCGTGACCCATTGAGTTTGAAATGATATAAGGACAAAGCATTAATAAATAAAATCTCCCCCATAATGCAAAAACTCCCCCAACATAACATAATAATTCTTTCTCCCCCTTTTTACGATGTCCCCAAATAAACAGATAAGAAGAAAAAAAAATCAAAACATGGAGTGTCACGATAAAATGCAAAGCAAATATGGATCAAGCTATGCACATCCAAAGGATAGTCTAAAAAACACTCACAAACTATTTTTGATTTTTTAATTTTTCATACAAAAATAAGATACCCAAAAGATCACACCATGGATTTAAACTCAAACAACCAAGTCATGGGAATGGAATGTATGGGTGTGAACACATTCGATAGGTAAATAAACTCAATCAATCATATGTGCACGATGAATACGTGCACTCCTAATAAATGAACATCAAAGGTATCCTTAGGTGTAAAAATTTATTGAATTTAGATGACATCGTGTCACGACCCCGACCCAAAAATAGTAGGGAACGAGTGTCTTTACATGCCACCAAGGCATCCAATATTCTGGACTTAAAAATTTTTCTTTTAAAATATATCTGGTGGAAGTATAATCACATGGTTATGAATCGTAAAATACTGAAAGTGAAGGAATTACATCATGAGAGCTTTCTAAATGGAACTTCATTTGTATTAAAATATCAACGAGTTACAACTTGACACAAAGAGCTAAACATGCTTTATCTAATTAAACAACTTCTACTTAAGGTAACAAAAAGAGCTTTAAAACTAAATCTTCAACATAGTCCTTTTTCATTCCATCCATGAGCTTAATTATTTCCTAAAAAATGGTTATTTATATAACGTCAACTAAAAGCCGAATGAGATTCAATCTCCAAATATTCCAAGGTTTTCATAAAATAGATACATATTCAATTTAGAACAGAAGGTATATACATAGAGATAGGAATTTCAAGTAATATATATAAAGTAAATGACAATATATATATATATATTTAGAATAAACAGTTCAGAACAGAGCAGATAAAACCATTGAGCATGTGTCAATTATTCAGTTTTAGTGGCCATGTACGCTCTAATACCCAGACAGACAGTGTTACCAAATGTTTCCACCCGGTAACATCACAGACAGATAATCATGATTTCTGGAACAACGCCTTGTTTAGGGCACACCAGCGATAAACCAGTTGGGAAGATACCACCCAAATATTTCCACCCGGTAGTCAAGGCCAACATAGTAAGAGAGTTACCATAGGCCGAATCAATAATTTTAGAATTCAAATCAGATGTTTATATGGAGAGATATAAACATATAACAAACGATGGAATCATCGGTATCAGATGCATTTTGAGAATAAAAGAATTTCACAAAATATACATAGTTTGCATAATATAATATAATCAAAATGCGCAAGAAATTGCATAGAGTACTCACCTAAAATAGAGGTTGAAATTATAGATAATGAGTCTTCAATCGCACGTTAATCTAACAAATACAGTAAAGGTTTAAGTATACGTTCTAAATAAGGTCCAGTCTACATATTGTATTTTAATAATAACTTGTTTCAAAGGATTACTAAAAATCATTTTCTTAAATTTTAAAACTCATTGATCGTAATTAAAGGGTTCAATTCATAGTTCTTCCTAATCAGTCGGTTCCCAGTAGAGATAGAGGGTCACAGGGGCACCGCTTAAATACCATCTCCTCTAAACAGAACATTTTGGATTCATTCCCAGTAGAGATGGGGGGCCATATGGGTACCACTTAAATACCATCTCATCTAGACAGAATTTCACCGGGCCTGGCTTTGGAATTACTTAAATGGGATTCCATAATAACGAGTAATTACTTTTAAAAAATTATTTTTTTAAAAGTGTATATATAATTTCAAACAAGTTTACATAAAATCAACTTGGATTTCTTCTAAACTTTAAGTTTTGATTAGTGAAGTCCGTAGTGTATTTTACCAGCATAACTACTAAGTAAATCTATAAAACAGAAAATTAAAATTATAAAAATACATTATAACATTTAAATAAAATTTACGAAATGAATTCTTTCTTCAAAATTATAGAACTCCTTCTTAAAATATTTCCCAAGCTTTCTATCACTCTTTCTTACTATAATTCTCAAGGAATTGGTGTGAGTTTCAAATGAACCCTAAGGCCCTATTTATAGGTTTCCAAAAGTATTACGGTGTTGACACGTGTCTAATGACTAGGCTTTTTGGAATGGTGATTCAACCCCGAGGTGTCACGATCTGGAGTGGTCTTGCAGTGTTAATATCACCAAATGATGACAAGTGTTTTAGCTTTCTCTCTAAAGACGACATGTGTAAGGTGGAAGTGACCAGCACGTGGTGGAAAGGTGATAAGGGTATAAGGGTCATTTCACACATGAAGGGTATTTTGGTAATTTCATACTATATATTTTGAATATTTCTTAGAGGTCTTTGAAAATATTTTATTTACAAAATGGCCCATTTTATATTTTTATTTTAGTCCTTAAAGTTTCATAAAATTATATTTTCTACCCCAAAACTAATTATTTACCTTAAGATATGTCATAAGACTTCGATTTGATCCAATTTACAATTGATTCTTCGTAATTAAAAATGGGGTTTGTTATATTGATAGTCAATAATACCATATATCTAATAATACAAAATTTATAGGATAATAAGTAACACAAGAGTGTAAAAACAAACTATATATATAAAAGTGGGGTAATTACATCTTACCTTCCTTATAAAAAGTTTGGTCCCCAAACTTTACTTAGATTAATTCCCAAAAAGGTATGGATATCGATCCTTTATTTCATCTTGCCGCTCCCATGTTGCTTCTTTAACAGAATGATTCCGCCATAATACTTTGACTAGTGGAATAACCTTGGTTCGTAATATTTGATCTTTATGGTCCAAGATTTCCATTGGCTGCTCAATGTACGATAAATATTCTCTAACTTGAAGAGCCTCATGACTTAAGATATATTTTGGATCTGGGACATTTTCTTTATCATTGATACGTGAAACACATTATGTACACTAGAGAGTTTAGGTGGTAAGGCTATTTTATACGCAACAGCTCCTATCCTTTCAAGTATTTCAAAAGGTCCTATGTATCTTGCGCTCAACTTCCCTTTCTTCCCAAATCGTATTACTCCCTTTGCAGGCGATACTCGTAAGAAATCATAATCTCCTCTTTGGAATTCTAACTTTCGGTGTCGATTATCAACATAACTCTTTTGACGGCTTTGAGCAGTTCGAAGTCGGTCGTATATTAATTTCACCTTCTTTGTTGTGATTTGAATCAATTATGGTCCCAATAATTTTCTTTCCCCAGGTTCTACCAACATGTAGGGGAATGACACCTTTTACTATAGAGTGCCTCATACGGAGCCATTTGAATACTTGCTTGATAACTACTACTATACGCGAATTCTACTAATGGTAAATGATCATCCCAATTCCCTTTCAGATCAAGTACACATGCCCTAAGCATGTCATCTAAGGTTTGAATGGTTCTCTTAGATTGTCCACCTGTTTGAGGATGAAAAGCAGTGTTGAAATTCAATTGTGTTCCCATGGATGCTTGTAGGCTTTTTCAAAAGTGAGACACAATTCTAGGATCATGATCAGAAACAATTGAAATTGGGGTTCCATGAAGCCTAATAATTTCCCGCACATACAACTTAGCTAAATTTTCTAAAGAATGTGTAATCTTAATGGTAAAAAATGAGCAGATTTAGTTAACCTATCAATAATTACCCAAATAGAGTCATTACCATTTGAACTCCTCGGTAAACCTGTCATAAAATCCATGGTAATATATTCCCATTTCCACCGAGGGATAGGTAGGGGTTGTAGTAATCCTGATGGTTTTTGATGTTCTGCCTTTACTTATTGACAAGCCAAACACTGAGATATAAATTCTGCTATCTCCCTCTTCATGTTATTCCACTAAAATACTTCTCAAAGATCCTTATACATTTTTGTACATCCGCGATGAAATGTGAATCTTGAGTAATGACTTTCCTCCAAAATTTGCCTCTTTAGTTGGGCATCACATGGCACACACACTCTATTTCCAAACCTCAATATATCATCTCGTATCGCAAATTAGTTCTCTTGCCCTCGATGACTTCTTCTCTAATCTTCTTCAGTTGTGGGTCATTTACTTATGCAATTTTGACCCTTTCCATCAACATGGGTTGTACTTGTAAGTTTACAATTATTCCTCCATTGCTATAGATACGTACATCTATTTCCATACTTCTCAATTCCCTTAATAGTTCTTTTTGGCTTGTAATAAAACACGCTAAATTTGGTGTAGACTTCCTACTTAAAGCATCGGCTACTATATTAGCTTTCCCCGGGTGATAGTGAATATTTACATCATAATCCTTCATCAATTCTAACCACCTCCTTTGTCTCATATTGAACTCTTTTTGAGTAAATATATACTTCAAACTCTTATGATCGGTATAAATCTCATAAGTCTCACCATACAAATAGTTCTTCCAAATCTTAAGAGCAAAAATTACAGCTGCTAATTCTAGGTCATGGGTTGGATAATTCTTCTCATGGGTTTTCAACTGTCTCGAGGCGTAAGATACTACTTTTCCATTTTGCATTAGCACACATCCCAAACCATTTTTAGAAGCATCACTATAAATCACAAATCCCTCTTTCCCGGAAGGAATAGTTAAAATTAGGGAAATTACTAATCGATTCTTAAGTTCTTGAAAACTATTCTCAACTTCCTCAGACCATTCATATTTCACCTTCTTTTGGGTTAACCTAGATACAGTTTTGGCAATACTAGAAAATCCTTCAACAAATCTTCGATAATAACCTGTTAATCCAAGAAAAATACGAATCTCCATCACATTAGTTAGTCTAGGCCAATCTAGTGTAGCTTTGATCTTTTGAGGATCAACTGACACTCCCTCCTTAGAAATGACATGTCCTAAAAAAGAGACACTAGGCAACCAAAACTCACACTTCTTTAATTTCACGTATAATTTCTCTTTCCTAAGGATTTGTAATACCGTCTCTAAATGCTTTACGTGTTCTTCAATTCTTTTGGAATAAATAAGGATGTCATCAATGAAAACAACCACACACTGATCCAAAGACTTCCTAAACACCCTATTCATCATATCTATAAAAGCGGCTGGTGCATTAGTTAGTCCAAATGGCATTACAAGAAATTTATAGTGACCATATCTAGTCGAAAAGATGATTTTGAAATATCATCATCCTTAATCTTCAATTGATGATAGCCTAACCTAAGGTCAATCTTAGAGAATACTTGTGCACCTTCTAATTGATCAAACAAGTCATCTATA
Source organism: Sambucus nigra (assembly GCA_949130495.1). Classification (NCBI taxonomy): domain Eukaryota; kingdom Viridiplantae; phylum Streptophyta; class Magnoliopsida; order Dipsacales; family Adoxaceae; genus Sambucus; species Sambucus nigra. The sequence continues at coordinate 126,078,614 of OX422215.1, forward strand.
CGAGGTAAAGGGTATTTATTCTTAATGGTTACCTTATTCAGTTCATGATAATTTATACATAGTCTCATTGTCCCATCCTTCTTTTTCACAAATAACACTGGAGCACCCCAAGGCGATATACTTGGTCTGATAAAACCCTTGTCTAAAAGGTCTTATAATTGAACTTTTAACTCTCTTAATTCTAAAGGTGCCATAAGATATGGTGGTTTTGAGATTGGTATAGTTTCAGGAATAAGGTCAATGGTAAATTCTATTTATTTATTAGGAGGTTGGCCTGGTAAATCATCTGGAAAAATATTCGTAAATTTCTTAGCGATGGGAATATCTTCTAAGTTAGGCCCTATCGTCTGCAAACTGGTAACATTTGCAAGAAATCCTTGACATCCCTTCTTAATAAAACTATAGGCTTGCATTGCAGAAATAATACACATCGAAGATATGATGCCAGTTCCTTCAAAACTAAATTTTGGTTGGTAAGGGATTTGAAAGTAACACTATTCTCAAAACAATCCAACTTAGCATGATATGATGCTAACCAGTCCATCCCCAAAATGACTTCAAAATCTCTAATGTCTAAAACTATCAAATCAATAAATAGTTTATGACTATCAATGTCTATGGGGCAAGCCTTGTATACTAATTTACCCATCAATAACTCACCCGAAGGAGTAGAAACGTGTATGTTATGATTCAAGGGTTCAGGTAATTTATGAAAGCGATTTAATACATGTATAGATACAAACGAATGGGTAGAATCGAGATCTATCAAAGCTTCAAAAGGTTGTGCACATATAGAAAGTGTACCTGACACTACCGCATTGGAAGCTTGGGTATCAGAAAGTATAAAAACTCTACCCTGTCCGCCTTGATCCTTGTTTGCACTTGAAGACTTTATCGGAACCCTTGTTGGGTTTGGGTAGTCTTTTCTCTGGTGTTCTTTCTGTCCACATCTAAAACAAGCTCCTGAATCCTTATAACAAGGTCGTCCTCCATGCATTTTTCCACATTGTTTGCATATCTGGTTATTATACTGTTTGTTATCACTAGATCCCCCAACATTGGATGCATTCCTAAGGAAATTTCTATTATTCGAGTTCTTTCCTTTTCGTTCCCCAAACTTCCTCTTGCCATCTCTAATTCGATTATACTCCTCACCATCCCTCTCAGCTATTGTAGCCCTAGTAACAACATCAATATATGATGTTAATTTTAGGTTGGAAATTCGACTACGAATATTCAACCTTAGCCCACGCTCAAACCTGTTTGCTCTTAAAACATCAGTTGCTATAACATGACGTGCAAAATGGGCTAACTCAGTAAACTTTGCCTCATATTGACTAACTGTCATATTCCCTTACACCAGACTCATGAAGTCAGCTTCCATTTCGTCTTTTACCGTTTACGGAAAATATTTCTCATAAAAGATTACTAAGAAATCATTCTAACCTATGTAAGTATTCCTCTCCCCGTGTATTCTCTTAGTCATTCTCCACCAATGTCCGGCCTCCCCTTCTAACATAAATGTTGCAAATTATACCCTTTGTTTATCGGTACACTTAAGAACATCGAGTATCTTTTCCATCTGCATCACCCAACTTTCTTCTTAGGTGGGGTTAGGAGTACCTTTAAAAGATGGAGGATTCAACTTCTTGAACTGTTCAATAGTACATCTACTTAGTTCAAAATTCTTTGGTACTCCATTGTTCACCTGCTGCTCCACAATCTTTGCTAGACTTCCAATTGCCTTGTATGCACCTTCCAGTCCTTCTATACTCGAATCACTAGTTCCCATTGATGATATTCTCTCGGTCATTTTCTACAGTCATGGCCAAACGTAAGGTCAACTATACAATATCAATACTGAAAACTAAAAGACCAATTATAAATAATATAACGCATAGGGAACGTTATCACATAAATTATATTTTTAATACTATCTCCTAAGGATGGAAACATAGAATCTATAACATTTGAAACCTATGCTCAGTAGTCTACGGGTTCATAACCTATGCTCTAATACCACCCTGTCATGACCCCGACCCAAAAATAGTAGGGAACGAGTGTCTTGACATGCCACCAAGGCATCCAATATTCTGGACATAAATTTTTTTCTTTTAAAATATATGTGGCAGAAGTATAATCGTATGGTTATGAATCATAAAATACTAAAAGTGAAAGAATTACGTCATTAGAGCTTTCTAAAGGTAACTTTATTTGTATTAAAATATCAACGAGTTAAACTTGACACAAAGAGCTAAACATGCTCTATCTAATTAAACAATCTTCTACTTAAGGTAACAAAAAGAGATTTAAAAGCTAAATATTCAACATAGTCCTTTTTCGTTCCATCCACGAGTTTAATTATTTCCTGAAAAATGGTTATTTACACAACGTCAGATAAAAGCCGAATGAGATTCAATCTCCAGGCATTCTAGGGTTTTTCAGAAAATTAATACCTATTCAATTTAGAACAAAAGGTATATACATAGAGATAGGAATTTCAAGTAATATATATAAAGTAAATGAAAGTATATATATTTAGAATAAACAGTTCATAACAGAGCAGATAAAACCATTGATCATGTGTCAATTATTCAGTTTTAGCGGCCATGTATGCTCTAATACCCAGACAGATAGTGTTACCAAATGTTTCCACCCGGTAACATCACAGACAGATAATCATGATTTCTGGAATAATGCCTTGTTTAGGGCACACCAGCGATAAACCAGCTGGGAAGGTACCACCCAAATATTTCCACCCGGTAGTCAAGGCCAATATAGTAAGAGAGTTTCCATAGGCCGAATCAATAATTTTAGAATTCAAATCAGATGTTTATATGGGGAGATATAAACATATAACAAATGATGGAATCATCGGTGTCCGATGCATTTTGAGAATAAAAGCATTTTAAAAAATATACATAGTTTGCATAATATAATATAATCAAAATGCGCAAGAAATTGCACAGAGTACTCACCTAAAATAGAGGTCGAAATTATAAATAATGAGTCTTCGATCGTACGTTAATCTAACAAATAAGATAAAGGTTTAAGTATATGTTCTAAACAAGGTCCAGTCTACATATTGTATTTTAATAATAACTTGTTTCAAAGGATTACTAAAAACCATTTTCTTAAATTTTAAAACTCATTGATCGTAATTAAAGGATTCAATTCATAGTTCTTCCTAATCAGTCGATTCCCAGTAAAGATGGAGGGTCACAGGGGCACCGCTTAAATACCATCTCCTCTAGACAGAACATTTCTGGATTTATTCCCAGTAGAGATGGAGGGTCACAGGGGCACCACTTAAATACCATCTCATCTAGACAGAATTTCACCGGGCCTAACTTTGGAATTACTTAAATGGGATTCCATAATAACGAGTAATTACTTTTAAAAAATTATTTTTTTTAAAAGTGTATATATAATTTCAAACAAGTTTACATAAAATCAACTTGGATTTCTTCTAAACTTTAAGTTTTGATTAATGAAGTCCTTAGTGTTTTTTACCAGCATAACTACTAAGTAAATCTATAAAACAGAAAATTAAAACTATAAAAATACATTATAACATTTAAATAAAATCATACCTACGAAATGAATTCTTTCTTCGAAATTATAGAACTCCTTCTTAAGATATTTCCCAAGCTTTCTATCACTCTTTCTTACTATAATTCTCAAGGAATTGGTGTGAGTTTCAAATGAGTCTTAAGGCCCTATTTATAGGTTTCCAAAAGTATTACGGTGTTGACACGTGTCTAATGACTAGGGTTTTTGGAGTGGTGATTCAACACCGAGGTGTCATGATCCGGAGTGGTTTTGGAGTGTTAATATCACCAAATGATGACAAGTGTTTTAGCTTTCTCTCTAAAGACGACATGTGTAAGGTGGAAGTGACCAGCACATGGTGGAAAGGTGATAAGGGTATAAGGGTCATTTCACACATGAAAGGTATTTTGGTAATTTCACACTATATATTTTGAATATTTCTTAGGGGTCCTTAAAAATATTTTCTTTACAAAATGGCCCATTTTATATTTTATTTTAGTCCTTAAAGTTTTATAAAATTATATTTTCTACCCCAAAATTTATTATTTACCTTAAGATATGTCATAAGACTTCGATTTGATCCAAATTACAGTTGATTCTTCGTAATTAAAAATGGGTTTTATTATATTGATAGCCAATAATACCACATATCTAATAATACAAAATTTATAAGATAATAAGTAACACAAAAGTGTAAAAACAAACTATGTAGCATCGTCTTATGTAAATCAACAAATCATAGTCAAAGTGATTTCTACACCAATAACGTCCAAAACTATGTAGCAGTTTTTCAAGACTTTTAAGGACGCGCAAACCCTTTTTAATTCTCCATCCAAACATCCTCATATATATTTTCTTTTAGAGGTGAATAAACTAAATTCTCAAACTTTGGAGAATTGGTGCAAAAACCTACACTACAACAATTCTTACATTTAACTGCGAATTTTTTCGTAGCCAAAAGTTTATATTTCGTTGCTAATAGTTTTTGGCAACGAAAATTATTTCGTATCAAGTTCATCGCCAAAGGCCCGTTGATAAATGTATATACCACGAAATTAACTTTCGTTGTCGATTGTCTACTTCATTTGCCAGGAAATGTTTTTCGTGGAAAATTATCACATTTAGGCTATAATTTAATTTGTAGCTAATTGTTCAGCATTTCGTTGCTAAATGTTTTGATTTCGTTGCCAATTCCACCAGTATATAGTGTGTCATAAACTTTTAACTACGAAATTTACAATTTATTTTGTAGCTAATTGTTCAACATTTCATTGCTAAATGTCTTCATTTCGCTGCCAATTCTATCAATAAACTAGTGTGTTAAGAGCTTTTAGCCGCAAAATTTGAACCTTTTCGCTTGATTTATTAGCTGCGAAATTTAAGTGTTGAAGAATGATTCTTAATCACTAATTTTTCAATAATAAACTACCAAATCTTAAACTGCACTTTTATTTATCAATTGTATATTTAATTACTAAAACATTTATTTTGATAACGAAGTGTTTAAAAAAAAAATCATTCGAAAAATGAATTTGAAAGATTAATACATACCACTAAATTTAAACAAATTGCCATCTAAAAAAACACATTTATTAAAATCTACAAAATAACGAAATTATCATAAACAAAATCCACATTAAGTCACGTACACATACATTGTCAAGTCACATAAACACTAGTTAAAGGACGTAAAAGTCTCACATATCACCCCTTACAAACAAAAAATATCCATGGTGCAAAAAAATAACTTAAAATAGTTAAAGGACTTATAAGTCTCAGATTCCATTTACAAACGTCAAATGTCAAAAGTTCATGACGCCCCAAAAATAACTTCCCGTCACGTCAAATCTGCAATTAAGAGAATACAATATCATTAGCTATCATAAAGTAGGATTTGATTTGTCTTTCTCATGAAATTTTAAAACGATGAGTGAAAGTTGAATTAAAGTGATAAAAATCAATTACAAATGTGAACATTTTAAACATACGAGTAGCAAAACTAAAGGATGCCTAGATTACCATCGTTTGAAAGATGAGGAATGTGATGCGATCAACGACTGAATCAACTTATCGGACTCCGCTTATCGAACTAGCATAGCATCTAGCATTGCACGTTGAGTCTCCATGGCGGCCTTTTGTGCCACTGATTCTTCTCGTTGAATTGTTGCCTCTACCTCGGGAGCTTGCAGATGATCCATCAAATCATCTTGAACTTTCATAGACTGCTTTAATGCCTTTTCCAACTCGGCATTCCTCAATCGCATTATATTAATGATAGAATCCTTTCTTTTGGGACCATATACAAGACCGTTAATATATCCCCGCCTTGTGCCAAGAACTTTATTGGCTATCTCATATGAACTCATCATGGTACCATCCTCGGATATTGATTCGAATTCAATGCATTAATTTCATCTCATTCTATAAAGAAAATAAAATAAAAAGTTTTACAAGTTTGGCCAAATTGTCAAGATCTCTATAATTTTTAAGCCACTTAAAGCCAATAATTTTAAAATAGTAAAGCATAATGTAGTATGTGTAATTTTTATACCGAATATAATAGTACCAAAGGAATTATAAACTAGCCATGTTTAATGGTTTGTAATTCAGTAACAGACGAGACAGACGAATAAGCCAATAAATAACTCCTACCAGGCAACCACAATTGCCCTTCATCATATCAAGTCTAGAGGAAGTGAACAAAAACCAAAAATAAAATGCATAAAGTAAATCATGATGTACTATTTTGATAAAGTCGAAACAAATACCATTCGTGTAGTCTTATTGTGACCATGTGATGTGGCACTGTGGTAGTATAACAACTAGAAAGATTCGACCATTATTGATTATACCCATAGATGTGGTTCTCACGACATTACATCATTATAATATTATAATAAGCCGATAGATGAACTATTACCATGTATAGTACCGGCAAAACTGGCCCGTAATGCCAAAATCGCCCACATCAGACCAAATATGTACTCATGGTGCCCATATTCTTAAACCACACTCCACCCAGGGAGAATGATGTGTACGAAAAACGTCTAGAATGTTAATTGGTTGGGGCCATTTCCGTAAAAAATGAAAGTAGCATATTTTGATTACTTAGACGTATCTCGGCAGATTTTCGTTGAATTAGATGTCTAAAAAGGTCAGCAGATACAAGCAAAGCCATCAAATCTTATATATCAAAATAAAATGGGGTTTTTAAAAAAAAATCAACAAGGCGTGCCTTTATTTCTTCTTGAGCCTTGGCACAAAAGGCGTGTGCCTTATTGCAGTCACCTCGCCTTAGCATAGGCAAGGCGCGAACCTTGTGCCTTGAACCTAGGCAGACATTTTTTAACAACTATGGTTGTAAAAATTTACTTTGGATCCCAAATAACCAAGAAACACACAAATATATGGAATTATACCTTGGTGGTGCAAGACCGATCCTTCCCTTCTTCCCCCCTCCCTCCACCCCACCCCCACAACAAACAAAGACAACCTCATAAGCTGTTATACTAGAATTAGACCTCACGGGTTGTTATATATTATATAAAATCACATGGATTTAGCACAACCTACATTAGTGGAAGTGATATTAAGTGATCAAAGAAAAGAAGATATGAAAATTTTTCAAAAGCTCTTTAAACTTTTAGTTTATCAGCAAAAAAAATTGTATATTAATAAATACAGTGAAGTACAGGTCATTATAAATTAAGCATATCAAGAAACAATGAGTGCTTACCCCTTCAAGCTCTCCCCAAGGAGGCTTCCCGTTTCACATTTCAATAATGGTACGACCCAAACTCCAGATATCAACAGCAAGAGCAAGATTAGGACTAGCATCTGGTTGCATCACAGATTGTAAGAGCTACAGGGAAGAGATGAGGTCAGTATAAAGTAGGGGGAAAAGGATATATCTGATGTTGCAGAAGGAAGGTACCTCGGGAGCCATCCAATATGGACTGCCCTTTAAAGATAGATTGGTTGCTTGTCCAGTAAGCTGAAGCCCACATTATAGCATTAAATATCAGTAACCATGCAATAATTGAAGTTACTATGATACCATTAATTATAGCACGAGTTTCAAACATACATGTTTAGCCATCCCAAAATTAGCAAGCTTGACCACCCCATATGCATCAACAAGCAAATTAGGCCCTTTGATGTCCCTACAAATCTTATCACCATCAAACTTTGCATCCCAGAAGGGACACTTTAAGACCCTATTTGATGCATCCGATTATGAGGTCAGATAGGATATTTTTATCTCATCACATGATTGTTGTAAGATTAATTGGATTTTAAAGAGGAATATTTATCCTAAGTGAGTCTCTTATCCTATGCATTTGTGGGATAAAACCATCCTCACCTCCTAGGTGCTATTTTTTATAATGTTGAGATGGGATAAGTTTAATCTTATCCAGATTTTTTTTCAGATGCCTCAAACGGTCATATATGTATAGAATGTAACATATTTGATAATCATAAATCCACATACCGATGACATGAATTGCATATTCCTTTTCTACCAATAAAATTTGTTACCACAAGAGAAAAACGCATCAACTATATGCCACGTTCAAATTTAATAATAAGTTATTTGAAAACTAATTTTCATCACATATATTACCGGTGTATTGTCTTACTGATATTCAAGTAAGGCAGCCCAGAGAGAATGTGGCGAGTGAAATTGCGTACAATAGATTCCGTAATTGATCCGCAGTGGTCGTGGATATATTTATTAATTGAACCACGATGAACATACTCCAAATATATGTAAAACCTGTTTAGTAAAATTCTCATTAAGTGTCTAAGCGGACAAATGTATCATGTTGACAATAACACTATTTCACTACCATAATACTGCACAATGTTTGGATGCTGTAGCTGGCTTAGAACCTCAATTTCCTGCATAAATGATACAAGGAACAACAAATTAATAACTAAATATGTATAAACGTCATTTCGAACAAGCGGAAATTACTTATTGCTGATTCACAGAATGTATTATATGAATATATTTTTATGCATGGAAGAGGCTTAGACCTTCCTTTATTCCCAGAAAATATATAAAACTGTGAGTGTTCCCATAAAAAAATGATAAATAAAAAAGCATATGTAATGTTCATACAATGATAGCCACCAACAATATCTCCAATTCAAATTAATCAGGGAGGTAACTTATATACAATACATCATATAATTCAAATTCCGTTCATGCATCTGAGTTGCTTCTTCATATCACGATTTTAATCCGTTGAATATACAAGCTTTGTAGACATCTCCACCTCTCTTCAATGTCGGTAACTAAAGACTCAACTCTGATCTTTGTTTCGTTCTCCTTATGCTATATCATTGAAAATATATAGGAATACAAGATAAATTTACTTTAAAACATTAATTAATGTAAATATGTAATGATATATTCTAGAGTCGCATGAATTATAGTTGAAACTTGACATTCATTCACGAATGTAAAATTTTAAAATGACCATCAATCTGATTCAGACGCAACACAAAAGTATCAACCCTCATGGATGTAGGGTCGGTGGTGCTCATACAAGACGTGACAAATTTGATGGCAAACAAGCTCATGTGGAGACATAATGTTGCTATAGTTTGACATAATCTTGAAGTTATGTGACATCTTGCGCACGTAAGTTTACTTTCACTGCTAATTACTTTATTTTCAGACATAATGTTTCTATAGTTTGTCAATATCAAGAATGGTTATATGGGATTTTAGTCCCCAACTAATTTGGGATTAGGCTTTTTTTAATTAATTTAGTTTATCTAGGATGTTAGTTATTATACATAGCTGCCAATCCACAAACCTTCCAACCCCTGCTACCTTACCCCTGCTGCCTGCCAATCCACCTTACCCCTGCTACCTCCCAATCCATCTTACCCTTGCCTTATTGGTTTATGACTCGAACACCAATGACTATCTCATCTTCCCATTAAAATGCTTAATTTGGGACATTCAAAATAGAGATTTGGACTTGTAATTCGAGGCAGAGAGGGTACTAATCATGGTTTAAAGTAACATTACGAGGGTATGTTTTTGTTGTTCAAATATCATAATATTTTTCGGAAATGCACTAGAAACACTGTTAATTTTGAAAATGATAAAAAAGGATACACAGAAAACTTTAATTTTTTTTTGTAAAATAATTTGCGGTCACACCATGCACAATACACGAACATCTCATGTTCACCATGCACAATACAATGACATCTCATGTTCATAACGATATCCCAAGTTGTCTCCACCCGCGACATGATACAACCACCTAAATAAACCATCTATTAGTTGATGACCCTCGCCAGAGAACCTTCCATGCCGCAAACTCCTTAGCAAGTTCTCTCCAGTCACTGGCCAGGCAGCCACCACCGCGACACCTCGCTAGAGCCTACCCCGTGATCAAACAAGGCACACTAGGGCACCCACACATCAAATCGCATCGTATTCCACTACAATAATGTAAAATGCTTCTCTATTCTCTCATTATAGAAATTAGACTGTGCTCGGGTGTTATGTAATAGAAGAAACAAAAACCAATAACCCACCAAGAATTAAATGTTCCTAAATTCAATCTTTTTTCCAAAAAAATTAGCAACATACGACAAATGAGATGGAATTTTTTTTTAGCAATTATAGCTGGTGTGAAGGAAAATCCATGAGATGCATTCACGAAACTAAATCTTGATTTTATTATTAGGGGGAAAAAATAAAGGATTCCCGAATCAAAAGCTAGTAGTCACAGATAAATTATAAAGCAAGTATAAAGAGTCACAGACAAGACAACCAACAAGTATAAACTGTAAAGAAAAAAAGAAGTTTTTGTACATTGGTTCCTACAAACAAGCATCTGGAAAAGGGTTTTATACCTTCATGTCTCATGAGGGTGCCAGGATTGGTTCGTTTTTTACGATAGAGTAATATTTGCGGATTATACCTCATGTTCTGTTCAATTGCGGATGCCTCCTGTATGCTAGCTGACCTAAGACGCCTTGAACTTCCTAGTGCCATTCTGAATAAAGAACATCGAAATCACACAATACATAAAAATTAGCTTGTAGTAATGGTTCACTTAATACGTTGTTATTGACGTCACATCCGAAGTAACAATAAGATGCCATTCTTGCTTCTTACAACATAATGGTAAATGAAAAACAAAAAACATTCAAAAATTAAAACGTGTGAAGGAACACATTATATATGTCAAACAAGAAATTTTATTAAAAGGCCAAATAGTAAATTGTGTAGGAAATAAATGAAACCCAAAATAATAAAACGGAAAAAATAACAATACTACGTCAATCCCATTGTCACTTTATCTCACTTCAAGGTTAATTTATCGAGTTGCCATTTACACATTCAATCTATATCACTATCATCATCCTCTGTAAGTACGCATGGTTCAAACCAGCTAGGGAAATGCCTTCGATTTCCCTCTTCTAAATTAGAGGGGCTTCTTTCTTCAACTCTTCCATATGCTCACTTAATAGAAGTAACAATTATGAGAATAATCTCACTACTAGTTGCAAGAGTACTACTTAACAACATAATTAAAAAAGATAACTTACTCTATATATAGCGCCAATCAACGTGTACCACCACATCATTGCATCTTAGTCATTGTGAGAAAGTCATATCTACATTCCCGAAAAGGGCGTACCTTTTGAGAGAACACATCCAATCCCTCCTCTTGCACCTCTCCATCATAATTTCTTTCCACACGATTGAATTTAGAATCTGTTTATTCATAACCACTATTCAATATCCATAAAACTACTTATATTGAGGACATAAGGGTTAGTCCTAATTCCCCCTACATAGTCCTAATTCTCCTAGTAACACCAAATCATGGTCATTTATACACGACAATACCAAATCTTGGTCATATCCACACGACAATACCGAATCACGATCATATATACACGACAATAGTACTAAAAAGACATATAATGGTATAGTTGTTGTTGATCCATATATACACGACAATGTATAGCTGCTGTTATGCATTGAACAACAATCACAGATGCATAATGGTCATATATACTGATACTATACCTCAAAAACACACGCATAACAGTTTTTTTAACAGTCCAGCAGCCTTAACTATGATCACATATACTTAACAGTCCAGAAGTATTTACTTTCTAATTAATGAGCGATCAATATAGTCATAAATGTTACAGAGGAATCCTATCCATATACTTACTCGAGTTAATGTAGAGGAATCCTATCCATATACTTATAATCAATAATTATGATCACATAACAGAGGAATCCAAATAACTATGATCACATAACAGAGGAATACTATCCATATACTTATAATCAATGCAGAAAATACGAATACAAATGATATATGAATGCATTGGGAAGAGTAAATGAAAATTTTGTTGATTGTTAGTGTATGAAAGAAAAGTGATGCTAATTGTTAAAATTAATAGCATGTAATGAGAACCCTAAAAGGAAAATAATAGCAAAATTAAAGTCCTTGTGGAGACAAAAATTGAGTATAGCACTTGGGTGATCTTCTGGAAAATTATTTAGTGATGGAAATAATTGTTTGAAAAGATTATATGGATTGAGATAAGTTATAGCTTGACTTCTGATCAGTTCGCCGATAGAACAATTATCGTGAAGTCAGAGCCGCCACTAACCACTACCTGCCATCAAACCACAAAACAGTACTTTCACCACTGCTCAAATTATACACTATAGATTAGGAAAAGCATAAAAAAACCGAATCAATCGACAATCATCAATTAAAACTAAAGCACCACCTAATCAATCAACAATCATCAAATTAAGGCAACAACCCACACCACTAAAACATCAGTTTACTACATTTCACCTCATAAACCCCTAAATAATTAAGGAGACAAATAAATCTTAAAAATTGGGAGAAAAAACACAGTTTTTTCACGAAGTGGTCATCTCATAACATAAAACTAATAAGCATACATATCACCTCTTCATATCATGTTATGATTTTGTCTTTAAAATTGGAAAAATAGGGTTTGTGCGTAGTTGGAGAGAAAGAGAGACAGATTGCTTACCGAATTTGGAGAGAGAAAGCCGGATCTGTACGAAGTGGTGATCAAATTTGGAGAGAAAAGTGGAAAAGGATTTTGTGGTGTATTTGGATTTGAAGGGTCGAACGGAGATTTTTAGATTGGGTAATAATTACAGCCTACATGGGTCTTAATAATTAGAATATTTCCCTAAAAAATAATTCGTTGCCTAATGCTTTAAGACTTTACACCACGAAAAATATTCCGTTGCCTAATGTTTTAAGACTTTACACCATGAAAAATATTTCATTGCAAAACAAAGAAGTATTGCCTATGAAAAATTCCGTTGCCAATATTTCATATTTCTTTCCTAAATAATTTTCTTTTTTGCGGGAATATTGGCGCCAACATATTGACACTTATTGTCAACAAAAATCTTAATTTCATAGCTAAATATAATATTTTTTCCACAAAATTATTTTCGTGGCAAATAACGAGTTTTTGCTACGAATTTTCTTTTGTAGATAAGAAATTCGCAGCTAAATGTAAGAATTGTTGTAGTGCTAATTGACCCATAATTGGCATGAATTTCTTTTTATTGCCATTAAATTTTTTCGGGCTCTTTTAAACCTCTTTGGACCTCGGATAATAAAATTCATTAATTTTTTAGGTCCAATTAAAATGGCGGCTTAATCACAAAGGATAAATGATAATCTTTTATAGCCCTTCACCGTTTTAAAAAAAACACAAATTCTCACAAACAGGGTTTAAAGGTGCACACTTTTTATAGTCTTGTTTTATCGCATTTGGTTCGTTGTATAGACATAATTAAGATGGAAACACTCAACCAACATGTGATATATAAGCACAATAATAAAAAAACTCCATACACGTGTGCAATAAAGGAAATCATGTGTCAAACCTGTAAGAAGTAACACTCAATTACATCTTAATGACTCCAAACATTATAAAGCACATGAATGAATTGACCTATTGTCTCAAAACACTATCAAATAGTCACATAAAAAATGGAATGATGTTGTGACTCGGTCATCCTAAGTGTCAATCCATAAACGGTGCAAACAAAATACAAAAATCCTTTTGGATTTTCTCACAAATTTTATCAAAAATAAAATCTTTTTGTATTTTTCAAAATATTTCAAAAATAATAAAATATACAAAAATGATACATACTAGCAATAGGACAATAATGTCATCATGAAAAACATCCTATGCTAGTAAGAAAGTCAAACCTCAATCGTTAGGTGTGGAGGAGTTCTCCAAAGGTGGTACCAACTTATGAAAAAACTCCATCAAATTTTGTGAAGTTTTGACTAAAAACTTAACTTGCTCACCGAGATGTGCAAACTATCTCACATAGTCTCCTGGACCATGTAAAGTATCATGTGTCGGTGCATGTGTGTCAGAAACACGTGTAGAAGAAAAAGGTGACAAATAACCCAACTTAAAACAAAATTCCTTAAGGTGACCTCTCCTCTTACAATGTGAACAAACATAAATAGGCCTAGGAACACCTTTCTCAAAAACTCTAGGGCGCACTCTCCTAATAGGAATGGGACGCCTAGGTGGATTAGGGTGAGACTTACGTGAATCAAACACTAAAGTGGGAAGAAGAAGCACCGTCATGACTTATTCCTAACTTCTCACCTTTACCCTTAAGACCAACCTTTTCAACCTTCGTAGGTGTGTTCTTAAAATTGACTTTGACCTCCCTGACATGTTCGAGATCACTCTCGAGTTGGGATACACATGTCGTCAGACTAGACAATGTGTTGGTCAAATCACACTTTTCCTTTCTTAAAACCTCCTCTTCTCTCTCCAAATCTAAAACCCGAAGACCTAAATCTCTATTAAACTTCTTTGTTTCCAAGGTCTCGGTGTATAAATCTCTAAAAGATTTTTTGAGATCACTTTCATCTCCACTCTCCTCCTCGCTTTCTTCCTCACTCGAAGAACACAAATCAGTATCATCGCTCTCGTGTGCACTCTCGTGAGACAAAGTGGGTGTGCTCACATGACTAGAAAAAGCGACAACCATCCCATGTGCTAAAACTTTATCGGACTCATCTCCCTCACTATCATTAAGTGTGGCAGGCATGGCTACTTTCTTCCCTTTCTTTATAATCCATGTAGGACACTCAAATGGCTTATGCCCCTTATCCCCATATACAAAACAAGTCACATTCTCAAAATCATCCTCACAGTCCTCATCGGAGTCATTCTCCTTTTTTCTTTCACCGCTTTCTTTGGCCTTTTCTTTCTTTTTATTTTTCTCAAAAAAACTCTTTTTATTGGAAGAATTATTTTTGTTCATGTTGAGAAATTTTTTAAAATTTTTCACAAATAAGGGCATATCATTAAAATCAAAGTCTCCATTAGAATCGGACTCACAATATTTTTCTTTCTTTTTCTTACAATGATTCTTTAAAGCAAGGGCATCATCCGTAGCCTTAATGGTTTTGGGAAACAAGTCAATCTCATAGGTTTGAATATCTCCTACAAGTTCTTCCAACTTAAGTGATTTCAAATTTCCTAAAGAGTTCAAAATAGTGACTTTAGGAATAAAGCGTTTTGGAAGAGATTTCAAAATCTTTTTAACGACACGCGTGTTATCAATCACCTCACCCAAATTAAAACATGTGTTAACAATGTCCGACAAATGTGCATAAAAATCATCAAAACATTCAGACTCAAACATGGTGATAGTCTCAAATTTGGTGGACAAATTTTGTAATTTTGATTCTTTAACAGCATTCGTACCCTCATGTGTCAATTTGAAAACATCCAAAGCCTCTTTAGACGTGGTGCACGTCATAATTCGACGGAACTCATCGGGAGTGACGGCTCCAGAAATAGCACTCAAACCACGGGAATTAAAATTAGACATTTTGTAATCATCTTCAGCCCAGGCTAACATGGGTTTCAAAGAGGTGATATTATTAACGGTGACCGTGGGAGAAGTCCACCCATTTTCACAAAGCAACCTAACATGCTCGTCAATGGCTTTTAAACTAGATTTCATGCGATCTTTCCAATAGGCATAATTATTCCCATAAAAAATAGGCAACTTATTAAATGAACGTTACATTGGAAAAATTGCGATTTTTCACAAACTTGATTTAAAAAAAAATCAATATCAAATGATTTTGCGAAAAATAGGAATACGCTATAAATCAGCGCAACCTGCTCTGATACCAATTTGTAAAGCGTGTGATACCGACTACCTCACAAGTTTCCAATCAAACCTTATTTAACTCAGCCCCTAAACAAGCATCCAAAGTGCGTGTGTCAACCCATAAATAAATATAAAGCATGCGACACAATAAATATGCTGAGACATAGATTTAAGGAAAAAAAACCTTTCGGGTAAAACCTTTATTTCACTATGAATTCATAAATCGCAACTTACAATTACATAGAGAAATCTGCAATGGATCAACGCGTAGCCAACCCATAAAGACTCGTAGTCTTGAACTCAGTAAGAGAATATACGCAGCACCCTCCAAGGACTCATAGCTCCATCTTCAGCAAAGAATCTTCACGCAGCAAGATACTCAATGACACGCACCCATACGGTGTAGAGACGCACTCCACGAAAGATGAACAAAAGCAAAGTGTTCTTGAAAACCAAAACAATTCACTAAAGCATACGTGAGTTTTGTGAATTGAAAACCAAAAAGGGATTAAAACCCAAAAGGAAGAAGCCTAAAGAATTTTGGTTTCGCAGGTTTTCTGTTCTGTAAAACGCTAGGACTTCTTAAACAAAACGAAACCACAGAATGAGATTTTATAGAAAATTGTGCCTCCTCGAAAACAGAGCTCGTTCGAACGAGATCAACATGTCGCTCGAACGAAGGACAATTGTCATTCGAACGAGATCGTGGACATGGCTATCTCGCGCAAATGATATTGCTCTCTCGCTCGAACGACTATTGCAATAAAAAATTATTATTTTCATGTCCGCTTCAACACTTAGAAAAAATACTCATTCTCAAATTTTGACGAAAAAGTCCGCTCTAACACTTAGAAAATATTTTGAAAAAATATCTCAAAAGCTCTAAGTGAAAAGTTAAGGTATTAAAAACATAACCTTACCAAAGTAAACTTCGCAGAGTCTTGAATGATGAAGAACTTGAGTAATTCGGATCCGTCTTTGATGTAGATGTATCTTGAATGCTCTTCGATGGTGTAGCGGTATATGACATAATAGATTGATAATAGACTTATGAAAAATATGTCCTTACAAGTGTCTTCAAGCTTTCTTTTTCTCCCTTATGCGATCGTTTTCTTTTCTTCAGTTCTTACTGAATCCTTAATCTCTGTAAGAACTCTTTCTCTTTTATTATATTCTTCGTCATAGTTTACTCTATTGATTTTCTCGATGAATTCATAAACGAATTTAAGATTCCCTCTTGGGTTGTTTTGGAGAACGCTACTTTGCCTGCTGATTTTTTCTCACTTGCTGAGGGCCATTGGTTTCCCTCTATCTTTATAGCTAAGTGTGGGTTTACCTTTCCTCCAAACCCGTTTTCCCTTGATTTTTGTCAAAATTTTGATGTTGTTCCAGCTAGGGTAACCCCCAATACATGGAGGGTTGTAAATAAAGTGTATAGGTTGAATCAAATACATGGAACCCATATAGGGATTCCAAAAATAATGTTTTATTAAAAATGGGTGACTAGTGAAACCACTTTTTATTTAAAGACTAGGGCTGTAAACAAAGCATTAGTAGTCAATCTTCCATACTCCAATAAGGATTATTTTGAGCATGGAGTTGTTGTATAAAAATGGCAACATGCCCCTTTGACTGAGAATGCTGAGTACCAGAGGCCTAGATGCCATCCTTTTGGAAATGGGATATGTTATTTTTCATTTGACTGCCTTGCCCTGTATATACTTGTTTAACTATAATCATAATTGTTGCTCTATAAATTTTGATTGCAGTTGATCAGAAAGAAGGTGCCTAAAGGAGAGTGAGGTGAACCTTAGGGAGTTGATATTCATTTGGGGTCTTCATCAGAGGATTGGTGATGAACACATTAGGTTTCCATCTTATTTGCTGCAACACAATAATACAGTTTCTTCCTTTGTTGCTCGTCCCCCAATAGTCACTCCTTACCCTATAATTAACCTTGAGCAAGAACCTCTTTCTACTTCTTAAGCAGATACATCTGGCAATGGTGATCTTGCTACGCACTCCCCTTCTTCCTTGGATTCAAATCTACCTCTTGCTACTGTTATGGGAAAAAGGAAGTTTTCTAATATTTTGGGAGACATAGCTGCCAATCCCTCCTCTAAAAAAGATGATGAGGGGGTGAAAAATAAAGATAAAATTGGAAAGAAGCCCCTAGCCAAGAAAGTTGAAGATAGCCATTTGAAAAGAATAAGGAAAGGGCTCCCTTCTAAGTTAGCAGAAGGTTCTTTTGCCCTTGCTAACCAGCGTGAGTTGGTTGATATATCTTTTTTTGCCTCGCTAGTGGTCCTTATAGGAGAATTAATAAAGTCTGGTACTTTACTAGACTATAGGGGTGCTGCAACTACACTTCCTCGTTCAAAAAGATCTAACGGGTTGCTCAAAGCCTTGCTCTGGTACATTTTTTTACCTTTTTTCTATATCTTTAATTGTTCTTTATAATACTCACTTTCCTTATTATTCTTGTGCAGTTCCTCATTCACTTCAATAACACGTTGGAGAAAGATGAGGCTTTAAAATCTTATTCAGGGGAAATAGAAGAGGCTTTTAATGAGTTGAAAAAGTATGTGTTTGATTCTTAACAAGCACTAGCCAATGAACAGAAGAAATGGGAGGAGAAGATGAAAGACGCTAAAAGAGTTGCTGAAATTGCTCGGGGTCTAGCTGATAAGTCACAAAAAGACATAGATGCTAAAAAAATCAAGACTGCACAGCTACAGAAGGATTTGGATGTTAAGAAAGTAAGAAGAACCAAGTCCAGGGAGGTTGGCTTCAACAGAGGATGGGATAAGGCCATTGGAGCAGCTTCTTTTCAAATTGAGTTTACGAAGAAGAAATGCTTCAAGGATGGCTGGTCTGCTACCCTGGTGGAGGTTGACACTCCAAAAGATTCTGAGTTATTCCTACGATATGATCCTGGGCTCCCCAGACCTCGACAAGGAAGTTGATGATGATGGGGGTTCTAGTGAATACCTTATAGTGATGGAGTCTACCGATCAACACCAAGATATTGATTCTTTTGCCCCCTCCACAGTTAATCCTCCTCCTCCTGCTCCCGTTTCTACTTCAGATGATCGTGACAGAGATAAGAAGAAGGTGTAGAATTGAGCATCTTTTTGTTTCCCTTTTTTAGTAGTTGTACTTTTATCTTTTTCTTTCTGATGATGTACCTTTACTTTAACCTTTTATTATTGAAAAGAGAAATATTTTTGTTCCTCTTCTTGTGTTTTTCCATGCTCTGCAGCTTATTGATTGATGAGTTTCTTCTTCTTAATAGTTTATGGATAAATTGGAATACTTCTCACGTAATAACTCCGAGATACTCCAGAGGTGTAATGAGCTTTTCAAAGCTGGTCATTTATCCCTAAATGAGGCTGACCTACTGAAGTTTCTCGGGGAAGGGGTATCTGAGCAAGCCAAAGGGGTCTATATTCATTTGAAGTTTCTTTTTGATTAGGCAGTGGCTAATAACGTTGCCTATTATGAAATGATTGAAGAGATGTAAGAGGACCACAAGGAAACTAAGGCATGTTTTTATAAGGATTACTAGAAGAAGTTATAGTCTTTGAGTGAAGGTTTGGGTTTTGAGTAAAGGTTGGATAAATTTGCCTCCCATTTTTTAAGGCAAGATTTCCTGCTCAATCGTGAAGTGGAGGAAGTGATAGCCATTTCCAAGCTTTTGGAGGAAGAGAACAACAATTTGAGAGATGAACTTGATGCCTTGAAGTCATTCGCTATTGTTATTGCTACTATAGATATGGGTCATCCATTCTTGGAGGCTGAGAATACAAGATTAAGTGTGGAGTTGGAGGTCCTAAAGAAATTAAAATCTACTTCTTCATCTTCTTGAGCTAGAGTCAAACCTGGCCGAGGTACTACAGAGGAAATCATGACCCAATAGACCCGTACCAATCAAGCTGCACAACTAAAAGCCAAAAATCGAGCCATTGCTGAGATGTCCCAGAAGTTACAGACCTTGTCCGAGCAACTATCCACTCAGTCTTCTCAGTTACAAGCTAAGGATGGAGTGTTGAAGAAACTTATTTACCAGGTTAACCGATTGACTTTTCAATTCCACAAACAACTAATGGCAGTCTGGATAGAATGGTAGAATGAAGCTCTGGGGCATCTTGATGTTAGGATTCAACAAGATAAAAATGAGATCTACAAATAGGGTTAGATGAATGCTTTGACATTGATGAAGGTGGATTAAAATAGTCAATTATGGGAATGGTATGATCCAGGATTGCTTGACCTTGATGATCCCCCTTTTAAATTAGATGTCAATTGGATTCCTGTTCAACGTATTCCTTGATACTTGATTTCAAAGTACTTGGGAGATTATGAGCTTCATGATGAATTAGAAATCGTCTGACATCCTCACTTGATTGATCATTCCAGTAGCAACAATGTCAAAATGCTTCGATATTTTAACTTCATTAATTATCCTTACACTTTAGATGATCCTCCTGATGGAATGGACCCTGTTTCTAAAGCTGAAGAGAAACACCCTATAGAATGAGACTTTGTACATAGTTATGTAATTAATTTTATTAGTGAAATGGAAATTTGATCAACTTATATTGTATTGAATGTTAATCATTTCTTTATCATTAGTTCTATTGATACCATTTGATTAAAATCTAAGTTGAGTATCAATTACTAATGAGTGCAGATGTTCTACTTAGCATACTTAGATTAAAATTTAAATTTTGAGCTAATTAGATGAATACATAGGTTCTACTAGCATACTTAGATTAAAATCTAAATTTAGAGATAGTTACCTATGTGTCTCCAAAGGTTTTATTAATGCACCCAAGTGTTAGGTTTTTGCATTAGATACCAGTGGTGTGACCAGGCATATGTGGAATATGTTCTTACATTTTTCTTGAGGAATCTTTGCAACGTTTCTTCTACACTTTACCCAGTAGGATAAAGATCTTATTTTATCATTATGTTTGTAAATCATGTTTCTTGAGGACTTAGCGTCCTGCTGACTTGGACTTCGTGAATCAGTGATCAAGTGTGTGGATTTTTCGAGGAACTTATTGTTTGTGCCGAGCAAATTTATGGGTATATTTACTGAGCCGAGAAATAATTTGAGCTATAGTAGTGCATAACACTAGTATTCCTAAAAAAATCAGAAAAATTGAAACAACTGAGGATTTTATTAATACTGAATGTTGATTTCAAACTGATTAAAACATCATTGGTAATATTTCTTGAGATCCTCTTCATGCCATGATTTTTTAAATTCTTCACCTTCCAAGGTTTCAATTCGATAAGTTCTAGGTCAGATCACTACTGAAATACGATATGGCCCATGCCAATTGGCCTCAAGCTTGTTATTTTTCTACAGCACTTTCTTCAGAACATAATCTCCTTCCTTCAAGTTGGTCGGTTTCATCCTTTTATTTTACAAATGGGTTGTTCTCTGTTGGGAGGCTACATTTCGTATGACATCATCTTCTCTTACCTCTTCCATCATATCTAGATCCAACCTTCATATTAGGTCACTGTTAGGAGAGTTAAAATTTAAAACTATATGGGATGGTAAGCCCAGCTCGACAGGAATCACAGCATCAGTCCCGAATGCTAACATATATGGGGATTCTCCTATTTTTATTATCGGCGTTGTTCGGTATGACCACACGATAGAATGTAGATAATTTATCCAATTTCCCTTGGCATAATCAAGCATTTTCTTCAACCCGTTGATCAAGGTTATGTTCGTAACTTTAGTTTGTTCATTACTCTGAGGATGTCTTGGAGCTAAGTGAAATTTTTGAATGTTGGACTGAACATAGTAAGCTGTGAATTTATCATTATCGAATTGTGTTCCACGATCGGTAATAAAAGAGTAGGGCAGCCCATACCTACAGATGATGATTTTCGATATTAACTGATATACCTTTTCATAATGTATGTCTATTAAGGGCTCTACCTTAACCCATTTTGTAAAATAATCAACTACGACAACCAAGTACTTAGAACGTCCTCGGGTGGTCGGCAGTGGCCCAACCAAGTCTATACCCCACATGGAAAATGGCTATGGTGAAGTGATTGGAGTGAGAAAAACTTGTGGAGTTTTCGAATGGTGGAGAATCTTTGACATTTATCACACTTCTTGGGAAAAGTTTCATAGTCTGCTCGCACACTGATTCTCTGCATAAGTGTTCTCCCTGCTATGTGAGCTACACATGATCCTTCATGCACCTCCTAAATTAGATATTGGACCTCTAATGGCATTGCAAGTTAACTGTTAGTCCTCCCCTATACAAAATAAATTTATCTAATACATATCGAGTTGATTTATACTTCAACTTCTTTGCTTCCACCATATATATT
Source organism: Sambucus nigra (assembly GCA_949130495.1). NCBI lineage: Eukaryota > Viridiplantae > Streptophyta > Magnoliopsida > Dipsacales > Adoxaceae > Sambucus > Sambucus nigra. The sequence goes on from OX422215.1 coordinate 126,100,752, forward strand.
GGTAGATTTACTTCTTCAATATATGCTCTGATGGGGTCCATCCATGATGGCCCCATGTCCATGGCAATAAAATTAATCATCAAATATTCATCTATGCTCCTATAGGCCAAAATCTCAATAGGTATAGTTCATCGGAGTTCAATCCTGGTAGCCGAGGCAAACCGAGCAAGGGCATCAGCTCGAGCATTTTCCAACCTTGGGATTCTATTCATCTGAACAACTAGTAATTGTATAATGACTTCCATCTCCTTAGATAAATACCTGGTTGTTAATTTTCATTTAGCTCCATATAAACCCAGTATTTGGTTCACCACTAGCTGATAATCACCGTGTTCCGCAACTTACTCGACACTTAATGATTGGAATAAACTTAAGCCCACAATAAGGGCTTCATACTCTGATTCTTTATTTGAAGTGTGGAATTGAAAACATAGAGCATACTCAATATCAATACCATCAGGAGTATTAGGTATTATACCTGTGTTGGCTATCGGTTGTACAAGATGATCCATCAACATATAAGTTCCATATTTGGGCGTTGTTGTCAAATGCTTGGTCTGTTAAACTCCCATAGTAGAATATCTTTCCTCTTTCTTATTCATACTTCCTGGTCATCTCTTGCGTTTGGGAAGAGGAGTCTGGAAGGTCGGTAAGTGCTTCTTTTGAAGAAGGTTCTTCGAGATCTTTCTTGTTAACATCATTTCCTCCTAATCTTGTTCTGCCTATTCACCTTGTTGCTCAGGGATCTCAGAGTAAGTGAACTCCTCTATGAAATCTACCACTACTTGGCCTTTGAAATAATACCTTAATTTATATATGACATCATACTCCCTTTATAAGGATGTATTTTTATAAGTCTGTTATCAATTTATTATGTCATATACCACTACATCGTCGAAGAGCATTCAAGAGTATTATACATCAAGAAGGATTCAAATTAATCAAGTTCTTTATCAAAAAGACTTCGCAAAGTTTACTTTGGTAAGGTTATGTTTTTAATACCTTAATTTTTCACTTAGAGCTTTTGGGATATTTTTACAAAATATTTTCTAAGTGTTGGAGTGGAATTTTTTGTCAATATTTGAGAAAGAGTACTTTTTCTAAGTCCTGAAGCGTACCTCAATTTTGATGCCCAGGTCGTTCAAGCAAGATAGCTATCTCGTTCGAGCGACATATGGATGTCGCGCGATGTCGTTTGAATGACATTTGTACTTCGTTCGCGCGAGATAGCTATTTCATTCGAACGAGCTCTAATACAAAGGCGGCGTATTTTTGTATAAATACTCATTAAATGGTTTCATTTTTATTAAAAAGTCCCAGCATTTTGAAAGACAGAAAACTGCGAAAGTGCATAATCCTTTTGACTTCCTCTTTTAGGGTTTAACCCCTTTTTGTTTACAATTCACAAAAAATCCCGTATACTTTGGTGAATTGTTTTGGTGTTTAAGAACACACTTTGTTGTGGTTCATTCTTTGTGGAGAGAACTCTACAATCGGAGAGCTACGTGCTATTGTGGAGGGACTCCTTATAAAGTTCACACTTGTGGAGAAGCCGTTTTCTTCTTCATTGCTGGCCACTTAGAGTTCTTGCGAAAGATTCCAGCCGACGACATTTCTAATCGTTGCTTTGAATGTTTGATGAAGACACTTATGGGTGATTATCAGATTATATGTAAGTCAATGGTCTTGTGAATTCTTCAAAGTTTTAGAAATAAAAAGGTTTTTCCCTTCGGGAATTTTTTCTGAAATTTATGTCACATGCTTTATTTATTTATGGGTTGACATATGCACATACATAGTTGCATGTTTAGCGGATGGATTAATTTTGTTTAAAAATAAACTCTAATTAAATAAGTGTGCCAAAATAAAAATTTACGAATTTAATCAATTAACACTCCATCATATTTTACAAATTGGTATCAGAGTAGGTTACGCTAATTTATCGCGTGATCCTGATTTTTTTCATGGATTTATTTTTTTGATACAATTTGACTTCTCACGTCGTCAAATTGGTATCAGAGCGGATTGCACTAATTTATTGCGTATTCCTATTTTTCGTAAAATTTGTGTGATATTGATTTTTTTTGAAAAAAAATGACTTTTGTGAAAAATCACAACTTTTCCAATGGAGCACTTATGTAATCAGATGCCCCACTTTATTGGCACGAGTCAAAGTTTTAATGATTTAAATAGTTTGAATTTGACGTTTGCGAAAAGAATTGATGTTTTTGAAAAAGAAAATTCCCGTTTTAAATCCGCGATGGATCTTTTGCAAACGGTTCAAAATCAAAGAGATTTCTATCATGAGAAATTTGTTTCCTTGGACGATGACTTTGTTGCTTCAAAATTGTCTAAGAAGGAGAGTGACGATATAGTCCTACTTTTAGAAAAAGAATTAGAGGACCTTAAAAATTCGATGGTTTGTGTTTGTGCCAAAGATGACAAAAATATTTTAATCGATGAGTTTGTGTCACGTGAAGAGACTCTTAGGGAAAAAAATTTCTTTGATTGAGGGAGAGAGAGATACCCTTTTAGGAATTGTTGAAAATTTGAAAAAGGCGTCCCTTAAATTGGAAGAGTCTAATTCTTTGCTTGAGTCAAAAATTTTGAAGTTAAAAAATGATTTGATAGACTCGAGTAGGTTTGATAGTGATGATAATGGCTTATCTTGTTCTCATGCTTCTAGTGCTAAAGCCAAAACCATTATTTGGTTTAGAGGGTCAACCAATTTCAAAGATGTTAGAAAAGGTAAACCCATAGGTGTCGTTCCACCTATTTACACATGTTCACATTGTTGTAGGAAAGGTCACCTTAGTAGATTTTATTTTGATCTTGGAAGAGGTCCTAGGAAGTCGAATTCTAGTATTTTTTTGGTTCCCAAAACCCCCACGTGTCATGTCATATCCGTTTGGGTTAGGAAATCATTTTTTGAGGCACTAGATTTTAGACAAGTTGATTCCCGTTTGGTTGAACATGATTCTTCTCTTACCATATCATATAGATGATTGTGTTTGCATGTTTGTAATACACTAGTTGTGGTTTCATTATCTATAATTGTTTGCTAGTGTTATGACATGTGTACTTTTTGTATAAATTTTTTCTTTTGAGAAATTTTGAAAAATACAAAAAGATTTTATTTTGATAAAATTTTTGAAAAAATCCAAAAAGAGTTTTGTTTTTTCGTTTGCACCTTTTATGGATGAACTCTTAGGATGATCGAGTCACGACATCATTCCATTTTTCATGTGACTTTTTTATAGTGTTTTGAAAATAAGTCAATTCATCCATGTGCTTTATAATGTTTGGAGTCATTAGGATGTAATTAAGTGTTCATGGATTTGTTTGATTATTGTGCTTGGCTTATCGCATATTGGTTGGGTGTTTTCACTTCAATAATGTCCTTAAAACAAACCAAGCGTGATAAAACGTGACAAGAAAGTTGTGCATATAAGAGCCGTTTGTGATTTTGTGTGCTTTATTTGAAAACCGGTGAAGGGCTACGATAGGTAATTATCTATCCTTTGCAATTAAGCCACCGTTTAATTGGAACTAAAAATTTGAGAAATTTTTTTATCCGGGGTCCAAAGAGGTTTAAAAGAGATCGAAAAAATTTAAAGGCAATAAAAAGAAATTCATGCCAATGATGGGCCAATTAAATTTTTGCACTAATTCTCCAAAGTTTGAGAATTTAGTTTATACACATCTAAAAGAAAATATATATGAGGGAGTTTGGATGGAGAATTAAAATGGGTTTGCACGTCCTTGAAAGTCTTGAAAAAGCGTTAAATAGTTTTTGACGTTATTGGTGTGGAAATCACTTTAACTTTGATTTGTTGATTTGCATAAGACGATGTCATCTAAATTCAATAATTTTTACACCTAAGGATACTTTTGATGTTCATTTGTTAGGAGTACATGTATACATCATGCACATATGATTGATTGAGTTTATTTACCTATCGAATGTGTTCACCCATTCATTTCGTTTCCATGACTTGGTTGTTTGAGTTTAAATCCATGGTGTGATTTTTGGTATCTTATTTTGTACGAAAAAAATTGAAAAATCAAAATAGTTTGTGGATGTTTTTGGGATATACCTTTGCATGCGCGTAATTTGATCCATGTTTGGTATGCATTTTTATCGTGACACTCCATGTTTTTATTGTTTCTTCTTATCTGTCTATTTGAGGAGATCATAAAAAGGGGGAGAAAGAATTATCATGTTATGGGGAGTTTTTGCATTATGGAGGAGATTTGATTTATTAATGCTTTATTATTATATCATTTCAAACTCGATGTGTCACGAAGGTTTTATCTTTATCTCATGTGTGTAGGTACAAAGATTGAAGATCATTATGTTGCACACCCTGATGAGAAAATCTTTGAGATTTGATGAAGACTTTTTTAAGAACGGTTTGAGCTTTTGCAAATTTATTCATGGGAGGGTATATTTGTATAGGCAATTTAGTTTTCGATACTACAGATGTTTTTGTGTATGTACCGGCATAGACATAGGGGGAGATTTGTAAGGACATATTTTTATAAGTCCGTTATCAATTTATTATGTCATATACTGCTACACCGTCGAAGAGCATTCAAAAGCATTCTACATCAAGAAGGATCCGAATTAATCAAGTTCTTCATCAAAAAGACTCTGCAAAGTTTACTTAGGTAAGGTTATGCTTTTAATACCTTAACTTTCCACTTAGAGCTTTTGGGATATTTTTACAAAATATTTTCTAAGTGTTGGAGCAGACTTTTTCGTCAAAATTTGAGAAAGAGTATTTTTTCTAAGTCCTGAAGCGTACCTTGATTTTGACGCCCAGGTCATTCAAGCGAGATAGATATCTCGTTTGAACGAGATCTAATACCTAGGCGACTCATTTTTGTATAAATACTCATTAAATGGTTTCGTTTTCATTAAGAAGTCCTAGCGTTTTGAAAGATAGAAAAACTGTGAAAGTGTAGAATCCTTTTGACTTCTTGTTTTAGGGTTTAATACCTTATGTTTACAATTCACAAAAAATACCATATGCTTTATTGAATTGTTTTGGTGTTTAAGAACACAATTTATTGTGGTTCATTCTTTGTGGGGAGAACTCTACAACCAGAGAGCTACGTGTTATTGTGGAGGGAGTCCTTATAAAGTTCACACTTGTGGAGAAGCCATTTTCTTCTTCATTGCTGACCATGTGGAATTCTTGAGGGAGATTCCAGTCGATGACATTTCTAGCCATTGCTTTGAAGGTTTGACGAAGACACCATGTGTTACACTTGTGGGGCGATTATCAGGTTGTATGTAAGTCAATGGTCTTGTGAATTCTTCAAAGTTCTAGAAATAAAAATGTTGTGCCCTTCGGGGATTTTTCCTGAAATTTGTGTCACATGCTTTATTTATTTATGGGTTGACACACGCACACACATAGTTGTATGTTTAGGGGCTGAATTAATTTTGTTTAAAAATAGACTCTAATTAAATAAGTGTGCCAAAATAGAAATTTGCGAATTTAATCAATTAACACATCGTCATAGTTTACACCCCTAATTCCATAGCCCAGTACATTAATCTACCATATTTCTCCGATTTATATAAAGCCTACCTCAGAGGCATACCAGTGTAAACTACAATTGTATGGTCTTGGAAATAAGGTTTCATACGTCTGGATGCTTCAATTAGTGATAACGCTAATTTCTCCAAGTGAGGGAACCTGATTTCTGCTCCTCGGAAAGCCTTACTGGTATAATAGATGGGTTTTTGAACTCCATTATCTTCTCGGATCAATGCAGAACTTATGGCCAATTCATAAACAGCTAAGTACATGTACAAATTTTCATATGCGATTAGTCGAGAGACTAATGGAGGTGACCCCAAATACTTTTCCAATTCCATAAAAGATTTTTCACATTCTTTGTTCCATTCAAAACTCTTTCTGAGCACCTTAAAGAATGGTAGACACCTATCTGTAGTTCGAGACACGAATCTGTTCAGTATTGCTACTCGTCCAATCAGCCTTTGCACATCCTTCTTGCAGATAGGGGATTGAATTTCAATTAATGCCTTGATTTAATCTGGATTTGCTTCAATTCCCCTTTGATTTACTATGTACCCGAGGAACATTCCTTCTTGCACTCTAAAAATGCACCTGGTCAGGTTTAGCCTCATCTGGTGCTTCTCAAGTTGATCAAAAGTCTGGCTGAGGTTGGCAATGTGATCAGACGCCTTTTTGCTATTTGTGCATATCATCCACATAAACTTTCATATTCTTACCTATTTATTCATCGAACACCTTATTGACCAGCCTTTGATATGTAGCACCTGCGTTTTTCAAACCAAAAGGCATAACATTATAACTCTATGCTCCTCGAGGAATGATGAAAGAAGTGCTTTCTCGATCTTCAAGCTTCATTTTTATCTAGTTATAACCAGAATAATCATCCATAAATGTCCTGATATATCATCCACTAGGTGATCAATTTGTGGTCAAGGAAAGTGATCATTTGGGTACGATTTATTTAGACCTGTGAAATATACACACATTCTCCACTTATTGTTCTTCTTTTTTTACCATAACTACATTGGCCAACCAATCGGGCTATTTCACTCCATCAATAAAAGATGACTTCTGAAGATTTTCGACTTCTTCCTATATGGATTGGTTCTTCTCTAGGATGAACACTCTTCGTCTTTTCTTTATTGGTTTAACTTCTTTATTTATGTTGAGCTCATAGTAAAGGAAATTGGGATTTGTCCCAAGCATATCTTTGTGAGTCTAGGCAAACACATGCTTTCTCTGTGTAAGGAAGCTTACCTGTTCCCGTTTAAGAATAGGATCCAGCGTTGTCCCTATCTGAGTGGTGCGCTCTTATTTATCATCATCTACCATGATGCTTTCAGTTTCTTTCACAATCTATCCCTTTACCAGCTCTGTTTCCTCCCTTGGGTCTAAGGTTTCAACCTCAGATTCTTCGGAGTATCCACTTGGTAAGTAGTGATTTTATTTTTTATTTCTTCTAAGATTTCTTGCTCGGCATAAGAGTAGTAGCACTCTCGAACTACTTTTTGATCACCTTTCACAACTCCCACACTAAAGTTAGTACGTAATTTTCAACACTGATGGATAGTTGAAGGTACTTCCTCAAACTTCTTTAGCCCTACTTTTCCCATGATTATATTGTAAGCTAAATGGACATTTTTATCCATTACAAATAAATGAATCCTGTATGTTCAATTAGATGGCAATGTGCCTATCATAACCTCCATCTTAATGGTTCCCAAAGGAAAGAATTTCTCACCTACAAAGCCCATTAATGGTCGATGATAGGGCTCTAATTGGCTGAGTTTAAAATCCAAATTATTGAAGCAAGAATAAAACATGATGTCCATCGAGCTTCCATTATCTACTAGTAATCTAGAGATACTGATTTCTTCCTTTCTAACTTTGATTACCAGTGGGTCATCGTGAGGATACAGTACCCTGAGAGATCATTATTAGAGAAAATTACCAGTCTTTTTATGTTCACTTTCCTTGGTCGATCTTCCTCGGCGAGTTTGATCCTCTATATATACGAGAAAACTTGTGCCTTATTGAGGTAAGATTTTCACTTTGTTGTATGATCCCGTCCTCCTGCATCTCCACCTGTAATCATTTGTCAATTAAAGGAACCAAAATTTATACAGAATACCTCACGATCTGGTTGCCAGGTTTTTTTGGGGAGATCAGGATCATCATCCTAGTCATCTTCATTAGTTATTTTCTTCTCCTCTCTGGGCTTGCAAATAGATTTTGATCTATGTCGAATTCCTTCGTTATTTTTTCGATCAACATATTAATTCAACTTTCCACGCCGGATGAGAGTTTCAATCTCATTTTGAAGAGCTATACAACGCTCCGTCGTATGACCATGATCCCTATGAAATTCGTAGTACTTAGTCTTATGCCTCTTGGTCGGGGGACTTCTCAACTTATCAGGCCAACACACATCTTTATTATGATTGATTTCTTCCAAAACATGGTGAATTCCCATGGCTAACAGAGTATAGTCATTGTACTTCTTGAGTCGCTCCAAAACTCCTTTTTATTTTGATTCCCTGTGTTTTTTGTGGTCTTTATGATATTTTTTATCATTTTTCCCTCAACTTTTGTTCCCGAGCTACGCTTAGCCGTCGTTTCTTCCTTATCATTCATGATCCTTAGTGCTTTAGCCATTAATTCTGCCATTGGCTTCGAAGGGTCTTTGGTTAGAGTTTAATATAGTTTTTGATGAGTAGTCCACTTATAAGGGAGATTATTGCACTCTTTTCCTCATAATCCACAACTTCTAATTTCTCGTTATTGAAACGAGTGATGTAATCTCTGGTGATCTCTCCTTTTTTCTGTCCACTAAGTAAGTGTACCACCCTTTTCACAGGCTTTGCTCCAAAGAAAAAGTTACTAACAAATAGCTCAACCAGTTGGTTGAAGCTAGAAATTTGTCCCCGAGGAAGACTATTATACCAGATTTGGGCAGATCCCGTAATGGTTCTAAAAAAATGCTCTACACCTTATTTCGTCGGGGGCGGCATAGATATCAGTAGTTGCCTGATATTATTCTATGTGGTGAACTGGGTCATTTTTTCCATCATATTTGGGTGTTACTACTGGAGCCTTGAACTTTGTTGGAGTAGGGAAATACACAATTTCCTACATAAACGAAGGCCCATTTACAAAGCTTATTTGTAGTAGGTTTTTCGCCTTCACCATTTCTTTTAATCTGTCTTCCAATCTCTATATGGAGCCATTCCATGCATCATTGGCAGCACCGAATTTATGTGTTGTAACCTTATTATTTACTGAGCTTTCTTCCTGAAACCATTTCTCAGGCCGAGCAACAGTTCGTCGAGCACTTGATGTAGGCTGAGTGGTGCCTTCCCTTTGATCAGATGGTCATCAGGTGTTACCTGACATTTATCTAGGAAAATTTATATTCCCCCTAGGTTCCAAACGATCGAAGGGAGAAGAACGTCTTAATCTCTCTAATGCACTTGGCCTCTCTAGAGAATAAGATTGCATGTGGAAAGATTCTGATGTTCCGAGTAATAAATTTTACCTTGGATGGTAGGAGACATCTCTTGTCGTCATTGAATGGCTGCGCTGACCATCTCTTAGTGGGGGTGGCATATTTCCTTGAGTAGATAGAGCAGGCGCTCCGGCTTGAATAATTTGTGTAATTTTCCTGATAGTATCTTGCATAGGCTCTTGGCCTATTGCAAGACTGGCCAGAATCCTAGTTAAATCATTTGCAGATGGAGGGGTGGAAGGGACAGGTGGAATACCTTCGTTATGAGACTCGATTCAGGAATATCAACCATTTAGATGTTTGATTGAATGAGTTCGATTAGAAATATCGTTCTCATAGACGGCGCCAATCTATTGATGCAAAAAACTAGGCTAGGCTAATTAATTGATCACATATATATATATAAGTAAAAGAGACAAGAGATTTTTAAAGTGGTTCGTCTTAAGGGAAGAGCCTACGTCCACTGTTGTGTATTGCTTTGATCTTATTCAATTGCCTCCTTTTTTCGTCCTTTTAGATGTAGGGTTTATAATGTATATATAGCCCCCAGGGGAAGTACAAGTGCAGGAATATCAAAGAATGGAATGTCTTTATATCGTAAACATTTACATTTGTACAATCATTTATATATACAACTGTTGGCATTTTCCTATCACTGTTGGTCAGTCTTTCTGGTGTAGCTCGGGATTCATTCACATGTTGGTCGTCATCCTTTAATAGGTCGGCATTTCATCCCTATCGACTAGGATGAATCTTCCACTGTGCAGAAGGTGTCAGTATCTGAATGGTCCACATAGATGAATAATTTTTAGTATCAATAATTACTAATAACACCTGTATCAAAGTATGCCTTACCAGCGAGGAGAAAATATCATCATAGTCAATCCCCACCTTTTGCTAAAACCCCTTCGCTAGTAAACTTACCATGTAATTTGGTTCTTATATTTTGTTGATTTCCTCTTTCTTCCTATACCACTTAGAGCCAATGATGTGTTTCCCCTTGGGTTTAGGAACTAACTCCCACACATTGTTCTTTCTCAGAGATTCAATATCTTCTAACATAGAAGCCATCTGTAACAACCCTCGATTCTGGGAGGCTCATTTTATACTAATTTTATCGCATAAGGTAATTATATAAAATGTGGGGACTGGAGTAAATATTAATTGAAAGATTTGAAAGTTAATATTTACTAGATTGATGCATAATTACTGTATGTGAAAGTAAATATCATCAGGTTGCATGTTTATAGTGTCATGTATTTAAAATGACATTTTGGTTTAAATAAGATTGGAACTCGAAATAATTTATAAAATTCCCGGATGCCAGTTTAGAGGGTGTAGTTAGTCTCGGAAGGTGCGAGACAGTCAAAATAAGTGCCATATTGTATTTTTGGGTTTCGGGTACTTTTATCTGGTTTTAGCCTAAACGCGTATTTGGGAGTCATTTTAATGTGGTATTAACCACTTAAGTTGGGAGACTTGTGTTAAGCCCCGGTTTTAGTCTCCTAAATCCACCAATTTCCTAATTTATGTCTTAAACATAGAGAGAAAAGGAGAGAAAGAAAGAAGAAGAGAAAAATGGAGAAAGAAAAGAGAAAATGAAGATTGAAGATGGATTGTTGCTACTACTCAAAGAAATTTGATATTTCCTACATCAAGGCAAGTTTTCTACTTGCTAATATGTGATTTAAGATGAATAATTTGTATGATATTTATGTATATTCATTTGGAGATCAAAAATGGAAATTATGGGAATTAAACCCAAATCTTAATTTTGATGATGAAATTTTGGATTATAGTAGTTATAAATCATATTGAGATGATTTTGGGTAGATAAATGTTGTTGGGTGTGCTTAAAATGGAAGAGATTTTGAGGTTTGAAAAATTAGGGTTCATAACCCTTAAAACCATACTTAGCAAATTCGCTATAGAGGCAGTGCCCAGGTCTGAGGGGTCCGAATCGATTCGGATAGACCGAATCAATTCGATAAGTTGCAGTAAGTCAGGTCTTCCTATCCGAATCGATTCGGCTGGTCCGAATCGATTCGCTTTCCAACCCAAATCGATTCGGCCAGGGTGAATCGATTCGGTAGTGCTGCAATTTTTGAGTTAATTTTCTAACTCAATTTAAATCCTTTCTCTTTAGGTTTAGGAATTAAGAACCTTCTTGTATAAAGTGAATTTAGGGTCCTAGAGTCCTAGATGAGTTGAGTGACCACCCTACATTAGGGGTGGGTTATATGGGGGTTTTTCCGGGGTTATGCCAATTGATGATAGGGCATTGTTCCTTCTAGTTGATCATTATGAAACTAGGAGTCTTAGTGTTAAGTTCGGGAAGCTCATTTGAGCCATGTTAGTCTTGATGGACTATAATAACTTCACAACGTATCTTGGGAGAATAAAATGAAAGTTTGATTATTCATCGAGGTTACTATGCTAAGATGTATTAAGTATGGCTCTGGGTATAATAGGAGGCATTTACAATAATGTAAATTATTATGGTTTCGGATAAAATGAAACATATACATGGAAATGAAATGAAATGGAAATGGTATTGATTTTAGTAAATGATAATTTACTTAATCATGAAACTGGTAAATGATAATTTACTTGATTTTGAAAATGATAAATAATATGGTTTAAACACACCTCTCTAAATGACATCATAAGGGAAGTTCGCGCGTGAGGTTAAGCCCCCTGGCTAATGAATGGAGGGTGGATATAGTCCTAGGCCATGTGAGCGTTTATTGTTGTATATTTTTCTGTGATGGGTAGGAGATTCCGGGTGTGGTCTTGACTACCCCGCACGCACATGGCCGCTTCCCGACGTCTTGCGTTATAGGTTCCCAGTTTGTCTTAATGGTAGGCCCTGGAAGATGATGGTCATTTAGGGGCGCGCACAATGGGGAAACCCGGACGGGAGGTCTTAGAATCGTTATATGTATATAAATATAACTATTCATAATCAAGTGGGACTTGATGTATTAGATATGCCATAAAGAGCATGATGAAGTGCCACAAAGAGCACATATAAATGCCACAAAGAGCATTTGAAAATGACTATTTTCCTAATAAGGAAAGGATTTTTACAAAATGTAAAAGTGAGATAAAAATGCCATAAATAGCATAACATTGTGAATTTATATACATTTCCTGTTAAGGGAAAAGATATATGAGATAATTGATACACATGATGAGTTTTTAGATTAATGTTACTTGTTTTATCTTCCTTCTTAGCTTATGTTTTAATTGTGTAGCTAGATTCTTATTTCTCTTTCATCATCATTCATCATTCATAACTGTCATACTTTTTATTCCTCTGGTAATCATATAGAACCGGGCCCTGACCCGTTTACATTTCTTGTTGCATATGCATCTTGTCTCCGCTCAGGTACTCCGCCTCAAGGATGCCCGATTTGAATTCTTATTCTGATGTCCTCGACGAGCCATGATGCATTGCGGGTATTACGGGATACATTTGGTATAGACGTTTTCATTTTTGTATTCTAGCTATGATCGGGTCTCTTTACTCGGGCGAGAGTCCCAAGCTTTTGTAAATGTCTAATGAAATGTATTATATAAATTAATAAGTTTGTTTAAATGTTGTTTTAAAGATTGTGACCGGTAACATATTCGGTCTTTTTATTGTATTCTTGTTGTATTATTTATATATGTCTTGGGGTTTCCCCCTATCTTTTCAGGAATTGGGTTGTTTGTTTTCTTTTATTTACTTTAAATTCAAAATTTTTGGCAATCCGTTTTCTGAAATATTGGGTGGTTATCCTGGATACTCTATATTTTGTTGTGATGCTGAGAATGATTCCATCAATTATTCTGTTATATTGGAGTATTGGGCTGGCCACCCCTTATTTTGGTGAGCGGGTTGTCACACCATCCAACTCACCTTGACATCATAATTAATGGCTTCTTAATATGTCGTTGGATTACTCTCACTAGTAATGAGAGCATAGTTAACCTCACCCCAACCAAGCCTATATGGTGGCTTAATCACCCGACGCACTCGATTACGTGCTATGGATGGAACTTTCTCCATTGGTGGAGTGTCCTCCACTTCAACCGATTCCTCTTCCAAATAATCCTCATTAAGCTCCACCTTAACCATGTTATCACCCGATGAGAATCACTTGAACCACTAGTATATGCACCATCACTATCGATGGTTAATGATATAAAAGTACTAAAGTAATCTCGACGGTTATAGCACCGCCATAATCGATAAATTCTAGTAAATCCTTAGTCTTCAATATGGGCGTCTCTTCAAACCTCAAATCCTGGATAACAACTAGCTTCCTCATAGAGGGATACCAATTCTTTAACCTCTTCACCTCTTTTCCATTGTGTAGGAAAATACACTTATGAGCTCTCGGGTCATTATTTGTTATCTCGTCACTAGGAATGTGAGCATACCTTTTATATCTGAACACCCTAAAACTAAAGTAGTCAACCTTGTCCCCCGACCATATTTACTCCGAATACTTCAAACCAAGAGCCGAATTTTGTGATGATTCACTGAATACACTACATGATCAACATCCGTTGTCTAAAATGATTTCAGCAATGTGGCATGAAACCTCATACCTCTTGCTTGTTCCACAATTGTGAGGTTCATCCTTTCTAACATCCCATTTTTATTATTGATTCTTCTTTACGATAAAGTGACTTATAACATAGACAACTCAACAATACTTAATGAATCCACCATTTCTATACTCATCCCCGTTATCACTCCTCAAATACTTGATGTTCTTCCCCATTTGATTCTCCACCATGGTTTTCCACTCCTTGAACTTCTCAAAAACATTGATTTTTCCTTCAAGTAATAGATCAAATACTTTCGTGAATAATGATCTATGAATGTCACAAAGTATCAAAAGCCTCACATGAAAACAATATCTGAAGTCCCACACATGTCGGAATGAATATAGTCAAGAGTCCATTTCCTCTTGTTCATAGATGTAGTTAATTTACTCAACTTTACTTCCTATCACACAGTGCTTGTAGAGACTGAGATTGCATCCGTTAACCTTTTTTAAAAAAATTCATCAATGAAGTCAATTTATGCCTCATTAGCTAATGTGACCTAGTCTTATGTTCCATAACTATAGCTCGTCAATTTGCAGCTTCGTGGAGACTTCCACTCCACCCATTAATATATTTCCCTCCAATCTAAAAATATTACTTAGTAATTTTTTTCCATGGAAAATTATCATTGATCTCCTTTTCACCTTCAAATCCCCACTTTCGACTTGAATCATAAACCCTTTTGAATCAAGTGCACCTAACTAAAATAAGTTCTTTTTATGTATATAAACGTGCCTCATTTCACTTACGGATCGAAAAACCCCAACCCACATCTTTATGTAGACTCTTCTCGATTCCTACTACTTTGCACGTGGAATTATTTCCTATAAGAAGCTCACCATTGGTATTTGACTTGTAATCCTCAAATCATTCCCAGTTCGAACACATGTGGTAAACATCTAGAATCATAAATCGAACCAACAATGTGATCGACAAAAAAATAGGAAAGGACCCATTCACCTTCGTCTTGAGTAGAAACACCAATCACATCCTTACTAGCGTCTCCTTTCTTATAATCCTTTTTCCACTCCGAGCAATTTCGTTTAAAGTTCCCTTATATGGAACTTGAATCACTTAACCCTACTAATGTCTCGAGATTTAGACACTTGGGAGCCCCAATTATTTACACTTCGAGACTTCAACCTTCCTCTTCGTCCACTACCACCAACTTTGGATACGAAGTCTTTACCTTGAGAAGATGAAATATCTAAACTGCTACAATTTTTCTTCTTCATGTCCACATGAGAAATTGTCTTATATCATTCATTGAACTTGGGATATGTCTTCCTAAACATAAGTGTGGTGAGGAAGTGCTCATATGTATCGAGTAATGAAGCAATCAATAAAAACGTTCGATCCTCCTTGATAAATTGAACATTAATTCAGTTCAAATACTTGATCAAGGCATTGAAGATATTTGTATGCTTCATAATATCACCATCCTTTTTCATGTCTAACTTGAAGAACATCTTTTTTATAATATTTTATTTGACAAAGACTTGCACAAATAAATCTCCTTCAATTGATAACATATGCCCTTCGCTATAGTTTTTGATATGTTGTGATTGAGCACCTCATCCATAATATACATATTAATTGAATAAATCTCCCTTTTATCAATATCACTCCATTTTCTTTAGTCATATCCACCATATGCTTCTATATACCCAACAATACCATAACCAACTATTACTGAATAAAAACACTCTATATCCATATTTACTATAAGAAAAAAAAAATCTCATTATATTATTTTATTTCAAACGTCATTGAGCCTCCAAATTCGTAATTAAAATCCCACTGCCTAAAGCCCCCACTTGTAGAAGTTGATTCGAGAGTGAGTGACACCTCTTCCACCATTTGGAAAAAATATAATAACTTTTGCTAATATAACTCAAATTTATTTAAGTCGAACCAAAATATAAAGAAAAACAAGAAACCAATAATGACACTTATTGCGTGAAACAAAGCCTATGTTAAGAAACCAATAATATAAAACCTCACTTCATAATTTTATCAGACACTTGGTGTGTGAAAAAACACCTATAATCTTGTTTCGAAAATAAACTACATGTGCAAACTCAAAACGAATCCCAAGCATCAACAAATAGAATAAAAATCATAAACAAGTAGTCAAAGAAAATAAATGAAAACATGTTAACGAGGTTCACCCAAACTAAGGTTGTATCCTCAAAGGTAGGATCTCTAATTTCTTTGATAAGTGAAGGACCACAAAGGTTACAAACTCATACACTTATCTCTCCAAGAAAGCCAATCATAATCAACTTACAATACTAATTATTAAACAAAAAAAAAATCGCTCACTCACTTTTCTTTTGGAAAACTCATAAAATTCTTAACACATTTGAAAATTAGATAATAGGTTTGTATTTGTATTTCCCCCTCAAAGTGGCAATTTTTTAAATATCAAACACGTCTAGTTTTTTCACAAACAACATTTAACCAATAGGAATCCACCAAAGAGCCAATATACACCAAAGTTTTTTACTATGCAATTATATTTTTTGAGTTTTGCTTGATTCTATAACAGGATATAATTTATATTTATGTTTGTTCATTAGCTAGTCTTTTTCGTACTCTAGGTTCTTCTTTTTTTATATAACCCTTAATCAATCCATCTTCGGCGAGAACCTAAGACGGTGCATATCTCGTGTGAACTAATCTCTTAAAATAGTAATAAATTGATCTTTTTGATGAAACTTTTTAGAGATTATCTCCATAGCGAGGAGATTGTCTACAAAAATCACTGCAAGAAAAATACCTTTTAATGAAAATTTTAAAAATAACTTTAAGATGAAACAAAATGTTTTAAAAAGTACATTACTATTACTTACATGACATATTTTTTTTATAAACTTTCATTATATATTTATTATTGTTAATTTACATGATAGTTTAGATATAGCAATCATATTTGATTCTATATATTATGACTGTCTTTAATAGAAAGTGTAAATTCATATTACAAAGTGTACTGTATATGAGAGTTTTTTTCCTCTAAAAGTTTGGACGCACGTAATAAAAAATGGATTGAATCTTCCCCCCCATCTAAAATCGAAACCTTTTCCTCCAAAAGTCCCCTATATCTCCATCCCTAAAATCTCTAAATTCTATCACCCATAATCAAACCAAGACACCTAAAGTAATATTGCATTCCCACTATGCTTTGTTCCCGATATGCTCCTTTCCCATCATTCTTTATTCCCATCACCGTCGGGTACTCTCTCTCTCTACGTATATATATATATACACACACACACAAACACACATCACACATCACACATCACACACGTCTCTATGAAAACCTTATTGCATATTTGAGGTTCATGGGTTCCTCCTAAGGGATAAGATCATGAAATGTGAGTTTTGAGATTTATTTATACATTTATACTCCATTTCATCAATATAGGTTTACTATATATGTTGTGACTTTATGACTGATAGTTTATTAATCTAGTTATCTAGATTATGCCTTAGAATTGAGTGACGGGTTAGTTTAATGTCTTCGATTTGGGATTTTTTTTTAATTTTTCTTTCATTTGTTCGAATTTTAATAAAGTGATGTTTGGAGATTTAGTTAATCAGACTTTCAAAGTTTTATGGTCATGAATTGAAATATTAAAATAATGTGTAATAACTAGAAGACTTATTTCAATAAGAACCAAGTTGAGTGTGTGGATAATCGATGATGGAAGCCTGTCCCTAGATGATGAGAGAATTGAAACCCAAGTATGTTATTAAAGTTTTACTTATTCTATTGGGTTCTAGATTTGTGTTAAAGTACCAATTGTGTTATCTTAATGGATTTCATGGATTTTGATCTATTTTGTTTAGGTAAGAATTTTTTACCATCAAAACATTGAGATTTGATTTTCTCTGTTTTGATACTAATAAAACGAAGTATATAGTTTCTCATACCTCTATAATTAAATAGAATATGCTTTTATTCAGTTCATGCGCACACTTCCTTTTATTGATTGTTTTTAGTTCAATTTGATCAATCCATTATTTTAAATTATTGACTTTGGTTTACATTTGGTCATAGTGATTCTTCCATCTAGAATGACATGTGGATCTTGGGTTCTAGTTAATGGAAACATATAGGTATTTATGCATACCTTTTATTGTGTATTTTTTACATAACTTAATCATTCGATTTTGACCAATCGAGAGCCTCTTGGAAATCCAGTAAGCTAGCTCTTTTGGGACTTCCTTTATTCTTGTCAATGTCTTTGAGATATTAATACTTCCTAATTTTTTATGATTTCTCGTTTTACCTTTATGAGTATATATAGTTTCTTTATGAAATAACACTCCTCAAATTTTTTTCATGTTAAACAAAATTAGTATCAGTTTCATTCTTTAGATTTAGATTAAGAGTTTTTCATCTGGAATTGTATGACAAAACATAATCTAGTCTATAATAGTTACTTTTAAAAATGTCTAAAATATAGAAAAATCTAAGTGAACTTTGTATTCAGTCCTAAATTATATAGCTCACTATCATAGTTTTGCTTTAGATTTATTGAATATATGATTGATGTATTTTATTTTGACCTTCATACATTGTGACCTCATTTTGTATTGAAAAAAAAAATGAATTTGAGGTAGCTTTATTTATAATCTATTTTTTGTAAACTTACATTCATTTATATTTTATTATGTATTTATTTATTACTTTATTTTATTTCCTTATTTTTTTTAATATCATCTAGTTCACATGTTCAAATGAGTTGAGATACTACCATATACAATTAGATTTATTTAAAGTTAATATTATGGAAGAAATATGAAGACATGTTTCAGAATGTTGGTTTTAGTGCAACCAAATTTCAGGACGTAATTTGCTATACAGTCTTTTATTTTCCCTTCTTTTGATAGTTTTCTATGAAAACTTATCAAAACTTAGATTCTTGATATTTTAAAATCTGATCAAATTTATTTGGTAATGTTGATGACTGTGTTTGAGGATTATGTGAGGAGGAATAAGGCTAAATAAAGGGGTTTGTATGTAATCCAGATTTACATTTTTTGGAGTGTTCATAAGTGTGTCCAAGTCTAGGTAATTTTACTTTTTGGTTATCACATGTTGTTAGAAGATGAATTCAAAGATTAGGCATTTTTTATGAAATCTTGGTTGATGAAACAGGGGATGGAAAGAAAAAGAGAATTGCTGAAATTATTATATATTCGAATAGTGTTTCCAGGATAGAGCGACAACTTTATTTAAAGACTAAAGAGGAAATCAAAATCCCTATAAATTAGAGAACAATCCTTTATTTCTCTTCAGTTTTAGATGTGGTTGTTTAGAAGTGGTTCAAAGAGACCTGGAGTCATGCCTATTATTTCGATTGTCTTTCCAATTTCATGGCCTCCCATGGAGCTTTTAATAGGTATCTTAGATGTGTTTTGTATGATTTCATCTCATTTAGGACATGATGAAAACATAGGCGGGGCGTTGAACGAGGACGATCATGAATATACTCATCAAGTAAGAGCATATAACTATTTATCTCCCTTTATATTGACTTGTAGTTACCTTGTTTAGATGTACTTGTAGTTAGGGATGGAACCAATTAAGGCTTTGTTGGGGCTTGAGCCCCCCACAAACTTTGAAAATAAAATTATGCATGAACTGTTTAACCTTTATAAGATTCCTTAATAACTAATATGTAAATGATTATACTTGATGTAAAATAAGGTTGTAATGCGATTTTGAATCTGTTGATCGCGGATGTAAAAGTTCTCTTGGTTTAATACAGCCATTAAAACTATTTTCCTAAAATATAATTGCAATATTATATGCTTAAAGTTTTATTTAATATGGATTATTTCAAGTTATGAAGTTATTTTTCTAATATTTTATGAAAAGACAACTTATACTGAAACTTTATATACACTTAACAATGATCTGAAAATAGTTTATCCCAAACAAAGATTAAACCTGAAAAATGGAGAGAGGCGACTGCCCAAATTCAACCTTGGGGACATGGTGTAAACTTAATATGGGATTGTGTGGTTATGATATTCTACGAGGTTTGTTATGGAATAGTTCATCAGATGTTTCTCATGCTTAATACCTCTATTTTTCCTCTTTGGTACATATTACCTATTTTGAGACTTAATGACGATTCTACAATAGGATTCTCTAATTATCAAAGGATCAAGTGCAACTGCAATATCATGTGTATTTGTTTACTGCACCAATCCTCAATTGCATGGAGCTAATAGATGGTACTCTGCTAAAATATTATTTTTTTTCTTTTTTTGGAAACCATAATGTTAATATAATATTAATAGGGGTTAAGTCACTCATCATCTTGCCAAGGAAACATGTAATGTTTTAATCGTATTAAAGAAAAATGGTTTTTAGCGCCAAGTAAGGCTTAGCTCAAGCAAATATGGAGATAAGGAGCTCAATGTTCCACCGAGAAACTCATCTAGGATTCTTGTGGTGTTAGAATAGAGGTTATGACCTTTGACCTATTAGAGTAAGACACCTCTAGGATTGCATGAGAAAGTTCATCACTTAATTTTAAGACAATTAACCATACTTGCTCGAATAAACAACTTTTTCCCCATAAAAGGATGTTAACTTAACTGGTTGTACCTTAAGACAACCTAGTACTGCATTTAGCAGCTACAACCATCACTATGATATTAATCCACCATTTAATGTGAATGCTACCATCTTCACTCAGACATCCACACATGGAGAAAGCCACGCCCCCCTATTGATGCAACATCACATTTGATGTTGGATCAACAATATTTAAGTTGAACAGTACTTACATCAAAATATACACTTCGTGATTCTCTGATTTCAAGGATTATCTTTTTTTAAGAATATCTCATGCTTATCATTCAAATTCATTATTTTTTCTTCATTTATTAGCTCAATGATGTTGCTAGATCCGTTTGATACATTCTCACATACATTATTGGTGTTATTCTCTCTCTCTTTCTCTCTCTCTCTCTCTCTCTCTCTCTCCTCCCAATGAGTGCTAATTTCCAAATGAGTTGTCTAGAATATCATGAATCATAAATTGTTTATATCTTCATTTATGCCAAGTAGGATTAATAAAATCACACATCTAA
The DNA here is from genome assembly GCA_949130495.1 of Sambucus nigra. NCBI lineage: Eukaryota > Viridiplantae > Streptophyta > Magnoliopsida > Dipsacales > Adoxaceae > Sambucus > Sambucus nigra. The sequence continues at coordinate 126,121,530 of OX422215.1, forward strand.
TGGGGGTTTAAAAACATAAACTTGCAACCGATAATTGCCATTGTTTTCACAACCAATCCATTCAAATTTACTATTAAATTTGAAAAATAATAATATAAAGATTTAAAAAATATATATTAGATATAAAATGTAGGGCAAACATATGATCTAACACTCTTACACATACTTATAAAAGCCTTAAATCGATAATAATACACTACACTGATAACCCATTTTTCTTCCATGTGCACAACAAAAACAGATTAAATGTAAATCTTCTAAATAGTCAAAAAATATTTTATCATAATTAATGAACAATAGAAATGGACATAATTAACGATTCTTGTAATGTCCCTTTTTGTATGTGTCCTTTAGGCAAATTCAATTTTCACAAAAACCTCCAATTTTTAATTATGCACTAAGTGTGTGAATCGATTTCACTAAATCCAATTTTTGCTCGTTAAACTAAAGATGCATCTAGCATGATTTAAGAAATTAAAAATAAATCAAGTCCACAACGCTAATATACGAAGAAACCAGTAAGGGAAAAAACATCGGATGGCCTAAGTTAGACAATCACTATGATATGGTTTTAAAAAGTACAAAGAGTAGACTTACTCAATGACTTGACTCCACAAGCCTTGAATCTCTTCTATTCTTCAACCACTCCTTTACAGTTCCACACAAGAATCCTCCCACGTACTCTTCCACAGCACACGAGTCCACGCATACCTCGATATCCATTGATAGCTTCAGTAACCGTCTACGATAACACGGAGTTCGCCACTTATTTACCGCAAAATCGACGAACCAATTTGTGTTTAATAAGGTTGAACAAACTCCAGATGGTGTAAACACACAATCTCTATTGTATATGGTTATGAAAGTTCGGATCTTGAAACTTTAATTATGGTTTTATGCTTTGAAAAGCTTTTTAAATGAACTGTAGAAAACGTATAGGTTTTGTTCTGTATCTTTTTTGTTTTGCATCCTCATTTTTCTGAATTAAAGATTCCTGAAATAATAACCTTGAGGTGGCGCATCATTACAATGATATTGGCACGTATAGCCATTTTATAATGACACTCCAATGTAGTTTGAATGACTGCTTAAGTCATTTGAACCATGCAAACAAAAGAGAATGTTTCATACAACTCTAAACACTAGATGAAATCATAAGAAAACATAAAAAATATTTTAAAATCATTTTAAATAAAATATCATCCTTAGAAAATATTTCTAAATCCCATAAACATTATGCGTTTATACCTGAGAGATTCTCGGAGCATGATATGAAGACATGAAGCGTGCACCCTAAACATGACATGATCTATCTTTGAAGCTTGTCCGCTACGTCTTCAATACAACATCATCAGCTTTATGAAATTGTGACATGTAAAATCTATCCTACGACTCAAACACGTTTTGTCCGGAATTAAGCCAATTATAAACAAATTGACTCGATTTGAAATTTGTCCTTACAAATCTCCCCCTTTGGCTCTTCTGGTACAAAACTAAAACAGTGAATTCGAAGTCGGGCTTTCAAGCCGAATGACACCTAAATCCCATCCCATAATTTTAAAATAAAAAATTACAAGACACGGACTGTATATATATGATCGAAAAGCATGAGCTGTCTAAATGTGATGTAGTCACAAAATCTCGAATCTCTGAATAATCACTACACACACGAAACAAACAACTAAGTGAAGTATGGTGGAATAAATGATATATAAAACAATATAATATCATTTTCCAACAATGATCAAATGTCAAGCATGATACCAACATGTACCAATATGAAAACCAATTTGAAATTATGATACCATATATTAAACATATTAGAAAATCAAAATATGATTACAATTTTTAAATGTAGCTCAATTCAATCAAAACTCCCAATACATCACATATCTATCTCTCCCCCTTTTTGTCTCGAATAGACTAACAATAGGATAAATAAACAAACAACATATCTAGCATGAATATAGCATATGAAACATATCTATATAAATAGATGTAACCCGCTAATAAAGATATGAATATATCAATTCGTAGCTAGCAAACAGTCACAAATATGAATCATCAATAATAGGAATAATGTGACTAAACAAAATCAATGCAGTGGAAGAATTAAGCATGAATAATTAATATCGAGTGCATATAAACTGACAAAAACAACCCAAAAGTACCAAATCAGTGTAACATCAAAATACATATCAAGAAGGTACTAAAACTGAGCATAAAAATTAAAGTGCCAAGTAGGTCGTTCGAAGGACTACAAAATGTGGTTCTAACGATATAGCCATGTCGTTTAAACGACACTCCAATGTGTTTTGAACGACTGTTAAAGTCGCTTGAACCATGCAAATAAATTGGAATGTTTCATACGACTCTAAACACGATATACACTCAGGAAAAACATTTTATTATCATTTTAAATAAAATATTTGTAACAACCCTCGATTTTTGAGACTGAGAAATTAAATTTTTGGGAAAATAAAATTTAATTAAATTGGAGAATTTTAAAATTTGGGAATTTAGGCCCAAAAATGGAGAATATTTCAAAGTATTCCGGATGATGATTTTGAGTGTACCATCGATCCCGAAAGGGTCGAGATAGTCAAAATGACTGTCATTGGGTTTTATTTCGGCTCCGGAATATTTTTAAGTCAGTTTGACTCGAATTGGAGTAAATGAGTCATTTAAAGTGTGTATTAACATTTAAAATTGGGTTTATTATTTTAGGGGATTTAAAGTCTTAAGGATCAAGCCTTCTCAATTAGAGAAAGAGAGAAAGAGAAAGGAAGAGAGAAAGAAGAACAAAGGAAGAAAAAAAGGAAGAAAAGCTTGGATATTTTCGGCCCAAACGCGATATCGAGGATGATCCAACCTCTACAAAATCGAGGAAAGTGTTTAATCTTGCTAAATAAGTCATTTGTGTATTTTATTTCATATTTTGGGGGTTAAGGAAATGTTTTTTGGGTATAAGCATCAAAACCTAATTTTTGGTTTAAATCTTGAAATTGAAGTTTATAATTGGGTTTAAGGGATTTAAATTGAAGAGATTAGATATAGAATGGGTTTTGATGTTTGGAAACATGTTAGGGATGAAGATTGATGGTTGGGAATTAATATATGGGAGTTTTGGAAATTTTGGGTTATAGAAAAATAGCCATTTTCATGGCTTTCTGAACTGGCCGAATTGATTCACCCCTAGCGAATCGATTCGCCAGGTTGCAGAAGCCTCAGGTATTTAGGGACGAATCGATCCGCCCCTAGAGAATCAATTCGGTATGTAGCAGACTCGCAGGTCCCTTGGACCGAATTGATTCGGATGGGCCGAATCGATTCGTTGCTGGAACGAATCGATTCGGAAGGGCCGAATCGATTCGAAAACAGGGCTGTTTTTGAGGATTTTCCTAGGATGATCTCTAGCCCTTTTTGGTTGGGTTTATTGATTTGGGTCCTTCTCTTATGATGAAAGAGATATGTTTTGGAGTCACACAAGGGGTTTCTCACACATTATGATCATGGGGACTTCTTGGGAAAATTTGGGAAAAATATATCCAAGTACGTATTCGGAGATGTGTATAGAGATTGTGGGGAAACCTCATTGGGATTGAGAATCATACTTAGAGACAAATTGTAAGTATAAATGTGTTGGGAGGTTAAGAACTCTTAGAGAGAGTTGCGAGTATATGTTGTGAAATTTCTGGGCCGACATTTATATTGAGTCCTTATAAGGATAGGATAGGATATGATTCAGACACAGTTTGGGGCCCAATGAAAGAGAGTGGTCGCATGCCTTTAGTAATGATAAACTTTAAGAAATAAATCCGAGAAATCTTAGAATAGGGGATTCACAAAAATGATTGAACCATAGTCGAAGTCGAGAGCGATGGGATCATATTACCAACTGGAGTAGAGAGTGTAAATCTAGTTAGGGTAGATGTTGTTTATCGGTGTGTGATTTACAACGGGTATTTTCCCTAAGAAATGGGATTATTTGATGAAAATAAGATTGAGCTTGAGGCTTATAGACTATTAGTTAGGTGTATACCGATAGTCGAAATTATTATTAGATTCTTTAACGTGCTCTCGGATATAGATGGTATCTGTAGTGATGGTTTCCTACACAAAATCTTGGGTGATAACCCTAATGTTGAATAATGATTTTAGGAGACAATTCATCATAGGAAAAATTATTGAATATGTTTCAAGTGAGGGATTGTATTCACATATCGAGGTAAATCAAATGAGTTTGTGGTGACGGCTTGTATATTAAGGATTATGTATGCTTATAGCCGAGTTTAGATATCTTATACATATGAACGAGAATTAGTTCGTATATATAGATATATGGATATGTGAATATATGTATATATATATGTATGGATATGAATATATGGATATATTTGTGTTGTGGATATACATGATATGGATATTTAAACCTTATGTGATGGTCTAATATTTGATCATATGATGGGATCATATGGATGTGTATATATTATGCATGAGAACGATATATATACTTATGTGGTTAAGCAAACCCCGCTCATGCTATCATTGGGAAGTTTTCGCGCAGAGGGTGAGCATCCTGGCTTAAGGAGTAGGGTGTGGATATTCCCCAGGTAATAGTCGTCCCATGTGTTATTATGTGATTTATATTTTTGGGATAAGACGTGGTGGGTATGTTTCGTCTCATTGCTGGTTTGGAGCTATGACCGCTTCCCGGGACATCGTGTGTGTGAGTTAACCACGATATGGGTGTCGTTGAGCCCCACCATGGTGGTCCCCAGTTGCTACGTGAGCCGGGCACTGGGAAGATGATAGCATGGTGCAGTTTTATCGGCGATATATATAGCCGGGTGGATTATGTGCATGTCCATTGTACATCAGATATGATTATGTACACTTGGTCATGGGTATGGATGATGGTATATCTGTATATGGTTAGAATAAAATGCCTATATATATATATATATATATATATATATATATATATATATATATATATATATATATTTATATATCCTATAGATGAAAGGATATAGAATCTTTGTGGATTTCATCTTGGATGATTATGATGTACTAGATTGATGGGGGTGGATGTATCGCATTTAAGGAATATTTCGATTACATCATCCCAAGGATATTATTGGAGACTTTAGTTGTTTTCATAATTTTAGTCTAAAATTTAGTTGTAGTAGTAGTATAATATGGCATGTATGGCATTATGGATCTCTAGGATCGACATTGTCGAGGAGTAGTGTAACGGGGTGGTTCCTTGTTTGGATTTCTCTTTGCGAGACACCCCACGCACGAAACGTAGTGCAGTGTTGAGATTGGAGAAAAGTTTTGTCAAATAATTATGTATGGCATGATGGATCTCTAGGATCGACGTTGTCGAGGAGTAGTGCAACGGGGTGGTTCCTTGTTTGGATTTCGCTTTGCGAGACACCCCACGTACAAAACGTAGCGCAGCGTTGAGATTGGAGAGAAGTTTTGTCAAGAATATTTTTGGTATGCCTATTATTTAGAAATTAAATCATATGATTCAACCAAAATGCATATGGGTAACTTATTAAGATTTATAATTGGTTAAATTATAAACCGGAATCCATTAAGCCTAATATGGCATATATGTCTGTAAAAATACTCAAGCGTGTTTAGAAAGAGTGGATTCTTGGGTTATGATAGGAAGGTCAATCTCGTGGGTATAGGCTAGGCCTATGATAAGTTAGGTTGTCTATATATATGGGAGTAATTTAACAAAAAAATTCAGGACGCGAATAGGTGCGCGCCGTTAGATGAGAGGTGAGTTGAGGTTCCACGAGAGTGCGATTCCACTTTAATTATGAAATAAGTGCACCGATATTTATTATGCACGATTAACACACTTGCTAAATATTTTTCACACTCGGGATCTGACCCATTTACTTTTCTCTCCTACTTGAATATATATATATATATATATATATATATATATATATATATATATATATATATATATATATATATATATATATATATATATAGGTGTCCTACCGCATGGATGCCGAATGACCTTCTATCCAGAGTTTTGGGAGCCGTGACATGTGCGGACTGTTGCGGGATGTATCTTGTAGTCGCTTCTTAGTTCTAAAAATCTAGGTAGGATTCATGTTGTATATCGGGTTTATACCCAAGGGATATTTATAGATGTGTATATTTATTCCATTTCAGTTATTGTATTGGCTGTGACCCGACAGTTTATTCGGGTTTACTTCCTTGTGGTATATTCAGTTGTAGTTATTTATTTCATTTTATTCTAGCATTTCATTTCTCATAGTTCTTTCATGCATCTTTCTTTCCTTTATTAGTAGTGTTAGTTTGTTGTCTGTTGCATATTTATTAAATTTCAACATCTCGCTTGTATGATATCGGGTAGTCAGTCATATATTATATAGTACCGACTGTTGATGTTGAGACTGAGCCATCTGAGACTCCTGATTTAATGTAGTATAGGGCTGGCCACCCGTTATTATTTTAAGCGGGGTGTTACAATATCATCCTTAGAAAATATTTTCGAATCCCATAAACATTATGCGTTTATACCTTGAAACATGATAGAAAGACATGAAACGTGCACCATAAACATGTCATGATCTATCGTTGAAGCTTGGACGCTACATCTTTAATACAACGTCATAGACTTTGTGGAATCATGACAAGTAAAATCTATCCTATGATTGAAACATGTTGTTTCCGGAATTAAGCCAATTATAAACAAATTGACTCGATTAGAAATTTTTCCTTACAATTCTTCAATCATTGACAATAAATTTAATGAAACAAACATAACAAATATAATTGTGCATAAATAACAAGCATATGTGATGACAAGTGTCAATCCAAGTACTGAACCAATCATTAATGTGAGAAGGAAATTTACTGGCATTAAAAAACCTATTCATGGGGAATGAAAAGAGATTAAAAAATAACTCAACTTAAAAAGGTAGAAATAATGAAAAGGTTGAATTAATTATTTAATTAAAGAGCACAGACAATTGAACTCGTAGTCAAATAATGTTGCTTATTGTAATCATATAGGATGCTAGCCACAAACAAATGGATTAGACATAGAAAGTAAGATTTTAACAATCATATAGAATAAAGTGCTCTATTAACACGTGCAGTATAAATCAGAATGAACAGATAAAACAAATAGTAAATTTTAGAGAAAGAACATATGAAAAATTACCTTATTCTTCTACCAATTACATAAATTTAAATAAAAGAAAATTTATTTGTCGATATAAGGAGATTTACCTATTAGTACAATGCTTTGTGTGTGTATGTGACTCACAAGAATATAATCCAATTTTAGGATCAATATGTCTTTTGTATCAAACATTATAGTTATAGAGGCACATAAACCACATGCGAGCTTATAGCACATACAAGGATATATGTAATGTTTCCACGCTCTCCAAATTAACAACTTGTGTTACTATAATAAAAGCTAAACAAATATATCAAATAATTATTTTAATTTATATAATAATAATATCTCATATTAAATACATTTGTTCTTATGTACTTTATAACTTTATAATAGAAGGTGCAAGATGGTTTAAAGTAATAAGGGTTTATGGTACATTTTTGGACATTTAATAGTGACATTTAGAGACCCAAAATCTATTTGTCTTTAAAACCTTAGTCTAAAAAACATTTATTTTATAGTGATACTTACTTGGATGGTATATTAAAAAAAATTAGGTTGAGCCTACTAAAATCTTTTACCTCTACTAAGATCATGGAGAGTAAAACCAATAAGGGTATTATTGTATCTATAGAAGAAAATGTTTAAAGCTATATAGTATCATAAATTATACTAGTTATATATCATTAATAAAATCTTCCTAATTTTTAATACTGCATAGACATATATACAAATAGAAAACGTGTATGATATTTCATATAGAACAAACTAAAGTATACTAACCTCAATTTAAAATGTAAAATTTCAACATTCATAACATAAGAATCATATTCTTATACTAATACAATATTAAGTTAAATTCATTATAAATCAAAACTCGACAAAATATTTCTTAATTCACCATAAAATTAAAAACCTTAAATGACTATAGTTCACCTTCGTTGCTTAAAATATTGGCCTTCACCTTAACCCGTACAAAAAATGAATAACATTTAATCAAATACAAACTCAATCATAATCCTCAAACTATTTCAATAACGGCGGTGGATGTTTGGAAAATTTATGGCCTAATGCAACCCATATCCAAACTCATGACCCCTATTAACACTCAATACATATATCAGAAAATATCCTACACTATTTTCAATCATCTCAATGCATGTCCATCCACAAATTCTAAACGACACCCATTTATTTCTTTTTAAATTGAAATGAAAATCTCAAAACCTTAAAAGGCCTCGAAAAAGGTCAATAAAATTAACCGTAAACCCAAATCAATCAACCCAAAGGCACTAACAACTCATGTTTTTGACATCTTGAATCTATTACATCATCCCAAACAAATCCAAATAGTTTTAACAAAACAACATAAGCCTTAATGGACCAAGTACATATGTGTGTGTATTCTTAATAAAAATATATGTCTATATTAACATGCATTTACATACTAGACAAATTTAGTACATGATAAAAAAACAAAACAATATATATATATACCCAAACCAACCAATCTTTTACCTTTTGGAAAATTAATTCTTACCCTTGTCGAGAAATCATAAACTCCTATATTGATGATAACCCAAGAGTGATAATTCAAAGAGTATTAGAGAAAGCAATGACGGTAGGGTGTGAAACAAGGGAAGTATAGAGGGTAATGTTTTGAGAGTTTAAAGAATTTAGCATAGGTACAAGCCCATTGATTGGATGATTAAGCCCGTTGGTTGGAGTTTATTGATGGCGATTTTGGAATTCTAGTACTTAGAAGACCATCATTTACACCTTTGTACCAATGCAAAAATTCCAAACATAATAAAGTTCACCCTGTCTCCGTATGTGTAGTTATATCCAACTAAGAGATAGTAGATTCTGTCCAGGCGCAACATAACTAAGAGAGAGCCAAAATTTCAGTTGTGTACTATTTAGATTCCATATTTCAAGACAATAAAAGAGGCTAAAAACAATTAAAAATATTCATATAGCATAAATTAGATTAAAAAGACAACAAAGAAAAACAAAATTCACTAAGATCGTATTGTGACACCCCGCTTAATAAAATTCCGGGTGATCAGTCCTATACCAAATTAAATAGGAATCTCATCTGGTTTATTCTTAGCATCACTGTCGAATTTTGTTTTAATTATTAATCACCTAGACTTAAATTAAGTTGATGACAAATTTTATCTTATGAATTAAGTCATACCCAACAAACATACTAGGAAACCAAACTAATCATCACAAGAAGGAAACTAAACATGCCACCAAACAAGTACAAGTGTTTGTTGAGCAACATCGACTACAAGAAATCCATAAAGTGCAAGTATAAAAGGATACCGATATCTGCCAAGATTTAATATATAAGTACAAATCCAATAGTACAACTGAAAAAGTCCTTATCTAAAGATAGAATGACACAATCATCTAAACAAACATCCCGCAGCAATCCACATATGTTGCAGCTACGCACCTTGTAGGAGGAATCAAGCCTGGCACCCCTGTGGTAGGACACCTAAAAGGTTTTATAGCAAGGGTTAGAATCAAAACATTTGAAAATGTCTAGCAAGTGTATTTAAATGCAAGAAATTAAAATTCAATTGTTCTTTATATGTAAGTTAGTGTCGTACACTCCATTGAGCACACCTCACCCCTCAACTAATGTGCACACCTAACGAGTTATACATAACACACCCAGCTAGTCTCCCTGTAACTAGCCTTGTCCCAAATATTATACTAATTGACCCACTATTGTACCCCGAGTGAGTTTAGCATACACATTATAAGTTGTTATGCACATTAACTTAAGTGTATTTAAATGCAAGAAATTAAAAGGCAATTGCTCTTCATATTTCAGTTAGTCCCGTACACTCTCTTGAGTACACCTCACCCCTCAACTAATGTGCACGCCTAACGAGTTATACATAACACACTTAGCCACTCTCCCCGTAACTAGCCTTGCCCTAAATATTATACTAATTACCCCACTATTATACCCCGAGTGAGTTTAGCATACACATTATAAGTTGTTATGCACATTAACTTATTTGAACCAATTCTCATCCAATACCATATAACCGTTTCACAAGTTATATTAATTATACATTTACACCATGTATATTTATATCCGTATATAATTCTACACTATATATACGTATCAGATCACAATATTACCGCGCATGTCGGATATAAATGCTATCACCCAACGCGTAGGAGGCGATCATCGTCCCCCCCGTAACTGCCCGTTCCATAACAAAACGTCCCACCCCTATAAGGAGACGCTATGACCTGGGAATTATACTCGCCCTGCATTTGCTAGTCAGTGGACTCACCCACATCGCACAACCTCCTAAGATAGCATTAATATTGGTATGCTTTACTATAAATATTATTCACGCAAATATTTATATCATATATATAATACACATCACCGTATATATATATATAGAGAGAGAGATCTAGGCTACCGGTATACTATGCCCATACACAAAGCCTAAAACATTTAAGTTTATGACCCGACTTCATTTCAATTAATTATACACAAATTAATTTTCATTATTTTGGTGTAGCCCTACAAGTGTACCCGAACTCTCTATCTCTTGGCCCGAAATTCAAGAATTTCAATCCCTCATTCCATTTCATACACTCAAGTCTAATCACTTAAACAAAAAAAAAATACAATATGCTAAATCATGAACTTACATCTTCAATTTCATTAGTCCTCTAATTAATTCAAGGTTCGATATTCAAAAATTAAACCTTAATTCATACTCAAGTCCAGAATTCAGTCAACGTAGGAACTGTGAATCTCCAATGCAACATGTCATAATAAGGGGAACTACAGAAATCTGGCAGACCTAATAGGTGGTTCAAATGAAGAGCCCTGTCATTCGAACGACGGTGGATCTAGTTTGAACAAAATACCAGTTCGTTCGAACGACCCTAGTATTTCTCCTTCTCTCTCTTCCGCTAAAAAACCAGTCCGCCATTAACAAGTTTTCAAACTCTATTCTATACAGATTTCTGCGTCAAAACGTCCCCAGATTTATCCGAATTACCCACTTATATTATATTCAATCTAACCTTAAACATTTCATCAATTAGAACATCAATTTCATCAAATCTTAGCCGCTCTACAGATTTATAAGTTCACATTAAAGAAATCCCGAATTTCTAATGAATAAAACCCTAACATTTTAATTGAGTCTCACCTCCTTTAATATGAATAAGTAAATACACATTAACAATTTGCAATATAAACCACTTGCCTCAATGTAGGTCAAGGTCTTGGATGAGGGAGATGGATTAAATCCAAGGGTTTCTTCTTGTTCTTAATGCGCCTTCCCAAATCCCCAAATTCTTCTAATGGATTTCCTCTAAATCTCTCCACACTTTCAATCTTCTAAAATGACTTTAGGTTGTCTTACCCTAACCTAATTAGGGTAAAAATATTAAATCCAGTTTTTGGCCCTATAGGCTTCCTAAAAAGTCTCCAAACTCACTATTTGGAGCTCAAAAATGTCTAATTAATACCCGAAACCCATTATATACATATGGTCACTCATTTCGGACTATTTCAACCCTACCGGACTCAACCGTGCACTCAAAATCGTCATCCGAATGATAATTTTTAAAATTAACTTCCATTAGTCAATTTATATAAATGTACCCACTTTTAAATATACCGATTAATTAATTCTCATTAATTTACGACACAGGTAAATTACGAAATTACCGAATTAATTAATAAAGATAAAACCCAAAAATTACGTGGTGTTACATACTTCCCCCTTTACAAGGGAATTTCGTCCCCTAAATTCGAACGTACCTGTAGTAAAAAACTCTGGATATTCTTCCTGCATGTCCTCATCACACTCCCACATGGACTCATCGGCACTATGATAACCCCACTGAACACGAATAAGTGGTACAACTTTAGATCGTAACTTACGCTCACTACGATCCAAGATAGCTACTGGTCTCTCCTTATAAGATATATCGGTTTGCAAGTCTATCTCTTCAAGTAGGACATGCCAAAACTCTCTCGAGCTCCTCTTGCATTTCTTTAACGACGCAACTGAAACACATCGTGGATACGCTGTAGATGATCCGAAAAACCCAAACGGTACGCTACCGGTCCAACTCTCTCAATGATGGGGAAAGGACCCACATACCTTGGCGTTAACTTCACCTTTTTTCCAAATCTCATCACCCATTTCATAGGGGATACCCTCACCAATACCTGATACCCGATCTCCAACTCCACATGTCTCCTATCGCATCCACATAGCTCTTTTACCTATCTTGGGCTATATGGATACGCCCCCGAATTAACTCATTCTTTAAGGATGTGTCCCGAATCATATACGACCCTAGAAGTCTGTTTTACCCCACCTCCAACCAACAAGATGGTGAGCGACAAGGTATCCTATACAATGCCTAGAATAGAGCCATGCCAATAGTGAATTAGTACGAGTTGTTATACGTGAACTCTACCAATGGAAGGTACTTCTCCCAACCTCCCCCAAAATTAAGGATACACATCCGTAGCATATCCTTGAGAATCTAATTCAATCACTTCATTTGTCCATCCGTCTGAGGGTGATAGGTGGTGCTCAACCTCAACTCGGTGCCCATTACCTCCTAGAGTCTCTGCCAAAAATGTGATACAAAAATCATATCCCTGTCGGATACTATATTGATTGGGACACCGTATAATCTGACTATCTCCGCTATGAACAGTCTCGCATACTGCATAGTCCCAAAATCTGTACGAACCGAAAAAAAGTGGGCCACCTTAGTTAATCGATCTACTATGACCCATATAGAATCGTGATCCCTCTATGAAGTAGGCAACCCCGTAATGAAGTCCATAGAGATACTCTCCCACTTACACAATGGGATCTTAATGGTCTGTAATGTCCGTGACGATTTATGATGATCTTCCTTCATAAGTTGACATGTGGCACACTTCGAGACAAACTTTGCAATATCTCGTTTCATCCTCGTCCACCAGTACCGCCTTCTCATATCTTTGTACATTTTGTCCCCATCGGTATGTATCGCAAATCTGGAGCCATGAGCCTCAGTCAAAAGGACGTGTCTCAATCCCTCGTCCTCTGGCATGACCAACATCTCATTAAAGCGTAGCCCACCCTCGTAGTTAATGGAGTAGGACTATGCACCCTTTGCTAGAAATTGCTTCACCCTGTCCTGGCCAAAAAGGATCATCCGCCTTAGCCCTCACCCCCCGCATAACAATCTCGGGTGTGACTGCTAGAGCCGCCATACATGCCCTGGTGATCTCATCCTCGTGCCTAAGTTCACTCCATTTTGCCTTCCAAACTATTAAAAAATCTTCCTTGGGACGTCGGCTCAACGCATCCGCAACTACGGTAGCCTTTCCAGGATGATACTAAATATCAAAGGGGTAATATTTAACGAACTCCAACCACCTCTTTGCCTCATGTTCAATTCCTTCTAAGTGAATAGTTATTGGAGTGATTTGTGATCCGTGAATAAGTTGAACTTCTCTCCCAAAAGGTAATGCCTCCAAATCCTCAAGGCAAAGACCACCGAAGCCAACTCTAGATCATGAGTGGGATAGTTACTCTCGTGGGGATTTAGCTTTTATGATGTAGAAGATATCTCCCATTACTCTTGTTATAACATACCTCTGAGTCCCTGCAAGGACACATACATATAAACTCGATAGTCTAACCCTTACCTCAATAATGCCAATACGGGGGCTGATGTCAACTTGTCCTTTAGCTCGTGGAACTCTAACTGACACGAATCGCTCTATACAAAGGGCAGCCCTTTACGGGTCAAATTGGTAAACGATCCAGCTATCATGGAGAACCCTCTGATGAAACGGCAATAGTAACCATCTAACCCCAAAAATCTCCTGATCTCCGTCGGTGTCATGGGCTGACCCCACTCCGTCACCGCTGACATCTTGCCTGGGTCCACGATAATTCCCTGCTCCGACATAATATGTCCCAAGAACTTCTTTTCTCGAAGTCAGAACCCATATTTCTCATACTTGGCATTTAGTTGGTGATCCAGCAACGTTTACAAGACCATATGAAAATGCTCAACGTGCTCCTCCTCCATGCGCAAATAGATCAAAATGTCATCTATTAACACTATGGCAAACTGATCGAGGAAATCTTTAAAAACTCAATTCATAAGGTCCATAAATACCGCCGATGCATTGGTGAGACCGAATGGCATCACCCTTTATAAGAACTATATCATGACAAGTTGGCAATTTTTGAGACATCTTCCTCTCCAATCCTCAGCTGATGGTACCTTGATCGTAAATCAATTTTGGAGAAATATGATGCCCCTCGCAACTGGTAAAAAATATCATCAATCCTAGGCAGTGGATACTTGTTTCGTATTGTGACTTTATTCAAATCCCAATAGTCAACACATAAGCGGAGTGAGACATCTCTCTTCTTCAAAAACAACATGGGAGTACCCCATGGCGATGTGCTCCGTCGAATGAACCATTGACCCAAGAGTTATTGAATTTGTTCCCTCAACTCAGGCATCTTTGAAGGGGCCATGCAATAAGGCGCTCGAGCTATCGGCCTAGTGCTCGACGCTATACCAATGACGAATTTAATCTCCCGACTGGGTGGCAACCCCAGTATGTCCTGGAATATGTCCTCAAAGTCCCTCACTACCGGAATCAAATGTATCAGAACCACCACCTCATGTGAGCTATCCTCCTCAAGGTAATATAAATGAGTACACGATCCATCTTCTGGAAGGGGGATTGCCACTAAAACCATCTCATGTCCCGGTATACTAAACACTAAGGCTCTCTCATAACAATCAACCATTGGTATATAACCGACTAGCCAATATCTACCCAAAATAACATAATAACCCTCCAAATCCAAAACTAGGAGATCCGTCGCAAAACTCAAACCCCCAATCACAATGTCAACCCCCTATAAATCGAGTAAATAAGAGATCCACCCCCTATAGGTGACTCCACACACATGAGTAGGCTATCAGCCATCTCTAGTAACCCAACCCCTCTAGAAAAATTGGTCCTAACAAATGAATGCGATGCACTAGTATAAAAAAGTATCCTACCAACATGACCATGGATAGGGAATGTACCCTCTATTGTCGGTGCTGGGGAATCGAAACATCTCAAACGTTGTACACACGTTCATAATGTAATTGTCCTAACTTTTGCAGAATCTGGGGAGCTGGCGCTGCTGGAGGCACCTGTACCTGATGACACTACGGGGCACCCTACTGCGGACCCCTAACTAGCTATGGGAAAGTCCGCCTGAAGTGGCTTTACTGATTACAAATAAAACATCGTTTCTGACCGTCTCCCTGATACTAGTCCTGCCGACCCTAACGCTCCGGTCCCTGTGGTTGGCGCTGATGGCCCTGGCAAGGTTGTCCTGGATTTTGTCCCTAATGGCCACCCCCATTGTTCCCCTTCCCTGGCGGCCCTGAGGAACCTGCTGCTGATTTGGGCCCTGCTGGCCCTGCCTGAACCCCTGGCCTCCATATCGAAATCTCTTGGAGGGATTCCCCTGACGGGTATCCCGTCTCTGCAATGCACCACTAGACGAACTTCCATTGGCCTTTCCCTACTGGCTCGGCTCCTCACCCATCTTGCTCCCCTTAAGGTGGAAGCGATGGTCCTGATAATGAAGTAAGGTGTGACACCCCGCCTAATAAAATACCGGGTGATCAGTCCTATATCAAATTAAAACACGAATCCCAGTTGGTTCATTCTTAGCATCACTGTTGAAAACCTTTTTTTGTAAAACTTACTAACCACCTAGTATTCCAAAAAGCCGGTGCTAAATTTTATCTTTATTTAAACAAAAACAATAACATGCGGAAATATACTATGAGCCATTCACAACAATTGAATCGAAACAATTAAATAAATAAATAAACTACGTATCGAATAAACCATCGACCACAAAAGTAAATAGTCCAATAACAATCGTCCAAAACTGAATAAATGAATCTGAAAAGTGTACTAAAACGTGTGGGCGACAAGCCCTAAGTAAAATTGAAACTGATAGATAATTCCTACTCTAGGAAAGAATGAACGATGCGTCTAATCCAAGCTTATTCTAGCATCCACATGTGCCGCAGCTACATGTCCCTGGAATAGAATATCAAGCCCGGTGTCCCTGTGGCTGGACACCTAAAAGGTTTTGAAAATAGTTTTATAGCAAGGTTTAGAACCCAAAATATTTTGAAAATATTTATCAAGTGAATTAACTGAAGAAATTAAAAGATGCATGAATGCGCTTCATATTTAAGTTAGTGTCGCACTCTCTTGAGGACATACTCACCCCTCCACTAATGTGCACACCTAACGGTTACATTAACCCCACTTAGTTATACTACTCCGTCTAACTAGTCCTGGTATAAACTGCCCTTGCCATACTACTCTAAACTGACGATTATTATTATTATTATTATTCACGGGTTCTAAGTAATCTCTCACATTAACTTAATTAATTCCTCAAAAATAATATCATATAACCATGACACAAGTTATATAAGTAAATACAATTTTCACATATGGATTTAATGCCGTATATAATTTTTACACCCTCATATACGTATATTTATAATACAACAATCCCATACTTGTCGTTTATAGATTGTCCTCTTTAAATAAACCATATAACAGTTTCACTGGTTATATAAAATACATGTATTTTCGCAACATGTATATAATGCCCGTATAAAATTTTCTATATATTTTATACGTAACCATACCACAACATCCACACATATGTCATATGTATATCCATCCTTTCGAGTATACCCTCGTCGTATGATTTCCTCTAAAGTGCTATCATACTTGGTGTGCTCACTTAACCTAGTTGCCCCAAGTAGGAATCTCTCACGAACTTGGCCAAAAACATAAACGTTGGAGGCGGTCATATTTCCTTACTGAAAGTGAGATAAGCCCCTCACCCATATAACGGACGTTATGACCTGGGGATATACTCACCCTACTCCTCAAGCTAGGGGATTCACCCACATCGCACAACCTCCCTCAATAGCACTAGAGTATACAATTTAATTAAATATCTAGTCACTGATATTTATAAGCACAAAATATATATACACTCTCATACACCATACATATATCATTTAAATCCCGGCTTTATCGTGCACAAGAATCCGTAGCACTAGCCTATATTTTCTCGAGTCTATGGTATGACTCCAATTTAATTAAGTTACCGATAAATTTATTTATTTATTACCTTGGTGTGAGTCAACCAACATACTCGGACTCGCTCATTTGGCCCGTATCTAATTATTACCCTAGTTATATTCCGACTCCAAATTATTTCTTTTTTCTCAATAATTAATTTAATACTTTGGCGTCATTCAACCAACATACCCGAACTCACTCACTTAGCCCGTAATTAAATAATCCGAATTTGTTGCCCAAATTCCCTTTAATAAGTTCGAAACCCTTATTGATTTATTCTTTTAAATGCTCCTCTGTACACATTTATTTAATCCCATAAATTCCTACTATTTGTCCCTTCAAAACCTCAAATAACTTATGTTAAAAGTAAGTGCACCTGTTGTACGAATATAACCCTCAAATTTCATCATCAACCCAAACAGTAAAGGAAACAAATTATGCTGAATTTTATCCCGTCATTCGAACGAGACACTGGTCGTTTGAACGACGGTGCTTGTCGTTCGAACGAGATCCAACATCGTTCGAATGAACCCTGGGTCTCTCCCTCCCTTTTTCCTCCCCCATTCCAGTCCGCCATTAAAACACAACTCAAGCGTTTTACCCAGATTTCTCTAGTGTAATCCTTTTTCAAATCAATTCATTCTTAATCATTTTCAAACTCAACCTTATACACAATAAACAACCCAAATCCGAATTTAAATATGATTTCTCCCAATCTCTTTATAAGTCATACATCTATCCCACTTAAATCATAAATTTCTTAATAGTACAATGTGAATTTATTAGTCGTTAACAGTCAAAAATTGATTTGAAACATAGACAAATTTGAAACCCAATTTCATGCAATAACCCACCCAAAACATATTTCGGTTTACACCCACCATAATATGAATTGATTATCACATATTTAAGAATCACAACAATTAACCACTTGACTTTTGGATTCGTAGAGTCTGATTCGTTGGTGTAGAGGATGGTTTGATGAAGAACACCCAAATCTCTCTCTATATTAGTCTCTAAAAGATCCCCAATTCCTCCTCTAGTTTCCTCTACATTCTTAGATTTCTCCCAGATGAGTTATGGCTGCCGAAAACTCCCAAACCTAAGTTTATATCCCCTAATCCATTTTTAGCCACACGGGCCTAATTAAAATGGTCCAATTACCCCCTTGTGGGCCTGACTATGCCCAAAAATGCCTCGAGACCCATTTACTACCCCCGGGTACTCTTTTCTGACTATCTCGACCCTTTCGAAAATAACCATACACTCAGAATTATCATCCAAAATACTTTATAACATTCTCTAATTTCGATCTCAAAATGCGACGCAACAATAATTCGAACAATTAAACCTAAGGTCGCTAAATATAAATAATTCTACCCACTCAAATAAAATCTCCAAATCATAAATTTAAGTTTCTCCAATTTAATAGTTTTATTTCTCCTAAAAATAATTAAATATTAAATCCTCAAAATTATGGGGTGTTACATAACATCGTATTAACCACATCGATATATGACACAGAAGCTGCATTCCCTATCAAATATTGTCTGATCCTCCCCATCAACAAACATATCTTTCTTCCTTTCCTCGTTGCTCACCTCTTCCGGCACAAGAGTGGCCAGACGAGTGAAATCCTCCTCGTACTCGGCAACAGATCTATCTCCATGAGTCAACACCCTAAGCCTCCTCATCATCTCGATATCGATGGCACGGGGGAAATACTTGTGGTCGAACTGCGCCCAAAACTCTAAAACTATCATAGAATCCCTCTCTGCAATAGTGGTAGTGGGCCCCCACCACTTCAAGGCGGCTCCCATTAGCCTAAACGTCACAAGCATCTACCTCTGCACCTTGCTACAATCCACCATCCGTAGGTGACTCTTCATATCACGCCTCTATTGGTAATATGTAATCACATCTGCACTCCCCCGAAACTCTGTGGGATGGCATTTCTGAAAAGCCTCCGGAACCCGCCGCCACTCTATCGGCCCTGGGTGGACCTGCTCTACTGGAGCCATCTGTTGAGGTGGCTGATGCTGAGGAAGGTAAGCTTCCATCGCAGTCATGGTGGCATTTACCGCCTGAGCCACCATACCTGATACCTACTCAGTAGAAACAAACCCCTGCGGCGACTGTGGCTGAGGTACATCACGCTCCTGAGGAGCCTCACCCACTCCTCCTCGGGCGGCTACCCAGACGGGTTTATCTCTCTCTCTATTGGGAGGCATATGAAACATAGAACGAGTTATATTACATCATAATTTATATAAATCTTAATGTATCAGAAGAGCAATAGAAAGTAAAAATGAGTCAATAGTCCTAATAATAGAGCTTTATGCTAAAGAACACAATGTTGAAACTAAAGTAAGCCGCACAGATCCTAGGGACACTAGAACCTAATCATTTGATACCATCAGTGACACCCCACTTAATAGCATACTGGGTGATCAGTCCTATACCAAATTAAACAAAAATCTCATCTGGTTCATTCTAAGCATCACTGTCGAAAAACTTTTTAATTACTAATTAGTTAGTCTTAAATTAAACTGATGTCAAATTTTATCTTATGAATTGAATCAAACCCAACAAACATACTATGAAACCAAACTAACTATCACAAGAAGGAACCTAAACATTCCACAAAACAAGTACAAGTGTTTGTCGAGCAACATCGACTACAAGCAATCCACAAAGTGCAAGTATAAAATAATACAAATAAATGCCAAGATTGAATATAGAAGTACAAACCCAATAGTACAACTGGAAAAGTCCCAATCTAAAGATACAATGAGACAAGCGTCTAAACAAACATCCTGCTGCAATCCACATAGTTGTAGTTGCGCACCCTATAGGAAGAATCAGGCCTAGCGCCCCTGTGGTAGGACACCTAAAAGGTTTTATAGAAGGGTTAGAACCCAAAACATTTGAAAATATTTAGCAAGTGTATTTAAATACAAGAAAATAAAATGAAAATGCTTTTCATATTTAAGTTAGTGTCGTACACTCCCTTAAGTATACCTCGCCCCTCAACTAATGTGCACGCATAACGAGTTATACATAACACACCTATCCACTCTCCCCATAACTAGCCTTTTCCCAAATATTATACTAATTGCCCCACTATTATACCCCGAGTGAGTTTACCATACACATTATAAGTTGCTATGCACATTAACTTATTTGAACCAATTGTCATCCAATACCGTATAACTGTTTCACAAGTTATATTAATTATACATTTACACCATATACATCTATATCCAGATATAATTCTGCACTATGTATATGTATCATATCACAGCATTCTCGCACATGTCGAATATGAATGCTATCACCCAACGCGTAGGAGACGATCATAGCTCCCCCCGTAAGTGCCCGTTCCATAATAAAATGTCCCTCCCCTATAAACAAACGCTATGAACTGGGGAATATACTCGTTCTGCATTCGCTAGTCAGGACACTCACCCACATCGCGCTACCTCCTAAGATAGCATTAAGATTGGTATGCTTTACTATAAATATTATTCACACAAATATTTATATCATATATATATTACACATCACCGTATATATATATATATATATAGAAATCTAGGCTACCGATATACTATGACCATACACAAAGCCTAAAACATTTAAGTTTATAACCCGACTTCATTTCAATTAATTCTAAACTAATTAATTTTCATTATTTTGGTGTAGCCTTGCCAAGTGTACCCGAACTCTCTATCTCTTGGCCCAAAATTCAAGAGTTTCAATCCCCCATTCAATTTTATGCACTCAAGTCTAATCACTTAAATAACAAGATTACAATATGCTAAATCATGAACTTATATCTTCAATTTCATTAGTCCTCTAATTATTTCAAGGTTAGGTATTCATAAATTAAACCTTAATTCATACTCAATTCCAGAATTTAGTCAGGGTAGGAACTGTGAATCTCTAACGCAACATTTCTAAATCAGGGGAACTACAGAAATCTGGCAAACCTAACAGGTGGTTCAAACGAAGAACCCTATCATTCGAGCGACGGTGGATCTCGTTTGAAAGAAATACCCGATCGTTCGAACAACCCTAGTATTTCTCATTCTCTCTCTCCTGTTAAAAACCCAGTCCACCATTAACAAGTTTTCAACCTCTATTCTATACAGATTTCTGCATCAAAACGTCCCCATATTCATCTTAATTCCATACTTATATCATATTCAATCTAACCCTAACCATTTCATCGATTAGAACATCAATGTCATCAAATCTTAGCCCATCTACTGATATATATATATATATATATATATATATATATATATATATATATATATAACTTCACACTAAAGAAATCCCCAATTTCTAATGAATACAACCCTAACATTTTAATTGAGTCTCACCTCCTTTAATATGAATAAGTAAATACACATTAACAATTTGAAATTTAAACCACTTGCCTCAATGTAGATCAAGGTGGTCTTGGATGAGGGATATGGATTCAATCCAAGGGTTTCTTCTTCTTCTTGAATCTCCTTTCGAAATCCTCAAATTCTTCTAATGGCTTTTTCTCAAGCTCTCCACACTTTTAATCTTCTAAAATGACTTCAGGTTGTCTTACCCATACCTAATTCGGGTAAAAAGATTAAATCCCGTTTTTGGCCCTATGGGCTTCCTAAAAAGGGTCCAAACTCACTATTTAGAGCTCAAACATGTCTAATTAAGGCCCTAAACCCATTATATACGTATGGCTATTGATTTCGGACTATTTCGACCCTACCGAACTCAGCCGTGCGCTCAAAATCGTCATCCGAATGATAATTTTTTAAATTAACTTCCATTGGTCAATTTATTTAAATATACCCACTTTTAAATATCACAATTAATTAATTCTCATTAATTTACGATACAAGTAAATTACCAAATTATCGAATTGATTAATGAAGATAAGACCCAAAAATTACAAGTTGTTACACGTACGACATAAGTTATTTTCGTTATTGATAAACAAAAGATATTAACTTATAGGTGATAATGTAATTATTATTTACCATGTCGAGGTTACTACCTCTACATCCATTTATTGTTGAATTATTTTCTAATGTTTTGTTAGGTGCTCGTTTTGAACTATTTTATATTTTTTTGGGTTGAGTTCCATTCATGTACTTTCTATTAGCACGCATCCCAGTTATTTTTCTTTTGCATTGTTATTGTCACTTTAAAAAAGAAAAATGTTACCATGACAAGTGGAACTAAAAATAAAAATACATGTGATTGAATACAACTCTTATTTTTTAGTGTTAGATTTATTAGCATGTCTTACATATCAAACATAATAATATATATAACATTCCATGTACTTATCTCTCAGTCTGTGTTAATGGTCTTAGAAGGTTGCTTCAACATGTAGTTTGGTGTCATCAATTTATTATTTACCAACACAAGAATTCCAAGGTTTTGATACTCTAGATAATGGAGATGAAGTTGAAAGTAATTAAACAATCTATATTTTTATTTTATTCCTCGGTTTGTTTTGTATATCTTATACCAAGGTTTTATAGACCATTAACTTTACTACCTCAAGTCAACTATACCACGCATAGATTTGGTATCATCAATTTTCTTTTTATATATGTTCGTCTTTTATGCCACTTATTATGTTGTAGTTCCACATATATTGAAAATAAAATATGTTTTAGTCTCGAATTTATATGGTGTTCTCTCTATCATTCACGTTACATTTTGTGCCCTTATTTCTCAATTTTGGTTCTACTTTCATTTTCAAAGTATATATTTTTTTATTATTTGGAATGATGTATGTTTTTATTATCACCCAAAATCAAGATTAGAGATCAATGGAATAATTATATGATCAACTTGTTTTGATTTGGAGTTGTACTTTTGGATTTAATTACGAGTAAAAATCCCGTTGGAGATGAGTATCCCTAGTTATATCCTTTTGGATTTTATTTCTTCTTGTTATAAAATGCATTTTTACATAATATTGATTTGTAAAAATTGGAATTTATATGTTTTGTTTTATGTTGCACTACAAATTTATATATTTTGTTTTGAACTTATGCAGGAGCATTTACTTAGAGGCATGTAAAGTTGTATCATTATCAGACAACACGATCATAAACGTAAATGGGAAGACGATTTTGACACATTGTTGTCTAAAGTTATGAAGCGATTTGAAAGAGTTGGCGCTTGCGTTCAATTAAGAAATAATATAATAAATACCATTTTTAACCCAAATTAACCCTAATCATGCAACTAGGTGTGATTGAAACAATATGAAATCATGCAATAAATATTCAACACACAAAGTTTAAGGAAAAATCCCCCACAGGGGCAAAACCATTTGTATATCACTATAATTTGTAAAAGACGGTTTAAAATCGGATTACAATGAAATACAGGTTGACTAAGAATTACCCTCGGGTATCGGATTCTGTAGTCGCGGCTGGAATATCCCTTTCCAGTAGGGTTGGCGGCTGGAACTATCCCTGTCCAGTAGGGCTGCAATGAAGAGGAAGAAGCGGTCCACTTCACAAAGGTTTGAACAACATCAATGGTGTTCTAGGGTTACCAAAGGTGACTCACAAATGTATGGAATTTGTGTGAATCAAGGGTATGAATCAATGGACTCAAATACCATGAAGACTTAAGAGTTATGGAACTCAGAAAATCGTGTGTAAGTCTTTTTTTAAAAACAACCTCTGATCGTGGATTAAATAAGGAACTCTTTGCCCTAGAAAATCTGGCCACGATCTGGCAGAGTTTATCCTCGTCGAATCGGTCCGGTCCTTTAGGCAGATCGGTCCAGTGAACTCGGATCGGTTCTTTTTCTGAAACCGGATCCATCCGGTTGGCATCGGATCGGTTCGGCCTTTTTGCCTTCATCGGTTCGTTATGGATCCGGGGTGTACTGGTCTCAACTCAGCAGGCGGATCGGTCCGGTCCCTTTAGCCGGATCGATCCGGTCAGGTCTGATTCCCAAATTCCTTCTTCTTTTGATCTTCGGATTTCGGATTTCGTTGATGACGATGTGATCTTTTCAACCATCAATCTTATAACGACGTATGACATAACATATACATAAAGATGGACAAATTGTCCTTACAAATCTCCCCCTATGTCTATGCCGGAACAAACATAAAAAATCCGAATTATCAAGTATGAACAATGCCTATACAAATCTACCCTTCCATGAACCCAAAACTGAAATAGGTACATATGACTAAGGCTGCATCGTTTGTTCTTCAATTCTTTAGGAATCTTCATCTTCACGCTTTTCTCATCAGGGTGTGTATCATGGGATTATCAAGGATGTACCTACACACATGAGATAAAGCAAATACCAAGTGACGTATCGAATTTGAAATGAGATAGACATAAGCATATATTTTAATTTAAGATGATATTCTCAGAATTTCAAAAACTCCCATAATCAGATAATTCATTCTCCCCCTTTTTATGATGTCCCCAAATAGACAAATGAGAGAGATAAATCAAGCAATCAAGAACTGGGGTGACACAAGGCATAAAATCACACCATGAATGAACATAAAACAACCAAGTCGGTGATAGCGTAAAAGAATGGGTGTGATCAAAATTCGATAGGAAAATCAAAACATACAAACATGACATATGTGCACGATGAATATTGGATATTCCTAACGAATGTACTCAAATGCTTCCTTTGGTGTAAAAGATTGGAAATATAAGACATTGACTATATCAAATCTACAAATCGAAGCTCATAGTGATTTCTACACCAATAACGTCCAAAATGTTTTTCATGCTTTTTCAGGACTTTCAAGGAAGTGCAAACCCGTTTTTCAATCTCCAACCAAACTCCCTCAGATATTATTTTGAATAGAGGCATTCTAAATTCTCAAACTTTGGAGAATTGATGGTGAAACCTAAGTGGCCCATATTTGGCATGTATTGCTTTTTATTGCCTTATCAATTTTTTCGGGCTCTTTTAACCTCTTAGGACCTCGGATATTACAATACCTCCATTTTTTAGGTCCTTTTTAACGGTGGCTTTTGCGCAAAGTATAAGAATCAACTTTCGCAACCCCTCCCCGTTATGCAAAATATCACACAGTCTCACCAAAACGGTTTTTACATGCAATCCAATCTTGTCAAGTTTTATCGCATATTATACATTATATAGACAGAATTGAGATAGAAACACTCAAGACAATATGTGATAGACAAGTGCAATAATCAAATATAGCCGTGCATGTGTGCATTAAAGGATATAGGAGTCAAACATGTAGGAAGATATCACTAATTACATCTCAAGGACTCCAATCAATGTTAAGCACATGGATGACATGATGTAGCCTCTCAAATCTCTATAAAACAGTCACATGGATAAATGGAATGAAGTTGTGACTTGGGTATCTTAAATGCTCATCCATAA
Source organism: Sambucus nigra (assembly GCA_949130495.1). NCBI lineage: Eukaryota > Viridiplantae > Streptophyta > Magnoliopsida > Dipsacales > Adoxaceae > Sambucus > Sambucus nigra. The sequence continues at coordinate 126,147,357 of OX422215.1, forward strand.
AAACAAAACTCTTTTTGATTTTTTTCAAAAATTTTATCAAAATAAAATCTTTTTGTGTTTTTCAAAAGCAGTATAAACAGCAAAAAGAGTAAAGAAAAGTTGTACAACAAAGAATAGTACATATAAACAGACTAGCAATAGGAAGCATATGATATGAGCATGAATAAGCATCCTATTCTAGACATAGGCCAACCCCTCAGTCTACTGTGCAAATCCCTAAAGATTTCCTAAGACTCTCAAATCTAAGGGCATCTAAAGGTTTCGTGAAAATATCGGCTAACTGACGGTCGGTAGGAACAAAACTCAGGGATACGACTTTCTCTTCAACTAACAGACTTATAAAGTGCTCACGTATCCTGATGTGTTTTGTGCGCGAATGTTGGACAGGATTGCGGGATATGTGTATCGCGCTCGTGTTATCACAGGAAATGAACATGGTGTCCTGTGAAATCTCATAATCCTCCAACATTTGCTTCATCCACATGAGTTGCGTGCAACAACTCCCGGCGGCGATGTACTCAGCCTCCGCAGTGGACAAAGAGATGGAGTTTTGCTTCTTGCTCAACCAAGAGACAAGAGCAGAACCAAAGTAGAAACACCCACCCGAAGTGCTCTTACATCCATCTACGTCCCCGGCCCAATCGGCATCCGAATAGGCAGACAAACGGTCATCGGTATCAAAGGAATACCAAATACCGTATGAGAGAGTCCCACTTACGTATTTGATAATACGTTTTAGAGCGAGTAAGTGTGACTCTTTAGGAGACGCCTGATAACGCGCACAGACTCCAACACTAAAGGCAATGTCGGGACGACTAGCAGTCAAGTAGAGAAGACTGCCTATCATACTCCGATACAAGGTTTTCTCTACGTCCTTGCCTGAAGTGTCCTTACTAATCTTGGTAGAAGTACTCATAGGTGTACGTGCATGATTAGCGGAGTCTAAACCAAATTTCTTCACTAGGTCTCTAGCATACTTGGATTGGGAGATGAACATCCCATCCTCTAGCTGACGAACCTGGAGACCAAGGAAGAATGTAAGCTCACCAACCATGCTCATCTCAAACTCACTTTTCATCTCCTCCTCAAAGTGGTGAGCATGATGGGAGCATGTGGATCCAAAGAGTATGTCATCCACATAGACTTGGGCAACCAAGATAGCACCGTCATCTCTCCTGACGAACAACGTCATATCAACTCCCCCTCTCTTGAAGCCACGGGCTAAGAGATAGGAAGTAAGCCTCTCGTACCAAGCGCGGGGTGCTTGCTTCAAACCATACAAGGCTTTCCTCAGATAGTAGACGTGATCAGGGTGCTTAGGGTCTTCAAACCCTTTTGGTTGTTCCACATAAACTTCTTCATGTAGAATGCCATTCAGAAAGGCACTCTTGACATCCATCTGATATACCTTGAAGTGCAGATGACATGCGATGGCGAGCAGAAGATGGACGGACTCAAGCCTCGCAACAGGAGCAAATGTCTCCCCAAAGTCTACACCCTCTATCTGTGTGTAGCCTTGAGCGACCAACCTAGCCTTATTTCTGATTATGGTACCATTTTCATCCATTTTATTCTTGAAAATCCACCGGATACCAATAACATTAGTATTACTAGGTCGGGGGACAAGTTCCCAGACATTGTTCTTCTTAAACTGAAGCAACTCATCCTGCATAGCAGATATCCAGTGTTCATCTTTGAGTGCTTCTTTGTGGTTCTTGGGCTCGACTTTGGACGTGTAGCAATGATGACTAACAACGTTCTCTAGTTGAGCACGAGTCTTGACCCCTAGAGTGGGATCGCCAACAATGGCTGAAGGATCATGACTCTTGCGAACCCAAGCAGGTGTGTCCCCTAACACAGGAATAGGGTCCACAGAGTGTGGGAGAGGAACAGGAAAATCACTGTCAGAATAATCCTCATCCTCACACTGAAGGTTGGGATCAATAACCGTCGGAGGTTCGTCATCTTGCACAGTGACGTTTATTGATTCCATAACCTTAGAGCTCTTCAGGTTAAAAACCCGGTACGCTCTACTGTTCGATGAATATCCTAGCAATATTCCCTCGTCGCTCCGGGAGTCAAACTTTCCTAATTGCTCTCTATCCCGTAGGATGTAGCATTTACTCCCAAAGACACAGAAATATGCTAGGTTGGGTTTCTTGCCAGTCCACAACTCATAAGGAGTGTGAAGTGTATGTGGACGCAAATACACCCTATTCACCGTGTGGCATGCAGTAGACACTGCCTTTGCCTAAAATCTCCTAGAGATCTTACGACCTTGAAGCATAGATCTAGCCATCTCTTGGATCGTTCTATTCTTTCTCTCAACAATCCCATTTTGCTGAGGAGTTCTCACAACAGAAAACTCATGTTTGATCCCAATGCTATCACAGTACAAATCCACCCTTGCTTCCTTAAATTCAGTGCCGTTATCACTACGTATTCTGTTAATAGTGACACCGTGTTGGTTTTGCAATACACGGCACTTGGTCATTAGGAATTCAACAGCATCTGATTTCTCTCTTAGAAAACCGACAAGAGAGTATCTAGAGAAATCGTCCACCATCACGAGAATGTATCTCTTACCACCTAGACTCTCCGTGCGAGTAGGACCCATAAGATCCATGTGAATCAATTCAAGAACACGGGAGGTGGTAATGGAGTTCAACTTCCTATGAGGGCTACGGATTTGTTTTCCCAACTGAAAGGGTCCACAAATCATGGAAGTTGGCTTTCCAAGTGATGGTAAGCCACGTACTAGGTCCTTTTTGACTAAACGAGATAAGTCTCTAACGTTCACATGACCTAGACGTTGGTGCCACAGATCCATAGGAGTGATCGTGGCGCTGTTGCAAACAAGTGAGGATGTGGGCTCAGTCCCATAGCAGCTATCCTCTGTCCTCACCCGTTGCACTAAAAGTTTACCGGCTTGATTATAGACCTTACAAGCTTTCCGGTCAAACTTCACAGCAAAGTCATCGTCGCACAGCTGGCTGATGCTAATAAGGTTTGCTTTCAAACCTTTGACGTACAGCACGTTCTCTAGCTTTGGAAATGCTGGTAACTCTACTGTACCTCGTCCAACTATGCTAGATTTGCTACCATCTCCAAAGGTGACTCTCCCATCATTATAATCCTCAAGATGGGTAAAATATGAGACATCACCTGTCATGTGTCTGGAGCATCCACTATCAAAATACCACTGTGAGGTATTATGTGCTTTGAGAGCGACATGGACAACAAAGGCCGTTTTCTCTTTCTTAGGAACCCAAGTGTAGGTACCTTTTTGTATTCCCTTGTTGTTGTTGGTTTTAGCCGGAATGCAGGGCGCATTCATTGATGGTAAGGTCATCCGTCGGAATTCCTCCATCAAACTCTGTGATGTGGCGGCTAGAAACTCAACATGCTCTCTCAGACTGGCAAACTCATCAGTCTGATGTGGTGGAGCAAACGTACGTCTTGTCCGACCCAACTTATAACAATCATCCCTAAGGTGTCCATTTCTTTTGCAATGGGAGCAAAAGAGCACAGTATTAGGAGGACCTTGGTTTGCTTTTCTTGGTCGAACTCTCCTTCTTGGTTTTTTATGACGGCCATAAGGAGTTGTAGTAAACTCAGGAATTGGTCCGGGTGCAATTTGGGACGTGGAGGCACCATCAAAACCTATTCCTTGCCTGTCACCAAAACCTAAAGCGGGACCGAGGAGCATCTTTCCCATCTTCCCAGATCTGTCCTCGATTTGTACCTTGACTTTCCTAGCTCTCTCAAGGTCATGAGTGAGCTGAGCAACAAGGGCTTCAAGTTTCTTCCTAGTCTCCATGGAGGAATGGAGCTCACTAGTAAGAGTCCGCTTTCTCTTTCTCAAAACTGCTCTCTCTCTCTCTAACCAAATTCTCTTTACTAACCCAGGCAGACTCTCTCTCTCTCATGGCGGTGCAGGTGGAGGACTCTCTCTCTCGTCTCTTCTAACTCTTCTTCTAACGCGGTGATCCTAAGAACTAACGCCTTGTTACGTTTTTTAGTTTTAAAAGACTCATTATATAACTCGACGTAGGCGCGTTGAAGGTCACTCTCGTCCTCACTACCTTCCTTCTCTCCCTCACTTTCTTCGCTCTCGCTGTCGAGGTGTCCCTGTGAAGTAGCATCCTCATCATTGTGAGATGCACTAGGAGTACTCATATGACTAGCCATGAACGCGGTGAAGTTACGCTCATGCGGTGACTCATCTCCCGAGTCCACCGACTCGACCTCACTGTCGTCACTAAGGGTAGCATTTAGGACAGCTTTACCCTTTTCCCTATTTAGACGAGTGGCACACTCAAACGCTCTGTGTCCCTTACCGTCGCACTCAAAACACCTCTCACTGTCTTTAGGGGGTTCTTTGAAATCTTTCTTTTCAACCTTATTTTTCTGAAAATTCTTTTTATCTTTGAAATTCCCATTTTTCTTAAATTTCAGAATTTTCTTGAAGTTTTTAGCAAATAATGCCAAATCATCTATGTCAAACTCACAATCAGAATCAGAAGTTTCTATCTTTCTAGATGACTCGACTCTCTTTCTTGCCGACCCCTCACTTTTTCTCTCTTGGGCTTTAAGGGCAATTCCCTTATCTTTTGGCTTGGCAGATTTAGGAAACATGTCTATTTCATAAGTTTGTAAATCTCCTACCAGTTCTTCCAATTTTAGTGTATTTAAATTACCCAAGGAGTTTAGCACAATGACTTTAGGTATAAAACGCTTAGGAAGGGAACGAAGAATCTTTTTAACAACTCTAGCATTTGGAATGTGTTCACCAAGATTATAGCTAGTATTAACAATGTCAGAAAGCCTAGCATAAAATTCATCAAAACATTCATTTTCATGCATGGTGATGGTTTCAAATTGAGTTGTTAAATTTTGCAATTTTGACTCTTTAACAGCATTTGTTCCTTCATGGGTAAGTTGCAAAATATCCCATGCCTCCTTTGACGTGGTGCACGTCATTATGCGTTTGAACTCATCAGGTGTGACAGACCCAGAAATAGCACTTAAACCCTTAGAATTAAAAGAAGACCATTTAAATTCTTCATCAGTCCAAGAAATGTCAGGTTTCAAGTTGGTCACATTATCAACAGTCACGGTGGGAGGAGTCCACCCCGTTCAACCAAAATCCAGACACGTTCATCAATGGCTTTTAAAGCCGACCTCATACGGGCTTTCCAATAAGCATAATTTGACCCCGTCAAAAATAGGAATTTTATAATATGACTTCTCCATATGAACACGCTCTTTTCAAAAATCAATTTATTTCAAAAATTGATATCTTTAGAAAAATTTTGTGGAAGTAAGGAATACGCGATAGAATGGCGTAACCTGCTCTGATACCGATTTGAAAGAGTTGGCGCTTGCGTTCAATTAATAAATAATATAATAAATACCATTTTTAACCCAAATTAACCCTAATCATGCAACTAGGTGTGATTGAAACAATATGAAATCATGCAATAAATATTCAACACACAAAGTTTAAGGAAAAATCTCCCACAGGGGCAAAACCATTTGTATATCACTATAATTTGTAAAAGACGGTTTACAATCGGATTACAATGAAATACAGGTTGACTAAGAATTACCCTCGGGTATCGGATTCTGTAGTCGCGGCTGGAATATCCCTTTCCAGTAGGGTTGGCGGCTGGAACTATCCCTGTCCAGTAGGGCTGCAATGAAGAGGAAGAAGCAGTCCACTTCACAAAGGTTTGAACAACATCAATGGTGTTCTAGGGTTACCAAAGGTGACTCACAAATGTATGGAATTTGTGTGAATCAAGGGTATGAATCAATGGACTCAAATACCATGAAGAATTAAGAGTTATGGAACTCAGAAAATCGTGTGTAAGTCTTTTTTTTAAAAACAACCTCTGATCGTGGATTAAATAAGGAACTCTTTGCCCTAGAAAATCTGGCCACGATCTGGCAGAGTTTATCCTCGTCGGATCGGTCCGGTGAACTCGGATCGGTTCTTTTTCTGAAACCGGACCCATCCAGTTGCCATCGGATCGGTTCGGCCTTTTTACCTTCATCGGTTCGTTATGGATCCGGGGTGTACTGGTCTCAACTCAGCAGCCGGATCGGTCCGGTCAGGTCTGATTCCCAAATTCCTTCTTCTTTTGATCTTCGGATTTCGGATTTCGTTGATGACGATGTGATCTTTTCAACCATCAATCTTGTAACGGCGTATGACATAACATATACATAAAGATGGACAAATTGTCCTTACACGATTATTACTAAGGAAGAAGGATTAAATTTGATAGAAGAATTAAAATTGGTTAATGTGTTAGCTCAATTAGATTTAGTGTAGGTTTTTATATGAGACAAAAAACGCGATGGTGGAAGTATAACCACTGGGTTAAATGATATACTTTATAATATATTCTACTGTAACATTGAATGTGGAATATATAATTTTATGTCGTTTGAATGATTTGTCAATAATTATTTGAATATTAGTTGCTAATTTTTTTTTTCACACTATAGGTTTTATATGACATTTTGAAATATGTTACGTGATTATTTTTACACCATACATGATAGTTTCTAATGTATAAAATAGTTTGTCATGACATTTTTTAAATCAAACATGATTGTTTTTAGATTATATATGACAATCTTTTATAGAAAACATGACAGTTTGTTAGAGCAAATTTGATAGTTTTTTCAATAAACTGTAATATTTTTTAGGATTATTTGATGATTTAATGATGGCTTTGAAAAATAGTCATAATACATACCCATATAATATGACAAATTTTATCTATATAAATTATGGCACACAAACTTTTGAATGATTTTACCTATTAAAAATAGTCATCTATTTTTAAGTGTAAAAAAAAGCCTTTTTTCTTATAGTGAAGTTTCATAAAAAAAATAATCTAAAAGTTAGTGAGATGTTCATCAAAAGTTTCAACTCGAGACAAATGCATATATTTATCCTTTTTGCATCTCATTTTTTTAAATAGTAAAAAAATTAATTTTTTGAAAAGTATTTTTATAATAAAATCTCCATGGTGAGGAGATCATCTATAAAAAATTCATAAAAATAATTTTGTTACTATTTAAAAAAATTGGCATGTATGCAGGAGGTCCATACAGGAAACTCTCACAACCTTTAAATATAAGGTATAATGTCATTTGTTTCCTCTTTGTACTAGTGTTTGATAACTTGACTTTCTACATCCCTGGCAACGGTGCCATTTGATAACTTGACTTTTCTACATCCCGGCAGCGACGCCATTTGATGAAAAGAAAAATTGCCTCTCTTATGTAGATTTTTGTGTCGTTGTTGCAACTTCTTTCTATCAAAAATTCCCTTGAACCTACAAAATTATAACAAAACTAGTGTAGAGGGTAAGTAAGGGAGTCAATCCACATCTAAGGGTGAAACACAAAATTGGAGAGGACATATATAGATTCATTTGCATTTTATTATTATTTATTTATTTTTGCTTTTTATATTTTTTTATGAATTTTTCAAGAGATTTTTTTAACTAACTAACTATACTAATTTTTATAACTACTAATTAAGAAGTAAAAGTTAATTTAAGAAAGGTGAGATAAACAAAATTGTCCTAATAAGTAAACTAAGATAATTGGATTCATGAGGGCTTCAAAATTTCATCCCATAAATGGGAGATTAGCCATCAATAATCATCATCAAAAAAATATAAGATAAACAATTGAACGCATGAGATGATTAAAATAAAAGTAATAAGAGAGGAATAGATCAAACTCATTTAAGCCTTGAATTGGAATGTAATCTTCAATTACATCAACAATCTCTCAATTAAACTCCCTCACTCATGTATTTATTGAATCTAAACTAAAAATTACAAAATAAAAATAAAAAGGATAGTGGATGAATTCATAATGGATAATTAAATAATAAAAGAGATTTGCTAAAAATGCAAATCCTAAAATTATAAAATTGTACATTAGAATTCACCCAAAGAAATAAATTCTAGATCATTAATTTATATTGAGATAATTGCTAAAAATGAAAAATCTCAACATAAAGGAATGGGTTAGAATTTACCTCCCATAAGGGATAAATTCAACTACATCAATCTATTTTGAATTAATTGCTAAAAATGTAAAAATTCATAATAGAGGGGTGGGGTAAAATTTATCTTAGAGATAATTTTCACTATACACCTCTATATTGAGGTATTTGCTAAAGATGCAAATACTCAACATAGAGGGATGAAGAGAATTTTATCACACCAAGCTTAAAATTAAATTTGAGATCCTTTGCAAATGGGTCTTCATCCTCTTTTTATACAAGGCATGGAGCATAGGGGATAAGGGGTATATTGGGTAGACAAAGGTGCAAGAGGGTGTGTAAGGTATTGGATGAAGGTTTATTTAGGAATTTAATGGAGGGTGTAAAAATCTAATTTAGTGAGCGGTAATTTTAGTTTTGAGTGGCTAGTTGGGGGTATTTGAGTAAATTGGTTTTAAGTGGGTTAATTCAGCACATGGGGTTATATGGTTTAGTCTTGTTGGCAGCACACGATTTGTTCATGGGTTGAAATGGGTCTTGGAGACATGGAATGGGTTTTGAATGGGAAATGGGTTTGGGTTGGACTAGGGGTGATGAACACGGGCAGGTGCAGGTCCGGGCGTTTGGAGGGTTGCCACGGCTGGAGGTGTAGCTGGGCGCGACGCCGGCGCTGGCGCAGTTGTGGCCGCCGGCGGTGGGGCTGCGAAGAGAGGGAGAGAGGCTGGATTGGGGCAGGCCAGGCCGCGGGGCTGGTCGACGGTTGCGATCGGTAGAGAGAGGACTGGAGGGGTTTTACAGGGGCTGATGAGTAAGTGGGTTTCAGGCAAAGATGGAGGCAGGAGGTGAAGGAGGGTAACGCCGACGGGTCAAGGGCCGGAGCAGGGGACAGCCCCCGGCGGGGGCACGGGTTGGGATCGGAGGGGTCTTCGTCGGATTGTGGTCGGCGCCGGGGTTAGGGAGTTTAGAGGTGAGGGGGATGAGGTTGTGCGATTGGAGGGCTGGGGTCAGGTGTAAATGGTGGATGGTGGGTTTTTTTGGTTATGGAGGTTGGTGTGAGGAGAGAGAATAAGTGTGTTGTTGGGGGAAGATGAGGGTGAGGGGTTTAGAGTGTGTGAGTGGGGATGGTGGGGATGAGGGTGTAGGATATGAATGTGGGTACAGGGTGTGTCTTTGTGTGTGTGTGTGTTTAATTTGAATTCCTAAAAACAACACTCAAACTAACTAATAAAATAAAATTATAAAAATTAAAAATCTAAAAATTAAAATTTTATTTTAAAAAATAACAGAAAGACTCAATAAAAATAAAAATAAAATGAAATGAAAATAAAAATAAAAATGTAAATCGATTAAATGTAAAAATTAAAGTCCTAAAAAAAACAAAATCTAATAAAACTAAATTGCTAAAAACTAATCCTAATAAAATAAGACTAAAATAAAATAAAACTAAAACTAAAACTAAAAATTTAATAAAATCAAAAAAAAATTATATTAATAAAATAGAAAATAAAACCTAAAATTTTTAAAATAATCCTAAAATTAAAATGACACAAACAAAAAATCTAAAAAATAATAAAAAGGGACAAGCAAAACACACACATGGTTTGGGGTAGGTTTAGGGACGGTTAGGGCTCGAGTGAGGTTACGAGATTTGGGTATTTAGCTCCATTTTACTGCAAGTTGTCACTTTTGACACCGCAACTGCAATTAAGCCTGTATATTGAACAATTAAGCGCATAAGACCCATATTGTCGAGAATTAGCAACTAAAATACATCTATTCGGGTATAAATTGTACAGTTTTGGGTGCTTATCAGTGTTATCGGGTTATCAACTTTTATAATACTTGCATACTTGTGTTGCTACTCTATCTTCTGGGCACTTTCTAGTATACAATTTTATCATAAAAAAAATAAAGTCTTTATTATCATCATAATGCCTAGGCAAGTTGGTAAATCTAATGTGATTTTTTGTAGCATATGTGAATTTATTGTAGTTTCTCGTATTTTGCAGATTTTTGTTAGTGTTACAGAAAGCAAGTCGATTACCGCTTAGGATGAAAAATGAATATATGGCATTGTAGTGTTTTGGAAGCACAATTACTTTTTTTCCTTAGTAATGATCAAGTTATTTAAAAACCTAAAAATACTTTTGGCTTTATATGAGCATGGACTTCTTAGTAGGTTTTATTAAGCTTTGTTATTTCTACTATTTAATTATCAAACAGTACAGAATTAATAATTAAATAATAATTACAGAATTAAAATGAACTTACAAAAAATAAAAGAGCTTACTTGAATTTGTAGAAGAATATAAAATAGATAAGAAATCCGAGTCATGTGTTGTCCCACAATGTCTTTAAGACAAATTTATTCCTTCAAAGTGCTTAAGGTTAATGAATAATTGTCTCCCGGGATATAACGGATTTTCGAATTAAACAAGTAGCACAACAATGTAAAATCCCATCGAACACAATTCTGTGTGTTTACTCAACCAAACCGTATGTCAAATGGTAATCAAATGAATGCATGAATGCATACTTTATTTTCTGGGAATAACAACATTTCAGGTTGGAAGAAATTAGAGAGGGAATTTTTCATTTGTTTAAAAATGGAGGGAAACATTTTTATTTATAGTAAAGCAAGGGACTGCCCAAAATAACTGTCAAAATAGTTAAACGAATTTAACTGCTGACTGTTGGAAATAACTGCCAACAGTTAATTAATTAATTAATTAATTTCATAATTAATTAATAATTAAAGCCCATAAAGTTAATTTAAATCGAACCAAAAATTTACGAGATTTTTATAAGCCCAAGTCCGAGCTCGAACCAAATCGAGTTGGGCCGAACCAGACAGAAGAACGGTGCGCGCGCATATGGGCTTGTGGCCCAAGCCCAACACATGCATAGTGTAGGCCATCTCCCCTTCAAAGAGTTGGGATACCCCAAGGCATCCAAGCCTTAGTCCATTATTTGGGTTTTATTAATTCATCATTTTTTCGCTACTCTTCAAATGTGGGACAAGAGTTAAAACATACCCAATTCATTAACTTTCATTGCTTTGTAAGTCACTTTGGGGACATATTTATTATTCATAACTTAATGAAATTGAACATGTGAATATATTACTTTAATCCCCCTACGAAGGAGAATGCATTCGTATATGGTCCCACAATTATCGTAGTGTGGGTTCCACCTAAATTTGTGCTCAAAGTTGCTCAAAATTTTATCCAGGAAATTCTGGACAGCTTTTAAGTATTCACATTAGTCCCATTTTCCAAAAATCCCCCACATGAATGATATATCACTATAGATAAAATAGTACAGATGCTAATGCAGATTCAGACACGGGTTGAGTAAAACTGAAGATTTATTGCATCGGGAGAAGTAGCTTAGTGGCCTTGAACTTTCCTTAGTGATATACTATTGGATTTACTTGGTTAATCAGTATACTTCACGTCTATGAACCATCAATCGTTTTTGTAAACCTAGTCAACAGTAGTCATACAATAATTCTTCAACACAGTTGGTTCTCACATTTGTGTTCATTTTGTCCATGAACACCACTTGCTTCTGTGAGTATTTTGAAGAATTTGCCTTTCATTATTCTCATAGAAGTGGCCCCTTTCTTACTCACATAGGTAACCTCCATAAAGAGTATCCTGCAATACCCCACTTAGACATACCAAAATATGGATGTCATTAAAAGCATAACTTATTGATGATGCTAAGATTTAGCACCACCAGATAAGAGGTGGATAGCTCAAACAATAATAACAATGGCTATAATAAAGTTATGTATGTGTGTATAAGGGGATGAGTATAAGAGGAATGAAGATAATGATGTATAGTGGTTCAGACAATTAGGCCTACATCCACTGTGAGTGTGTGATCCACTAAATATGGGCACTAATGGCCTTGGATACAATGCTCATAAGCTCACTCTCTCTCTCTCTCTCCACTGTGTGTACACGCAGAGTTTTAGCTAGGGTTACAATTATCGATCCCTTTACAAGGTTGAAGATGACCAGTATATATAGGGCTTGGGTGATGTATTGTACCCCCCAAGAATGCATGGTGCATGTGAAAGATGATCTATCTAATCCCCTATTGACACCTGGATGTGTCACTTGCGATTAATGATTACATAATATTCCCTCACGTGAGGGGATGATATTGTTATAACAGTCTAGTCCACGTGCTATATGAGTCCCACGTGCACTATCCCACTCGTCTCCCAGATCACGCGCTGTGATGATGTCACCCTCGGCCTATGCTGTTAGGCCTAGGGTAAGGTTCCTGCTGGTAGTGATCCTGGATGGATGTGGGCCTCGTACTATCGTCCCCTCATAGGTTCATCCGACCCATGATGAGGGGTCAGCCCATTGTAGGGTCGTCTGGCCTATGCTGGTGGGTCGGCCTATGATGTGGGGTCGGCCCCTTGTAGGGTCGGCTCATGTTGTGGGGTCGGCCCTTATAGGGTCGTCTGGTCTATGATGAGGGGTCGGCCTATTGTAGGGTCGTCAGGCCCTGATGATGGGTCGGCCCCTTGTAGGGTCATCTGGTCCTTGATCAGGGGCGGTCCTTTGTAGGGTCGTCTGGTCCATGATGAGGGGGTGGCCCTTTATAAGGTCGTCTGGTCCATAATGAGGGGGCGACCCTTTGTAGGGTCGTATAGTTCATGATCAGACCCCTGTGAAGTAGTTGTTGAATCATCGTCCTGGACTTTAGCCTTCGTCTGAGGTGAGGACACCCTCGGCCTGGCCGAGGGTGTATATTTGTATATCAATCACCCCCCAGCCCTTAGCCATCAATGTTTGTTGAGATGGCTGATGGGTAATGTTGCCTTGGGAATGTTAAGTGGGTGGTCAGACTGCTGGGTGACATTTGTCATTTGATTGATGACTTGTCAGGTGTGAATCATCATGTGTTCCCCAGGCGTGGCGGCTATACACTATGCTTGGAGCTTGGTGCCCTAATGATGCATTTTCTCATGGGTTGTGCACCGCCCTGATTTATGGGCCCACCAATAACAAAGTATTTAAACTATTTTTAAACAATCATTTCTTTTTCTTCTTTGCTCTTAACCTTTCTCTCTCTAATTTCTTACCAATTCACACCGCCATTTCTGCGATATCGTCTTAAGATTTGCCCAACATTCTCCTTCGTCTTCAGGTAATTCCTTTGCCTTAAATTTCTCATTTAACCTTCAATTTCTGTTTATTTCTTGCATTTGGGTTTCTTTCCATTATTTCTTGGTTGCTTTACCTTTATGGCGTGAAGACTCGCCTTGCTGTGGTGGTTATAGGGATTAATATTAGACTTTATGCTTCTTAGGGTTCTTCCTCCGCCTTTCACTGGGGGGTTTAGTGCCTATTTGGGGTTTCTAGGGTTTTCTTGTCTTCTTCGATCTTCTTCTCCGGTGAACTGCGTTCTTTTTGTTCTTGAGTGTTCATCCATATAACTCTTTATTTCTTTAGGTTTGATCCAAGAGTCAAACTTAGTCAACTATGAACTTGTTTCTAGTTAGCTTAAATAAATTCTTCAAGTGTAGAGTCTTCCCCTTAATGCTCAAAAGAATTTATGGTTTAGCCGAGTAATTTTGACCTTGAAGGAGAAATTCTTTGCTGAGATCAGGCAAATAGAGGAGGAGTATGAGAGAAGACGAGGGGCTGACCCTAATTGGGTACGACCTATCTTCCCCATTCCTTTAGCCACAATAATACCATCTGAGTCATGTGGGTCTTCCTATCATCCAGTCGAGAGTCAGACATACGAGGTAGAGATGAATAGGAGAGCATCATCACCAACAGGTGCTGGGCCTTCTGGGAGGAGAGAGACGTCCACTCTTAGCCCAAGATAACAGGCCGAGGGTACGGTACATTCTGAGGTTGTCCCTGTAATAGCCCTGTCCCTTCTTGCCTTCCAGGTGGCTTTTCCATATGGACCATCGACAAGTGACGAGGCTGAGAGATCTTGGGACGAGGGGTATGAGGACGATAGTGAGGATTTGAATGCTGATCAAGTTGACACTTCTAGTGCCTCAACTTACGTCTCATCCATTAGGGATCGTGACCTATTACTGTGGAGGCACACATTTGGTATACATCCCAATATAACTATGAGGGTCCTAAATGCAGATGAGAGAGTCTTCCAGGGGAATGAGGTGGAAGTTATTGTTTATGAACAGATGCTCAAGGTAGGTGTTAGGTTCCCTCTGCACCCTACAATAGTTGACATACTATCTTCCCTTAGGGTTGCTCCTTCCCAACTTCCTCCCAACTCTTGGAGAATCATCCTCGACTAAATCTCCCTCTGGAATAATACTTTCATTGATGAGCCCTCGGATAATCTTTTTATAGTCTGCTACAATATCACTTCCTCGTCCAAGAAACTTGGGTATTTTCATCTAGGGGGGGGGGGGGAAGTATGACAAAAGACTCCTTCACGTGGCACAAACTTCAAACCACGATTGGAAGAAGATATTTTTCTTCATCTCTGGGGATTGGGAATTCACCGCCAATGTAGAGCCTTTAGAAGACAACCCGAGTGTTCCAAGGTCATGGTCCAACCCTTCAATGAGAGCACGGTCAGACCCCGGACTCAGCTTGGATGAGAGGGACATTATTGACTACCTGAGGGAACAAGGGAAAGAGGGTGAACTTCACAAATTTGAATATTTGATGACCCCTCATATTCTTAAAGAAGCTGGTTTGAGGGTCGGCCCCCTGACAGAATTATGTGAGTTGATTTTTGCTCTATTTTTATTTTTCTTCAAGTGTTTCCTCTTTGCCAGTCTATTTCTGATGTATCGTCTCCTTTTTAGGTCATCTGCAAATATATTTGATCAACTCTGGGAGATGACTAACCCAAGTTAATGTCTGGTTTGGCAAAGAAAAAGGTCAAAAAGCCCTAGCAGACTCAGAAGAAGACAAGGGCCGTGGGGCTGATATAGGTGGAGCCGACTGCCGACAGTTACAAAAGGAAAGAGCACGAAGTCCCTGGTGGATCTTGTCCTGAGTCGAGGATGAGGGAGAGGGTGGAGTACCCCCAGGCACACACTGAGGGGACTAGTTCCTCTTCCAGCATGGGGTCCTTCTGGTCCCAAAATTTGACGTTCTTAAAGGCTGAACCCTCCTCCCTCACAGCCAACCTGATGGCAGCCAAAGCCTCGATGTTTTCTGCTCCCTCGACCGCAGATTATCACTTATTGTCAAATATTCCCCTGGCTAAGGTCTATGACTACGGTCTTCACAATCTGGCTCAGGTATCTCTTTCAACTTCATTTTTTTATTTTTATTTATGTACTTTTTTTAATTTACCAACATTTCATGAACTGTTCCCTCGGCCCCTTTAATATGTGCTTGGCTGTGCAGTCTGTTTGCGCCGTCACCTCTGCTACTAAGTGGATAGTTTCCAACCAGTAAAAGTTTTATGAGGCCAAGAGAGCTATTCAGTATGAGGCTGATCTGAAGACCGAGCTGAAAACTGCGAGGGCAGAGTTAGAGACTGTAAGGACCGAGCATGCAAGTGTCCTGGATGAGCTGGTGAAGCAGAACGAGGCCGACCTGAAGGTGAAGTACTCCCTCATTAGAGAAAAGGAAGAGGCCTTGAACAATCAGGGGGACCAATTCAAGGTTGAACTTGATGAGGTAGTGAAGAAGGCCTGGGCCGATGCAGTGGAGGCTTACAAACTCTCAGATGAGTTTCAAGTCTTCGGTATGTAGTACTTGGAGAGGGGAATTAAGACGTCCTATCGATGGGTCATCTTGAAGTTTTCTGACATAGTGTCATCTATTCGCCCCTCTTTGGAAGCCGTGGAGTTGGACGACCCCCTTATTGCCGAGGCCCTAGCCCATGTAGAGTCTCAAGTGAACGTCGAAGGTACCGACACATCTGAGGATCGACCTGTTTTGGTTATCGAAGAGACTCCTCTGGTTGATGTTGAAGCCCTGCCTTCTGACATTGATGAATAGGGTGACCGTCTGTGGCCCATACCCTCAGCGTGTAAAGTTTTTGTATTTCATTTTGTTTTGTAAAAATATTATAACACTTACTTTTATGGTGGAATTTCTCTTATAATGGAATTCATCTCTTCCTGCCTTCTATATTTGCCTCTTTTATGATTTGTCTTGGCTATGATATGTGTTAACCATCTTGCAAGTCCCCCCTCGTCTTTCTTGAGAGTAAATGGAGGGTCGTCCCTACCATTCACCCTCATCATAGCCAAGGATGGTTTCCACCAAATTAATGATATTTTTAAATTTCAAGTCCCCCCTTGTCTTTCTTTAGAGTGAATGGAGGGTTGTCCCTACCATTCACCCTCATCATAGTCGAGGGTGGTTTCCACCAAATTAATGATGTTTTAAATTTCAAGTTCCCCTCGTCTTTCTTGAGAGTTAATGGAGGGTCGTCCCTACCATTCACCTTCATCATAGTCGAGGGTGGTTTCCACCAAATTAATGATGTTTTAAAAATAAAGCCCCCTCATCTTTCTCGAGAGTGAATGGAGGGTCGTCCCTACCATTCACCCTCATCATAGCTGAGGGTAGTTTTCACCAAATTAATGATGTTTTAAATTTCAAGTCCCCCTTCATTTTTTTTAGAGTGAATGGATGGTCGTCCCTACCATTCACCATCATCATAGCCGAGGGTAGTTTCCACCAAATTAATGATGTTTTAAATTTCAAGTACCCCCTCGTCTTTCTTGAAAGTGAATGGGGGGTCGTCCCTACCATTCACCCTCATTATAGTCGCGGGTGTTTTCCACCAAATTAATGATTTTTTTAAATTTTAAGTCCCCCCTCATCTTTCTTGAGAGTGAATGGAGGGTCGTCCCTACCATTCACCCTCATCATAGCCACGGGTGGTTTCCACCAAATTAATGATGTTTTTAAATTTCAAGTCCCCCCTCGTCTTTCTTGAGAGTTAATGGAGGGTCGTCCCTACCATTAACCCTCATCATAGCCAAGGGTGGTTTCCACCAAATTGATGATGTTTTAAATTTCAAATACCCCCTCGTCTTTCTTGAGAGTGAATGGAGGATCATGCCTACTATTCACCCTCATCATAGCCGAGGGTGGTTTGGCAAGAATTACCCCAACGTATCTAAATTGACAACCAAGATGGGGAGCCAAGATAATATTCTCATTAACATTCCAAGTGTTCTATTGGAGCAACACATTCATTATAATTGTGGTCTGATAGGACATTACATTATTCATAGTATTTCTTCAAATGATCTGCATTCCAGGGGTTCGAAAAGGGATCCCCTTCAAGGTTCTCTAGTTTGTAGGTTCCAGGGACAACTTCATCAATGACCCTATATGGGCCATGCCAATTTAGGCGAAGCTTCTTAGGTTTCTGCCATGTCTTTTTGAGGACTAGGTCCCCCACAGCGATTGGCCTTTGCTTTACCCTCTGGTTGTAAAACCTGGGAGTCCTCTGCTGATAGGCTACTTGCCTTATCTCAGCGTCTTCCCTTCTCTCCTCGATCAAGTCTAGGTCAAGTATCATTTCTTCTATATTTCTCTGGGGGTCATACATTTGGACTCTGTGAGTGGGAAGCCCAATCTTGGTGGGGATGATGGCTTCTGAGCCATACGCCAGCATGAACGGGGTTTCCTCGATAGGAGTCTTGAACGTCGTCCTATAAGCCCACAGTACAATGTATAATTCCTCAACCCATCTTCCTTTTGCCTCCTCGAGTTTTTCTTGACCCCACCTAGGATTGTTCTATTTGTAACTTCAGTTTTCCCATTATCCTAAGGTCGACTTGGGATTGAGAAGAATTATTTGACACCCCCCCCCTTTCGTAGTATTTCTCCAGAGATGCATTCTTGAATTGAGTCTCGTTATCTGAGATGAGGGTGTTGGGGAGACCTTATCTACATATAATGTTTTTTCCAGATAAACTGGAAGGTCTTCTTCTCGGTAATCATGACCATCGGTTCCGCCTCCACCCATTTTGAGAAATATTCAATTGCTACGATCAACTATCGATAATTATTGACGGCCCTAGGCAAGGGTCCTACTAGATCGATTCCCCACAGTGTGAATGACCATAGGGATGTGATGGAGGTGAGAGGCTGATGGGGCTGGTGGCGTATGGTGGTGAACCTTTGACATTTATCACACTTTTTTACATATGCCATGGCATATTTCCCCAAGGTCGGCCACCAGTATCCATGGGTTACTATCCTCTTTGCTAACGACCTACCCCCAATATGGCTTGAATATGACCCCTCGTGCATATCTTGCAAGATGTGTGGGACTTCATACGGGTGCACACATCTGAGCAAGGGGAGCAAGAACCCTTTTTTATATAAGGTGTCTCCGATGGCAGTGAATTTCGAAGCTCTGTATCTCAACTTCTTCCTTTCTTATTTTGCTTCTGGCATCTCCCCCTCCTTAATGTATCTGATTATAGGGTCCATCCATGAAGCTTACCTATCAATATTTAAGCAAGAGCCAAGTGTTCCCTCTACCTCTTCAATCGTTGGTCGAAGCAAAATTTCCACTGGGACTGTCCTCCTGATATCTGTCCTAGTTGCCAGCCTAACAAGCGCATTGGGTCAGCCATTATCAAGCCTAGTTATCCTCTTCAATTTCACTTCTCTGAATCTTATCAATAGTGACTTCACTCTTTCAAGATAGTTGGCTATTCTCTCATCCTTATCCTTGTATGATCATAGTATTTAATTCACCACAGGTCTTGAATCACTATGGACCAAGATCTGGCCAACACTAAGAGACCTAGCTAAGGAGAGGCCTACTATCAGGGCTTCATATTTAGACTCGTTATTAGAGGCTTTGAAGTTGAACCTCAGGGCGTACTCAAGGTCTGTGCCGTCAGGTGCTAATATTATTAATCCAGCCTCACTTCCGCTCTCGCAAGAGGACCTATCAATGAAGAGGTTCCATATAGCCTGTTCCTCTGAGAAATTTCCCTCAGTGAGGGATCCCTTTCTAAAGAGATATTTTCCCTTTTTGTTTTCAGTAACTTTTTCTCTAGCGGTGCTTATCTCAGCCTTATTTGTGGATGGGTCAACAATTCTGCCTTGCCGGGTATCTGTCTTCTCGAGGCTTTCATCTTCTGCCTCATCATCTTCCCAAGTAAATTAAGCCACGAAATCTGCTAATGCTTTCCCCTTAATGGCCACCCTAGGTTGATATACAATGTCAAACTCTCCTAGCTCTATGGCCTAAGCCATTAGCCTCCCTAATTTTTCTGGCTTGTGCAAGACCTGCCTAAGAGGAGAGTCAGTGAGGACGACCATTATATGGGACTGGAAGTACGACTTCATCTTTCTTGATACATGGATCAAGGCATAGGATAACTTCTCCATCCGTGGGTATCTTTTCTCTTCCCCCTGAAGTGCCTTACTGTTGAAATACATAGGCTTCTGTACACCCATCTTCTTCTCTTATAATGGCTGTGTTGATGGCTGATTATGAGATGGCTAGGTACACATGCAGTCGTTTGCCTTGTACTAGCCATGACAATAGCAAGGGAGACCCTAGGTATGACTTTAGTTCTTTGAAAGCCTGGTCACACTCTTCATTCCATTCAAAGGACTTTCTGAGAATTTTGAGGAACGATAAACACTTGTCTATGGCTCTAGATACGAACCTACTCAAAGCATCCACTCGCCCTGTGAGCCTCTGAACGTCTTTGATGGTCCCGGGGGTCTTCATTTCTTGGAGGGCCTTTATCTTCTCAGGATTGGTCTCAATGCCTCTTTGGTTGACGATGAACCCCAAGAACTTACCTACTCCGACCCTGAAGACACATTTGACTGGGTTAAGCTTCATCATGTAATTGTCCATCGTGTTAAAGGTCCTCTCGAGGTCTGCCACATGATCCTCGACTTTGAAACACTTGGTCAACATGTCATCTACATAGACCTCCATGGACTTCCGGATTTGTTCTTCGAACATTTTGTTCACAAGGCGCTGATACGTTGCCCCCGTATTTTTTAGGCCAAAGGGCATGACCCTATAACAGTATGTCCCCTTGCCGGTAATGAAAACCATTTTTTCTGAGTCCTCAACGGATATTCATATTCACCTCCTCTATCACTCCTAATTGCATTTATCTTTTTGTTTAACTGGTTCTCAACGTCATTCTTATATTATTTAAATGCATTAATAGCCCCATCTTTACTATGTAATAAATATACATAGCAATATTTTATGCAATCGTCAATAAAAGTAATAAAATACTTTTTTCCACCTCTAGTTTGTACAAATTTTAAATCAAAAATATCCGTGTGAATTAAATCTAGTGGTTCAATTATCCTTTCAATCGAATGTAAAGGTAATCTAGCTAATTTTGATTCCACACAAATATCACATTTATGATTTTTATCAATATTAAATTTTGGCAAAAATTCCAAGTTAATAAATCTATGTAAGGTATCAAAATTAAAATGTCCTAATCTAGCATGCCAAATATTAGATGACGCAATCATATAAGTAGAACTAGAAATTTCATTCATAAGGGATGCCTTAGGCATTAATGTCATTACATTCATTTTAAAGAGCCCCTAAAACAGGTATTCCTTTCCTACATAGACATCATTTTTAGATAATACAAATTTATAAGAAACAAACACAAGCTTAAATCCATTCTTGCTTAGAAGTGATCCAAAAATCAGATGTTTTCGGATATCAAGCACATGCAACATATTGTTTAGGGTAAGCTCTTTTCCTGAGGTCATCTTCAGAATAATATTTCCTCGTCCCACAAAATTAGAACTCAAAGAGTTTCCCATATAGAGAGTCTCCTCATTTTTCAAAGCCTTATAATTAGTGAACATCCATTTGTTTGCACAAATGTGGCGAGTAGCCCTAGTATCCACCCACCATTCCTTGATATTTCCTACCAAGTTGCATTCAGAGACAAAAACAGAAGTATTTAAGTCTGCGATACTACCAAAAATGTTCTCACCTTCCGTGACATTTTCTTGAGCATTATGCTTTTTAGCGTTCTTTGGTTTGCGACACCCATTTGAGTGGTGTCCTGGCTTGCCGCAATTGTAGCTTTTGCCTTTGAACTTCTTTCTTTGCTTAGATGTTCCTTCCCCGTCATGCTTACGTTTGGATTTAGGACCTTCAACCAAATGAGCCTTGGACTCCATGATGTTCTTCCCATTTTTCTTTTAAGATTCATGATTGTCTTCTTCAATCTACAGTCTAACTACCAATTCTTCAACATTTACCTCCTTGTGTTTGTGCTTGAGATAGTTTTTGAACAAATTCTAAGATGGAGGCAATTTTTCAATTATCGTCGCCACTTGAAAAGGGTCACTGACTAACATTCCTTCAGCATGAATGTCATGAATAATAGCCTGAAGTTATTGAACTTGTACAATAACCAACTTAGAGTCAACCATATTGAAGTCTAGAAAATGACCCACGATGAATTTCTCCATACCCGCGTCTTCAGTTTTGTACTTCTTCTCCAAAGAATCTCATAATTCTTTTGTGGTTTTCATAGTGTTGTACATGCGGTACAATGTCTTGTCTAAGTACGCCAGGATGTAGTTACGGCACAGATAATCAAAATGTTTCCATGCTTCAACAGCAGCAAATATTTCAGCCCAATCTCCTTCTTTCAAAGGTGGACAATCCTCATACACGAACCTTACCAATTATGAGTTATATAGAAATATAGAAGTAAAAATTTATATATAGAAGTAAAAATTTATATATAGAAGTAAAAATTTATATATAGAAGGAAAAATTCTTCGGAGGCTATTTATTTCTTAAGACAGTTAATGGAGAATTATAGAAGTAAAAATAAAAATTTATATATGGTCTTTATAGATTTAGAAAATCTTATAATTGAGCACCTAGGGATATAATTTGGTGGGCATTAAGGAGGAAAAGAATACCTATGAGTTATATTAAAGTTATTGAAGATATGTATGATATCACAAAGACTAGAGTAAGGACTATATGTGGAGAAACTAATGACTTTATAAATAAAGTGGGTGTATATCAAGGATCGGCCCTAAGCCCTTATTTATTTGTCGTAGTTTTGGATGAGATTAATAAGAACATACAAGAAGATTTCCCATGGTGTATGTTGTTTGAGGATGATATAGTTTTAGTAGATGCTTCAAAGGAAAGCTTAGAGATGAGAGTAGATATTTAGAGAAAAGCCTTAGAGTGTAAGGAACTAAAAATGAGTAGAAATAAAACGGAATTTATGGAATGTAAATTTAATAATGAGGCATCGAGTAACATAATGTTAAAGATTAAAGATAAAGTGATAAACCAAACTAATAAATTTCATTATCTAGGTTCTATGTTACAAAGTAATGAGGATATTGATGAAGATGTTACGAATAGTATATCAACCGGTTAACTAGAATGGAGATAAGCGAGTAGGGTGTTATGCGACAAGAGGATGACTAATAAATTAAAAGGAAAAATTTAAAGAATAGTTGTTAGGACAGTGACTCTGTATGGAGCGAAATGTTGTACGTTACAGAAAAAACATGAACAAAGTCTCCATGTTAGTGAGATGAGGATACTCCAGTGGATGATAGTAATTACTAAAAATGATAAAATTAAAAATCAATACGTGGGGAAAAACTTAGGAGTACCTCCCATTAGTGATAAATTAAGATAAAGTAGACTTAGGTGGTACGTACATGTGCTGCGTAGACCAGTAGATGCCCCTATAACAAGAGGAAGATTGTTGAAAATTGAAGGTAAAAGAAAAAGAGGTCGCCCTAAGTAAGGTTGGAAGGAAAATATTAGGAGAGACCTTAAGGAATTAAAATGGAATGTTAATAATGCATATAATAGATTAGAATGGAAAAGGAGAATCCATGTGGCCGACCCCATATGACGGGATTAAGGCAAGGATGATGATGATGATGAATTTAATAGGATAGAAGAGGGAGAAGAAAAGAGAGAATTTCCACGTGGATAAGTTCAAAGAGTAGGCGCATTAACTGGTTGTAGATCATTTTATAATAAGTGTAAATTACAATGCTACTTATTGTATGCTAGCATTATTAATAACTAATAATGTGTTTATGGATTACACTACTTTAAACAAACCATAATTTTCTTTTTTATTAATCTTATTTTCGAGTGACTTTTAATTTTATTGATGCGTGATTGGAACAATTATGAGATAGTTTAGAAACAAAGGGAACTCAATCAATATTTTAGAAAAAATATTTATGATTTTTCTTATAAATGTTGTAGTTTATGACATAATAATATCTACTTTAATTCAAGTCTTTATCATTGAATTATAATAGGATCTTATATTGGTTTTCATGATCTTAGAGAGAGACTAGAGGTAACTAGTTTGATGATGATTGGTGATCTTTATTGGATCATTATGTATGAGACTTTGTGCTCATAACATATAATTAACTATTTCTTTTATTTAGTAATGTCAATTATAGAACAATTATGTATTAAATTATATTACTTTATTTGAACCATTTGTGTATGAATGGAATCTCTCTGTGTGAAACAATTTTGTTTTAGTTGATTCTTCTTTTTATTTTTTTATTTCTATTAGTTTTGTAATGTTCTCTCATGTAACTTATTGCGTAAAAATGTCTAGTTTCTGAGTAGGTTGAAATATATCACAATTGAGGGAAAACTAATCATCCCACTAAAATGTATATTGACACACTTTTGGTGACGAAATGTGAGTATCACGAATAAAGCATAGTTGCATACTAATATAGTTTCATAAAAGGGTATTTTAATAAGTTTTTATTTTTTATTTTATCAGAGACAACAAGTGATACAAATGAATTTTTATAACATAGAAAAAAATAATCATATATGGATTTTTTGCAATGATGTTCAACATAAATTTTTTAAAGAATAGTATGCATGACATTATTATATGCGTCATAATAGAAACGACACAAAATTTATCACAAAAATTATTCGTGTGATAGAAAGCTTTTGTCCTGCTGAACTTGTGTGGGCTACATACCATCACCAAACATTTTCATCTGTCATAAATATCGATTGTACAGATTTGTGGAAGAATTTTACGTAACAAAAGACATATTTTCTTGTAGGTTTTTTGGCAAAAAAACAAATAAATTTTAGTTAAACTAATGTTACACTTGCACATTTTTAGTGCCAAACCCCACCTCCAACTTCTAAAATGTCCTATAATGATTGTTATGGTTAGTGTATCGGTATTGGCAAAAGTAAATGAATTAAAAATTAAGAATACATATAATCATATATAAAGAACAAAGATAAAAGTTATCATAAAACACAAAATCGGTATATTTTAACCAAATGATACTAAATATTATGGTGTCAACCAAGTAATCTATAGTTTTTATATTCTTAGTTAATTATTTGATTTTGTGCTAGTCCAGGATGCTTTAATTTCCCAATTATGCTTGTATACATCACCAAGTTGTACCACGTCGAATAAATATTATCAAATTATTAAAAACTTTTGTGGGGATACTTTTATTATTATTATTATTATTATTATTATTATTATTATTATTATTATTATTATTATTATTATTATTATTATTATTATTATTATTATTATTATTATTATTATCGTCGTCGTCGTCATCGTCATCATCATCATCATCATTCGAAAAGTATCTTCTATGAGATAAGGTAAAATGTTATCTTGTTACGTGCATGATAATAATTTGTTAAGTCATTTAAAACTAGCACCCTCATAATGTACATTGAGCAACTAAAATTATTTTGTACCCCGTAAAATACATAATTAGGTTGATCAGTCCTAAATATAAAATTTATGAAAGTCAAACATTTAAGAACATTATAATTAAGACCGATATATTCAATAACAGTATAAATAAATACAATGGTAATGATAAATAAATAACACAATGCTAATAGCATTGAACCACAATAATATAGGAATGATAGGTACTCTCTAGGGGTGGCCATAGGCCCGAGGCCCGCCAAGCCCGCCAAGCTTGCCCAGCCCACCCAATAAAAAAATAGGGCTTGGGTAAGGTGAATAGGTCCGCAAAGCGGGCTTGGCAAAATTTTATAGGCCCGATTTTTTTTCGGGTGGGCTTGGGCATGAGTTCTTAAGCTCGGTGAGGCCCGGCCTGGCCCGATGCCCGAAAATATATATATATATATATATATATATATATATATATATATATATATATATATATATGTATATGTGTGTGGGGGGGGAGGGGAACTTTTATAAATATAAAAACGTATACCAAGTCTTTTCATGTAGAGTGGGAAACTTTATATATGGACTTTGTAATATATGGATTTTAAAACAGATTTTTAATTAAAAAAATTGGTCTTTAAATAAAAAAATAGGTATTTTAATTTTTTAAAAAATCTTTTAATTAACATAATAAGGCCCGATCGGGAGGGCCTGGGTAAAGAGCTTTCAAATCTGGGCGGGCTTGGGATTACATAATAAGGCCCGATCTGGGCCCGAGCGGGCTTGGGATAGCACTTAATTTTTCAAGCCCGGCCCGAGCCTGACCGGGCCTGCCCAGGTCTGACCCATGGCCACCCCTAGTACTCTCCACTTGAATATAATAAATCATAATATCCAACTCTGAATAAAATCCAATTGGAATAAATAAACCCAATACAACTATCTGACTTGGGAAAGAATACTAAATAAATAAACATGTGTGCCTGAATAACTGAACATGAATAAATATTGAATTATATAAAAATATCTACACATTAGACATTTACATCCTAGAACTTATGAAAATGAAACGAAGGTGGATAAATTCATTTGAATAAAGTGGCCCATGTTTTGGGGCTATGTCCTAGGACCTAAAAAAAGTTCCACAAAAATGGTTAAACCTAGCAAGTCTATAGTGTTTAAACATATCATTACCCTTGGTTCATAATATTACAACCCGGATAACCTAGAAACATGTTATGATAATACCCAATCCCGAAAGGAAATCCATATTCTCTAATTCTATCTTTTAACTAAGTATTCTTTACTTCAACATTTCTGATATATATATATATATATATATATATATATATATATATATATATATATAAACAAAGTGTGTAAGGTAAAATTAAACCTTAAAATCTATAATACAGGTGAGTATATCCAACCCACATCATCATATAGGCCCATACATTGTCCGTAACTAAAATACGAAAGCCTACACCTACATCTTCCAAGACCACATGTGCCGCTACTAGTTGTAAATATATATGACATACCAAACCTATAGCCTCAAAGAAGCAGGTAAATTACTATACCATAATACCTAACATATAACCCCATACCCTTGGATATACGGGAGGATATGGCGTTATTGTCCTAACTTGGGAGATATGTGCATTAGCATGTAGGATCAGTGTGACAACCCGAATATAATTATGATTAATTATGCTTAAAGCATGCCTATCTTATGTGATATAATTAGTGTGTTATTAATATATTTGATGTTAATTTATTATGTTTAGTCTAATCTTACCTTCAAAAAGCATGAAATGTCGAATTAGTTACAAATACAAAATTTTGAAGGTTTCGATAGGAATGTTCATGTTTAAGGCTAGTTTTGACATTTATGACATAATAATTGACTTGAGGTGAAAACTATATAGTTTTAGACAAGTGAGTTATGGTTGTAACACAACAAACGGTGTGTGAAACGGAGGTTCGAGTGAGAAGTTATACCAAAATTACGAAACAAGGGCAAAATAGTCCACCCGTTAAGTAGTATTTTGTCTTATTATGGAAACAAATATTTTATTCTCATTGGTTGGGAAGGGTGGTGGATTTGGCCGACCTTAAACCCTTAGAATTACCTCTTTATTCATCCAAAATTCAGCCATGAGATATTTTAAGCTTAAGGAAAGAGAAGTTGGAAGTTAGGAAGAAAAAGTGAGGAGAAAATTGAAGAAAATTCATAGAAAATTACGTAAAATCCCCGAAGGTAATTCTAACTGCAAATCTTATTGTTTTTCTTATATTTATGTTTTAGATGATAGAAACCATCATTTTTTTTACTAAACATTCAGCCCTTGATATATATGTTTGGTTAGATGAAATTTTAAGTTAAGTTGAATGTACAAAACCCAAAAATTGCTTTGTCTAGAAACTTTGTTTATTCAAACTTCCATATATTTTTGTATACTTACTGGAATTGATTGATTACAATTGTAGATTAACCTGGACTCATATACATATGAAATATCCGAAAATCATGTGAAAATACCATGAAATGAGTCTTTGGTGAGAGTTTTAAATTCGGGTATGGAATCTGCCCTAAGGGTGAAAATATGCCCGCCATGTGTTCGGTGTTTTCCTTGACATAGCAAACGAACCTTAAAAATTATGAAACTTTAATTTTGTATTTTTCAATATGTTTACTGATGTTGGGTGAAATATCATATAAATTTATGATGTAGAAAAATTATGGAAATTCGTGGAAGTTGAATGAACGATAAGAGGGCCTATAGGGCAGATTTGCCATGTGGTAAAGAAATGAGCATATCTTGCTCTACGAGACCTAAAATGATGTACCGTCTTTTGTATTGGAATACTAATATGACAAGGATTGAATTTCCAAGAATAAATGAAATTACATTTGGTCTATGATTTGGATATGTTAAATATACTAGCATGGATTTGGATGGAACTTCACTTGTGATAAATGATTTGAATGGAATCATGTGATGCTTATGGATTGAATTATGTTTAAATCGTTCTTTGGATTATTGATATTATTATGATGATACTAATATTTTAAGAATGATCGGAAGGGAAGAAGATCTGATTGAACAAGCACTGGATAAAGGCAAGGGCAAAGCCAGTTAAACTGCCAAGGTGAGTGTACTTATGATTTGTTTCATATATAAATATGAATATAGATCTAAGAGCGAATTTGTTTGAATACTTTGGTATTCAGTGTTTGTTTGGATATTAAAATATCCAGGATTTTTTTGGGTCTTATGATCCAGGATTGGTTTGAATACTTTGGTATTCAGGATTTGTTTGGATATTAAAATATCCAGGATTTGTTTGGGTCTTATGATCCAGGATTGGAATTGGACAAAGATCCAATGATTTTTTGGAACTAATGTTCCAGGATTTGTTATTGCCAATGGGCAGAATTGTTTGGATCTTATGATCCATGATTTGTTATTGCCAATGGGCAGGATTATTCGGATATTATATCTGCGTATTCGATATAGAATTGTTATTCTATTACAGGGAAGGAGTACCTCACTAAGCTTAATGCTTACGGTTTGTATTTTAACAATTTCAGGTTCATATGCTGCCAGCTAGGATACCATATGACCGGTAGCTTTGAGAGTTGCACCGTTGGAGAGAGCTGGGGTTTAAAAATGGGATTTTATCTTTGTCACACTGAAGATTTTAATATACTCACACATTGTATACATTGATTTAGTATGGATTGGGTTGATCATAGTTAATCACGGTATTGCATGTTCGCTTAATTATGACTCTGATATTGAATTTTATGATATAAGAATAATATTATGTTCATTATGTAGGAAAATATTGATGAATGAATCATATTTCCAATGGGCTCAAGATTATGATCTAATTATTCCAATAACAAATGATTAGTATGGATATTGGGTTTTGGGGTGTGACAATTAGTGGTATCAGAGCGTGGTTATTAATTTTGGACGTGTGTGACGGTTAGATGGTAGTATTGAGTTGATTTGATATTTATGAATTGTTTATGTACTAACCAATAGTTTAGTAGTATAAACTGTTTATATTGGTTGTTAGAACTTTGTTGTATTACAGATAATTCCAAATGGAACCTGGGGATGGACAACATCGAGAAGAGGGAGTATCTTCTCGTACGGACAATACTGAAGAAGAGCAGAGTGTTGCTGGAAGGGCAAGAGAGAATGAACAACCTACAGAGATTCAGATGATGGTGCAGGCAATGATGAGGATGGCAGAGCAACAAGAAAGAAATATGGCCCAAATGGCAGAACAACAGGCTAGATATCTAGAATCAAAGACCGTGGCCAGGATTGAGAGAGAGGCAAGGAAGGAAATGAAAGATTCCATGCATGAGAAGTTTTTGAAGTTGAATCCTCCAGAATATTCAGGGTCAGTTGAACCTACAGAAACTGAGATGTGGGTCAGAGATCTAGAAACTATCTTTGCAGTTATGAAGGTTCTAGATAATCAAAAAGTGAATCTAGCCGAGTTTAATCTCAAAGGAGAGGCCAAATATTGGTGGGAAGCCAACAACCATTTGGTGCCCAGGATGGAAGGTACTGATGTTATTACTTGGGCTGAATTTATTAAAGCTTTGTATGTTAAGTATTTCCCTAAGGTTTATAGGAGGGAGAAGCTGAGGGAGTTTATAAATTTGACCCAAGGGAAAATGTCTGTAAGGGAGTATGATGCTAAATTTACTGCTTTGTCTAGATTTGCTACTAAGTATGTGAAGGATGAAGGAGATAAATGTAGTAAGTTTCAAGATGGTCTGATTTGGCCTATTCAAAATAGAGTGGCCACTTATGAGTTAGAAGATTATGCTTCTCTGGTAAACAAAGCCACGATAGCAGAAAGGCAAATGAACCAAGGGATGGCGAGTAGAGAGAGTTTTAAGAAGAGTAGATTCGATGCATCTCAGTCTAGAGGAGGTGAGGGTGGAAGTGTTAAGGTGGAACCTCATAAATTTCAGAGAGGTGATGGATATAGTGGTTAAGGCCAAGGGAGATTTAGCAGAGATACTAGGGGTGGAGAATCTTCTAGTCTGGTTAGGAGGTCAGGAAAGGGTGAGGCACCGACAAGAGTTGTTACATGTTTCTTTTGTAAAGAGGAAGGGCATTATAAATCTGAGTGTCCTAAGCTTAAGGGATTGGAATGCTACCATTGTCATCAAGTGGGGCATATTAAGAAGAATTGTCCGCAATTGGCAGAGACTCCAGCAGCACATAGTGAAGTAGCAAGCAGAGTGTTACCTCCAGGTAGTGGAGTGAAAAGTGTTGGTAGAGGAAAAGCTAGTGGTTCCAGGCCAGGTGGATGAGTCTTTACGATGAAAGAAGCTCAGATTACTCCAGATGTGGTGACAGGTACACTTTCTGTTACTAATAGAAGTGCTTATATTTTGATTGATCCTGGTTCCACACATTTTTTTGTGTCCTATGCTTTTGCTATATACCTGAATAGACCATGTACTCGTTTAGATGTCGGGTTGGGTATTTCCATGCATATGGGGGATATGATTGTAGTTGAATATATTTTTCGTGATTGTGTTTTGACTATGGGGTCTAGAGATACAGTTATAGATCTACTTTCGTTGGATATTTCTGATTTTGATATAATTCTGGGAATGGATTGGTTATCTAAATATCATGCATCTATGGATTGTTTCTGTAAGGAAGTTATTTTTAATATGCCTGGTGAGCCTGAATTTATATTTGTGGGGGAAAGGAAAATTGTTCCCAGTTGCATCATTTCTGCTATTCAGACGGGGAAATTATTGAGTAAGGGTTGTGAGGGTTTTATTGCATATGTTCTTGACACTAGGAAGGGGGCTTTACAATTAGTCGATGTTCCTATTGTACGAGATTTTCCTGCAGTGTTTCCTAGTGAGTTGCCAGGGTTACCTCCAGAAAGAGAAGTTGAATTTAGTATCGAATTAGCACCAGGGACAACCCCTATTTCTATGGCACCGTATAGAATGGCACCTGCTGAGTTGAAAGAACTCAAGATTCAGTTGCAAGATTTACTTGATAGGGGGTTCATACAGCCTAGTGTATCTCCATGGGGTGCGCCAGTTTTATTTGTGAAGAAGAAAGATGGTACCATGCGTTTGTGTATTGATTATAAGCAACTGAATAAAGCTACAATTAAGAACAAATATCCTTTACCTCGTATAGATGATTTGTTTGATCAGTTACAGGGTGCTAAAGTGTTTTCAAAAATAGACTTACGATCGGGTTATCATCAGTTGAGGGTCAAGGAGAGTGATATTTCTAAAACTGCTTTTTGTACTCGGTATGGTCATTTTGAATTTCTGGTGATGCCTTTTGGGGTGACTAATGCTCAAACTGTATTTATAGATCTTATGAACCGGGTACTTCATCCTTTTGTTGATTCATTTGTGATAGTTTTTATTGATGATATTCTGATTTATTCACGTGATATGGTTGAACATGAAAAGCATCTCACAACTATTTTAAATCTGTTGAAAGATAAGAAATTGTATGCCAAGTTTAGCAAGTGTGAATTTTGGCTATCACAAGTTGCATTTTTAGGCCATGTTGTTTCGGGAGATGGTATATGTGTTTATCCTAAAAAGGTGGAGGCTATTGTAAAATGGGAGAGGCCCAATAATGTGACTGAGGTGAGGAGTTTCTGGGTTTAGCTGGGTATTATAGGAGGTTTATAAAGGGATTTTCTTCAATTGCCTTGCCGATGACTAAACTAACCCGGAAAGATGTTAAGTTTGAATGGAATTCTGATTGTGAAAATAGTTTTGATGAATTGAAAAAGACGTTGGTAACTGCCCCTGTTCTTACTATTCCACATGGTGGAGATGGTTTTGTTATTTATACTGACGCCTCACACCAGGGGTTGGGTTGTGTTTTCATTCAGCATGGTAGAGTTATTGCTTATGCTTCTAGGCAGTTGCGTACACATGAACGTAACTATCCTACACATGATTTGGAACTTGCTGCTATTGTGTTTGCTTTGAAATTATGGCGTCATTATCTATATGGTGAGGTATGTGAAATTTTTACTGACCATCAAAGCCTTAAGTATTTATTTACTCAGAAGCAGTTGAATTTGAGGCAGAGGCGGTGGATGGAGTTAATTAAAGATTATGATTGTACAATTCACTACCACCCAGGAAAGGCAAATATAGTTGCAGATGCTTTGAGTAGAAAGGCTTCAGGCAGGTTATCTTGTATTCGATGTGCTAGAGTTTCTCATATTATGGAGTTGAGATTGATGGGAGTAGAATTGCAGCTAGTAGATGGGGATAGATTCTTTGCTCATGTAAGAGTAAGGCCTTTGTTAGCTACCCGTATTCATGATTTTCAAAGTCAAGATCCTTTCCTTGAGAAGAAACGACAAGATGTCCAAGATGGTAAGTCTGAAGATTTTTGTATTGCGAATGATGGCATCTTATTGTATAAACAGCGGTTATGTGTGCCTAATGTGGGTGGATTGAAAGAGGAAATTTTAGATGAGGCTCATAATTCCATTTATACTATGCATCCCGGTAGTACTAAAATGTATAGGGATTTAAAGGAGCATTATTGGTGTGAAGAAGGAAATAGCTGATTTTGTTGCTAGGTGCCTTATATGTCAGCAAGTGAAAGTGGAGCATCAGAAACCTGCTGGTCTGCTTCAGCCATTGCCAATACCAGAATGGAAATGGGATCATGTAACGATGGATTTTGTAGTTGGGCTTCCTCGATCTCAGAAGGGGTCAGATTCGATTTGGGTAGTGGTAGACAGGTTAACCAAGTCAGCTCACTTTCTAGCAGTCAAGACTACGTATACAGTTGGTAGGTATGCTAGATTGTATGTTAATGAAATTATTCGATTGCATGGAGCACCTGTTTCTATTGTTTCAGATAGGGACCCTACTTTTACCTCCAGATTCTGGGATAGTTTGCAGTATGCTATGGGTACCAACTTAAAGTTTAGTACGGCTTTTCATCCCCAGACAGATGGGCAGTCTGAAAGGACAATACAGATTTTGGAAGATATGCTTAGAGCTTGTGTTCTTGATTTCAAGGGTAATTGGGATGGATACTTGCCTTTGATAGAATTTGCATATAACAATAGTTTTCAGTCTACTATTGGTATGGCTCCATATGAATCCTTGTACGGTAGACGGTGTCGTACACCCGTATGTTGGGGTGAAGTTGGTGAGAGGAAGATAGAGGGTCCAGAGTTGATTGAAGTCACCACTGAAAAAGTGAAGATTATTCAAGATAGAATGGGAATAGCTCAAAGCAGACAGAAAAGTTATGCGGATAAACGACGAAAAGATTTGGAATTACAGAAAGGGGATTATGTGTTTCTTCGAATATCGTCATGGAAAGGAGTTATGAGGTTTGGAAAAAAAGGAAAATTAAGTCCACGCTACATTGGACCTTATGAAATCCTTGAGAAAGTCAGGATGGTTGCCTACAAGTTAGCATTACCACCAGAGTTATCTCGGTTACATGATGTTTTCCATGTTTCTATGTTGAGAAAGTATGTAGCGGACCCTTCGCATGTATTGGTGGAACAACCTACTGAGTTGAAGGAAGATTTGAGCTACGTGGAAGAACCGCTTGCTATCATCGATAGGAAAGAACAAATATTGAGATCAAAGGTGATCCAACTTGTGAAAGTTGTGCAGAGAAGGCATTCCATGGAAGAAGCTACATGGGAGAGTGAGGATAGCATGAAAATGCGTTATCCGTATTTGTTTGATTCGGACAACCAAGGTATGTCAATTTCGAGGACGAAATTTCCTAATAGGAGGAGAATTGTGACAACCCGAATATAATTATGATTAATTATGCTTAAAGCATGCCTATCTTATGTGATATGATTAGTGTGTTATTAATATATGTGATGTTAATTCATTCTGTTTAGTCTAATCCTACCTTCAAAAAGCATGAAATGTCGAATTAGTTACAAATACAAAATTTTGAAGGTTTCGATAGGAATGTTCATGTTTAAGGCTAGTTTTGACCTTTATGACATAACAATTGACTTGAGGTGAAAACTATATAGTTGTATACAAGTGAGTTATGGTTGTAACACAACAAACGGTGCGTGAAACGGAGGTTCGAGTGAGAAGTTATACCAAAATTACGAAACAAGGGCAAAATAGTCCATCCGTTAAGTAGTATTTTGTCTTATTATGGAAACAAATGTTTTATTCTCATTGGTTGTGAAGGGTGGTGGATTTGGCCGACCTTAAACCCTTAGAATTACCTCTTTATTCATCCAAAATGCAGCCATGAGAGATTTTAAGCTTAAGGAAAGAGAAGTAGGAAGTTAGGAAGAAAAAGTGAGGAGAAAATTGAAGAAAATTCATAGAAAGTTACGTAAAATCCCCGAAGGTAATTCTAACTGAAAATCTTATTGTTTTTATTATATTTATGTTTTAGATGATAGAAACCATCATTTTTTTACTAAACTTTCAGCCCTTGATATATATGTTTGGTTAGATGAAAGTTTAAGTTAAGTTGAATGTACAAAACCCAAAAATTGCTTTGTTTAGAAACTTTGTTTATTCAAACTTCCATATATTTTTGTATACTTACTGGAATTGATTGATTCAAATTTTAGATTAACTTGTACTCATATATGTATAACATATCCGAAAATCATGTCAAAATACCAAGAAATGAGTCTTTGGTGAGAGTTTTAAATTCGGGTATGGAATCTGCCCTAAGGGTGAAAATATGCCCGCCATGTGTTCGGTGTTTTGCTTGACATAGCAAACGAACCTTAAAAATTATGAAACTTTAATTTTGTATTTTTCAATATTTTTAATGATGTTGGGTGAAATATCATATAAATTTATGATGTAGAAAAATTATGGAAATTCGTGGAAGTTGAATGAACGATAAGAGGGCCTATAGGGCAGATTTGCCATATGGTAAAGAAATGAGCATATCTTGCTCTAAGAGACCTAAAATGATGTACCGTCTTTTGTATTGGAATACTAATATGACAAGGATTGAATTTACAAGAATAAATGAAATTACATTTGGTCTATGATTTGGATATGTTAAATATACTAGCATGGATTTGGATGGAACTTCACTTGTGATAAATGATTTGAATGGAATCATGTGATGCTTATGGATTGAATTATGTTTAAATCGTTCTTTGGATTATTGATATTATTATGATGATACTAATATTTTAATAATGATAGGAAGGGAAGAAGATCTGATTGAACAAGCACTGGATAAAGGCAAGGGCAAAGCCAGTTAAACTGCCAAGGTGAGTGTACTTATGATTTGTTTCATATATAAATATGAATATAGCTCTAAGAGTGAATTTGTTTGAATACTTCGGTATTCAGTATTTGTTTGGATATTAAAATATCCAGGATTTGTTTGGGTCTTATGATCCAGGATTGGTTTGAATACTTTGGTATTCAGGATTTGTTTGGATATTAAAATATCCAGGATTTGTTTGGGTCTTATGATCCAGGATTGGAATTGGACAAAGATCCAATGATTTGTTGGAACTAATGTTCCAGGATTTGTTATTGCCAATGGCCAGAATTTTTTGGATCTTATGATCCATGGTTTGTTATTGCCAATGGGCAGGATTATTCGGATATTATATCTACGTATTCGATATAAAATTGTTATTCTATTGCAGGGAAGGAGTACCTCACTAAGCTTAATGCTTACGGTTTGTATTTTAACAATTTCAGGTTCATATGCTGCCAGCTAGGATACCATATGACCGGTACCTTTGAGAGTTGCACCGTTGGAGAGAGCTGGGGTTTAAAAATGGGATTTTATCTTTGTCACACTGAAGATTTTAATATACTCACACATTGTATATATTAATTTAGTATGGATTGGGTTGATCATAGTTAATCACGGTATTGTATGTTCTCTTAATTATGACTCTGATATTGAATTTTATGATATAAGAATAATATTATGTTCATTATGTAGGAAAATATTGATGAATGAATCATATTTCCAATGGGCTCAAGATTATGATCTAATTATTCCAATAACAAATGATTAGTATGGATATTGGGTTTTGGGGTGTGACAATCAGGGTAATAAAACCTAGGTAGAACCCTTAAAACTCATCGGGATCCTATGAACGACCATGTCATATGTGCCCCATCAACTCCTTACTAGTAACTTATCCATGAGGACATATACCCCCATGTATGTTCACACAATTCAGATAATTTAGTAATAAACCCTACTTTAGAGGTTATTAAAGGTATGAGTAATTATTTCATGTTTTACTAAACATTTAATATTAATAGACCAGTTATACCATAACCTATACCCCCAAGGTTACTAAAAATTGGTAATTTTCCTAACCTACTATTTTATAAGTTAATAGTAAATCACCCCCAAATACCTGAATTAACATTTTATTTACATCGCTTAAAGTTCACAAACTAACCCAACATTGACCAAGGAACAAGACTAAATCAATCCACCCCCGAAACAGATCAATCTTCCCATCCGGATCAATTCAATCTAGTCTAGATCAATCCTCTAGGTGCGTATTGTTGAGTTTGTCCCAAGTTCATCACTGGCGGCTGGAGACACGTTAATTTTCACCCTAAAGTCTCTAAACAACAACTAGATTCCTTCGTCCAAATACATAAGCTACATATTAATGTTTCTAACATGTTTGTACAAGAATTAAAGGGATTTTAACAAAATTATAGGTTCAACTTAATGTCTCTATTATATGTACATTACATATCTAAAGTTTATATTATCATATTACAATGTTTCTTCATTAACTTTGTACATTCAATCAAACTACTGCATATATTCATCAACTAATTAAACTAAGGTTCAAAACTTAATTAAATTAATTTCAAAATTATTTTAATTACTTAATTGATAAGTTATCTAATATTTCTTTCATATTAAAATAAATAATCATCATAACACAAATTTGTTGCTATTTTCATGGAAAGTGAACTTTCCTTAAAGGAGATGGTTGATATCAATCCTACAAACATCCAATATCCATGGCTAGGGTGTCCCTCTATTTTTTCCTTATCTGTGAGGGTTCTCAGATGTGATTTATAAGTTGTATATTAATGTAATTAACTTCTATTATTTACTAATTTCGTAATTAGGTTCGGCCCCTATATTGGCATAATTATAAAAGGTCTGAAATAGGCTCCAAATAATCTCAAACTTGGCTCAACACATAGACTAACCTAATTGACCATATTCCATTATTTTTAACTAGGTTTGGGCTTTCTAAACATCATACAATTCTACTCAAAAGTTAAAACTTTCTGAGAGTTAATTTTTAATTAAATTTATTAATTTGCCACAGTGTGGCGCTTTTAATTAAACTTAATTATTAATTTATTTATGGTGGCTCGATAGTATAAGAGCCTACTAGACGATTGGTGGGACCTAATGTTGAGAAAATAATGAAAACAAGGAAAACCCCAACACTTAGTCCCATGACCGTTCCATAGCCTCCCATAATACTAAATCACTAAATATTTATCTTAACAAATAAGGAGAAGCTAGTTAATTACTTGATCATCGGGTAAGGTTTATTTTAAATAGTTACTCTTCTTTAAAATAATATTTATCCAAACAATGCACAATTCAACTATGTAACACCACATATGCAACAAGTCAATTTCCACAATCACATACCGAATATCACGGGTAATATTTAATTACAAAGAAATTTATAATCAATTAAAAATTATAATAAATACCATAAAATTTTGAAGTATTATAAATCCTAACATCTAAGTGCAAAAATGTTATTTACATAAATGATCATCTTGTTAACATAGGTTAATTAAGAATATAAATAAATCAAAATGCGTAAAATTAAGTCATGCACTTGAGATTTGGATTTTTATGAGAAAAAAACCTTACAGAAAAAACATTGGGTTAAACCGACATTTTCCACTATATGGGTAAATATTTATAAAAAAATGAGAGATTACTTATAAAATGAAATATCTCTCATTCAACAATTAAAAACTTGCCTAATGTATTTATTCCGCCTTGTAGTAAGAAGAACAAACACATATCACATCTAACTACTTTCCATATCACAAGGTGTCAACTTTGTTGATAATGATTTCTCTTAAAAAATCATCTTTAAAATCAAGATAAACTTTCGTCCAATGTAAATCATAAACAAGAGTATCCAAGAAACTAACCAAGAATATGTGAGGATGTCATAAAGGTATATGGCATTGAAAATATTTTGATTCAATCAAAATATAAAAAATTATACAAACCTGAATATGACAAAATACTCAAGAATAAGAGAAAAACTAAGTTTCAAGTAGAAAATAAATTCTTCAAGGTTTGTATCAATAAATACAAATAGTTTATACAAATAAATAATATTTTTCTCTCTCTAGAATATTGATTTCATTTCGCTTGATAAAATTAATTTCAAAATGTTAACTTATTTATGGAGAAAAGAATACCACAAATAGTTAATTCAACCCTTTTAACATCAATTTCGAAGGACCTAAGTGATTATTATCCACATAAATGAATGAAAAAGGATAAGTAAATCTTTATATTTTACGATACAATCTCGCCAAAAAAATCTTATAAATATTTTTCTGTAGCATGTTCACGGATGATTCACAATAGTGAGCAAGGCTTCGCTAAGCAAACATTTAGTGACGAAGGTTGCACTACCAAATAATTAAATACATAAGAACAATAAACCTCAAGTTTCTAAAGCAATGAGTCTCTTCACTCAAGCAAAGAAAGGTCATTCTTGAGCTTAAACGTTTACCTAGTTTTCTCAAAAGGATATCACGACTAGAGAAGCTAAGGATTGCGACCATGGAAGACATTCTTTATTTAGAAATCTTCCAATATGAAAAATTTCTTATTCAGTCTATTATTCAAGTGGATTGTAAATACACTCACAATGTGAATTTTTCAATATATGTTTAATATAAGAAATTATATTACACCATTCATTTGACAAACTCCACACCATAAGGTTAAATTTAAGATATTTTCAATTTATGAAAACATATAATTAATGATGTTAAATCTGACCCCTTTAAGCCCTTTTTATCTTAACCCTAAGAGTCCTAAAATTTGTCTTACTATGTGAAACTATTGTGGACATCCTAATCTGCCAGCGCAATATGAGTGATCACTCTAACATGGTGCTCGTGTGTATCCTCATGACTTAATGACTCCAGACCCCTTTAACATAAGAAATGAACAAAATTGAGGATGTCTTACGAATGATGAGGTGGTGGACATGCATTCTAAGGGTACCAAGAATTTCTTCCTTGTGATATGAAAAGGAAATGGTATATAAGGGCCACCGTTATTGAGTTGAGGGTCACAATGTGTTGAAATCAAAGTTACCTGCCTATTTTACTAAAAGTAGGAAAAAGTAAATAACTAACCTCAAAATAAGCTAGTAAATTCAGTGATCCATGTGAAAACAATGAGATGTGGGACTAAAGGTAAGGTTACAAAGAGGGAAGGTGTTTGGAACCTACTCTATTCTTTTCGCTTCTAGTGGGTATAAATATTTATTCTAATTTTCTATTGTATGTATGTGTAATATGCCTCCCCAGTAAATCGATTAAATCATATATGGATTATATGTGAGGAGGAACTAATTATAATTGTAGGAGAACTATGGGGAAAATTAGAGAAAAATAAAGGAAAAGAAATTAAGGTCATTCAAATGACAAGAGATGTCGTTCGAACGATAAATTGATGTTTCATGAAGGGTCGTTCGAACGAGGAAGCTTTTATCGTTTGAACGATGACAACTGTCGTTCGAACGACCTCCGGATGAAAATCAGGTCTGCCAATTTTGTCGTCAATGTTTCAACTGTGGATTTCAATTCTCACGTCAGATCTTGGATCCTGATGATGTAGAATTAAACATATGAGTTGAAATTAGGGTTTAGTGTCAAAAAATGTGTATAAGAGAGAGGGGCGTGGGGGGAGAACCATGACCAAAAATCCTATTCTCTTCTAAGGAGCTCACAACTCTCTCTCATTTTTCTACTGTCTTACACCATTTTCTTCAAATGTAGTGTTATACACTCACACCACAAAATATTTATTTCCCCACTATTAAAAATAGAGCTAAGAAATATAAAATAAGGACAATTGTTGGTTTTTTTTTAATTGGTATTGAGGGAGCTAATCTTCGGAGAAGAAGATTGAGTTTTATGAGCTTGTTTTTGGAGCTTCCATTGGATCTTGTTATGGAGCTTTTGTTACTCCCTTTAGGGACACCTTTGGAGGTGGGGGAGTCACCCATATTCACCACCACTACCACCATCCTTGGAAACTTTTCAAGTGGGGATGATTAATTTGATCAAAGTTTAATGTGTAGTATAAATTCAGCATGTTATTTACATATATTAGATTAAATATACATATGAAGGATATTAACTTGCATTTAGTGTTGATTATTAATCATCTTAGCATTTTTATGAAATGGGTATAAAATATGATGGTTTAAGATGGGTTATGAAACATGGGAAAATTTCAAAATATATTCATTTAACATTTTATGAGAGAAAATGTGTCATAGTGATTTTCTTGGTGAAAGGTAAATAATGGAAATTTTATGGACTAAAAAATGTGAAAAAACTATTATTTTATTGTGTTTCTAGTAGCGAAATCTTAAACATTTTTATGGAATTAAAATATTGGAAATGTCATTTTTGCTAAATATAAAGAATGGATAACTATTTCAAGGTATTTAAATAGTAAAAGTGAGTGCTTATGAAAAAAGTGTACTTTCTAGTAATTTCGATGAAAAAAATTTTGTGAAATTAAAATGTTTGCAAATAATGTGATTTTGTTGGAAAATGATCTTTTATTAAAATTAAAGAATAAGTAAATATTTCAAGATTTTGGAATATTGGAACATGGTATTTTTAAGAAATGTGCGTTTCTAGAAATATTGGTGTTAAACATTTTATGAAATAAAATGCTTGGATATAATGATTTACTTGGTAAATGTTTGGTGAAAATATGTTTAAACCATATAGTAGGATTTTTGGATTTAAAATCCATCTTCTCATGCATATAAACTTTAGTATTTTGACATAGAACGTACAAACAAGTTTAAAGAAATTTTTTTTGGGTTTGAACATGAAATAATAAAGGTTGGAAGTTTAGTCTTCAAGTGTGTGAAATTGGGACTAAAAGATATGACGTGTATGCGATTAAAAGACTACAGGTTAAATATAAAAAAGGATTTTTTTTTTTGCAAAAGTAATCTTAAGTGTAAATGTATTTCTTGAATGAATAAGTAAAGAAATGTGTACTTGTAAAATGTTAATAAAACGTATTCATTAAGTGTTAATGGATAAACATGGAATGGTTAGTGGGCATAACTTACTAATGTTGTGAAATATTAACATTTATGGAATTAAAGGTGTAAAAGATTACTCCAAGTGTAAAAATGTGTTAAAGGGATTAAAAATACTTAAGAAATTGGTATGAATAACTTAATAGTATTTTGGGGCGAAATTAACACTTGAGAAATGGAGTAAAAGGTGATTTTGAAAATAAATGGGTAAAATGGTAATTTTACTTAAAGTGGAACATTTTCAAGAAATAAAAATGTTGGAAAGGGTGTTACACAAAGTATCCCTAAACAAATATGATTTTTAGGATAAAAATCAAGGTTAAAATGTAAAGGACGTGAAATGGTAAATTTTTAAAGTGTAACACAAGATGGGGCAGTAAAGTCTCGAGTTTTAGCTTCGGCCGGATAAAAAGGATAAGTGTAATAATGTGAACATTTGTAAAATTTTAAAACACATTAAAAGGAACTCGAATGACATCGGGATAAAGCAAGAAGGTCTTGAAGTCCTTAAGTGAAAAGCCCTAAATCATTGGCCAAAGCATATGGTGCACATAGCCGATGGTGTGGAGCCCGTGGAAGTATACGGTATAGGAAGATTCCATTAAAAGATAAAGAAAACTTGGAACGTATTAAGAAATAGGTTGTGTGGTAAATTATATTAATAGAACCTAACTTAAATGAATATAATAAATATTTCAGTAGATATGAAACGGACAAGTAAATGCGTAAATCTATTAATGTCTATAAAGGAATGAAAAAGGACTAAAAGAAGTGGATAAATGTGTGGTTAAGCAACCTAAATGGTTAAATTATGGTAAAGGAATGCGTTTGTATAAAATGAACGTAATGGTTTCAAGTGTTAAATCCGATGTGTTAAATGAAGTGAGAAATGCTAAGTATGAAAAAAGGAAGTCTTTACAAGATTAAGGTAAATTAATCTGGATAAGTAAGATTTTGAAAGTAGAATGGTTAATGCATTGGAATGTGTATTTTTCAAAAGGTATACGTATGTAGATATGTACATATTTTTGCATGCATATGGTTGTATTGTGTGAGTATTACTTTATATCCTTCGTTTCTATACTGCCTGTATAAATCCCACTAGGCATAAGCTCACACCCTCGCTTTGTTACGACAGGTTAGGAGCGGTTTCATATTTTGAGGGAATTATACAGGTATGTATAATTTATTTATGTTTACTTTAGTATATCTGTTTATTTGGACTTCGGAGTACTCCCAATAGGTCCCTCACGTAGTTTATCTTGAAACTGGATTTTCATACTAAACAAGTGAAATGTTAATTAAAATAAACTGGACTAGTAACATTATATAGGGTTGTTCTATTGCACTTCACACCTAATGCTCGAGTCGAACTGGGTTGACTACGGTTAACCCATTAATCCAGGTCGGGGCATTACAAATGGTATCAGAGCTCTAGGTTTAGGGTTCCTTTCGGTAGTGGCATG
Source organism: Sambucus nigra (assembly GCA_949130495.1). NCBI lineage: Eukaryota > Viridiplantae > Streptophyta > Magnoliopsida > Dipsacales > Adoxaceae > Sambucus > Sambucus nigra. Next base: position 126,189,925 of record OX422215.1, read on the forward strand.
GTGAGGTCAGTATTTGATCTTTTGACGTCGGTGTTCGGTAGGGCCTATCATACTAGTTGATGACGGTTTAGTTCATGTCCTTGACAGTAAAGTCAAGTAAGTTAGCACAATAAGTGAGTTAATTCCAAGTGGCATGCGATGAAGTTGATGGTTATTAATCGCTTCCGCATTTCTGATTAGAATTGTTATAATTTACGGGTGTCCATGCAAGCCTATAGTAGTGACAACGTGGTTGTTAGTGTGAGATGCTTATATCAAAATTTGGTGACATAGAATCAATTGAGGCATTGATAGAAGGAAATGACGCCTAGTGGGAAAGTACCACAAGTTGCATATAGTCAACGATGAGGGTTGATGGTTAGGGTGTCTCGATTAGGCACTAATGATTGGTGATTAAAGGGGCATGTATAACCCTTAGGTGTGGCGCTTAGGGGTAGTTAACTCCGGCGATGTAATTAAACAAATTCGATCCTTGGGGTAATATCACAATTGATAGCATTCAAGTGGACACATGAAGTTGTGTAGGCAAATAGTCATAACACCATGATCATCGGGGTGAGATATATTGTGTGATAATTTTGATGATGTGAGTAGCCTTGTTAGTGGAAAAAATGAGTAGTGTTCATGGCGACCTAATGGTAAAGGTTGTGCATCTCATGTATAGAGACTAAATAGTTGCGTGGCATTAATAAGTGTTAATTCTATGGAAAGAACGTGCTAGTTCCTTTGGTTGAGGGCTTGGGTTTAATATATTTAGTTATAATGTGGTATTGAGGAATAGGATCTCGTGCGGAGTCTGTGGTGTGGGCCTTGGTATTTGTAGGCAATACCCAATGTCCTATATCCTACCAAGATCTTTATAGACGTGTTAACTTGTAGGTTAGCACACAGTATCACATTTTCTTAAAGATGAAATTTAATCAACGTGACTGAACATTCATTTGAGGATTGGGTGCGGCAGACCTGTGATCTTATAGGCTGCATGTGTGTCCTATTTCCTGCCATAATCCGTAGTAGCATTAATTATGGTTTGTACATAATGTATAGTCACATATGTTTAGAATAAAGGTAAGATTAGTATTTAAGTGTTGAGATTCATTTTAGACGCCGAGGTAATGGCTAGGTGTAAGGGTATCCTAGTGTATGAGTAGTTCATAATCACGTTGAGGTTCCCATAGGATAAAATGTGTGTATCATCATTGGGAATAAATATCGAATGTTGTGATGTCTTAATATGTTTGAGGATTAATATTAACTATTACTAGAAGCTCAAAGACTAATGTCTTTGCGAGCACCAAGTAATATCAATGTGGCTATTGAAAGGTTTGTAGAGGGCACCTATAATTTAAAGACATGGAAATTTTGTCGGGTTTTGGGACTTTTATATGAAATGTGTTTGGTGTTCTTAGGAGATCAATTAAGCTCGGTAAGGAGAGGGAGTAATATTCTAGTAACAATAATGTTTAGGATCGGGTGGTGATCCCAAACTGTCAATCATATGGTACACAATCTGAGTATGGTGTTTTAGTCGGCACAGATGGGTGGTGTAATCCCTAAGTTAGAGAGGTAGTTGTGTCCTTATAAGAGTGATGCTCGGATATCATGGAGTGACTAGTATGGGTGTGGTAATACTCAGTTTTGAGACGTACGAGGAAATGTATTCGAGACTTAGGGTGACGATGCCATGTGGAGACTTGAAAATGGAGATTAAGGTGGGTAAGCATAAAAAACACGGTTATTTTGTCAATGTGTTAACAATATAGGCTAGAGTAGCCTTAGTAATGAAAGGATAAGTTATTCGCACGTCTTGACAAGTTGGTACGGGTTAGAAGATGTAGCCCAGTATGATATTAAGTAACCTTAGGGTGCCGATGACGGTGGATGATATCGTCAGGAAAATATTGTGTTGGAAGAAAAGGTAAGTGTAACACCCCGTAATTTAATTGATTTTTTATTGGAAAATTTATAATTAGGTCCCTTGGTAATAATTTTTAAACATTTAATGATAATTTACAGTTAGGTCCATTTGTTATTCCACTAACGTGGACTTTTAAAAGAAGAGAATTAGTGGACTTAAGTATTTAAAATTTGTCAAAATTACTTTATTGTTTAAAATTTCTTTACGAGGGACCTAAGAATACTTTCCCCTTTTTTATTTTGGTAATTAATTGGGACTAATTAAATTATAATGGAAATTAATCTGTTAAAATAAATATTAATTAGAGAGATTGGCATTAATATTTATTTATATTGAATATAACTTAGTGAATGAGTAATAATAATGATAATGAAATATTATAATTATCGTGAGTAAAAAATACGACAGTTACAGTAAATTTAGTCAGGACACACGTGTCAATCGTGTCGGGATTTAATTTATAAAATAAAATATAAGTTTACTTTTCATATTCCATATGGTCATTTGGAGTGTGCCAATGTTTTCGGAAGGATTGGGTTAGTCAGAAAAGTGTACTCGGGGGTTTTGTTTGGGTCCCGAGGAATTTTTAGGCCAAACCGATACCCCAGAGGGGTAGTTTTATCTTTTGAATTTTTTAGGAAAATAGACCCATGAATTTAATAAGTGTAAATCAAATTAGGAGTTGGAAAAGTTAGGGTTACCAGAACAAAAACTAAGAGGGGCTATCAGGGGAGGAAGAAGGAGAGTTCAGAGGGAGTCCTATGGCTCTTTTACATCATTTTTCACCACCATCACCACCGAATTGTAGATCGCAGAGAGGAGAATGCAAAACCACCATCAATTATATGGAAACCAGATCTACATATAGAGGCAAGTATTTATCTTGCTATAAATTGAATGTATATATTATCTTGGTTAGTGCAGGAATCATAATATGCATCAATAAAGGAATTTATTTTGTAATTGGAATATTAAATTAGGATTCTTGGGTAGATATTACGTTAGGTTTAATCTTTTATTCATGTAGAACGAATCTGATATATTGGGTTTACAAACTAGTGAAGAAATCTGGATAATTATTTAAGTTCTTGGACACAATTGAAAATCTTGGGTTCTTAAAATTTATAATTGAATTAATTCCATTTAATGATGTTTCTTGATGATTTGAAGATTATACCACATTAAAAATCATATATATATGTTGATATGATGTTTAGAATATTTGGTTGGAAGTTTGGGTTCATGTAATGAAGGTTTGGTTGAGTGAGATGTGACAACCCGCTCTCCGAAATAAGGGGTGGCCAGCCCGATACCTCGACATAACGGAATCATAAATGGATATCATCCTCAGCATCATAACAATAATTAGGTATATAGGTAAGCCACTCCATGAATCAAAAAGCAGGTTGTCAAAAATTTTGATTTAATAAAGATTTAAGGAATAAATTAAACAACCCAAATCTGACAAAAGTGGAATTTCCATGGAACATATAGATAATTAACCAAAATAATATACAATAAAAGAACCGAATAATCTGTCGGTCCACAGTTACATCGCAGTGTTTCAACAAACTAATATATGCTACATACTACATCCATTAACAATTACAAAAAATTGGCCACTAACCCGAATGTAAGACCCAATCATAACTAGATTCCAAAAAGGAGGGCGCCTAACAACATCCTGTAATAATCCGCAAGGTCATACAGCTTGTCACAAGCATAAGAATGGAAATTCATAACGGGCGCCCTTGCGGAGGAGCACCTGAGTGGATACCACAATATGCACAACATAGAAAGATGAACGAGTCAGGGCCCGATTTATATATGATTCCCAGAAGAGTAAGAAACATGATAGATATGGACAATGAATCATAAAATCATTTGCATGAAAATCTAACAACCTAAACAAAAAATGTGATAATGCAATTATATAAGTTTCTAACAATTATGAAATTAGGCAAAAGAAATTTAAATAAATTCTCATTTCTTCCCATATCTTATCATTTTCCATTCCTTAGCAGGAATATAATTACCATCACATATCTTATGGCAATTTACATACCTCAAGTCCCACTTGAGTTAGAAAGGATATATTCATATACATATAACGTTTCTAAGACCGCCCCTCCGACTTTCCCCACTGGGCGCGCCCCTAAATGACTATCATCTTTCGGGGCCTATCTATACAAGACAACCTGGGCATCTAACGCACGTCGGGAAGTGGCCATATGCCTGCGAGTGAGTCATAACCACACCGAAAATTACCTCACTAGCGCAGAAAAACATACACAAAACCCGCATATGGCCGAGGACTATAGTCGGCCTGCATTCAATAGTCAGGGGACATCACCTCATGCGCGAGCTTCCCTTATGATAGCATTTAGAGAGGTGTGTTTAAGTAATTTAGCAATTACCAATTTATCCCATTTTCATTATCATGAATCTCATGTGTTTCATTTTACTTGAAACATTTATCTTTGAATATTTCTTATTCAATTTCATCATATCATTAGGTCCCAAATTATTTTCTAAACCATTTCTCGAATTCTCATAAGACCCAAGGTTTTATATCCCACCAAAGGGCTTCTAACATCTCCCCATATGGGCTTAGAACTCTAACTTTAACTAATTTCCCAAAAGAGAAGTGATACCTAAGCATCACTTCAAGTACCCCTGAATTAACCCCAAGTGATCCCATTCAACTATAGGGTAACGACCAAACTCGACTAAAACTATAAGTTTACTTCATGCAAGAAGGACCCTATTCCCTATGTAAAAGAAAAACCTAGGAAATAAAAATAAAGTTTAAGAGTGAAAAACAGGGGACCGGTCGACCGGTACTAAGGCCGCGGTCGACCGCGTCTCAAATCTTTTTCCTTCGCAGGAAAGTAGAAAGTCCAGGAAAAGGGGGCCGGTCGACTGGTCACGGACCGCGGTCGACCGCACGCCAAAATCAGGCCTTAGTGAGAAAGCAGTGTGCCCTACCCCGAAGGCCCGGTCGACCGGTCCTGGACACGCGGTCGACCGGTCATAGCAGACCCAAAAACCCTTCCTCTTCAACAACAAGTCTCCACACCATATTTTGCTACCAAAAGATTTTAAATGCTTCCAACACCCAAAATCTACACCAATAACAATTTAAAGCAACCTCCAAGGAGTTAAAACCCCTAAATCCACTAAAAAGCCCTAATATCCATAAACCATACATAACCATAACTATCAATGCAAATTACTCTACTTAAATCATACACTAGCAAGTAGAAAACTTGCCTCAAGGTTGTAACTTCAGATTTGGTGAGGATTGTAGGCAAGATCAACACCCAAGCTTCAATCTCTCTTTCTCTCCTTAGGTTTCTTCTTCTTCTCTCTAGGTTTACCAATTTAATTAAAGGAATAGTAACTTAGTTCAAGACATAAATCGTGGCTTAGGCTTAAAATTCCAGCTTAAGTGATTAATATGTGGTAAAATAATACGCATCTACTCATATAAACTACAACTAGTCAAAAGTGCCCGGAAACTAGAAATACAATATGGCACACAATTTGACTATCTCAAACCTCCCGGAACTAATGGAACCCTCCAAATTATCATTTGGAGATTTTATAATTCAGTTTAGGTTCCGATTTCATTTTAAGCCCAATGTCATTTTAAATTCTTAGGACATAATAAAACATAACATAGCAAAATTCACCTCTACATACGGTAAATATGCAACATCATAGTAGATATTAACTTATCTTTCTTAAATTAATACCTACTCCACAAATCAACATCTTTATCTAATCACTATAATTAGCAGATTAAATATAAAATAGAATCTCAAAAGCGAGGGTTGTTACATACTTCCACCCTTATGAGAATTTTGTCCCCAAAATTCAAGCGTACCTCGTATAAAGAGATGCAGATATTTCTCCCGCATGTCATTCTCACACTCCCACATAGATTCCTTGGCATTATGGTGACTCCATTGAACCCGCACCAAGGGCAAGACGGGAGACCTCAATCTACGCTCCCCGTGCTCTAATATAGCAATCGGTTGTTCTTCATATGAAACATCGGGTTGCAAATCAATATCCTCGAAAGGAATCTGCCAAAGTGCACCTTCACACCTCCTATACTTCTTTAGGGAGGAAACATGGAATATATCATGAATTTGTTGCAATGGTTCCGGTAAAGCAAGTTGATATGCCACAGGACCCACCTTTGCAATAACTGGAAATGGTCCAACAAAGCGCGGCGCAAGTTTCCCCTTTTTACCGAAACGCTTTATCCCTTTCATGGGCGACACTCTAACCAAAACTTGGTCCCCAATCTCCAATTCCATGTGTCGACGACCCGCATCGGCATAGCTCTTTTGAAGATCTTGGGCTATCCGAATGCGATTCCGAATCAACTCAATCTTCGAGGAAGTATCTTGGATCATTTCTGGCCCAAGAAATTTATTATCACCCACTTCCAACCAACAAGCGGGTGATCTACACGGCCTTCCATACAAAGCCTCATAAGGTGCCATTCCAATTGTGAATTGGTAAGAGTTGTTATAAGCAAACTCAACCAATGGGAGATATTGTTCCCAGCCACCTTTGAGGTCAAGCATACACATGCGAAGCATATCCTCCAACATTTGATTTACCCCTTCAGTTTGGCCTTCTGTTTGAGGATGGTATGAAGTGATTAACCTCAATCCGGTCCCCATCGCTTCTTGGAAACTCCTCCAAAAGTGGGAAACGAAAATTTTGTCTCTGTCGGAGACTATATTCAAAGGCACCCCATGGAGTCTCACCACCTCCTCGATGAATAAGCGAGCATACCGAGCAGCGTCATAATCTGTCCACACAGGTAGGAAGTGTGCCGACTTTGTCAATCGGTCGAAAATTACCCAAATAAAATCACACACGCTTTGTGATCTCGGCAAGCCTGTGATAAAATCCATCGATATACTTTCCCATTTCCACATGGGGATCTCTAACGGTTGCAACAAACCTGTCAGTTTCTGATGATAAATATTGACCAGTTGACAAGTAGTGCATTGGGACACAAATTCCAAAATATCCCTCTTCATACCCGACCACCAATACCGACGGCACATATCCTGATACATTTTGTCCCCACCAAGATGAACCGTAAACCTAGACCCATGAGATTCGGCCATCACTGCCCGCCTCAAATCTCCTTCCTTCGGAACGATGATTCTTCCATGGAAGCGTAACCCACCCTCAGAACTAATCAAGTAGGACTCCGCTCCCTCGGACAGTAATCGACAAATATGGTCTTGACACTCCTTATCCCTTCCTTGATCTTCTACCACCCTTGCCACAATGGTAGGAGTAACAGTCATTACCGACATGAATGCTCTCACCATCGCATCCTCCTAACTGAGTTCCTTCCATTTAGCTTTCCAAACCTCAGCTAATTCTCCATTAGGCTTCCTACTCAAGGCATCTGCTACCACGTTGGCCTTACCCGGATGATAATGAATATCAAATTGATAATCTTTCACGAACTCTAACCATCAGCGCTATCTCATATTCAAGTCCTTTTATGAAAATAAATATTACAGCGATTTGTGGTCCGTGAAAAGACTAAACTTCTCTCCCAAGAGATAATGCCTCCATATTTTCAAGGCAAAAACAACTGCGGCTAGTTCTAAGTCATGCACCGGATAGTTTCTTTCATGGGGCTTCAACTTACGGGAAGCATAAGCGATAGCCCGTCTCTCTTGCTGAAGTAAACCTCCCAATCCTTGAAGATATGCATCGGTGAAGACTAGATGTTCCAATCCTGGTTTTGGCAATGCAAGGACCGGAGCCGAAGCCAATCTATCTTTAAGTTCATCAAATGCAGCTTGGCAGGAATCATCCCAAATAAAGCTCACCCCTTTCCGGGTCAAGTTGGTCAAAGGGCTACCAATCTTAGAGAAACCCTTGATGAACCGACGGTAATAACCTGCCAATCCCAGAAAACTACGAACTTCGGTAGGTGTCGTGGGTTGACCCCACTCCCTCACCGCAGCTACCTTGCCTGGATCCACTGATACACCCTGGGATGTGACCACATGACCCAAAAATTGTACTTCCTCTAACCAAAAGCCACACTTCGCGAACTTGGCATATAGTTGATGGTCTCGTAGTCTCTGTAGGACCAACCGCAAATGCATAGCATGATCCGACTCCATTCGAGAATAAACTAAAATGTCATCGATGAACACAATAACAAATTGGTCCAGGAAATCCCGAAATACCCTATTCATGAAATCCATAAATACAGTAGGGGCATTGGTTAGTCCAAAGGGCATAACCAAAAATTCATAGGATCTGTACCTCGTAAGAAAAGCAGTCTTGGATACGTCCTCCTCTCGTATCCTCAATTGATGATACCCCGTCCTCAAATCGATTTTAGAGAAGTACATCGTTCCTCGAAGTTGATCAAATAAGTCATCGATACGAGGTAAAGGGTATTTGTTCTGGATGGTGACCTTATTCAATTCTCTATAGTCCACACATAACCGGAGAGAAGCATCTCTTTTCTTAACAAACAACACTGGAGCACCCCATGGCGATGTGCTACGCCTTATAAATCCCTGCTCCAACAACTTTCAAATTTGATCTCTTAGCTCCCTCATTTCAATAGGAGCCATTCGGTATGGAGCCCTCGCAATAGGCCTCATTCCCGGCGCTAAATCAATCACAAATTCAATCTCTCGGCTAGGAGGTAAACCCGGTATCTCTCAGAAAACATCCTCAAAGTCTTTCACAACTGGAATGGAATCCAAGGGAACGACTACATCCCTAGAAGTCTCCTCGGAAATGCAATACAAATAAGTACAAGTATTCCCCTCTAAACGAGGTAAAACTACCAGGAACATTTCTTGTCCCGGCACGGCGAAAACTATACTCTTCCCATAGCAATTTACAATAGCATGATATTTCATCAGCCAATCCATACCCAAAATCACGTCATACCCCACCATATCCAGGACGAGTAAATCGGCCTCAGAACATAAATTATCGAGAGAGATTTATATATTTTTACAAACAAAGAAGATGAGTGAACCGTCACCCATAGAGGACTCCACACTAGTAAAAGTTCTTTCAACAGATTTAATCAACTCAGTGGTCTGAGCAAAGCTCCTAGAAATAAACGAATGTGTTGCACCGGTATCAAATAAAGCACGATCCATATGTCCCTGAATAAGGAACTTACCCTCAATGGCTGGTGGTGCAGGCGGAGCTGGAGGAAGCATAGCATCCTGAATATGGTAGACCCTACCATATTGTAACTGACCCTGTTGTGGAGGAGCAACTGGGTTAGGCAACTGTGGAGGGAATAGAACGTACGGCTGCTGTGGAGCTCGAGGAAACTGTCCCCCAATCAACTGAGGACATTCCTTCTTATAGTGACCCGCTTCCCCGCATTGGAAACACCGACCTATCATATTCTCAACATTTCGACCACGATTGTTTCTAAACTGATTTACACCCTGGCCCTGCTGGCCTCTGCCTCCCTGACCACCACGGCCAGCTTGCTGTTGTGGGGCACCCTGACCTTGCCTATAATTTTGGTTCCCCGAATTAAACCCACCAGAACGCTGCCCCTTAGACAAGTCCCCCTGTTGGGGATCCCTTTCTTTATGTTTACTGCCCGAAGGTTAGTAAGAGGGAAAGACTCCTCCTCCAATCCCACCACCTCCCGGCCTTCCTCCTTGCCCCACTACAAAGGTCTTCTTACCGCTTTGCAAAAAGAGTCTATGCTCTTGGCAATGTAATAGAGCTGCATTCATCACTTCCCCAAAAGTTTGTAAAGCAGGATTACCCAGCAAGTGTTACCGGATCCTCCAGTTCAGCCCTCTCAAAAACTTTGAAACTTTCTTTTCTTCGGGAGTCACTTCATCCGGTACGAAGCTTGCTAACCGGGTGAATTCCTCCTCATATTCCGCTACTGACCTCTTCCCTTTTACAAGGTCCTACAATATCCTTATCATCTCCCCTTAAATTGCGGGAGGAAAGTACTTACGATCAAATAAAAACCAGAATTCAGAGATCGACATTGAATCCCTTTGTTCTGGCGTAGTCACGGACTCCCACCAGTGCAATGCGGCACCAACCAATTTAAAAGTAGCAAGGACTTGTTTCCTGTCCTCACCACACTCCACCATACGTAGATGGCGTTGAATATCCTTCTTCCATTGATTCTCTTTTATAACATCCGAGCTCCCGTCAAATTTCGGGGGCTGACCCTTCAGAAAAGATTCCCTAGCTCTCTCCCACGAAGAAGGTCCAGTAGGAACTTGGGCATCTGGCGCTCTCTGCTGAGCCTGTGGCGCTTGTTGGGCCACTGCTGTCATGGCCGCATTAACGGCTTGAGCCACTATATTCGCCACATCCGCGGCATTAAATGTTCCTTGTGACGGCGGAGGAGGACCGACATCCTCATCTAAGATCCTATTGCATCTGGTCGGGTGACTTCTTTTAGGTGGCATCTGAGATAGAGAACAATAGAGTTAGAATTTCACTTAAGACAATCTATATTTGTAGAAGGTCGCAAGCATAAACGACAAGCAGTCCTAACATTAGGCTCTATGTCAAAGAACGCTACGGTAGAATGTGACAAGTCCACAAGATCTAAAAGACTCTAGAACCTGATGCTCTAATACCATCTGTGACAACCCGCTCTCTGAAATAAGGGGTGGCCAGCCCGATACCTCGACATAACGGAATCATAAATGCATATCATCCTCAGCATCATAACAATAATTAGGTTTATAGGTAAGCCACTCCATGAATCAGAAAGCAGGTTGTCAAAATTTTGATTTAATAAAGATTTAAGGAATAAATTAAACAACCCAAATCTGACAAAAGTGGAATTTCCATGGAACATATAGATAATTAAACAAAATAATATTCAATAAAAGAACCGAATAATCTGTCGGTCCACAGTTACATCGCAGTGTTTCAACAAACTAATATATGCTACATACTACATCCATTAACAATTACAAAATATGGGCCACTAGACCGAATGTAAGACCCGATCATAACTAGATTCCAAAAAGGAGGGCGTCTAACAGCATCCTGTAATAATCCGCAAGGTCATACAGCTCGTCACAAGCATAAGAATGGAAATTCATAACGGGCGCCCTTACAGAGGAGCACCTGAGCGGATACCACAATATGCACAACATAGAAAGATGAACGGGTCAGGGCCCGATTTATATATGATTCCCAGAAGAGTAAGAAACATGATAGATATGGACAATGAATCATAAAATCATTTTCATGAAAATCTAACAACCTAGACATAAAATGTGATAATGCAATTATATAAGTTTCTAACAATTATGAAATTAGGCAAAAGAAATTTAAATAAATTCTCATTTCTTCCCAAATCTTATCATCTTCCATTCCTTAACAGGAATATAATTACCATCACATATCTTATGGCAATTTACATACCTCAAGTCCCACTTGAGTTAGAAAGGTTATATTCATATACATATAAAGTTTCTAAGACCGCCCCTCCGAGTTTCCCCACTGGGCGCGCCCCTAAATGACTATCATCTTCCAGGGCCTATCTATACAAGACAACCTGGGCACCTAACGCACGTCGGGAAGTGGCCATATGCCTGCGAGTGAGTCATAACCACACCGGAAATTACCTCACTAGCGCAGAAAAATATACACAAAACCCGCATATGGCCGAGGACTATAGTCAGCCTGCATTCAATAGTCAGGGGACATCACCTCATGCACGAGCTTCCCTTATGATAGCATTTAGAGAGGTGTGTTTAAGTAATTTAGCAATTACCAATTTATCCCATTTTCATTATCATGAATCTCATGTGTTTCATTTTACATGAAACATTTATCTTTGAATATTTCTTATTCAATTTCATCATTTCAGTAGGTCCCAAAGTATTTTCTAAACCATTTCTCGAATTCTCATAAGACCCAAGGTTTTATATCCCACCAAAGGGCTTCTAACATCTCCCCATATGGGCTTAGAACTCTAACTTTAACTAATTTCCCAAAAGAGAAGTGATACCTAAGCATCACTTCAAGTACCCCTGAATTAACCCCAAGTGATTCCATTCAACTATAGGGTAACGACCAAACTCGACTAAAACTCTAAGTTTACTTCATGCAAGAAGGACCCTATTCCCTATGTAAAAGAAAAACCTAGGAAATAAAAATAAAGTTTAAGAGTGAAAAACAGGGGACCGGTCGACCGGTACTAAGGTCGCGGTCGACCGCGTCTCAAATCTTTTGCCTTCGTAAGAAAGCAGAAAGTCCAGGAAAAGGGGGTCGGTCGACCGGTCACGGACCGCGATCGACCGCACGCCAAAATTAGGCCTTAGTGAGAAAGCAGTGTGCCCTCCCCTAAAGGCCCGGTCGACCGGTCCTGGACACGCGGTCGACCGGTCATAGCAGACCCAAAAACCCTTCCTCTTCAACAACAAGTCTCCACACCATATTTTGCTACCAAAAGATTTTAAATGCTTCCAACACCCAAAATCTACACCAAAAACAATTTAAAGCAACCTCCAAGGAGTTAAAACCCCTAAATCCACTAAAAAGCCCTAATATCCATAAAATATACATAACCATAACTATCAATGCAAATTACTCTACTTAAATCATACACTAGCAAGTAGAAAACTTGCCTCAAGATTGTAACTTCAGATTTGGTGAGGATTGTAGGCAAGATCAACCCCCAAGCTTCAATCTCTCTTTCTCTCCTTAGGTTTCTTCTTCTTCTCTCTAGGTTTACCAATTTAATTAAAGGAATAGTAACTTAGTTGAAGACATAAATCGTGGCTTAGGCTTAAAATTCCAGCTTAAGTGATTAATATGCGGTAAAATAATACGCATCTACTCATATAAACTACAACTAGTCAAAAGTGCTCGGAACTAGAAATACAATATGGCACACAATTTGACTATCTCAAACCTCCCGGAACTAATGGCACCCTCCAAATTATCATTTGGAGATTTTATAATTCAGTTTAGGTTCCGATTTCATTTTAAGCCCAATGTCATTTTAAATTCTTAGGACATAATAAAACATAACATAGCAAAATTCACCTCTACATACGGTAAATACGCAACATCATAGTAGATATTAACTTATCTTTCTTAAATTAATACCTACTCCACAAATCAACATCTTTATCTAATCACTATAATTAGCAGATTAAATATAAAATAGAATCTCAAAAGCGAGGGTTGTTACATGAGAATGGTGTAATCCCATAACAGTTAAGTGGAAAAGATGAGACCTGTAAAAGAGAAACGATTTAGCTCCTTAGCCGAATCGATTCGGTTCATGACCGAATCAATTCGGCTACCTAGATTTTGATAGTTTCCCCCCTTTTTGTTTATAACTCAAGGGAAATGATCAAATTAGCCTTTAAGATAAATTATGAATATAAAAAGAGTTATTTTAAAATTGATTGGGCGGTAGCAGGCATGTCCGGGATGGGGATCGAAAATCGACATGAAAGGGGTGAAATGGGAAGCCAGAAATGATATTCATTTGTTGTGCCTACTGCCCCCCAGGGATAGGCATAACAACGAATGAACGAATAAGGGTAAGAGGATGGGGGCCACTCGGATCATATTCAAGGACTAGTGCGAAGGAGATGGATCGGTCAAGAGATTGGATCCAGGTCATTGCTCTACTCATCCATACTCCTTGATGGATGGATGGATGGATGGATGGATGGATGGATGGATGGATGGGAAAAAGACTACTTAAGGTCAGCCAATGGGCGCGGGTTTTGGACAAGGAGATGGATGGATTGATATTTTCACGTTAGCATGGGAAGATATAAGAGGTAGGGTTGGGCTAGTTGGTGCTAGCAGCCAGGAGAGATAAAAAGATGGTCGAAAGGCCCCATAAATAAAAGCATCCATGGGCGAGAACTAGAACCTGGCCGGAAGAAGCAATACTTTACAACCATCAAAAGAGGGGTAGAATTTAGGGGGTAAAATCATAAAGAAAAAACTCCGAACTGTTATATCATAATCATAATAGGGTTTAAGGAAATAAAAGAAAAAGGTCAAGATCAGCGGTAGCGTTAGAGCCTAACTAAGTAATCGGTGCTATAAAGTAAGTCATCGACGAGAGAGCGAGGATAAATCATAATACATAACTATCTGGACTATTCTATAAGAATCATCGATTACGATTCATTCACTTACAGCTGAGGAAAGGATTAGCGGTAGCATCAGAGCCTTTCATTGCTCATCTTGGGGGACTTTGACTTGTACCTCATAACATAAAACTTAGGGATGAGCACCTCTTATGTGAATGAGAGTGTGCCTGGTCATTTCGATGTGTAGGTATATTCATAGCCCAAAGTCCTAGATCTATAATCGCCTCCAATTATGTGTGAATTGTATATTGTGGTTCGAAAGTGATTCTGCGCGTGATGTACCGGGACTTGATAGAAGAGTAAGCATGAACCATAGGTCTTAGCCTATGGGTGTCGTATTAGTATATATATAAATAAAGTGATGAATATATATATATATATATATATATAGGTATGTACTTGTGATTTATCTTACTGTGTGTGCTTAGTAGATAGGAAAGATAGTGACGTCTAAAATAACCTAAGAGAGTGGAAACTTAACATCTATTTGGTGAACCCGAAATTAATTTAAATGATATGAGAAGGTAAATCAATAACGAGTTATATGGGTGATACGAGTGGGTGCTATGAGTAAGTAGGTGTAGTAAAATAAGGGACTGTAACTAGTTAGACGGGGTATCATAGCTATGATGGGTTCGTAGAATATGTTAGACATGCACAATAGTTGAGGGGTGAGGAATTGAAGTGAGAGGGGGTGAAACTAACATGTATGTAATATCTTCTAATTTTTCATTTTAAAGACTTACAATTATTTTTTAATTGTTTTACTCGGACTTTGACCAATCTATTTTTTAAAAACTATTTTAGGTGCCCATTCACAGGGATGCCCAACTTAGGGGTTCATTTTCATTTGACGTGCTGCAGTTGCTGTGGACGATTGCAGGACTTCGGTAGTAAATGCGTCTATTTCTTTCAGATCTGATACGTAATTTTATTTATCTCAATCGGGCATGTCGCCCATCTTCTACTAGTAGTTATTTCCAGAGACATTGTAATTTATTAATTTTCAGTTGTCGGATTCAGTTTTAGATATGGATTATTGTAATGGAGTTTTAGGCTCGAGTGTTTATCTCAGTTATATTTTATTTGATTTAGTTATTTCATTTTTTATGTTATTGGTTAATTGGAATGGTGAATGTGATTTATTTCTTCATTACAGATCATTGCATGTTAATTTAAAAGATTAAAATTTTGCACCATCTTAATTGATTAATGTAGGTGATTAGTAATTAACAGTTTTTGACAAAGATGTTAAGAATGAACCAACTGGATATTTTGACTTCCTAAATGACTACCAATTCGTAGATCGCATTCGTATTATGATAATGAATGATTGGCCGGAGTATTTATCCAGAAGTGGTGCTCGATGAGAGAATTTTGAATGAGTGGTATGACTTTGAGTATACGGTATAAGCTCACTTCCATAAGTCAGATTCGAATGCCTATGGGTGAATTTCCTCTAGATGGTTGCTTATCCCACTTACTCATGTGTGTCCCTTTTGGTTTTGATAATCGGGAATTGGTATTCTCACCTATGTGGTGACTCAGATTGGTGTCATGTTATGGTACGATGTGGTTGGGCCTGGGAGAGCACGGTGGACCGAATTTGTCAATGCAACTCGATAACTAGGGGCGACCAACTAGGATATTCTTACGATTGCATAAAGTTTCACGTATGGTTGGCTACTCTTTCGACCACTCGAATTGCTCGTAGTATCAGTCCCCTTATATACTAGTGGACTTTGACTGGACAGCTTGGCAGTCAGCGACTCAGGTTGCAAAGAGCGGTATGATAGTTTGAGGGAAAACTTAGCACATGATGTTGCTATTCCACGGTGAGCGGACTGAAGATTAGACTCTAGTGAACACTCAAGGATGAGACGCCTAAAGTAGTGTTAGGTTCATCAAAGTGACGTAGCGGGAGATGTAAACCGGGCATACAGTAATGATTTGATGGGATTATTTCTCCTTGAAGTGAGGGAATAGCTTAATGTAGTTCTCGACAAGATCACGCGAGTTATATAGTTAGAATAGCCTAGAAATTTGTGGAGTAATGGGATGTGCAGTCCGTAGCTAGAATTTACTTTGACGGTATACTACAGCTAGTTATATTATGATTTTCTTGGGTGAACATTATCCACTAGGAAGGGATTTTCCCGTTGAGGTTACGGTGTACCTTAGGTACTAGCATAAGTAGTGCTAAGAATGGTTGGGATTTTTTATAGCGTGAGTAGATACTCGGAATCAATTGTGTAATGTCTTGGTTAACGAGATAGTGAACATCAAAATGTCATGGTTAACAAGATAGTGAGCATCGAACATGTTGGTTATTTGGTGACGTTAGTGTTATGGGTTCCAATGATTTTGCCTTGGAAGATTTTATGACTTAGAATAAAAGTTGGTGGACCCCATGAGTTTGAGGATTGACGGAATGAGAATTTTAGGGACAAAATTTACCAATGAGGGAAGTTTGTAATATCCCGCCCTAGTAAATCGATTAAATTATATATGGATTATATGTGAGGATGAATTAATTATAATTGTAGGAGAATTATGGGCAAAAATTGGAAAAAATAAAAGGAAAAGAAATTAGGGTTGTTCAAACGATAAGAGATGTCGTTCGAACGACAAATGGATGTTGCACAAAGGGTCGTTCAGATGAGGAAGCTTTCATCATTCGAATGTCGTTCAAACAACCTCCTGATAAAAATTAGGCCTGCGAATTTTGCTATTGACGTTTCAATCGTGAATTTCAATTCTCATGTCAGCTCTTGGAGCCCGGCGGTGTAGATTTAAACAGATGGGTTGCAATTGGGGCTTAGGGTCACATAATGTGTATAAAAGAGAGGGGAGTGGGCGGAGAACCACGACCAAAAATCCCATTTTATCGAAGGAGCTCACAACTCTCTCTCATTTTTTTACTATCTTTTGCCATTTTCTTTAAGTGTAGTGTTATACGCTCACAACACAAAACATTTATTTCCCCACTACTAAAATAGAGCTACGAAATATAAAAGAAGGGCTATTGTTGGGGGATTTTTAATGGGTATTGAGGGAGGTAATCTTGGAAGAAGAAGATGAGTTTGATGTTCTTTTTTTGGAGCTTCCATTGGATCTTGTTGGTGGAGTTTTTGTGAATCCTTTTAGGGACACCTTTGGAGGTGGAGGAGTTACCCATCTTCACCACCACTACCACCATCCTTAGAGACTTTTTAGGTGAAAAAGGCTAACTTTGATCCAAGTTTAATGTATAATATAAATTCATCATGTTATTTACATATATTAGATTAAATATATGTAGGAAGGATATTAACTAGCATACTAGTGTTGATTATTAATAATATTAGCATTTGTATGAAATGGGTATCAATAAGGATGATTTAAAATGGGTTATGAAACATGGAAAATTTTCAAAATATATTCATTTTATGAGATAAAATGTGTCATAGTGATGTTCTTAGTGAAAGAGAAATAATGGACATTTTTATGGAATAAAAATATGCGAAAATATAATTTTAGTGTCTTTCTAGTAAAGAGAAATAATAAACATTTTTATGGACTAAAATGTTGGAAATGTAATTTTTGTTAAAAATAAAGAATGGATAATTATTTCAAGGTATTGAAATAGTAAAAGTTGGTGTTTATGAAAATAGCGTATTTTCTAGTAATTTTGATGAATAACATTTTGTGAAATAAAATGTTTGCAAATAATGTGATTTTGTTCGAAAATTACTTTTTGTTGAAATTAAAGAATAAGTAAACATTTCAAGATTTTGGAATATTGGATGATGGTATTTTAAGAAATGGGAATTTCTAAAAATATTGGTGTTAAACATTTTATAAAATAAAATGTTTGGATATAATGATTTACTTGGTAAATATTTGGTGAAAAATATGTTTGTAATATGATATTTGGATTTACAATCCATCTTCTGATGCATATAAACTTGTAGTATTTTGACATAGAATGTAAAAACAAGTTTAAAGAAGATTTTGTTAGGTTTTAACATGAAATAATAAAGGTTGGAATTTTAGTCTTCAAGTGTGTGAAATTGGGACTAAAATATATTATGTGTATGAGATTAAAAGACTACATGCTAAATAAAAAGAAGCGGTAATTTTCTTACAAAAGTAGTCTTGTGTGTAAATGCATTTCTTGAATGAATAAGTAAAGAAATGAGTACTTGGAAAATGTTAATAAAAAGTATTCATTAAGTGCTAATGGATAAACATGGAATGGTTAGGGACTGTAATTTACTAATATTGTGAAATATTAAAACTTATTGAATTAAAGGGAATCGAAGGTGTAAAAGATTACTCCAAGTGTAAAGATGTGTTAAAGGGATTAAAAACACTTAAGAAGATGGTATGAATTATTTATAGTGTTTTGGGGTGAAATTAACACTTGAGAAATGGAGTAAAAGGTGATTTTCCAAAATAAATGGGTAAAATGGTAATTTTATTTAAAGTGAAACATTTTTATGAAATAAAAATGCTGAAAAATGTGTTAGACAAAGTAGTATTAAACGAATATGATTTTGGGAATAAAAATCCAGGTTAAAGTGTAAAGGACATAAAACCGTAAATTTTCAAAATTTAACACAAGAAGGGACGGTAAAGTCCCAGAGTTTGGCTTGGGCCAGGTAAAAAGGATAAGTGTAATAATGTGGATATTTGTCAAATATTAAAACATATTTATAGGAACCTCAATGATACCAAAATAAAGCAAGAAGGGCCTGAAGCCCTAAATCACTGGCTAGAGCATATGGTGCGTATAGCCGACGGTGTGGATCCCGTCAAAGTATGTGGTATAGGAAGATTCTGAGAAAAGATAAAAGAATCTTGGAACATGTCAACAAAATGGGTTGTGTGGTAAAATTTATAAATACAACCTAACTTTAATGAATATAATAAATATTTTGGTAAATATGAAATGGACAAGTAAATGCATAAATCTATTAATGTCCATAAATGAATGAAAAATGATTAAAGGAATTAGATAAATGGGTTGTTAAACAACCTAAATGGTTAAATTTAGGTAAAGTGATATGTTTGGATAAAATGAACATAATGGTTTGAAGTGTTAAACCAAGTGTGTTAAATAAAGTGAGAAATGCTAAGTATGAATAAAGGAAATTTTTACAAGATTAAGGTAAATTAATCTGGATAAGTAAGGTTTTGAAAGTAGAATGGTTAATGCATTGGAATATGTATTTTTCAAAGGTATATATATGTAGATATGTGCAGATTCTCGCATGCATATGGTTGTAGCATGTGAGTATTCCTTTATGTCGTTCGTTTCTATACTGTGTGTATAAATCCCACTGGTAATGAGCTCATACCCTCGCTTTGTTCCAACAGGTTGGAGGAGCAGTTTCATATTTTGAGGGTGTTATATAGGTAAGTATAATTTATTTATGTCTACGTTAGTAGCTCTGTTTACTTGGACTTTGGGTAACTCATCATGTAGTTTATCTTGAAGCTAAATTTGCATGCTAAACAAGTGAAACATCAATTAAAATAAAATTGGACTAGCAACATTATATAGGGTTATTCCATTGCACTTCACACCTAATGCTAGGGTCGGACCGGGTTGACTATGGGTAACCCGTAAATCTGGGTTGGGGCTTTACAGTATGTATGTATGTGTATGTGATAAAGAGTGAATAATGTGTGGACATGAATACGTGACTAAGTGAGAAAGTGGGTACAAATATAATATGTGTGACTATATGAAAAAGTGTGTCAATATGAATAAGTACGACTAGGTGACAAGAGTTAAATAAATAAAAATATGTGTGATTATATGAAAAAAGTGTGTGAAAACATGGATATGCATGAATATACAAGTATGTGCATACTTAAGTAAGTGTGAGTAAGTAAAACCTGTGTAAAAATGAATATGTGAAGCTAAGTGAAAGGGTATGGGTAAATGTGAATAAAAAGTGAGATAAATGTGAACGTATGTGTAAGCATAATATGTGTACAAACATGTGTGTGGAACAAGAATCGACATATCACCATGAAGGAGGTATACACACATATTTCTGATGAGATAAAATATGAGCTAATTTCTTATTATTGTAAACTCGTCATGGATAAATGAACCTAAATAAATGAGTAACTTATGGAAAGAATAAAAAAATCATAAAAAAATTATATAACCATGTGAAAGGACTTCCATAAACCACGTTATGACTATGAGCGAGCGAGTAAGAGTAAATTGTAATAACCCGTAATTTTATTGATTTTTATTTAAGGGATTAATTGAATTAAATGAGAATTAATTGGGAATTAATCCGGATATAAATACTAGCGAGATGTGAGTTGGTATTTTATTATGAGGTTAAAATTGAAAATTTCATGAGTATTGAAAATATTAAAGTTGTCGCGAGGCTGAAATACGACAAATTGGAAACTTAAGTTGGGACGCGCGTGTCTGTCACGTCAGGAATGAAATTATTTAAATTAAAAAGTGAATTATATTTTTATCAACCGAATGGTCATTTTGAGTGCGCCAACGTGTCCGGAAGGGTTGAGATAGTCAGAAAATACTAGCCATGGGTTTACTTTGGGTCTCGAGGAATTTTTAGGCCAAACCGGCAACCTATAAGGGTATTTTGGTAATTTTAAAAATTAAGGAATTAAGACCCACGAATTTTAGTGTTAATTTAGATATTTTAAAAGAGCCTCTAAGTCCATTATCAGCCAAAAAAGGGAGAGAGTGGGCTACGGTAGTTTTTGAGAAAAGTTAGAAAGAGGGAAAAAGGGTTTCTAAATAATAAACCTCCAGCCACCATCAAAATCCTTGGGAGAATTCTGTAGAGAAAGGGGAAAAATCAGCCTTCATTCACCAACATCAATTCAGAAGAACAAATCTAAGGCAAGTGTTTTGATATCGTTAATTTGCAATGAATATTTCCTCCATGTGTAGTGTAGAAAACTGTTTATGTCTTGGAAATTTTGATGAAGAACACCCAAAGAGAATTATTGTGAAACTTGTGGTTTTGGGTAGGAATTTGCATGTAGAATGAGTATGGACGAATTCAATATACAAAACCTAACTTTTGATGATCTGAAAATGGATTAATAAGGAGTCTTTAATTGCATTTAAACTCTAGGATCATGTTCATAAGGTTTGGAGTGAAAAATTGGGAATTTATGTAAATTGCATGTTGATTTGGAGTATTTGAACCCAATAATATGTTAGGAAGCGACTTAGGAGGACTTAGATTAGTTTATTAACAATAAAACTTAATTGGGGTGATCTTAGAATGGGTTTTTGAAAAGAGGAATTGAAGAAAAACGAGTTGAGGATTTTCTAGGCGTATTCTGCCATCTCGTTAGAAGACCTGCCCAGGTCGTTCGAATGACCTCATTCGAACAAGTTTCTAACGAGATGACAGTATCCCTTTTAACGAGTTGGTAGTTCATTTGAAGCCTTTCGTTCGAACGAGACTTCTAATGAGTTGACAGAATGGATTTTTAAGCCTGATTTTTATTTCAAATGTCCCGTAGACTTATTTAATGGAGTAATAACCTTCCCTTATTGACTAGTGGGTATATTTGGGAGATTGGAGTATGTTGAGGAGTAAAACTTAGAATCTTGCAGTAAACTGGATGACCTTTATGGATTAGAAAACGAGTACCTAATTACGACGTGAGAAGAGTTGGCAACTTTAATGTATATAAATCGAGGATTTATAATCATATAACATTAAATGATGGTATAAGAACGAGAAGTATACCTCTATTAATATTATGAGATATCTAAGATGTGCAAATGCTTAGTATATGTGGTAATCTGTGTATAACATACCTACCATACTTGCTATCATGGGAGGTCAGCATTCGATCAGGGCCATCTAATCTTTGTGTGCCTACGGGGGGATTTAGATTGGTACCTCGAGGACATAGGTCAGAGAAGGACTAATTGAGAAGTTAATAAGTCTGCTGATCATGGGAGTGTAGGTATGTGCGTGACCCGTGTGATGTGAACTATGTTCGCCTCCATTATGTGTGATTGTTGTTGTTTGAGAACGATTCCTGAGAGATTCGGAATGCGTGGTCCTTATGTACGTGATGTAATGGGATTGGATAGCAGAGTATGTGTGCACCGCAGCTTAGTCTCGGGGTGCTAGTATTGTATATTGATGATGAGAATAATATACCGTTAATTGAGATTAATTGTCATGTATAAATGTGAGTATAAATAATAGCAATGTTTTGTAAAGATAAAATGGAAGATCTCTAGTAATTAGTATTACTAATATGGGAAACTGTGAAGAAAAGTAAAACTCTCTGTTTAAATGAAGATGCCGAAATTAAATCGTGAATCGTATAGTAATGTTAGATTTTGTATTGGACTAGTTAGATATGGGAATAACTAGAATGGGTACTGGTACGATAGGAGTACACAATTAGTTGAGAGGTGAGAAACTCATGTGAGTTCACACACTATCATGTACTTTATATTCACTGTTTAAGGATATTAAACACTTGCTATTTTTAAACTATTTTCACAATCGGGCTCTAACCCGTTTGCTTTCAAATCTATTTTTGTAAAACCTTTTAAGTGCCCAGCCATAAGGACACCAAGCATAGGAGTTCCATTCCGGTGAGGTACTGTAGCTGCTGTGAAACTTACAGGACCTTGACAGTAGACGCCTCCACTTTCGATCTTGACTCTATATTATCAGATTTTCTCATCTGTTGGGCATGTTGCCCCATTTCTTTTAGAGACACTTTATCTATTCAGTTATTTCAGATTTTGGGTTGTATTTAATTTAGTGATACAGACTTGGTATTTGTTTATTTCAGTATTCGGATTGTTGTGAGGAGTATTCCTCCAGATTCATTATTATATTATGGTTATTCTATTGTGTCTATGTTGTGGTGGTTATGCTAGCATTACATAATCTACTTATTGCATGTTAATCGGATTTAATTAAAATTGGCAACTCACTTTTTAAATATTAAGTGGCTAGTAATTGTTAAAAATGTTTTTCGACAGTGATGCTACGAACTGAACCAACTTGACATTTTGAATTAATTTGAATAAAGGAGTAGTTACCCGGTATTTAATTAGTCTGGGTGTTACATAAATGGACCGCTAAAAAATAACAAGGAAAAAAAGGTTGTCTAAGATGATCTAAAAAGATAAAAATAAACCAAATGGATAAAACGAACTTGAATCCCAAAAAAAAAACTCGGATGTTTACTAATCCTCGTGAGAAAGAATAAAAGTCCATGTATATATAAAAAAAAAGCATGATAGTAGATTCATTTATGATTTAAGGGTGGATGGTAATGTAAATGGATACGAAAACTCTTTTAGTGTGAGAAAACACCAAACATCTATAAATGGGTAAATATGTAATAAACCTTGTTTTTGGAATTTTTAAAATATACTTTAAATTGTACATACTAAAATGAAATGGGGGTTATCATGAATTTCATAATGTAAATAAAAATAATATATATAAATGAAAGGATATTAAGCCAAAGATGAGGTGACTAAGGGTTTAGATGCACAGTTTTACTTTCAAAAGTACAGACGTAGATAGAAGCCCTTTTGAAATAACTTTCAAGTCTGCTAAAAATGTTGCACTAAGATAATGCAGGAGTGTTGAGATTATGGATCATGATATAATGATGTAAGGAATGTAAAAAAATGAGAGAATTCTTAGCGTTTCTAAAAGAAGAAAACTTACTTTGCTTTTTATATCCTTGATTATGAGGTCAGGTAGTCCTTATATAAGAGGATCCTAAGGAGGGAAAAGACTTGGCTACCCTCTAAGAACTAGTTGGATGATAAGAACATGACCTGTCTGTCGGCAGGTGGTCATACTTAATTCACAAGTACTGCCTAATCCTACTTGTAGGGGTGATTCACCATCTTTGTAGGTAGTTCTTGCATACTAAGAGTATATGTTTTCACAAAAATTTAGATTTGGACATCCCATTCACGCATGACATGGAAAGAGAATTTAGAATTCTATGATTTCCATTATGGTCGAACTCTAGGTTTTGTAGTGCTAGGTAATTTCCCTAAACCATGCTTGATGGGTTGAAATGAAGGTCTAGGACAGAGAAAACTATTGAGGGAACCTAAATAGAGAACATGAGTGAGAAAATAAAGTTTATACAATTGTCGTGATATGTTTTGCCGAAGTCCTATATTGAAATATTAAGTGTGTAACATTCTAAAGACCTATTTGACTAAGAATCAAAATAGGTTTTGGCCAATGGAATAAGACAACTTATCAAATTAATGTCACGTGAGTATACATATGATCTTGCAATCTCCCCCATTATCTATTTCATGGAATATACACAAAAAAGTTATTACAAGCAAATGAATAAAATTTATTGTTTATTATATGACTCACCTTATCAAAGACACAAAAGATAAAATTACTTTTGCAAGAATTAAAAAACAAACCATGCTCAAAACAACATTAAAAGAAATATTATACATGTTTTCTTATCACACACTAACAAACAAAACAAACTACCAACTACCAATTTAAAGCCAATAAAAACATAAGTAATGAAATGAAATACAAGATATGATAATATTGATTCATTAAGTCACAAAATTCTAAATCTTATTCCCTTTAGTGAACTCTCCACCACATGTTATAGCGTAGAACTCTCTTCCCCAAAGAAGTACAATGTTAAAATTTCAACCTAACAACACAAAGTTTCTCTTCCTAACATATAGTTATCTCTATTTTTTCCATAATTTTATTATCCCCCTTAATTTAAACATCCGCTATTAGGAAATCTTCTACCCCCTTT
This sequence comes from Sambucus nigra, assembly GCA_949130495.1. Lineage (NCBI taxonomy): Eukaryota > Viridiplantae > Streptophyta > Magnoliopsida > Dipsacales > Adoxaceae > Sambucus > Sambucus nigra. The sequence goes on from OX422215.1 coordinate 126,214,804, forward strand.
TTAGAGATGTCTCCCCCTTTTCCCATGGGATTGGCAAAGACAAAGATAAAGGGATTGATAAAATTAATGTAACAACCCGCTTAAAATAATAACGGGTGGCCAGCCCTATACTACATTACTTCAGGAGTTTCAAATGGTCCAGTCTCAACATAAAATGTCGGTACTATATAATATAGGACTAACTACCCAATATCATATAAGCGAGATGTTAAAATAATTTAAAACATACAACATAACGCAACCCAACACTATGAATAAAGGAAAGAAAGATGCAGGAAAGAACAATGAGAAATGAAATGCTAGAATAAAATGAAATAAATAACTACAACTGAGTATACACAAGGAAGTAAACCCGAATAAGCTGTCGGGTCACAGCAAATACAATGACTGAAATGGAATAAATATAAACATGTATATAAATATCCCTTGGGTACAAACCCGATATACAACATGAATCCTACCTGGATTTTTAAAGAAGTAGGAAGCGACTACATTCTGCATCCCGCAACCGTCCGCACATGTCACGGCTCCCAAGACTCTGGATAGAAAGTCATCCGGCATCCATGCGATAGGACACCTGTAATAGTATATATATATATACAGACAGGAGAGAAAAGTAAACGGGTCAGAGCCTGAGTGTGAAAAATATTTAGCAAGTGTTAACCGTGCATAATAAATATCGGTGCACATATTTCATAATTAAAGTGAAATCGCACTCTCGTGGAACCCCAACTCACCTCTCATCTAAAGGCGCGCACCTATTCGCGTCCTTAATTTTATTAGTTAAATTACCCCAATTTTTATTAAGGACAACCTAACTTAACATAGGCCCCGCCTATTCCCACGAGATTTGCCTTACTACCCTAACCCCAGAACCCACTCTTTCTAAATACACTTAATTCTTTTTACAAACATATATGCCATATTTGGCTTAATGGATTCCGGTTTATTATTTATTTAATTATAATTCTTAAGACGTTACCCGTTTATATTTGGGTTGAAACATATGATTTAATTTCTAATTAAGATGCATACAAAATTATTATTGACAAAACTTCTCTCCAATTTTAACGCTGCGCTGCGTTTCGTGTGTGGGGTGTCTCGAAGAACGAAATCCAAACAAGGAACCACCTCGTTACACTACTCCTTGTCAATGTCGATCCTGGAGATCCATTATGCCACACATAAATATTGACAGAACTTCTCTCTAATTTCAACAATGCACTACGTTTCGTGCGTGGGGTGTCTCGCAAAGCGAAATCCAAACAAGGAACCACCCCGTTACACTACTCCTTGACAATGTCGATCCTAGAGATCCATAATGCCATACATACCATATACTACTACTACTAAATCTTTTAGACTACAATATGAAAACAACTACAAACTCTAATAATATCCTTGGGATGATGTAACCAAAATATTCCTTAAATGCGATACATCAACCCCCATCAATGATCTAGTACACCATAATCATCCAAGATGTACTCCATAAAAGTCCATATCCTTTCATCTATAGGATATATATAAATATACATATATAGGTATTTTATTCTAACCATATATATATATATATATATATATATATATATATATATATATATATATATATATATATATATATATATATATATATATATATCATTATCCATCCAATAGCCAAGTGTACATACTGCATATGATGTACAAGGCCATGCACATAATATACCCGACTATATATATTGCCGATAAACTACATCGTGCTATCATCTTCCCAGTGCCCGGCTCACGTAGTAAAACTGGGGCCACCATGGTGGGACTAAACGACACCCATCTCGTGGTAACTCACACACACGACGTCCCGAGAAGCGGTCATAGCTCCTAACCGGCAATGAGACGAAACATACCCACCACGTCTCATCCCAAAAAAAAAAATATATATATATATATATATGTAATAACACACGGGACGACTATGACCTGGGGAATATCCACACCCTGCTTTTCTAACCAAGATGCTCACCCTCTACGCGCGCAACTTCCCAATGATAGCATGAGCGGGGTATTCTTAACCACATAAGTATATATATCATTCACATGCTCAATATATATACATCCATATGATCCAATCATATAAATAAACCATCACATAAGGTTTAAATATCCATACCATGTATATCCACAACATAAATATATCCATATACTCATATTTATATAGATATATATATACACACATTCACATATCCATATTGTTGATACCAAAATTAATATGCTGATGTGGACGAATAGTATGAAGACACGTGTCGATCTACGTGGCACAATAACAGCGAGGAAGATCATTTACTGAACAACCATGGTTGGTACCGAGCAACGAGAATACACCGAGGAGCTCTATCATGCCGAGGAACTCCATCCGAGGAACTCCATCATCCCGAGATACTCTAAGCACTCCGAGGAACTCTTGATCAACGAGCAACTAAGGCGGTCCGAACTGCACCTCGGTCGTGTCATCAATTATCAGACGGACAACTGTTCAACTATTCATTAGATTCTTGACGCACACGCTGCATTAAATGTATTACCCATTCATATGTATATCATTTAATGTATTGGACCTTTCATGTACAGCCTTGAGGCTATAAATACCTTGTATCAATCCCATTCAAAGGGACCGGAATTTCTTGAGAGAACTTGTAATCAAGAATTCCACAAACACTCAGCAATAACATAACAGTGGACGTAGGCTTTATTCCTAGCCGAACCACTTTAAAAATCTTTGTCTTATTTATTTATCTGTGATTGAAGAATTAGAGTGATCTAGTTTTTTACTTCAACAGATTGGCGCCGTCTGTGGGAAACGACTGTTGTTATCGTTTTTCATAAAAATCATTTATCACCAATGGCAGATAATCCAGAATCCAGTAATCGAAATGCTGGAAATACTGGAAATCTTCCAAATCCATCTGCATCTCCAGATCTGGCCGGAATTATGACGAATCTGGCTCAAGGACAAATCGCCATGCAAGAATCTATGAGGCAACTCCTTCAAACTCTTCAAGGCGGTGTACCTACTCATTCAGGGCAAAGGACTGATCATGGGCAATCACGATCCAGACGTATTGGGTCATATCGCAATGGGGAATCCAATGATTCTTCTTATCAACCTGGGCGAACTTCATCAATACGGGCTACGGATACAGATCAACATATCTCTCTTTCTCCGGAGAGAACTAGCGCTTTAGAAAGATTAAGCAGGGTGTCTCCTTTCAGTCGGTTAGGACCAAGGAGGAACATGAGTCCACCTAGGGCTCCATCAGGAAGTTTTCGACCACCACCAGGTTTGAGAGAAGGATCTGCACAATCACGACCAATTACTCGTCGAGATAAATCTCAGGAAGCTACGTCAGAGCAATCAGTTGCTCGGACTAAGCGGCCCGAGGAAGGGAATGAAGCATGGAAAGGTTCCATTCAACGATTGGAGGATAGACTGGGAGAAATGGCTAAGGCGAGGAACCCCTTACAGAGAACTTTTGTTCAAGGGACACCTTTTGTGCAAGCCATTGTGGATTTCCCTACACCGTCGAAATTCAAAGCACCTGTAGTGACCCCCAAGTACGATGGAAAGACGGATCCCGTACTTCATATAGAACAGTACCAAGCTGCTGCAGATATCTATGCTGTCCCCGACGAGATGAGGTGTAGAGCATTCTCGGGAACTCTTACCGGATCTGCACAAATATGGTACAATAATCTTCCTCGGGGTAAGATTTTAACTTTTGTTCAGTTAGCCGAGCTGTTTATTGGCAATTTTTGTTTTGGGGCAAAGCCGGTAAAGCGAGTAGCACACTTACTAAGTGTTAGACAAAAATCAGGAGAAAGTACTAGAGATTACATAACTCGTTTCAATAACGAGAAGTTGGAAGTCATAGATTATGAAGAAAAGACAGCAATCACTGCTTTGATGAGTGGTTTGCTGCCTAACAAGCTGTACTATACTCTGGCTAAAGATCCGCCTAAAAATATGTCGGAATTGATGGCAAAGGCGGCCAAAATCATGAATGCCGAGGAAGCTATGACTGCGAAGAAAAATATGGATAAAGAAGTTAAAGTGGAGGTCGACAACTCTAAGAAGAAAGATCAGAAAGGTAATGGTGGTGACAAACATCCCAGGAATAACAGGATAAAGTTGGAAGCCCTAAAGAAGTATGATAATTATACTCCATTGAAAATGGGTATTAATCATGTTTTAGAAGAGATCAGGAATAACGAGGAAATTAAATGGCCAGAGAAACTGAAGACAGATCCAGACATGAGGAATAAGACCAAATATTGCGAGTTTCACAAAGATCATGGCCATATGACCAAAAATTGTATAGCCCTTCAGAACGAGATTGAAACACTCATTCGAAGAGGAAAATTATCAAAGTATGTAGATCGCAGAGGTGAGAGGACAAATGAGGACAGAATTAGAAAGAGATCTAGATCTCCTCGTCGTGCAGAGGAGAAAAAGAGGAGGGACCATGAAGAGGATCCAGATGATGACCCCGATCTTCCCAAGAAGCCAAGAAAACCTGAACGAGAGGTATTTTCCATACGTTTTGGATCATTTCATTGTAATGTTATTACAGGGGGAGATGCAGGAGGAGGAGACCTTACTGCAGAAAGAAAAGCTTATCTCGGAGAGGCTCAAGCTTGCTCATATATTCAGCGAATAAACCTGGCCGAGGATGATCGTCCGAGGAAGGTAAACAAAGAGAAGCTAGTAATTGGTTTTTCAAAAAACGACCTGGCAGGTGTTCTTTACCCTCATGATGATCCTTTGGTGATCAAAATGAGAATGAAGGACGTGATCATTTCAAGGGTGTTGGTAGACAATGGTAGTTCGGCAGACATCATGTACTATTCATGCTTTGATAGCCTGAATTTGAAATTATCTCAATTGGAACCTTATCACAGACCCCTTCTGGGTTTTGCTGGCGAGAAAGTTTTTCCACTTGGGACGATCAAGTTGGATATATTCATTAGAACTTGGCCTGTTTGTTGAACAGAAAGAATACGATTCTTTGTGATGGATAAGAATGTGCAATCAGCCTACAACATCATCATGGGAAGAGTTGGATTGAAGAAGTTCGAAGCCGTTCCTTCTACAGTACATCAATGTTTGAAATTCCCAACAAATTTTGGAGTTGGAGTGGTGAAAGGTGATCAAAAAGTAGCTCGGGAATGCTATTATTCGTCGGCCGAGCAAGAAGAACTAGAAGGATCGATGAAAAAGACTACTACTTATCAAGTGGATGAATGTACAGAAATTGAAACTCTTGATCCTAGAGATGAGTCCCAACTTGTGAAAGGGCAAGTGGTAGAATCTACAGAAAATGTTATTCTGGACGACGAACATCCTGAACGAATAACCCAGATAGGTTCATCGTTGGATATGTCAATAAAAGAGGAGTTGATAACTTTCTTGAAGAATAGGAAAAATACTTTTGCTTGGAGTCATGAAGACATGCCAGGAATAGATCCAAACTTCTTATGTCATGAACTCAATGTGAATAAGGAGATTAAACCTGTAAAGCAGAGAAGAAGGGTGTTTAGTCCCGAGAAAAATCAAGCCATACAAGAGGAAGTCGAGAAACTCCAGAAAGCCCAATTCATTGAAGATGTAAAATATCCAGATTGGTTGGCAAATGTGGTAATGGTAAAGAAGAAAAACAACAAATGGAGAATGTGTGTCGATTTCACCGATCTCAATAAGGCATGCCCCAAGGATCATTTTCCATTGCCCAGAATTGATCAACTGGTGGATGCTACCTCGGGACACGAGCTACTCAGCTTCATGGATGCTTACTCTGGCTACAACCAGATCAAAATGAAACCTGAAGACAGGGAAAGTACTTCTTTTATTACCCCTAGGGGAACTTATTGTTATAATGTTATGCCTTTTGGTTTAAAAAATGCAGGTGCAACATATCAGCGGTTGATGAACAAGGTTTTTACCGAACAAATCAGCCGCAACATGGAGGTCTATGTCGATGACATGCTCACTAAAAGCAAGAAAGCTGCTGATCATTTGGTTGACTTGAGTCAAACTTTTGATCAATTGGATAAATACCAAATGAAGCTTAACCCGACGAAGTGCACCTTTGGAGTACGAGAAGGAATGTTCCTCGGATACATCGTCAATCAGCGAGGTATTGAGGCAAATCCAGATAAGATCAAAGCTCTTCTAGGGCTGCGATCTCCGACGACGAAGAAAGAAGTGCAGAGTCTTACCGGACGAGTTGCAGCGCTCAACAGATTTGTATCTCGAGCAACTGATAAATGCATACCATTCTTCAAAACACTTCGAAAAACCTTTGAATGGAATGAGGAATGTGAAAAAGCTTTTCAAGACTTGAAGAAATACTTGGGAGCACCTCCACTGTTGTCCAGACCAATAACAGGAGAAAATTTGTATTTGTATTTGGCAGTATCAGAGAACGCAGTCAGTTCAGCGTCGATCAGATTGGAGAATGGAGTCCAGAAGCCAATTTATTACACAAGTAAGGCTTTCCGAGGTGCAGAAATCAGGTACCCAAAGCTAGAAAAATTGGCATTGGCACTAATTGAAGCAAGTAGAAGAATGAGGCCATATTTCCAAGCCCATACCATCATCGTTTATACTGATATGCCATTGAGACAAGCCCTCCATAAGCCAGAAAAATCAGGGAGACTGATGTACTGGGCAGTAGAACTTGGTGAATATGATATTGTGTATGAGCCCAGATCATCATTCAAGGGGCAAGCTGTAGCAGATTTTATAGCAGAGTTCACATACCCTGATACCCCCGAGGAGCAAAAGGTGCCTGCTGATCTACCTGTGGACGATACAGGATCAACAGAAACATCTGCTGATCTACCTGTGGACGATACAGGATCAACAGAAACATTTGCTGACCTACCTGTGGACGATACAGGATCAGCAGAAATAGGTCCAAACCAGCCAAGGTTGGTAAAAGGACTTGTGGATGTAGAGAAATCATTATATTCAAACTCAGACCAACCACGGTTGGTAAAAGGGTACGAGCAGATGACTGACGAGGAGCGAAAGATACCGGGGGATGATGGAAGAAAACAGCAGATATTTTATCGAGGAACTCTGACAGATAAGAAATTTGAAGACGAGGTACCTACATGGAGATTATATGTAGATGGATCATCCTGCACAGCTGGTTGTGGAGCAGGAATTGTTTTGATCACTCCAGACGAGATTGACATGGAATATGCTTTGCGATTCCAATTCAAAGCCTCTAATAATGAAGCGGAGTATGAGGCCATGATAGCAGGTCTTAGCCTAGCAAAAACTATGGAAGCACAACAAGTGATGGTATTCAGTGATTCTCAATTAATTGTGAATCAGATGATGGGAATATATGCGGTTAAAGGAGACTTAATGATCAAATATCATGCAAAGGTGATGAAATTGTTGACAGAATTTGATGCCATTCAATTGGTGAGAATACCGAGGATGGAGAATGTACAAGCAGACGCACTGGCTCGACTAGCATCAGCTACTCGTACCGAGATGCGAAGAACCATACCGATTGAAGTATTAGAAGGTCGGAGCATAGATGAAGATCTGACAACGAATGTGATTACCCTTGATTTAGGACCATCTTGGATGGATCCAATCAGGAAATATGTTGAAGAGGGCGAATTGCCGGAGGACAAACTCGCTGCCAAGAAACTGAAGTATAAAGCTGCTCGGTATGTATTAACTAATGGTATTTTGTATAGACGAGGAATTATGGCAGGTTTGCAGAGATGTGTACATCCCACCGAGGTGAAAGAATTGATTGAAGAAATCCATGAAGGATCTTGTGGAGCTCATGTAGCAGGTCGAACACTTTTACAAAGAGTGATGACACAGGGATATTACTGGCCGACAATGAGGGCTGATTGTATAGCCTATGCCAAGAAATGTGACAAGTGCCAACGTTTTTCCTCCATCCGACGAACTCCACAAGCATTGCTAACACCAATAACTTCCCCTTGGCCATTTGCCATGTGGGGAATTGATTTGGTTGGACCACTGCCGACCACCCGAGGAAGATTCAAGTATCTCGTAGTTGCAGTGGACTATTTTACTAAGTGGGTGGAAGCTGAGCCTCTTATCAATATGACGTACGAGAAGGTATACCAGTTTGTATGGAAGAATATCATTTGTCGATATGGTCTCCCTCATGCTTTCATCACAGATCATGGAACACAATTTGATAATGAAGAATTTGCTGCCTATTGTCATCAGTCGAACGTTTTGAAGTTTCATTCAGCACCAGGCCATCCCCAAAGCAATGGACAGACTGAAGTGACGAACAGAACATTACTAAATGGGTTGAAAAAGAGGCTAAGTGAAGCTAAAGCAAATTGGATTAATGAGCTCCAATCAGTATTATGGGCCTACCGAACAACTCCCCGAGCAGCAACTGGAGAATCACCATATATGCTAGCATTTGGAAGTGAGGCTGTGATACCGGCCGAGTTGGGTCTCCCAACGCATAGAGTGCTGAATTTCAACTCTCCGATCAGTGACTTGATGAGAAGAATGGATTTGGATATGCTCGAAGAAGTAAGAGAAGAGGCAGCCATTAGGAATGCTTCTTATCAACAACGAACAGCTCTGTTCTACAACAAAAGGGTGAAGAAATGCGATTTGAAGGAGGGTGATTATGTGCTGAAGAAAGTCATTCAGAAACAGAATAAACTGGAAGCAAACTGGCATGGACCTTACCGCGTTACAGAGATTGTTCGACCTGGAACTTACAGAATAGCAACTCTAGAAGGAGAGGAATTCAAGAATGCATGGAATGCTGAACACCTGCGCAAGTATTATCAGTGATGTAAAATGTAAAGTATTTCTTTCATTATGAATAAAATGATGAATAAAATGAGGATGGTTCACCATTTTCTTTCTGTTGAAAGTTTTTCGGGGAATACTAGTGTTGAACACTACACTGCTTGATAACAAGAAGAAGACTGCTCTACGGAGCCATGCTCTACGGAGCCATGCTCTACGGAGCCAAGCTCTACGGAGCAAAAGTTCTATAAGTAGCCAACCTCCTTTGGTTAGGAGGACAAGCTCTACGGAGCGCTCTACGGAGCAAAAGTGCTATAAGTAGCCAACCTCCTTTGGTTAGGAGGACAAGCTCTACGGAGCGCTCTACGGAGCAAAAGTGCTATAAGTAGCCAACCTCCTTTGGTTAGGAGGACAAGCTCTACGGAGCGCTCTACGGAGCAAAAGTGCTATAAGTAGCCAACCTCCTTTGGTTAGGAGGACAAGCTCTACGGAGCGCTCTACGGAGCAAAAGTGCTATAAGTAGCCAACCTCCTTTGGTTAGGAGGACATGCTCCAAGGAGCCAAAAAGTTCGAAAGAACCCTACTACTCCTTTGATTAGGAGGTGTATACCAGCATGATCAACTACGGTTGGTAAGACTTTATATACTCTCGCATTACAGCTTATGTTGGTCGGGAGGTAACATTATTACAAAAAGTTCTTTGAAGAACAAAATATTCCAAAATGTACCAAGTATGGTTGGTCGGGGATAAAAACCCACTAACTGTAGTTGGTCGACGAGGACAAAAGTATTGACCTTAGTTGGTCGGACACATGTTTATATTTGAAAATTGAACCAAGTATGGCTGGTCGGGGATAGAAACCCATCAACTGTGGTTGGTCGACAAACATTATTTATCCACCTTGGTTGGTTGGAAACAATTTTGAATAATTTATGCTTATTATAAATTCTAAGTTGGTTGATGAACCATATAATTTGCAAACAGAAAAATAGCTATTGGCAAAACAGAAAATGAAATTCTTTCATTAAGATAAAAATGTATTACATGTTACATGTATGTGCTAACTATTACATTAAAGATTCCTACTCTATTGGTTTCTTTCCTTTATCCTTTGAGACAGGTTCCTCGCCGGCAGGAGGATCCTCTAGACAAAGAGGAGAATTAATAAAGTTCATGTCCTTCAGCATTCTGACATTCATTATTGTAGGAGTGTCCAACAGGTGCTCAGGACGAGAGACTTCAACTTGAGAATGAAGGTTATAATCACCAAGATATTTAGAGATCAAACTCCGAGGAATGGAACGAGCAGGAATCCATGCCATATCCAATTTATAGGGAGGAACAGGCAAGTCTAGCAATCCAGGAGCATGATAATCCCATAAATAATGACCTCGTTCCAATTTTAATACACCCAGGGCGTTCAACCATCCCTGCTTATAACCTTCGTTGTTAGCATTTTCAATGCGAGCATCCAAATGATAAAGAGCTTCATTATAGCCTGCATTCCAGAACTCCCGAGGCTGTTTATGGAATTAGAAAGTTAATCTATCTACTTGCTCGAGAAAGTTCTTGATAAGAGCATCTTTATTATTCAGAGCAGACTTCATCGCAGCCAGTTGATCCTCTAAAGATAAATTTTTCTTAGACAAATCAGACAGAGCACGATCCTTAACATTCAGTTGGAATGCTTGAGTTTCCAGAGTAGATTGGGTGCGAGATTCTTCAACACTACGGCTAAGAACTCTTGATCGGCTCCGAGAAGCAATTGGAGAATTTTGCTCCTCGACGATTCTTCCTCGTCCTCGAGAACTCCTTCCTCGTCCCCGAGCAGTCACAGGAATAATAGACTTTTTCAAGTCATCCAACTCTTGCCTTAGTTTGGCGTTTTCAACCTCTAGAAACGAAAAACCTTCATCAGTAACTGGTACTAATGCAGTGGAAGAGGAGGCAACGGATTCATATTGAGCCAATCTTTTCTGCAGACTATTATTTTCTTGTTCCAGGATCTCGGCAATTTGTCGGCAGGCTTCAACTTCACCTTTTAGGGTCCTTTCCCTAATGTCATATGCAGCAATGATCTTTTTATGACCTGTATCAGAGGAAAGTTGTTGATATCTATTTTCATATTCCTCGTGTAATGAAGCCATCGATTCATTGTGCTGACCTTGGAGATCCTCTAAGGAACAATGCAGCTCTTCAATCAAGTCATAATAAGCGACATTGTTAGCTACAGCTCGGTCGAGTAAATCTTTCAAGTACCGATAAGCCTCAGTCGCCTGTTCTGAAGCATCATGACCAAGAATGTCAGCAATTTCAGAAGAACTAAGGTCTGTATGACCAGCCCTATAGTATTGGTGACATTGCTGCATCAGCTCGGTATCATGAGAAGAGATTAGTTCCATTCTAGCAACAAACTAAAGACAAGAAAAAGACAACAATCAACAAAGAATCATCAATAACGGCGATGAGTAAAGAAGTATTTTATTAGATCATAAAAGGATTACATTGTTCGATTACAAATGATAAAAGATAGAAATGATACCGAACAACTTCACACCTTTTCCTTGTCTCCCAAGACTTTCTCGGGAGGCTGGGACGAGGAGCTCGGTTGCTCGGTGATAACAACAGCTTGATCGACAGAAATCTTCTCGGCAGGAGGAGGCATAGAAGAAATATCCTCAATGACAGAGGGTTGAGAAGCAGAGATTGGGACATCCACAGCCATGGAAGATTCATCTGAAGCAGGTTCATCTTCTTCTTCTTCCACAATTGGTGGAGGAGGACCAGGGAGATGCCTTTGGAATAGCTCAGAATCGTCTTGGATTTTTAGCTCTTGTAGAGCAGCTACCCAACCATCATAGAAGTATTTCAACTCCCCATATTTGACTTGAGATGTCATAGCAGCAATCCCTTTATCCCATCCTTTCTCCCAACCAGCACTGAAATGTTTCTTGACTACAGCTTTTCTTTTCAACTTCTCCGAGGAGAGTTTGACATCCAATTGTTCTTTCTGGATTTTGATGTCTCGCAAGATAGATAGTTCTTTTTCTGCATTCTTCAGTTGGTCATCGCATTTTTGCTGATTGACCTCTAAGCTTTTCACCTTCTCCTCCAAATTCTTGGAGGTTTCAGCCATCTTCATCTTATCAGCCTCAGCTGCAGCCAATTTTTTCTCCCAGGCAGCTTTCTCCTCGACGTACTGCTGGCGAGATTCTTTCACAGATTGGGCTAAACCCAAGAGGGCATCGTCAACATCGGACGAGGAACTAGAAGCTTTAATAGCTTGATCTTTCTTCACGATGGTATTGAAACAGTTCACCAGCTGAAAGATAAGAAAAACAATAGAGTCAACACAAATACAAGAGTTCAGGAAAAAGAAAAGAAAGACCAAAGGTATGAGAAATTTACTGAAGAAAGATGGCGAGCAGCTAGGGATGTCAGTGTATCCCTAGGAATCTTTTCATCAACCCCGAGAACCTCGGGTATAACTGAGCTCGTTGAAGAGCTCGGAAGAATGATTTTTGAAATACTACTACCACCAGCGGGTAGAGAAGATGCAGTTCCAGCAAGATTAACCGAGGATGATTTCCTCAATCTCTTCAAAGGAGGGTCAGCAGCATCAACCAAGGAAGAAGTCTTGGTCGGAGAGATTGTAATTACATCAGCACTAGCATTTTTCTTGCTCGGGGCCACTGGGGGCTTCTCGGAAAATTTGGAGGAACTGGCATCTACTTTTTTAGTCCCCTCTGGGACATCAATTTTGCTTTTCTGTGCCCCAACAGCAGAAGAAATTTCACCAAATAGAGCAGGAGGAGCTCTTTTCTTGCCCATTTTCTGAGATAGGGGGATATGAGAATCTGAAGATGAACTTTCTGGTGTTGAGGCTGGTTCAACAGGGCGAGCAGTATAAGAGGTTGTGTAGCTCTTATACTGCAGCAAATATGATGCAGACCTAATATGCTCGTCTGCAATTGTCTTGTGCAAATTCCAGATAAGTTTTAAATGCTTGATATTCACTTCCGACTCTTTTGGAGTTTTTCTTTTACTATCAACTGCAAATAAATACATAAATTTCAGTTATACATTTTGTCAAACATGATGAAAACGCAATTTCATAAGTAAAATAAAATGAAAAATAAACCTATCCCATTGCCGTATGGGGGGCATCTGGGACCGTTGTATACTTCATTCCCAGATAAAGGCGCGTGTTGCCAATTTTTTATGACCAACCCATGCTCAAAATAATCTCTATTTGAATCAGGGAGGTTAACTACAAGGGCTCTATTTAAAAACCTAGTTTTTAAATAATAAACATTATCTAAAGTTGCCCATTTATAGCAGTACATGATTTCTGGGATCCCTATACGAGTCCCATGAGTTAGATTTAACTTGTGCACCCCGTTAATTATTCTCCATGAATTGGGGGCTATTTTTGCAGGAACAAGATCAAAATATTGACAAAACTCAAGACATAATGGGTTTGGGGGAAAAGAAAAACCACATTCAGCAATGAAAAGACTGGGGAACCAATGTCCCTCAGCCAATCGAAAGTAATCTAAAGGCTCAGAAAGAACCTCTAGAGTTACCCAAGAAGGAATGGAAAAGTCAGAACGAAATTTCTCAGCAGATTCAACAATATAAACCATATTGAATAAAAGAGATGCAGAAGAAAGGAAGAAGATCTTACAGAAAGAAAGGAGATATGTTGACAACGAACGGAAACAATGATGAACACACAAGAGAGAGGAAGAGAATAGAAAACTTGAATGCAGAAAAATGGAAAGTGTAGACGACGGTATGGTTACCAAAGGAGTTTAAATACTTTGCATTGGGAAGCGGCGAAAGAAATGATTACTAAAAAGAAACTACTGAACTTCCGGCGACTAAAAAGACAAAAGTTGCACGAAGATCGAAGCGCTTATAAAAAAGGCGGAAACTGCGAAATGAGAAGGAAATTTGAATACAATGCTCCTAAAACCCAGGAAGGTCATTTAATATTACCATATACCGAGAAAGAATGTCCCATACTCCTCAAAGTTCGAAATATGAAACATTGGGGGCTTCTGTTGATACCAAAATTAATATGCTGATGTGGACGAATAGTATGAAGACACGTGTCGATCTACGTGGCACAATAACAGCGAGGAAGATCATTTACTGAACAACCATGGTTGGTACCGAGCAACGAGAATACACCGAGGAGCTCTATCATGCCGAGGAACTCCATCCGAGGAACTCCATCATCCCGAGATACTCTAAGCACTCCGAGGAACTCTTGATCAACGAGCAACTAAGGCGGTCTGAACTGCACCTCGGCCGTGTCATCAATTATCAGACGGACAACTGTTCAACTATTCATTAGATTCTTGACGCACACGCTGCATTAAATGTATTACCCATTCATATGTATATCATTTAATGTATTGGACCTTTCATGTACAGCCTTGAGGCTATAAATACCTTGTATCAATCCCATTCAAAGGGACCGGAATTTCTTGAGAGAACTTGTAATCAAGAATTCCACAAACACTCAGCAATAACATAACAGTGGACGTAGGCTTTATTCCTAGCCGAACCACTTTAAAAATCTTTGTCTTATTTATTTATCTGTGATTGAAGAATTAGAGTGATCTAGTTTTTTACATCAACACATATATCTATATATAGATACTAATTCTCGTTCATATCAATAAGAGCTATAAACCTGGCTATAAGTATACTTAATCCTCAATATACAAGTCGTCACCACAATTCATTTAATTTACCTCGATATGTGAATACAATCCCTCACTTGAAGCATATTCAATCATTTTTCCTATGATGAATAGTCTCCCAAAATCATATGTATAAATATATACATATATATTCAACATTTGGGATATCACCCAAGATTTTGTGTAGGTAATAATCACTACACACTCTATATCACCCAAGATTTTGTCGGAACTAGTATTGGAGACATGAAAGTCCTATATATATATATATATATATATATATATACACACACAATTAAGAGTCTATAAACCTCAACTTAGCCCAATGCTATTTCAAGTATTGGAATCCCAATTCGAACTACGGTTCATTTACCCTCATGATTACCCTTAGTCTAACACTTCTAATTTACCTCTTAAATTTACCATTTCTAAGGATAATGCGGCCACTCTCACTCTCATTAGCCCCCAATTATAACTTAATAGAATCCTATCGCTATTAGGATTCAATTTAAATATCGGCCTATAATTTTCCCAACATACCTTCACAACTCTCTTTAAGAGTTCTTAACCTCCCATCATATATATACTTACTTTTGGTCTAATATTAGGATACTCAACCCCATTGAGACTTCTCACTATCTCCATAAACACACACAACTCCTATGCAAACACATATTTTATCCCGGACTATATCGAGAATCCCCATGATCCTAACATGTGAGAAACCCCTAATAAATCTCCACAATTATATATCATACATCATAAGAGAAAGCCCCTAAGAATAAACTCCAAAAGAAAAAGGGGAAGAAAGAACTATAAACATTGGGCTAAAAATAGGGGACTGGTCGACCGCGGGTCCAAATTTTGCCTACGAAGAAATGCAGTAGGCTTTTCCCTAAGGCGCGGTCGACCGGTCCCCTGGGCGCGGTCGACTGGCCATACTAGTTATCTCGGCCGATTTTCCTATTTTCAGCAAACCCTAAATCCTCAAACACCCAAACATCATCAACAAATCCCCAAATCTTTAACCCAACAATATTATTAACTTATAAACTCATCCTACATTCCATCCCAACAATTTATATGTCATTAAACCCATGTACAAACATCAAATTCCCATTTTAGTACCCAAAATTTAGGTTTTGATATTTATACCTAAAATCCATTTCTTTAACCCAAAAATTATGAAATAAAATACACAAATGAATTATTTAGAAAGATTAAACACTTGCCTCGATTTTGTAGAGGTTGGATCGTCCTCGTTGTCGTGTTTGGGCCGGGAATCTCTAAGATTTCTTCCTCTCTCTTTCTTTTCTTCTTCTTTCCTTCTTCCTTTCTCTTTCTCTCTTTCTCTAATTGAGAAGGCTTAATCCGTAAGCCTCTTAAGCCTTAAAACAAAAGTCCCAAATTTTAAATGTTAATACACACTTTAAATGACTCGTTTACTCTAATTCGAGCCAAATTGACTTAAAAATATTCCAGAGCCAAAATAAAATCCAATGACAGTCATTTTGACTATCTCGACCCTTTCGAGATCGATGGTACCCTCAAAATCATCATCCGGAATACTTTGAAACGTTCTCTATATTTGGGCCTAAATTCCCATATTTTAAAATTCTCCAATTTAAGTAAATTTTATTTTCCCAAAAATTTAATTTCTCAGCCTCCAAAAATCGTGGGGTATTACAATGAATCAGTAAAGATATTTGAAAATGAACTACATACGAATTGAGCTTAAGACAAGCAAAAGTATAAATCATTCTATCTGTTAAAATAAGCATAAGTAGAATATTAATAAGGAATATGAATCACATGGTATGAAATATGAAGACATAAATGATCAATAATGAAATGACAAGACAATTATATATATATATATATATATATATATGTGTGTGTGTGTGTGTGTGTGTGTGTGTGTAAAATGTATTTAAGACCAAAATAACTAAACAAATAAATTAAGATTATAATAGGAACTAGTTGAATATAATCAATTATGATTGTTAATCTAAATCCTAATGCACAAATGGGTTTACAAGGAGATGCAAGAATATATATACCAAATAAGAACAACTCGTATACCAATTTGAATAGCTTAAAAAATATAGGCAATATTATTACACTTACAAAATTCGAGTTTATGGCCAATTTTCATAATCAAGAAAAGATTATCTAAAAGGGTAATAAGATAATAAGATAATTAATCAAGAATGTAAGATCATATCTTGTTTATGGAAAAGAAAAAATAAATGAACACCATTGAGAGAAAGATCCAATGTCAAATTCAATTAAGAGTAACAAATAATAAAAAAAAAAGACTCAAAGCATCCAGTATGTGAAATCTCTAACACCCATTTAAAATCATTTATGGCTACCAGTTTTACCCCTCAATAAGCTATTTTTGTTTAAACTTTAGTCTCATATCCTCCGTGTCACCCAACTTTGTATAGATAAAAATCTTTGTGACATCACTTTGTTCAAATTTCTTTTAAATGTGGGGGCTTTCATGCTCAACAAAGACAAGATATTGTATTCTATTAAAAGGTATTATCAAACATTCCAATTATTTTGACTTAACGTCATCTCTTAATATTATATAACTATAATTTAGATTTTAACATCTCCAAATCATGAACCAATGTTACATAATTATGGATATGACCCAAATAAATATATAAATTCATTATATGAACGGTAATTATTTATACAGGTGAGCAAAAACTGTAAATATGAAGAAACAAGAGCAGAAAGAGAATCGTATAAAATTATTTTTGTGTTTCATCATAATTTCCTACATCCATTATAAATAGATATTGATTATCATTATGAATCATAGTAAACCCACCATAATTAGAATGTTTCTCAATATGTCTCTCACTTCTCACTATTTATGAAACGTAAAAGTATCTTAAAGAGTTGCATGGAACACAAGTGAAGTTAATTTAATATTTATTAGTTGGACTATGGTGTAGGGTGCACCCATAGTCACATGACATATCATGGACGCCTCAATCCGTAATTGAGACATACATCGACATTCAAGAGTCCAAAATTGATAAAAATGAAATTGTTCAACTATAGGATGTCATACTCCAAAAACTGATAAAACCCTACATGCATCCTATTATAGTTAATCCGCGATGACATGTGCCCCTTACCATTAACTGCACGGTTGATCAAACCATCAACCACATGATTGATTTATCTGATCCACAACTATAAATATAGGCCCCATCACATTGATAAATGTATCCCAAAATCGGACATTGATTTGACTTTGTAGATTTTTTTAACAGTGAGTATCAAAGAATATCAATTTGTGTCTGAAGCCGCGAGCGAAGTCTCGACTTTCTAAAAAGCAGTTTCCTCTAATAAACATAGTCAAAATCTATGCGTGTCCTATGGAAACGACCCCTTTCTAAATGAAGATATGTCTGACGGTGCCATTTCATAGGGGACACTCCTCAGACAAAAACCCGGCTCGCGCTACAAGGGTAAAAATTCTGCTGAAAATTCGAGTCAATATCATAAATAGAAACTGTGATAAAAAATTGTACATATCTTCCTGAAACAACATATCCCATCCTTAAATAGGGAACTTGGTATGAGTTTTATAACGTTTTTTTTAATCTTGATTTTCTCTAACATATCTATTCGTTGAGCTAAATGACATACTCACGTGTTTAATACTGTTATTCAAAATCGATACAACTAAGTACGACACAAAAACATAATTTTCAAAATCGTTGTCAAAAAGTCTTTGTGAAAAAAGTTACTCTTAATCTTTACTAAAACCAAAATCTAATATGAGAATATTCTTCACCGCTTTTCCAAGTAAACATCCCCATTTAAATGGTGGTACCCCCGAATATGTATTTTCTTGGAATAATTATCAAACACATGTCTTTGATTATGTATTTTTAACATACGAATATATACTCCAAATTATAAAAAAAAATTATATAAAGGATTAGGATACTTAATTACCATAATATTGTATACTTTATACGTGGTATTCCATTGCCTAAACCCATAAATATGCCTCGTTAGTTGGAACTACGTCAGGTTTGATCCAAAGACCTGTTGGATACATAGGCACAATATTGAGTTGCACTCGTTAAACCAAGCCTTATAATACGTATGTTTGCATATTATCTATTCGGGATACTTCCATATATAGTCCAAACTCACTTTATAAGATGAAGCAATCATCTTTATCACTTCAGATCATCAATAGGCCCTAAAATACCTCTAGGATTTTATACATTTCGATAAAGGATACATAAATATTTACCAGTGACTTTTGGCCCACTCCAATCCTAAACTCAACCCCTCCCATTCATTCTTGTTCCTACAAGAAGTAGATTACGTCTAAACATCCCACACTTTATATTTTCAATCCATTATGAAGGATCAATGACACCTACGAGTTAGTGATCAGTCGACATATATGTATGTCTTTATCGAGGTCCATTCCCATTCTAAACCCTGCTAGAGTCAAACTTTTGGTTCATAAATAGCTTCTCCCTCTCTCAAGAAAAGTCCTCACACTTTAAAACACATTAAGTTAGAACCTTTCCATGTAGCTCAACGTAACAGCCAAACTACGTAGGATCTCCAGGATACATAAGTTTGTAGGTGCAATACCAAGTCCTTCCCAATGATCATAACCCTCAATATTATCTCTCTTGATATATTATCCATACAAAGATGCTTTTATCTCTTATTCGTCTCCCAAACCTAAAATGATATATCCAACTATAACAATTCGTGATCATTCATGCACATCTACATAAAAGAAATGAGTATAGATATAAATTAACAACCACATGCATCCCCCTACATATACACTAACGACCACCTGTTACCATAACAGATATTCACACATAATTACTCTCATGTAATCACACTGGTTTAGTGATGTTCTTACACCTATCACAAACACCATATATATATATATATATATATATATATATATATATATATATATATATAGTCATACTCTCCAACATACCTCATTTAACATACCCATTCTTTTAAAATAGTAAAAAAAAATGTATTTTTTAACCAAAATCGGCATGTATGATCAACATAGTGAGGAGATCATCTATAAAAATAATCATAAAAAATCAATCCAAAAGTGGATGAGATGATGGCAAAAATTTGAACGAGCGAAAAATGCTCATATATACCCACTTTTCATTTCACCCATTTCCGAATTGAATTTTTTTTTGATTATTTTGTAGATGATCTCCTCACTATGTAGATCGTATATACCGAGTTTGGTTAAAAAAAATACTTTTTTTTACTATTTTGAAAAATGGGTATGATGCTACAAGGTATGATGGAGAGTCTGACTGTATGTATGTGTGTGTGTGTGTGTGTGTGTGTATTTTAAGAGATTCACAAACTAAGGCCTATCAATATGTTCTCAAATAAGTAATCGCAAATGTAAAATGTAATGATAAATATATAGATAAGTAAGCAATAAGAACAAGTGGTGTGCGTAATAACTTCCCCACTTGTAACCTGATTCTCGAATTTACTCCAAGAATCTATGGATCATTCGGAGGCCTTAAACCGCCTTTGGATTAGCCCCAAAGGGCTAAACTGGATCATTTTATTTATTTTATATAAAATAGACTGGAGACTCTAAACAATAGATAACCTATCTCATGAAGAACATAGTTTAGGACTAAATAGAGGCATGAAGCAAAATGGAGTATAGTGCCGAACAACTTCTAGGGGAATGATCACAATAAGTCCGTCCTCATAAAGAAATGCAGACTAAGAGACAAGAACTCTCACATCCTTGTAGGCATCATTCTAACACACAACATGTATACTGGTGCACGATGCATCTCCTGTGCATAAGATA
This sequence comes from Sambucus nigra, assembly GCA_949130495.1. Lineage (NCBI taxonomy): Eukaryota > Viridiplantae > Streptophyta > Magnoliopsida > Dipsacales > Adoxaceae > Sambucus > Sambucus nigra. Next base: position 126,235,212 of record OX422215.1, read on the forward strand.
GCCCTGAATCACAATGCGCTTTTCTGACTCCAGTTTGGGGCTCATAACACCATAGTGGCCACGCCGCTAGGATACATCAAGTGACCCAAAATATCTTTATTGTTTAGGGGGAAAAACTTGGTATTGACATTTAAAACGTTGACAAAAATTATCCTTAAAGATCTTTGATTAATAGTACATCGAAAATAAATCAAGATCTAAGTTTAAAGATTAGACCGAGGGTTCAATAAAACAGTACCATGATGTGATTCATATGAGGAGACAAAGTTTGATTCATATGAGGAGACAAAGGTATAATATGATGAAATATTTGTTTCCCTCCAAGGTCTCCTAAAAACTTTCTAAACTTTTTGTAAATATCAGATCTTCTAGTGTATGATCCTTCCCAAAGACACATAGGTGTGTGGTCACCTTTTGAGATGAAAACATTTTGTATGAGTGAGATGTGGTGGTCTCTCTCTAGACTGTAATACCCCGTACTTTTATGCTATATTTAATTTGGGGATTTATTAAATTTAATGTGATGATTTATTTAATAAAAATCCGGAAATTAATTATGTTATAATTATTGACGTGACGTGAGTTAGTAATTATATGAAATTGTTGAATATTACTTATGAGCATAGTAATATATGATATTGATTATAGTAAATGTCACGAGTGAATGAAATGGCAGTTTTGGGAATTTTAGCCGGGACGCGTCCGTGTCACGTCGGGATTAATTATTAATATATAAAAGTGAATATTTTATAAGTTGTTCATATGGTCGTTTTGAGTGCGCCAACGCGTCCGGAAGGGTCGAGATAGTCAGAAAAGTGTACCCGGGGGTTTAGTTTGGGTCTCGGGATGTTTTTAGGCTTAATTAGTGACCCGGGAGGGCATTTTGGTCATTTTACAAAATAGGGTAATTAAACCCACGAATTTCAGCCATCCTTAGCAGCTATTTAAGTCAGCCTTTTAGGGTTAGAACATTCAGAACCCTAGAACGACCATTGGAGAAGAGAGGAGAGAGCTCTCAAGGTGATTCAAGGCCCAAAACACCACCGAATTCACCGCCGTCACCACCACCGCGTAGATCGCGAGGAGGAGAACGCAACCACACCAATATCAGCAGGAAACCAGACCTCTGAAATCCCAGGCAAGTGTTTAACTTGCGTATTTTTGTTGGTGCAATATTCATATTAGTTAGGAATGATTAGGAGTATAATCTATGGAAGAAAACCCCATTTTTTTTATAGGAATTTGCATGTAGAAAAGATTAAAACCATATTCTGGAAGTCTTATATGATGTAGATGATTAACCCACGAATTTTGATGATTATGTAGAAGGAAATTCTGGAGAAAAACTGATTAGAATAGAAGTTAAGAAAACTTAGAGTTCTTGATGATTAGATGAGATTTTAGGTTGTTTAATCATGTTTAATAATGGTTATACGCATGCTTAACGTTAGAAACATCTGGTAATATGTTATTATGTTTGTGGTATAAGTTTTGGGACGATTAGGGTTGGAAAATATGAATTTGAATGAAGAATTTTGGTGAAACCCGCAACTGCAATTCTGCAGAAATCTTCGCAGACCTGCTTGATCGATCGATTGACCCTAGAGCGTCGATCGATCGAAGGTTCGATCGATCGAGCCCCAGCCGTCGATCGATCGACCCTTCCTGGCAGCCTCTTATTTCCCCATGTTTCATTAGTTGAATTAATTTATCGTGGAATAATCCTTGGGCATATTAAATAAAATGTTTTGGGATATAGGAGAGACCAGTAGGACATATGATTAAGTGTTGAGAACTTTATTATGAAATGATTATTGTGTTTTTGGGATAATTAATTAAGGAATGACGAACTACGTATTTCAAGTGAGGGATTACGACGAATACCTACAATAGTGAATAGATGTCTACCTACTGAATTTGTTCCTTGGATGGATAGAACCCATGAGTGTTCCATAACTAGTGAGAAAACCCTTCGAGTTAAGGTTAGAGACGAAACCTTATGCGTAATACTAATAATGTGAAATTAAGGATAAATGTTGTAATTATGGGTAACGAGAGTGACCTATATTAATATGATGAAAGTAGTATATTTATATGATTGTGTGTGCATATATTATATACATGTGAAAAACGTACCCGCGCTACTTGCTATCCTTGAGGTTACCGCGCTGGGACGGTCTTATCCTGTGTTGATACGGGGGATATTGATTCGTACCCTAGAAGATAGGAATCCTAGGTACAGGCTATCGAATCGGTAGTCACGGTCCTAAGAGACGCGAGGGTATGTGCTGACCTCTTGGACTTGGAAACTATACTTCGCCTCAATATTATTTGTGGGTGTATTGATACAGTTCGAGAGTGATTCCGAACTTGTATTTCCCTTAGTACGATTGATACGGGGATTGGATAGCAGAGTATGCCCGCACCATAATTTTTATGTGGGGTGCCATTAGAATATATATATTACACGAGTATTTTATATATATGAAGTTCTGAAACTTGGAACTACCTACTGTGATTTGGTAAGTAAGTCATGTTTGATGAATCAGGTTGGAAATACTTGTTTTATGAGAGTATAATATGACACTGGGAAACTTTATAAATTAATGAAGCTAAAACGAGAGTTGTGCTACACTTTGAAAGTACCCTTTTTACACGTTGACATTGTTCGGTTTTTAAAACCTATGAGTAAGTTAAGATAAACTAAATTATTGGGAAGGTTAGTATGATAATATGTTAAGTTAAACCATTTGGGGAAGGTTAGTACGATAGGCGTGCACACTAGAAGAGAGGTGAGAATTTCTCAAGAGAGTGTCGAACTAATATGTTATTGCATTGGCCTGAATCAATTTAAATACTTGCTAAACTAATTTTAAATCATACACACTTTCGGGCTCTGACCCGTTTTATCTCTCCCTCTCCCCCTTGTATATATGTATATGTATGTATTTCAGGTGCCCAGCCACAGGGGCGTCTTGCTTAGGATCTTTTGGAAGGAACGCGCTGCAGCTTAGGTGGGAGTTGCAGGTCCTTTGATTAGACGACTTCGTTCATTCAGATCCACTCCTAGCATTTTCATTCAGATGGGCATGTGTAGCCCTTTCCATTATTTCTTTATGTTGGGACATTGTTATTTCAGTTATTTCCTAGTTCGTTATTTTGGGATTTTGTTCGGGACGGGTGTATTACTTTATTTTCTCGCATGTTGACATTCGTTGATGAATGTTTTATATATTGGATTCTTTCGTTCCAGTATATTGTGGTGTGAATCTTATTCATTGAGCTTTGTTAATAATTTAAATAAATCTTTTCTTTAAATAAAATTTGGTAGTTAATGTTTAAAAATTGGTTTTGACACTTAGCTTAATTATTTAGGGTGTTAATTGGAAAGTTTCTTTTTACGACAGTGATGCTAAGAATGAACCAAACTGTTCACCTTGATTTAATTTAATAAAGGAGTGATCGCCCGGTATTTAATTAGGCGGGGTGTCACATAGACCTCTTAACAAAACATGAATAGTGTTTTCTCTCAGCCCTGTCAAACTGCAATGATGAATCATTACACTTAAAACCCTTTCCCACACCATTATAAACAAGTATAAAAAGTGGACTTGGGCCACTATGGGTTTCATTAGAGTTTGTGCCTAACTATTTGGGTATATGTACTAGGGAATAAATATAAATAATTAAATTTGCTCCATATAAATACATTAAAAAATCCCAATTACAATTCTCGTAATCTCTCTCCTCTTTTTATTTAATCGCAATTAATAACAATAAATAATTATGAATGGACTTATATTTAATTATCTCAGAAAACATTCAGATATAATGTGGTCTTATTTGCAAAGTTGATTATGGTACATAATATGATTCCACACGTTAAGTTTCTGATACATGCTTAGTTAAATAAATTATCATTCATTAAATTTAACCAACTTCTAATCAATTCCTTGATTCTCAGGCTTCACTTATTTTTTATTCCACCAGGATTATAAAATAATCCACCAATCGAGTTTTACTTGGTGGAACAAAATATATAAGTTTATCAAGGGGATATCATAAACCATAGCGTCCATTGGATGCGAATTCTTATGAATGATGATCTGACCTACTCACACAACAATCACTGAATATGTGGGAATTATTTGACCCGATATAAAATTAGATTGAACCCCGTAACAATCAAAGTGATATTTTGCAAGCATTCCAATCCACATAATTATTGAAATTAAAAATCTATGTATCCTTTTCAAATGTTGAGAGATTTCTCAAGTCTATTTAAGATAACCCTCAGCTTCAAATTCAGCAGGTATCTCTCTTCAATAATTTCCAAGAATGTACTAATCAAAATTCTTTGTTGAACCATAGAAAAAGTTTTTGAACCATCAAAAAGGTTCCTATAGTTAGAGACAAACTACTAGATATGCATCTTAACAATTCTGATAGGATGTCAACTCCCTATCTAGCTTGTGGACATTTTAATAGTTATAGAATCGGAATTCTAATATCCTAGTGATCAACTCGAAGCCGACTCACTAAAATTCCTACCGATCCTTATTGACCAATGTATCTACAATATATATATATATATATATATATAGGCACGGGTTCAAAAGTGAACCTAAAAGATGAACATTTTAATGAACCTTAACAAAAAACACCTTAACAACCCATTAATTTTTAATTCCTATGTTGTAATTGGTCTGCGCCAGTGTCAACATACATGTGTGTGACATGCGGGCGGGGGGGTAAAGTGCATATATTAAAAAACACATGTGTCACACGCGTGTCCGTTGACGCTGGCGCGGACCAATTATAACATAAGAATTAAAATTAATGGGTTTTTAAGGTGTTTTTTGTTAAGGTTCATTAAAATGTTCATCTTTTAGGTTCACTTTTGAACCTCTTCCTATATATATATAAGTCATTCTCATAACCACGATTCTTATTTCAAAATAAACTGACAGGCCTTTAATTAAATGTAAACATCATATAAACCCCAATAATTTCTTACTTAGTCTTAAAGCCATGTATCCTACTCCCAACTTATCTACATGAAAATTTGTTGCATATTAGTAGAAGGATTAAACGAGTGTTATCCAATACATTGATTAAAATTTTACCATCTACTTCGTTCGGTCTTTCAAATAAGTGAAACATATGCTCAATGTTCTTAACCCTTTTATGGGTTATGAGTTCTTTTGAACTTGCAATCGTACCGCTATGAACACTTAATGTTAATTAAATAACTGCACTTGAAGGAGCCTCACCCAAGTTACTTGAGAAGTAACCGAGCTATATAACATCTTTAATTGTCTTAAGAGGGACTAAAACTTTGGGTTCCATAGTGGCGTCATCAATCTAAGATTGCATCATACTCCTCAAACTTATAACTCAACCTTTTTAGGTAAGCACATTTTTCGAGGTAGAAAATTTGGAATTCTTATCTGACTAAAAACCTACTCCTTATTCCTAAAAGGTACTAGACTATTAAACCGAAATATATTGACCATACCGAACACATAAGAGATTTTTGTCTAGTACTCAATTTAGCATGCATGAGATTGTCCACTATCGAAGCATTAGGTATTTTCCTTATTCATTTCATATAATCAAATCTCCTAATACATTGATTACTAAAAAAAAATGATTTCATACTTGAAAATAACTTTTTCCATGGAATCTCGATGACAATATTGTGTATAAAACAATTATATGATCGACTTTACATAAGACAAACATCCTTTTGCAACCGATATAGAAAAAGTTTAATAAAAAAGATGTACCCAGCTTGTCATAAATATTTAGTATTGAATATACAAACAACCACACTCCTATCTAAGACAATAATACCTCATTATCCCCTATTAGGCAAATATTATCCATAAATTGTAGTTGAGAATATCACCACACGTTCATCATGGTTTGTATACTAGTAAGTGTTATTCAGACTCGATAAAAATCAAAACTTGATTATTTGATCAAATAGAATCACCTAAGACCTTGGTTAACTTAAATCCATGTATGAATCTCACAATCTTACATCAATTTGATTTTCCCGACTTCTTACTATGTACTTATCTTGAAAACCATTTAAGAATGCAGTCTCATTGTTAAAAGTATCAAGAAAGACTTTAGCATAGCTGCTGCGAGATGGTTTTATCACAATCAATCCCCATTTTTCTTACTAAACCCTTTCTCATACCTTGCCTAGATGATTTTCACCTTCCCAACCATCTATCTTTTAACTTCTTATAGGTCCAGTAGTGCTCGATTAGTTTACCACATCAACAAATCTATAAGTCCTAAAACTTGATTCAAATAAATTGAATCCCTTTTTGTATCCATGGTCATGAGTCAAAGAAAAAATCCTTGTGTTGGTATGCGTATTTCTAGTTCCCAGTACTCAATTTGTGTTATTGGACCGCATCAAAATTATTACCCAAAACACTAACCATTCAGGATAACTCATGATGTTCCCACTACAACGTGGTGTCACTTGCTTTCCAGTATAAGTGATACATGTATATTGATCATCGATAATACTCCAACTATAATTGGTAGTGTATTATCAATATCATATTGTATTTCATCAAGTATAGTGGTCTAACAACATTTGTAATATGATGTTCTATTTATATTATAAGACTAGCTTACACTTAGGCATGTAGTTTATTACATAATACTCCCAAAATAATTTGTTATATATGCAATCAACATATTTCTTGTACTTAATAATATGATATAAACTACATTGGTTACTTTGGGAGACAATAAGAAGACATACCTCTAGTTTAATTTCAACTTCATTGTCTAGTTCCACAATACGAGTGTCGAGCACCCCTTAATTAGGACATGCTTAAGAATGAGCTTGATGTTATAAAGGAAGTGAAGAGACCAATTGAGAAGATTCTAAATTAGAATGTATATGTAAATCTCTTACATAAAAAAATCCCAATAAAAATGTTGCAGTCCTGAATAATTAACCATGGACCTTATAATTTCCAAAATAGTCTTATTCCTTCCGATACTCTATACCATTCCAAAATGGAATAACAGATACTGGGATAAAATCCCACACCTACGATAAATGATACCTTAACTGTCCCAAGAGGTAAACACCTCTGCGATTATATCATATAATTTGGATTCGTTTACCTCACCCATGATCCACCTTAGTCTTTCATACTTTGAATTAATCAAAAACTTCGGACTTGTGGTTCTTAAGGTACACGTATGCATACTTTCGAGTGATCATCAATGAAATCGAGGAAACACTCAAAACCACCTCTTTATTGAATAGTCACTGAATCACACCAATCGAAGTGAACCATTCCAAACACATCTTAACTCTTTATCTTTGGGATGAGAAGAGCCCATTGGTCCTTTTACCTTCTCAATAGGATTCAAGACTACATGTACCTCCACTTTCAATGAACTTAATTGTTAATTTTAAATCACTCTTTGAATTACTTTAAGAATAAAATAACATAAGCGTAAATGCCAAAATTGGGTTTGGTTTTAGAAGTAAACTTTATCTTTAATGATTTTTTCCATAAAATAATTCAATTCAAGAGTTAGTAATATTGGTGAGACAAACCTTATAATGCATAAATTATTTTCCCAATGTATCAAAACAAGTAAAAAAATATCCAATTTTCTTAAAATAATTTTATAAAATTAATTAAATATATATTCAAACTAAGTTTGAAAATTGAAATTAACTTTTCTAAAGACCTAGTTACATTAATTAATTTTCTTACATTCTCTTTATGCCTACGCCAAAATTCATAATAATATCCCACTGCTAATACCATTGTCTTATTCGAGTGACTCATAATTAGGAACATATCTCTAAACGAATTTCCAAAATACCTGGAACCGTTGTAATGAGTTGTAATCCTAATTTGTGGTTCTCGAATCTACATACTAGGTCACCGTGGATCGGACTATAAATAATACATTTATTTTCAGGAGAAAAATCATTACCATCTCCTTTACCTTATAAAGAAAGGAAAAAAATGAGCATTGTTGCTATAAAAGTTCTAACTACATGTAGTGAGAATACATGCCTTTTGACTATTTCACTACTATCGAAGAATATGAACATTTCCTGACCCATACCATTGTACCCGAGACTTGGTCTTATCCCTACTTTCCTTTCGAGAAAAAAAGTAAATTTCCTTCCGAGAAAAATGTAAATCCCTTCTCAAACAACTAACACAAACAAGTCATAAATATATAAGTCCTTGTCCTCTAATGTATCATCATTTTGTCAGTCCATTTGTATTAAAAAAATCCTAAACGAAGGTTCCCTCCCTTTTTCTACAGTTATTATTACCCGCAAAAATTCACACTAAGCTCTTATACTAGAAACCCCCCATTATGCTTCTTATTGTCATTTAGTCTTCGTCTGTGAGCTCCCTACTCATGACTGTCAAGTTTTTTCCATAGTATGTTCCATGTCTATGAAAGAAGATCAAGAGCTATCTATAATGGATCGGATTTTGAGGCAATTAGATAGTATCACCACCTCTCGAAACATCATGCATAAAAAATATGAGAATTAGGCTAAGCATAAGTCTGCCTACAAGAGGTTACTATTATATTCGGGACTGGAGAGAATGTACTCCTCCTGTATCCCCAATAGCAGTATCCTGCCTATTGTAGCAATTAAGATAGTACCAAGAAGTCTTGAGGACCCACCTGCACCAATACCAGCACTAGCTCCCCTAGATATTATAGCCATCCCCGATCCTCGCGGCGGGCGAGAGAGTGAGGATCCTAGGTCCCGCGCATCCCTCTCGAGAATGCTTCAGTCAGCATCGTTGATGAGGTGAAAAATGTAGAGAGATGGAGTCGCCAGTATATTTTACTCAAAATAGACAAAAGAAAGGGAGCCATCCCGAAGGACAACATCCAAAGACATACTGATATATACAAAACCAAAATGATTCGAAAAGGGTCCGGAGGCTAAGTTACGAAATGGGAAGGTGTTAGGCACCCATTCCGCCCTTACGATCTCTCATGGGTTTTTGCTATTTTCCTTTATTTTCCCCGTGATATGTGTTCATATGTATATATAGTGGAGATAGGAATTCTAGACTTGTATCATGGAAGAGATAAAGCGAGTCATCCGTAGGAAGGTTCATAAAAATAATATTAGAAAATGGGATTTACGTGAATATCCTTGCATTGATCGTTATAATGGAACGCTAACGTATGTGGAATAATACGCCACTAAGAACAAATATATGTATATATAAATATATGTAATCTAAGAGAGTTGAGCTTAGAGAAAATAGAAAACGAGAGAAAAAGTGAGAATAGGACTCGAGTCTCGGGTTTTACCCCGAGACGCCTACGTAGCCTATAGAGGCATCAAAGTCCACATAATTCTCACGCAAAACGAGGGGTGGGGTTTATCCCATAAATCAAACCGGGGACTTCTCTCATTTGTGTGTGTGTGTGTAAAAAAGTGTTTTAGTTGTGAGAAAAGTGTAAGAAAAGTGTGAGAATTCCCGTTTGGAATTTATGAGCAAACCCTCTTTTTCTTATTTTTTGGTTTTTCATTTGTATGAAAATAAGAGATGTCAAATAATACTAAATAAAAAGTATATAAGGATATGTGAGGTGAGAGAATAAAAGTGCTAAGTAATAAAACAAATTAATGAGAATTTATGAGAATTTAATGAGAGAATTGAGAAAATTTTACCTTCTTAAAGATCTTGAGCTTGATATTGAATGTTGGAGAGCATCCCTTGAACTTGGATGATGACGGAGGGTAGTTAATTCACCAAGTTTGATGAAAAGTGAAGGTTGGGAAGGGATTTGGATGTGGAAATCACGCTGACTTCAAGAGAGGTTTTCTAGATTTACTGAGAGTGATGTCTATCAGATCTAGGCTCTTCCTACAATGAGGCCATGCCCTCATTTTTATAGGCCTAGGGAATTGCCGATCGACATAGCCCTGGTCCTGTCAATCGGAAGGTGTGTTTAGGCACACTGCCGATAGGCAAGGTCTGGAACCTACCGTTTGGCAATGTCGTTCAGGCCTTTTCAGAAAATTGGTCACAAAGTGCAAACCGTTGATCAGAATAATGCATGGGGCAACCGTTGGAAAGGTAATTCAGATACCTTAGAAATTCCTTTGGGCTTCTCCTGAGTTTGGTAGTTGACTTTGGGTCAAATGCAGCTCGAAAGCGCTCATCGGTCCTTTGGACGGGAAAACTTCGGACGCAAACGGATCATTCGTCCGCATGGTAACTCAGAATTGTGCACAGGGTAGACCGTTAGAAAGGTTAGGAGATGTACTTTGACATTCCAAAGAGTTTAACCCATTTTGTGGAGTTAATTTTGGTCAACTGGGGCCTGGAAGCATTCGGTGACCTTTCATAGTAAAACGGATCATTCATCTGCACCGTAAGTCAGAATTGTGAATGGGAGGGACCATTGGAAAGGGGATTTAGTGCCCTTCTAAGATTCATTCAGTCTCAGTCAAGATGAAGAGTTGACCTAGGTGAAACGAAGCCCAGGAGTGCCCGGTGGCCTCTTAATCGAGTTTCAAGAAAAATGGGTCGTTCGTCCGCATGGTAAGTCAGAATTGCACACGGGATGGAATGTTAGAAAGGGGATTTAGTGCCCTTTGAAGATTCACTCAGTCTCGATCGAGCTGAAGAGTTTGACTTTTTGGTCAAACTGAGTCTGGGAGCGCCCGGTTGCCTCTAGGTCGGTACTTGGGGTATGACCTAGGTTTATTTTTTGAAGGAAGGTGCTTGGAACCTGAGAAGAGTTTAGGGGGTAACAGAATGGGGTGTCTACAAAGCCCCTCAACGGGTGAGTTTTAAAAAAATGATAGCCGTCGAATAGACACTACATGATGCCTTTTGAAAGAGGATGACCAATTTAGAGGGTCAAGGTCGATTCTGAGGACCTAAGGAACAAGGATGACTGATTTGGATGGTCGAGGTCGATTCTGAGGACCTAAGGAGAATGTTGGGGATGACCAATTCTACGGGTGGAGGTTGATTCTGAGGACCTAAGGAAACAAGGATGACCAATTATGTGGGTAAAATCCAATTCTTAGGGCCTGAAGATGAGATGACCAATTCTGCGGGTCGAAGCCAATTCTACGGGATTAAGGAAACAAGGATGACCAATTCTACAGGTCAAAGCCAATTCTGTGGGATTAAGGAAATAAGGATGACCAATTCTGCGGATCGAATCCAATTCTACGGGCTTAAGTAGAGATGACCAATTTTGCGGGTCAAAGCCAATTATGCGGGCTTAAGTGGAGATGACCAATTATATGGGTCGAAGCCAATTCAGTGGGCTTAAGTTGGGGTAACCAATTCTGCGGGCTTAAGTTGAGGTGACCAATTCTGTGAGTCGAAGCCAATTCTGCGGACTTAAGTAGAGGTGACCAATTCTGCGGGTCGAAGCCAATTCTGCAGGCTTAAATTGAGTTAACCAATTCTGCGGGTCAAAGACAATTCTGCGAGCTTAAGTTGAGGTGACCAATTATGTGGGTCGAAGCCAATTCTTCGGGCTTAAGTTGAGGTGACCCATTCTGTCAATTCTGCGGGCTTAATTTGGAGTGACCAATTCTGCGAGTCAAAGTCAATTCTACGGGCTTAAGTGGAGATGACCAATTCTGCGGGTCGAAGCTAATTATGCAGGCTTAAGTTGGGGTGACCAATTTTGCTGGTCGAAGCCAATTCTGCGAGCTTAAATTGAGGTGATCAATTTTGAGGGTCGAAACAAATTATGCGGGCTTAAAGTAGAGATGACCAATTTTACGAGTCGAAGCTAATTCTACGGGCTTAAATTAGGGTGACCAATTCTGCGGGTCGAAGCCAATTCCGCGGGCTTAAGGAAACAAGGATGACCAATTCTATGGGTCGAAACCAATTATGTAGGCTTAAGTTGAGATGTTCTCGGGGAACTCTATCGGGGAAAACTACCTTGTGATCTTGATTTGAGCTGGGGATCCGACGGTTGAGGAAATCCTTGTGATTTTGGAGATTTTACGAAGGAAAGGAAAATTTGATGCTATAAACTCCACTGGGGAAGTGATTAGGTGGTCCAGGTATTGGACGTATTGCTCGGGGAGGTTTGAAACCTTTGGGGTATAGGCGGTGATCCTTAGAGATTCTTCCGGGACATTTTCGGGAGGGGATTCACTTGTCTTTTTAGAGCTCCACTGGGGAAATAGGGGTTCCGCTTGAGGGAGTGTGGAATTATCTTGGTGAAAGTGTTCTAAATCCTTCCTGGGGTTTTTAAGAATTTTGTGAAGATTTTTCGGGGCTTTCTGGTATTTTCTGGGACCTTTTGTACAAAATTTTAAGGGGGTACTGGTCGGCATGGTGTGGAGGGTGCCATTCGGCAGTGGCACGAACTTTCGGACTGCCTCAGGAAGGCAAAGAGGTAGTGCCGATCGATAGGGTTGGGGTCAGTGCCGATCGGCATAACCCTTGGCATCCTATATAAAAGGGGCGAATAGACACTACATGATGCCTTTTGAAAGAGGATGACCAATTCAGAGGGTCAAGGCCGATTCTGAGGACCTAAGGAACAAGGATGACCGATTTGGAGGGTCGAGGTCGATTCTGAGGACCTAAGGAGAATGTTGGGGATGACCAATTCTATGGGTGGAGGTTGATTCTGAGGACCTAAGGAAACAAGGATGACCAATTATGTGGGTAAAAGCCAATTCTGAGGGCCTGAAGATGAGATGACCAATTCTGCGGGTCAAAGCCAATTCTACGGGATTAAGGAAACAAGGATGACCAATTCTACAGGTCAAAGACAATTCTGTGGGATTAAGGAAACAAGGATGACCAATTCTGCGGGTCGAAGCCAATTCTGCGGGCTTAAGTAGAGATGACCAATTTTGCGGGTCGAAGCCAATTATGCGGGATTAAGTGGAGATGACCAATTATGTGGGTCGAAGCCAATTCTGTGGGCTTAAGTTGGGGTAACCAATTCTGCGGGCTTAAGTTAAGGTGACCAATTCTGTGAGTCGAAGCTGATTCTGCAGGCTTAAGTTGAGGTGACCAATTTTGCGGGTCGAAGACAATTCTGCAGGCTTAAATTGAGTTAACCAATTCGGCGGGTCAAAGCCAATTCTACGAGCTTAAGTTGAGGTGACCAATTATGGGGGTCGAAGCTAATTCTTCGGGATTAAGTTGAGGTGACCCATTCTGTCAATTCTGCAGGCTTAATTTGGAGTGACCAATTCTGCGAGTCGAAGCCAATTCTACGGGCTTAAGTGGAGATGACCAATTCTGCGGGTCGAAGCTAATTATGCGGGCTTAAGTTGGGGTGACCAATTTTGCTGGCCGAAGCCAATTCTGCGAGCTTAAATTGAGGTGACCAATTTTGAGGGTCGAAACAAATTCTGCGGGCTTAAAGTAGAGATGACCAATTTTACGAGTCGAAGCCAATTCCATGGGCTTAAATTGGGGTGACCAATTCTGCGGGTCGAAGCCCATTCTGCGGGCTTAAGGAAACAAGGATGACCAATTCTATGGGTCAAAACCAATTCTGCAGGCTTAAGTTGAGATGTTCTCGGGGAACTCTACCGGGGAAAACTACCTTGTGATCTTGATATCAGCTGGGGATCCGATGGTTTAGGAAATCCTTGTGATTTTGGAGATTTTATGAAGGAAAGGAAAATTTGATGCTATAAACTCCACTGGGGAAGTGATTAGGTGGTCCAGGTATTGGACGTATTGCTCGGGGAGGTTTGAAACCTTTGGGGCATAGGAGGTGATCCTTAGAGATTCTTCGGGGACGTTTTCGGGAGGGGATTCACTTGTCTTTTTAGAGATCCACTGGGGAAATAGGGGTTTCACTTGAGGGAGTGTGGAATTCTCTTGGTGAAAGTGTTCTAAATCCTTCCTGGGGTTTTTAGGAATTTTGTGAGGATTTTTCAGGGCTTTCTGGTATTTTTTGGGACCTTTTTGTACAAAATTTTAAGGGGGTGCTAGTCGGCATGGTGTGGAGGGTGCCATTTGACAGTGGCACAGACTTTTGGACTGCCTCAGGAAGGCAAGGAGGCAGTGCCGATCGGTAGGGTTGGGGTCAGTGCCGATCGGCATAACCCTTGGCTTCCTATATAAAAGGGTCGATTCCCTTCATTTTTCACAGTTTCTTTCTCTCTTTCTGGGATTTTATTCTGTGAAGCATTCTAGCATTCCGATCTAAAAAATATCCGCTTTTGTGAGCACTACAGCCCATAGGGAATAGTTAACTGTTGATGACTAGGAGAACGTGGAATGGAGGGAGAGGGAGCCTCTTGCTTTAGGGAGTGAGAACTCCTTTAATGCGTTCGAGCCGGTTGCGGATGAGCGGACCCTTCTACTGGAGCCATCGCGTCATCACTCTTCGAGGGTGGTGAACACTGATGATTATGTAAGTAAAATGACTTTTGGCATTCTTCTCTTTGTGGTGATTTTTCCTTTTGGATTTTGACAAGGTTTTTTTCTTTTTGACAGTCTGATGTCTCTTTGTCGAATAAGCCTTCCTGAGGGATGACGGGGCTTAAGGATGTTTGGGAGCATCTTCCACTTGTGGTGCATTGGGCGGTATCATCCGCGGGTTTTGGGAGGCTGGCGTCTGTGCTAGGTGAGATGCCTCGTTCGACAGCGGTCTTGTACGCTCTGGGGGAGAGATGGTGGGATACTACCCACACCTTCCATTTCGGCTTTGTGGAGATAACCATGACTCCCATTGATATGCAGCAGCTACTAGGGCTGGATTGTGATGGGGAGCAGATAGAGGTGGATCACTCTTTGAGGGTGAGTCCGAAGGCGGTGCGGGTGACGCTCGTGGATGTGGGGAGGATAGTGTCTGGTGATTTAATACGGTTGTCCTTGCTAAAGGATGTTTTTCTGAGCAGGGTGGTTGATGTGGAGGATGGTCTACAGGCAAGGAAGATGGCCCGGTTGTTTATCTTGCTAGTGTTGGGGGGCTTCATGGTGGCGTCGAGCGACAACGTCATCCATTTGTGGTTCTTGCCGTACTTGAGGGTGTTTTTGAACATTCCCCTCTATGATTGGGGAAGCCTAACTTTCACGACCCTCTATTTTTCTTTGGATGCATTCAGTTGGTGCTACCAACAGACTTTTACTGGAGCCATGTATCTCCTTGAGGTATTCTATAATTTAAGCATTTTCCTTTCATGCATTCGAACATTCCTTATGCGTCTCTTTTTTATCGTGAATTCTTATCTTTGGCAGACGTGGTTTTATGAGGTGATTGGGTGTAATACCCAGCTGATCGCTCTGAAGAATTGGACTGTTGGGGGCTTTTGCCGATTGTATCGATGGCACAAGGCCAATCGGTAGTCGAAAATATCTCTCTCTCTAGAGGCAGTGCGTCAGGTCTTGTATGGCCTGAATAGTGGTAGGGCAAGACTCTTTCTTTTTCCGTCTTGGTCTATGTATGCTCTGATTTTGTATTGACTTATACCTGCTGGGTATTTTCAGGTTACCTTTTACCCTTGAGGGACGGCCATTCAGGACATGGGGGTGACTGGAGTGAACGCACACCTGCAGCACTTACTGGCACTTGAATTTGGCCATTCTTGGTATCTCGGGGAGAGTGTGGTCTGACATATTGTTGAGGAAGTGGTGGTTCCACCTGTGAGGCCTCCTATGTTTATGAGGCGGGAGCGATTGCTGCCAGAGGACGCGAGGATTACTTTGATGATCGGTGAGTCCTACCTGTTGTACCCTGATACGGCTGCGTCGTATGATTACATGGACTTTGTGACGAGATGGATGATGGCACCCAGCATATATGATGCCTTTCCTTTCCTTCCTACGGGATCGAGTTAGGCGGTGGGATCCTCTCATAGTAGTGGGGGTCCATCGACGTCTGCAGCGACTTCAGAGGTTCTTTTTATGTGCTTGCATACCCCTTTCGTACGACATTCGATGGGCTGATGGAGGGATGGTGCATATGCTGCACCGTCCTCATGCAATGGATCCGGAGGAGCTGGGTTTGACAGAGGAGGTCTTTTATCCTGCGGTATACCTTTTCCTATTCCTTTTTTCTTTCTTTTTTATTTATTTTCTATTTTGATACTAATTCCGCCCTTTACTTGCAGCAAGTTCGGGTGTCGACCACTTGGTTGAGGGACATCAGAGACTGGATATCTTCGACGACTGCCCATATTCAGCATACGGTCCCAATTCCTTTTTATTTGTTGTCGTTTGCCTCATTCGGGGAGGAGTCTGGTTCGGGTAGCAGTGGTGCGTCGTCCCGTCGCAAGGGATAGAGAGCGCGTCGCATGGGTGGAAGCTCTTAGGAAAGAGGGAGAATGTGGGTTCGGGCTGTGGGTCGTTGCTTTTTCTTTTCTTTATTTACTGCAAACTTTGATGTAACACAGACAAACATATATATGCAATGCAATGGAGCTTTATATTATCTTTTGTTAATGATGAATGAATGCATGCGCATGCGCTTTTTACTTTGCTGCTGAGACCGTAAAAAGAGATATTTTTTAGATTTTAAAGGAAAGATTTAAAAAATGAGAGATTATATAAGGGTGGAAGGGGATTTTTGAAATATCAATTTATTTTTTTTATTCAGTTTCTGATTTTGACAAAAGAGGAAAATGGAAAATGTCCAAAAATAGGGGGTTGCCAATCGGCAAGACCCTTGTGCTTCCTATCAGCAGGTCAATCCAGTCCCATTAATTCAATGTTTTGATTTGGTACCCTCTTCAGCCTTTTGTACTTTGTGGGGTAGGATTCCCTCCGATTTCTGCAGGGAATGTGTCTTTTGTGAGGGTTTTCAAGTATAAAAAGGGGTAAGGGTGGAGTGTTTTCATCACACCTTCGCATTCTTACTTACTTACTTACTATCTTTTAGTCTTGCAATATGGCTCTCCCTGGTAGCCTTGAGTTTTCTAACTATCTCAAAGCCCTGTAAGTAATGTGCTCTTATAATGTCGACTACGATGCTTTCAACATGCGTCGATTCTCTTTATGGTATAACCGGCCCATCGAATGGAGCATGCTGATGGTGGCGGTACAATTTTGGTACCCCGAAGGCTATGTATTCCACTTTGGCTTTGAGGAAGTCTGTCCTACCTACGAGGAATTTTTTGTCATGCTGGGGATAGATCCCAGTGTTGTTTTAGCTCTTCCTGAGTTTTCCCGTTCTCCTAGGGATTTGTTGGTTAGGCTTCTTCATATTTCACCTTCGGTGGCTAGATCACTGGTTGCTGGAGTAATGATCTCCCTTTCGGCGGTGTTATAATCCATGCATTTGTAGGAGGTTGGCGATGTTAGATACGCCGGAGCCATTGTTTTGGGCTTGGTTTCAAAGTTATTGCTAGTGACTGGGGAACTACTGGAGGACCCACAACTTGCATCCATTACTTCTTGGATGTCATACCATCGCAATCCTATAACGATGATACTGGCGGAGACTTTAAATGGCCTTGATGTGTGGCGAGAAGGTCATTTTGACTTCTCGAGGGGTAGCCCCGTGATGTTGTTCATGTGGTTGTCTGAAAGACTCCTCCTGGTGACTCCTCCAGAGTACCCTTTGTCGGTTGTACCTAATTTCTATTTACTCCATTTCATCAGCATCAGCTTGGATATTGAGAGCTGGGAGAACTGGTTTGTGGAGCATGGGGCTCTAAATCTATACTGGTCAGTGCCTTGGTGGGGACTGCTGATGCCTATTATGGAGCTGGGAGAATATCCGTACGCTCAGCTGGTTGGTCTCAGACAGACTCTTTCTATTTCCCTTAGCGGTTTCTGCACCAATTTGGCTAGGAGCAGATCGTGCCACCTTGGACACTAGACTTTTTCTCGGTAGAATATTTGACAGAGCGTCTGCGCATGCGACTTGGTTCTTTGTGGGAGAGTCGGCGTCCATCAACCCATCCCTCTTAGTCTGTTGGGAGAGTTTGGCATATCCTTGGGGATTATATAAAGTGGTCATGGAGGAGAGTAGTCAGCAAGATGTTGGTAGTGGAGACTGGACAAAGGTGGCTTGCTTTATTTAATACCATGGAAGGAGGCGTTGTGGTTTTTTCGAAGCTGGTTCGAGCTTATCGATCCATGGAGCGTCAGTGGCACTCTATTCAGGCAGGGGAAGCTTGGGGACCCGAGGATGTAGATGATGATGACGGAGCAAGCTCCTCTGGTAGCTGTGGATAGGACTTCTGGAGAGTTTATTTTGTAATGGGGAATAAATGTGGGGATTTATTTGGCTTTTTTAGGAAAGTAGGGGGAAGGGAGTTATCCGTTCCTTTTCTTATGTAATTGTACCATAATTTCTTATTAGTGAAATAAACAAGTTTTTGATCATCCAGATGTGCCTTTTTGATGAGTTTTGTATTTTTTGAATTATTTATACCGATCGCTACGGCATGCATAATCCTTTTGTTCAAGTATATGTTAGAATGAACTTTCGTTCTCAGAGATAATAAAAGAATAGTTTTTTTGTGAAAAAGAAAGGGTCAAGCTCATATAAGATGTATGAGCTGCCTACGTACCTCTGGGGTTTTGAAAATTTTTAATTTGTTTGAAAATGGTTTTGCAGAGGATCAGTCCCACGTAGTTCTGGGTAGAGGAAAATGAAGAGATTTTTTATTTTGTTTAGAATAGAAGGGAGATGAGAAGAGTCATAGCACGCTGAGATTTAGGACTAGGAGTAAAACTCTTGAGATGGTCCAAGTTGACTGGACGAGCCATATCCTCCCCATCTAAGTCAGTGACCACCGGACACGATTTTCTTTATAATGTAGGGGCCGCTCTAATTGGGCTTGAATTTCCCTCTAGGGTCCCAGATAGGCTCTACTATTTCTTTGAGGGCTAAATTCCCTTCTCGGACATCGAGGTCCTTGACTCTCTTGTTAAATGAACGTGCTATTCGGCGATGGTACCCTTGTATGTGGTATAGATCTTTCAATCACTTTTCATCTAAGAGGGTCAACTCGTCAAGACGGCTTTGGCACCAGTCTTATTAGCTAATTTTTCTTTCATACATGACACGCATCGAGGGTATTTACAGCTCCATAGGTAGGACTACTTTCATGCCATAGAGTAGAGAGTAAGGGGTAACCCCAGTAGAGGTTCGGATTGAGGTTCGGTAGCCCCAGAGGGCATACGCAATCCAATTGTCCCAATCTCGATAGCTTTTGGTCATCTTGCTAATGATGGATTTGAGTTTCTTATTGGCATCTTTGACTTCACCATTAGTCTGAGGTCAGTAGGGAGAATATTTGTATCTCTGAATCCCATAGTCGATGACCACCTCTGTGACTTCTGCCTCGAAATGCAACCTGTTATCTAACACTAACACATGCGAGACCCCATACCGACAGATGATGTTTTTCTTGATGAATTTGGCTACTTTCTTGGCATTCAGCATTGCGTATGACTCAGCTTCGACCCATTTGGTGAAGTAATCAATGGCAACCAGGATGAACTCATGTCCATTGGAAGCCCTCGGTGTAACCTTCCTTATGATGTCGATACCCCAGGTGGAGAACGGTCAGGGAGAAGCCATGTTGTATAATTCACGTGGAGGCAAGTGCTAAAGATTGGAGAACTGTTGGCATTTGAGGCATCTCCGAACATAGGCAGTGCAATCCTGGGTTATGGTGGTCCAGTAATAGCTTTATCGGGTGATCTTTTTGGCCAGCATGTGACCGTTCATGTGGGTCCCGCATTCCCCGTTGTGGATTTTTTGTATTATCTTTTCAATGCCAGCCCCTGCGATACAATGCAAATGAGTTCCATCAAAGTTCCTTTTGAGCAGTGCTTTGTGACAGATGATGTATTGGGCGGACAGTCTTCGGAGGGTTGCTCAGTCTTTCTTGTTGGAACCCTCATGATACCTACCATGCTTAAGGAGGTGCCAGATATCATTGTACCAGCAATTGGCTAGTTAGGGATCTTCTATGGTGATGAGATCAATGTGGTAGCAGTGGGTTGGTTTGTCCTGCTTTTAGACTAGGGAGGGGGCAATTTTTTTTCCTTTGAGCACGTCGACCATAGAGGCCAAGATAGCAAGGGCATCGGTTAGGTTATTCTTTGCTCGAGGTAAGTAATGGAAGGTGCCATCTTAGAATTGGGAGGTTAGTTCTTCTAAGTGGGCATAGAAGGGTTGGAGCTTCTCGTCCTTGTCCTTCCACTTCCTGAGCACTTGACCGGTGATGAGGGCGGAATCCACGTAGAGATCTAGGCATTGAATACCTTTCTTGAGAGCAACTTTGAGGCCTACCGTGCATGCCTCATATTCAGTCATGTTGTTGGTGCAAGGGAAAACCAACTTGATGGTGATGGGAGTGTGGGAGTCATCCGGGGCAATCAGAAGTATCCCAATGCCATATCCCTTTTGTAGGAAGCGCCTTCAAAGAACATTTTCTATCGCATGTCATCTCGAGCAGCGTAGAGGATGTTTTCATCTGGGAATTTGGAGACCCATACATCAACTTCTTTTATGGGGGTAGTCAGTAAGGTAATCCGAGGTGGCTCTTCCTTTCAAAGCTTTCTGTGTGATGTATACGATATCAAACTCGGTTAAGAGCATCAGCCATCGATCCATTCTGCTGGATAAAGCGAGTTTCTCAAGTAGGTACTTGATGGGGTCCATTCGGGATACAAGTTTGATGGGGAAAGCGAGCATGTAGTGTCGCAACTTTTGGGTGACCCAGACAAGCACGACACATGCCTTTTCCAAAGCAGTGTAGTTGACTTCGTATTCGGCCAATTTGCGACTAGCGTAATAGATGGATCTTTTTATAAGAACCCAAAACTGTACATTTTATACCCCGAATAGACGTACTTTAGTTATTAATTCTTGGCAATATGGGTCTTATGTGATTAAATGTTTATCTTGTAGATCAAACGTCCGTTTGCGGTGTCAAAAGCAATATATCAAGGCAA
This sequence comes from Sambucus nigra, assembly GCA_949130495.1. Classification (NCBI taxonomy): domain Eukaryota; kingdom Viridiplantae; phylum Streptophyta; class Magnoliopsida; order Dipsacales; family Adoxaceae; genus Sambucus; species Sambucus nigra. Next base: position 126,256,133 of record OX422215.1, read on the forward strand.
ATGCGCGTTGAAATGGAGCTAATTCCCTCCCCCGTAACCTTACCCGAGCCTAAACCTAGCCTAAACCTACCCCAAACCCTGTGTTTGTTTTGTTTGTCCCTTTTCAATATTTTTTAGATTTTTAGTTTGAGTCGTTTTATTTTTAGTATTTATTTTTTATTTATTCAGTGTTTTCTAGGTTTTGTTTTCTATTTTTCTATTTTATTAGTATATTTTTATTTTATCTTTATTTTTATTAGTTTTTAGTTTTTTTTATTAGGATTAGATTTTATAGGATTTCATTTTTTTTAGTTTATTAGATTTTATATTTTTTAGGACTTTAGTTTAGATTTTAAGTTTTTATTTCTTTTGTCTTATTTTAGTTTTTATATAAGCTTAGGATTTTATTTTTTTTAGCTTTAATATTTTATTTTTATTTTTATTTTTATTGCTTTAGTTTGTTTGTTTTTTAGTTAGATTTTATTTTTTAGTAGTTTTATTTTTATTAGTTAGTTTTATTTTTTTAAGGGTTCAAATTAAACACACACACATAACTCACTCACACCTAAATCCCATACACACCATTTACAACTACACTAAACCCATACTCACACCCTAATTTCCTACACCCTCACTATACCCAATCATCACCACTTCATCTTCCCCAACCTCACACTCTCTCTGCTCTCTCCCCCATTAACAACCACCATCATCTCCATTAAACCAACCAAAAAAAATAAACCCAACATTAATATCTCTCTCTCAACCTCTCACCACCCAAATCCTACCAGCCCTCGACCCTCACATCCCTGCTGGCGATGAGACCCATGGTGACGAGACCCATGGCGACCCCATCTCTGTTGAACCTTATCCCTACTCCAACTTCCGATCACCAATCGACCTCCCTCTGGTCGAACCAATCCCAACACCCACATCCAATCAAGCTCGGACCCCCGATCTGGCCACGGACCTGCAACACAACCTGTCAACCCAATCGGATCTGAACCCTCTGACCCACTAACTACCCCAGCCTCCGATCTCCATCGATACCCAAACCCGGTTTGAGACAGCCTGGCACCCAAAACCAACCCATTCCCGTCTAGCTCCTACTCCTCTCCACCTACGGCCTTAACCCACTTGAACCCATTTTCCCTCTTCTCCAAGTCATGACTTCTACCTGCTATTACATCCCAAAACTATTCTCCAAACAAGACCAAGTCAACCAACTTAAATGCCCACATGTGTTTTAATCCATATACCCACTTATACCCATTTCACCCATATCGTGCATCTGCCAAACAACCAACCAATGCCAAAATAAAAATAAAAAAAATAAAACCTCATTAACCCCACATGTCATTAAACCCATTTAACCCCTTTTACCCAAAATGCCACCAACTACCTATTTTAACCCATTTACCCAAAACACCCCTCAAACCAAATCTGATTTTATCCTCACCACCACACTTTCCACATGACCTCACCTCTTACCCATGCACATTTGTGCATAATTCCCTAGATACCATCACCCAAATACCTTCCATATCCCATACACCCTTGTCTTCTCATTTTTACCCCCATTCTCCATGCCTACTATTTAAAGGATGGAGAAGAGGACTTTTTTATATCAATTGGTAGAGAGAATTCTAGAAAGAGATAGGTTAGATTAGAAAATAAATTAGGTAGAAATTATTTTTGTAAATAGTTTTTATTTTTTTTTAGAGATTATTAAGTAATAAATTAGTGAGAATCCATTTTTGAGTGTATTTGTTGATTTAATTTTGGTTTTATCACACAAATTAGAGGGATGTAAATTACAAATTCAAGGATTGAAGTCCAATTTCACTCAAAAAGATTTGGTTTGATTGATCTTCTCTTCTACTATATTTTATATGCCTTTGATTATTAATTTGTCAAATTCCATACCATGTTAGGCTAAATCCCCTTTCAAGGGGTGGGGGAAAACCCTTATTTGATGTTATTTTAGTTTAATTAGTTTGATTACTTGAAAATTCCCTTTGAATATTAATTTTGATCCCTCACCCTTAAAATAGCTAAAATTTGTGGTGTAATCCCACTCCTTGATTGTTCTCACATTTATTTACCTCATTTATCTCATATTTAGTGTTAGACTTTATTTTCCATTTTAGTTATTTTTTTTAGTTTGTAATTTGATCTTTCATTTTAGTTTAGTGTTATTTCACCTCACCTCGCCTAATTGTTTTAATATTTGAAAAGGCTAAAAAAAATAGAAAAAGCAAAAGCACAAAAAGAAAATAAAAGTGAATTACAATTGAGTTTGTCTCTAGCTTACCCCCTTGATGTTGATTGATACCCTTACTTACCTCTACACTTGAGTTTGTTAAATTTTGTAGGTAATTTGAGGATTTTGATTAACTTGGCTTCAAACGACGATACGTAAAAAGAAAGTTATCAAATGGCGTCGTTGCCATTCTTGGGTGCGTGAAGCATTTGGAGCGGATTTCATATTGTAGTTCATTTATTTTTCACACTTTGTTGTTTTTAGTACCATTTTTTCTTTATTTTAGATGGCTTGTATTTTGGATTATTTTATTCTTGGCTTGTATTGCGGTGCATAGAGACACCTTTATTTTATTTTACATTTTAAAAAATTGTAATAATCGAAGAAAGCGTGATTGGGAAACCGGAAAAGGTAGTGAGAGGGCGTCAAAGGCGTGGAAACGAAGCCTCTCTACCTTGGGTCGGTAGGACTCCCGGGGTCGACTGAGATTGGCGTAATCTCCCCTGGTCGACTCAAATATTTCAGCACCCCACGGCCTAAAAACCATGGGAGGTACATTTCTCAAACCCGCATGCCTCTCCTGTTAGAGAGTTAATTCTTTTGTGTGCTTTGTGTGCTCTTACTTGATTTTATTCTCACATTTATTTTGGAATGGTGTGATGAGTTAATTGACTAAAACCTACATCCAGTCACTCACGAGAAGGTATTTCATCACCCGACTCACTCGCTTAACAATTGTGTGCTACCCTAGCCATCACTAAATTTAAAATCAATCAACTAGGTTGCCCAACAGGAGAAAATTTTGCAAAGGCGATCACTCAGAAAATTCCGTGAATTTTTATCGCCCGCGGACTTAATTAAAATTTGACTACCCCTTTCACTAAATTTTGAAGATAAAATTGGCTATGTGCTAGTTAGGAAATTTTCTTGACTTGTTTGTGTGTCCAATTCCATTTTTCGGTGGTCGATTTTAATTAGTTCATCCCAAATTTCCGAGTCCATATTTCTTCCCACCTTTTCTTCCAAAAAATCCAAAAATATTTTCTTTCATTTTTATAAAAACAAAAAACCAAAAATATTTTCTTTCTTTCATTTTAGAAAAATACAAAAATATTTTCTTCCATTATTTTTAGAAAATCCAAAAATATTTTCTCCTTTTGAAAAAATTTAAAAAATTCACAAAAATAATTCTCTCATCATGTCCAAAGAACGTCCTTTACGAGAATACTTTGGTCATTTCCCATTGATACGCGACACGTGTGAGAGTGATCCTGAGCCGTCTCTTTATGATATCCTTAGTGGTCTCACCTCTCTCACGAGTACCGTTGATACTCTTAACCCATCTATGCGCGGACCTCACTTTCCCTCACCCTTAGTGTCAAGTGTCGACGTGTCTCATGCCAATCACATGTCCCATGAGTGCCCTTACATTCCATATCCCTATGAACCCACCGTGGAAGATGTGTATCCATATGACACTGTTCCGGGACCCACCTCGGCCCATTGTCATGATATACCCAATTTCGAGTGGTGTGAGTACCCAAGTTATTCGTGGAGGACTGATCAACCTTTCACGCAATATGATTCCCAACCCGATGTTGTGGATCCTCATACGTTCCCACAGTTGTCATGACAACCTTGTGCACCCATTCGCGATCAGTTTCCTCACTACGTACCCATTCACGATTAGTTTCCTCACTACGTACCCCATGAGTATCAACCAATTGTCCATCACGAAAGCAATCCTTTCATGTATGATGAACTTGGCCCCACTCCACACACTTCATTTGAGTATTCTCCGTATAGTCCTGACCATAGCGAGTTGTGTCCACCTCAACCACCACCGCCACCCATTACTCCACCACCTTCATCCACATCCACTATCTAAAGCCTCTTGCAAAAGTTCATACTCGAGAAAGAGCAAGCCATACAAATTAAAACTCAAGCCCTCCAAAGGCTTGAACAAAGGTTAAATGAATTGGAGTGTGCGAGAGATTCGTACAATCCTATGGATCCTCCCATCGTTGTAACCGAGTGCGATGATGATGTGTCCTCTTGTGACACAAATTTTGAGTGTGACCAACCCTACCACCCCGAGAATCTCGAAGTTAATACCATTCCATGGTCTAGGCTCCAAGTCGACAATTGTGTTGACTTACCTTTCATTAGTGAGCCTGATCGGATCCCTCCATGTCCACGTGAACCACACTTTGAGGTTCCCATTCACACTCCCAAAAATATTCCCGAGCTTTTACCTTATGCCCCAATTACATATGTCTCTAACATGACCATATCTTTTAGGTTCGCTCCGGCTACGAGTGCTCCCCATTTTCTCGAGATAGAATTCGAGATAGTTTCTACCTATCCGGATATGGATCCTATTCCACCATGCATGGCTCCCTTTGATCCTGATATTTCTAGTGATTCCTCTATCTTAAATCTTTGTCCCTCGTCTTACCCACTCAACACATTTACCAATGCTACTCTTATGGAAGTTGATCACTCCATCTTTATAAACCACACTCCCTTGTGAGTATTCCTTTACTCCTCCCAATGAGTGTGTGTCTCCCACGCTTGAGTTGGATCATCTTCCCCCACTCTTTATCCTACCCGACCCACCCATTATCCATTCCACTCCACCACCTGGTTTGGATCTTGATTTTACACATTTCAAGTTTCCATCTACATTTTTAGATCCTTACCTAAAACCATCATCCACCTTCCACGAGAGTTATGGTTCTACTCTCCACTTCCGTGACACCGAGCTTGTTCTTCCATGCCCACCACTTTCTTGCAGTGTTGATTTTTCTTCTTAACAGCTCCCAGGTGTGTCACGACGCGACCATTATCATCGCCCATTCATATAATGGTCGTGTGATTTATCTGAGGCCCATTCAATTCCACTTTTCAAACCATTTCGCCTCCCTCACCAATTAGAGCACCATGCTTATAGGGTACTAGTTTTCGTCACCTTTAATCTCAATAAGGCCCGTGGCCGATACCTCTTCACCCACGCCCTTCTCACTTTTACCCTGATACCCACCCGCCCATGGTCCACCGATGCTTTACAACGCGTGATGCACTTTTCCATACAAGTGCATTGACCCTCTTTAGCCTTTATCCAGCAAGACTAACGCTTCAGTCTTGTTTGGGGGTAATTCTCATCACCCACTTTTTTTGTCGCCCCGTACTTTCCTTGTTCCTATCCTTAGGGTGATATCCCTTCGGTCTGGTTGAAGATATTAAACTTAGCGCTACCGGCATACATCCCGTTGTTCTTGTATGAGTCTCATCCTGGTTGGGGGTAGTGTTTCGCCTATGCATTACCATGTTTATAGACTTGTACACATCTTTTTATCTTATCACTTATTCAGGTTTATTCTTGGCTACATCTGTCCACTTCATTAGAGGTTGATTCTGGTACTATCTTTCATACCTTATGCTCTCAATTTTAAAAATCATTTTACCTAACATCAAGGACGGTATTCTTTTTTGTTTGGGGGTGGGGAATTTTATCAAAATCGTACCTCTTTTGAAAAGTTTTGATTTTTAAACCTGATTTTTAAAATTTCGTGGAGTTTCTTTCATCTCATTCATTGATGTGAATTTTCAATCATCCATCTTTTTAAGTCTAGGAATTAAGCTAGAGAATATTGTTTCTAAATAGCTTATGTAATACATAACAAGGTATGTTGCACCATGAATTTTTAGACTCAACAAAAATTTGCGCACTTATCACGTCACTACGGTTTAGAGTTGAAGATTACTACAATTCTCAAGAGAACCTTAAGGATCACTAGTGGAGACTTTAGCCCATGAGATTCGTGCATTTCACCTTTTAGAGAGTTTTACGCAATCTTCGAGGCACAAGTTCATTCAACTTCGTTTGGGTCCACACTTTAAATTGTTGCATGATCTCATTATTTTTCATAAAATTTTGGCTTGATCACTAAGAATGACATCTTTTTCGAGTTGTAAGAAACGCGTGTCTTGAAATTTGTCCCGAATACTAGGATTTTCATCCATACACCTACCACTTTTCCCCCATATCATATTCCCATTACATTCTCATGCTTTTCCATATTCCCCACACCATCACCTATTATCTCCATTCATATATCATCCTTCATTTTTGAATAAAAGAGTGTGATTTCAAATGTAAATGTCTTCATTGTTGGTTTGACAAAAAACAAAAAACAAAAAACAAAAAACAAAAAACAAAAAACAAAAAACAAAAAACAAAAAACAAAAAACAAAAAACAAAAAACAAAAAACAAAAAACAAGAAAAAAACAAAAAACAAAAAACAAAAAAACAAAAAAACAAAAAAACAAAAAAACAAAAAAACAAAAAAACAAAAAAACAAAAAAACAAAAAAACAAAAAAACAAAAAAACAAAAAAACAAAAAAACAAAAAAACAAAAAAACAAAAAAACAAAAAAACAAAAAAACAAAAAAACAAAAAAACAAAAAAACAAAAAAAACAAAAATAGCAAAAATTTAAAAAAAATAAAAAAATAAAAAAATAAAAAATAAAAAGAAAGAAAGAGAGTTAGTAGTTAGTTCTTGTGTAATAAAGACATTTTGTTCTTCAAGTATAAAACACTCTTCTCACACATCCATCATGCATTCATCCATCATCCTTCATCCTTCATATCACTATCACCATCCCATCTTATCCTTCATATCATATCCTTCCCATTTTATTTTCCCCTCACTTATTATCATCCATTTTCCCCTCGATGTTCAGGCAAATGAAAGTCGACGTGGTGAATAACTCGACGTTCTCACTACAGTGATTAGCATTTCTTTCATGAGATCATTTTTCTTTCTAGATTATTCGTTCTTTCTTATATGTGTGTGAGACGTTTGAACTTTCTTACATTTACTCACCTCCTCACACACAAGAGCGATACACTTAACCTAATATTGAGAGTTCGTTTGAGAGATAGATATATCTGTGAGATTGGAAGTTGAAGCGTTGATTCCGATAAGGCAATCTAGGAATTACTCTTGTGATACTCAACCCGTTTTGACTGATTCACACCACACACGTTGAGTTCTAGGGAGGATGTGCCTTGACTATTTAATTAGATTAATCTTTTTACACATTCTAGCTTGTATTTCTCCAATCGTTTATCTCATGATGGATTGTGCGATCATTCTACGTCTAATAAGAGATAAACTGTCGTTTTCAAATAAGAATTTTATGGGTATATTCCCTGCAAACCCTCAAGAGACACAACTCGTCCAGCAGGGCAACCTATAGGTTTAAAGGCTTGTTGAACATGCTAAGTGCAATCGCAAGTTCCCGCGAAAGTGGTACACTTTTGGTTTCATATCTTTCTCGCTCTCTCTATCTTATTGCTCAAGGACTAGCAACACTCTGTTTGGGGGTGGTGTGATAAGCACCCAAAACTGTACATTTTATACCCCGAATAGACGTACTTTAGTTGCTTATTCTCGGCAATATGGGTCTTATGTGCTTAAATGTTTATCTTGTAGGTCAAACGTCCGTTTGCGGTGTCAAAAGCTATATATCAAGGCAAATGCGCGTTGAAATGGAGCTAATTCCCTCCCCCGTGACCTTACCCGAGACTAAACCTAGCCTAAACCTACCCCAAACCCTGTGTGTGTTTTGTTTATCCCTTTTTAATATTTTTTAGATTTTTAGTTTGAGTCGTTTTATTTTTAGTATTTATTTTTTATTTATTTAGTATTTTCTAGGTTTTGTTTTCTATTTTTCTATTTTATTAGTATATTTTTATTTTATCTTTATTTTTATTAGTCTTTAGTTTTTTTATTAGGATTAGATTTTTTAGGATTTCATTTTTTTAGTTTATTAGATTTTATATTTTTTAGGACTTTAGTTTAGATTTTAAGTTTTTATTTCTTTTGTTTTATTTTAGTTTTTATATAAGCTTACGATTTTATTTTTTTTAGCTTTAATATTTTTATTTTTATATTTTTTAGTTTGTTATTTTTAGTTAGATTTTATTTTTTAGTAGTTTTATTTTTATTAGTTAGTCTTTATTTTTTTAAGGGTTCAAATTAAACACACACACATAACTCACTCACACCTAAATCTCATACACACCATTTACACCTACACTAAACCCCTACTCACACCCTAATTTCCTACACCCTCACTACACCCTATCATCACCACTTCATCTTCCCCAACCTCACACTCTCTCTCCTCTCTCCCCCATTAACAACCACCATCATCCCCATTAAACCAACTAAAAAAAATAAACCCACTATTAATATCTCTATCTCAACCACTCACCACCCAAATCCTACCAACCTTCGACCCTCACAGCCCTGTCGGAGACGAGACCCACGGTGACAAGACCCACGATGACCAAATATCTGCCGAACCTTATCCCTACTCCAACTTTCGATCACCAACCGACCTCCCTCCGGTCGAACCAAGCCCAACACCCACATTCAATCAAGACCAGACCCCCGGTCTGGCCACAGACCTACAACACGACCTGTCAACCCAATCAAATCCGAACCCTCCGACTCACTAACTGCCCTAGCCTCCGATCTCCATCGATACCCAAACCTGGTTCGGGACAGCCTGGCGCCCAAAATCGACCCATTTTCACCCAGCTCCTACTCCTCTCCACCTCCGGCCTTAACCCACTTGAACCCATTTCCCCTCTTCTCCAAGCCACGACTTCTACCTGCTATTACATCCCAAAACTATTCTCCAAACACAAGACCAAGTCAACCAACTTAAATGCCCACATGTGGTTTAAACCATATACCCACTTATACCCATTTCACCCAAATAGTGCATCTGCCAAACAACCAACCAAAGCCAAAACAAAAAAATAAAACCTCATTAACCCCACATGTCATTAAACCCATTTAACCCCTTTTACCCAAAATGCCCCCAAATACCTATTTTAACCCATTTACCCAAAATACCCCTCAAATCAAATCTGATTTTATCCTCACCACCACACTTCCCACATGACCTCACCTCTTACCCATGCACATATGTGCATAATTCCCTAGATACCCTCACCCAAAACCTTCCATATCCCATACACCCTTGTCTTCTCATTTTTACTCCCATGCTCCATGCCTACTATTTAAAGGATTGAGAAAAGGACTTTTTCATATCAATTGGTAGAGAGAATTCTTGAGAGAGATAGGTTAGATTAGAAAATAAATTTGGTAGAAATTATTTTTGTAAATAGTTTTTATTTTTTTTAGAGATTGTGGAGTAATAAACTAGTGAGAATCCATTTTTGAGTGTATTTGTTGATGTAATTTTGGTTTGATCACACAAATTGGAGGGATGTAAATTGCAAATTCAAGGATTGAAGTCCAATTTCACTCAAAGAGATTTGGTTTATTGTTCTTCTCTTCTACTTTATTTTATATGCCTTTAATTATTAATTTGACAAATTCCATACCATGTTAGGTTAAATCCCCTTTGAAGGGGTGGGGAAAACCCTTATTTGAAGTTATTTTAGTTTAATTAGTTTGATTACTTGAAAATTCCCTTTGAATATTAATTTTGATCCCTCACCCTTAAATTTAAGCCTCAAGAGAGGGTAAATGATTTTCGAGAGAAAATCGAAATTCTAGTTATAATACCAATTTTAGATTCGAACTAGAGATAGGAGTTTCTTAAGTGGGGTATTATAACTTGAATTTCAACTCTAATTTATTTTCTTAGATTTACATAAGTTTTAATTGATCGATCCTAGCGGGTGATTAATTAAAAGGAGTGTAGATCTATTTTTCTAGAGTTGTGGGTTGTTAAACTTAATTTTCTAAAATGTTACTATTAAAATTACACTTGCAACGAGAGTTGATTTGTAAGTTTGATTTTAATTTGGGAGAATTCAATTAATTAAATTAATTAATTAAAATAGCTGATATTTGTGGTGTAATCCCACTCCTTGATTGTTCTCACATTTATTTACCTCATTTATCGCATATTTTAGTGTTAGACTTTATTTTCCATTTTAGTTATTTTTTTTAGTTTGTAATTTGATCTTTCATTTTAGTTTAGTATTATTTCACCTCATCTCACATAATTGTTTTAATATTTGAAAAAGCTAAAAAAATAGAAAAATAAAAGCACAAAAAGAAAATAAAAAGTGAATTACAATTGAGTTTGTATCTAGCTTACCCCCTTGATGTGGATTGATACCCTTTCTTACCTCTACACTTGAGTTTGTTAAATTTTATAGGTAATTTGAGGATTTTGATTAACTTGGCTTCAAACGACGATACTAAAAAAAAATAACTAAAATGTAATTTTTTGGTGACTGGGACAAGCACAGCACATGCCTTTTCAAAAGCAGTGTAGTTAACTTCGTATTCGGCCAATTTGCGACTGGCGTAATAGATGGGTCTTTCTTTGCGGTAATCTTCAAGGTATTGGGCTAGCAAAGCCCTAGTTGCAGTCTCGGTTATGGTTAGGTATAAGAGCAAAGGGAGACCAGGTTGTGGTGGCATGAGTACAGGGGGTTGGATCAGATATTGCTTGATTCGATCAAAAGCTTCTTAGCGGGACTCATTCCAAACCTTGGTTGAATCCTTTTAGAGGAGTTTGAAGATAGGTTTGCAGATGAAGGTTAGCTGGTTGATGAATTGGCTGATGTATTGTAATTTCCCAAGGAAACCTTGGACTCCTTTCTCTGTTCGTGGAGGTGGAATCTCAAGTATGGATTTCAGCTTGGCAGGATATGCTTCTATCCCTTTCTCACTGACCATGAATCCTAAGAGTTTTCCCTTTGTAATGCCAAAGATGCATTTCTGCGGATTGAGTCTCATCTGATACTGTCGCAGTCTTTCGAAGAATTTCGGAGAGCGGGAACATGACCTCTCTAGTTTTGGATTTGATAATCATACCATCCACATAAACCTCAACTTCTTTGTGAATCAGATCGTGCAGGATGGTTGTGCAAGCCCTCTGGTAGGTAGATCCAGCATTCTTGAGACCAAATGGCATGACAATGATGCAAAAGGTTCCCCATGAGGTGATGAACGCAGTTTTTTCTTGGTGATCTGGGTGAATTTTGATTTGGTTGTATCCGTCAAACCCATTGACGAATGACTTAAGAGCATGATTAGCTGTGTTGGCCACGATCATGTCGATATTAGGTAGCGAATAATCGTCCTTTGGAGAGGCTTTGTTCAAGTCTCGATAGTCTACACATATCCGAACCATCCCTCTTGATTTTGGTATGGGAACTATGTTGGGTAGACATGTGGGATATTCGATCACACGAATGAAGCCTAAGTTTAGATGTTTGACCAGCTCTTCTTTGACTTTGAGCGACCATTCGGTACGGAACTTTCTCAACTTTTGTTTAACCGGCTTGTAATCTGGAAGAGTCGGGATCTCATGCTGAGAAATTTCGGGATCAATGCTGGGCATATCATTATACGACCATATGAAGACATCCATAAATTCCTTTAGCAATTCTTCAAGTTGTGCACGCTCATGCTTGTCACGGTTAGCCCCTATCCTAATCTCGTGCATTTGGCTACTAGAATCGAGGTTAATAATAACAGTCTCTTCTTCATTAACTTGAACGCGGTTATGTTATTTACTATTAACCTTATTTAGATCAGTTAAGAATTGTTCATTTGCAAAATCATCATCATCAAAAGTTTGATTATAATCCAAACAGTTAATGTAAGGCACAACAAGATACTTAAAATCTTCATTTATTTTATTGATAGGAAAAACAGTATTGAGAACCTCATCAAAGGAGGACTCGATTACATTTGATCAAGGATTAACAAAAGAAGAAGAAATAGGGTAAACATTGGGATTAGGGGGGATTTCAATAGGTAGAACTGGCGCAGCATGCTAGTTGAGGAGAGGTCTATCAGCAACTTTAATTAGGTGGGATGGATCCAGTGATGTAGTGCTTGAGTAAACTATGCAGAGTGTCAGCCCCAGTGTCTGTAAATTGAATGAGTCCTCGGAGTCACTTTCCTCAGTCTCTTTGGCATCTTTGATGAATGGTTGTACATAATGTTGGGAACTTTTGAACCATGGGTAGATGTATTGAAAAAATATCTCCATTCCAAGCTTCATCTTCTTGTCTGTATGGTAATACCATGGTTCCGAAAAGCTGTAAAAGCGGAAGTCTTCACTCTCTTTGATGAATCGTCCATTTAAGGAGTCACCGGGGATAGTTTGGATGCAGTCTAGTCTCCTCTTTGGTCGAGACTGGCAGATCATTCTGAGCTCTTGTTCTGATGGTTGATACCCCAAACCACAAGGAGGGAAAACTTTCTTTAGTTCAATAGGCTCAAGTATCCCTTGATATCTTTGTCCTAACCCCAGTCCGAGCATGAAGTGCATGTTTTTAAACATCTTAATCACATTGATGTTGCCATGAGGGTCCTATTCTGGACAAACCCTTTCTTTGAAATTATCCCCTGTCGGGAGTAGGAGTGGCTCAACTCGAAATCCTGATAGGAGCATATCATTTGACTCGTGCTATATCTCAAGGATCGAACTACTGGTGCTTGCACCCTTGGCATTATCGTCGTCGCCTAAAATGGTGATGATTCATCCGTTGGCGAAGAACTTCAATTTTTGATGGAGTGAGGAAGACAAACTCTTGATACTGTGGAGTCAAGGTCGTCCTAGAAACAGGTTGAAACAAGCTGGGATGTCAATAACTTGTAATTCGACGATAGGGTTTATAGGGCCAACCCTTATTACAAGCTTTATGGATCCCATCACCTCCCGATGGGTATTATCTTAGGCACGCATAGCAGCGGAGGTTGGAGCGAGGTCACTTTCTATCAGGCCTAAACATTTGAAGGTTCTTAGTGGGCAAACATTCAAGGAGGATCCATTAACAACAAGAGAGAGTGGTACGACCTTGCCTATAACTTCGACGGAGATGTTGAGTGCATGATTGTGGTTTGGCCCAATTCTGGGGATTTCTTCTTCGAAAAAGGATAGCATTCGGGTAGAGGTCAAGGATCTGACCAAATTTCTCGCTTCTTCTAGTGTGGTAGAGGTAGGAACTGTGGGTCCAGTGAGCAACTTAATCAAAGCATTTATGTGCTGCTGAGAAGACATGAAAAGCCCTCATAGAGTGATGTTAGCTTAAGTTTTCTTTAGTTTATTGAGGATCTTGCTCTCCTTGAGGGTCATTTTTGTCTTAGGAAGGTTTTTAATGCCCTTCCCCTTGTCATTGGCTAGTAGTGAGCTTGGGATCTGGTAATGCCTCCCTGATCTGGTCATGTGATTTATTAAAGAAGGGAAGAATATGAATCCCATTTCCTCGTCAATCTCGAGTTGTTCTACCACCTTGTTTATTTCTCTGAGGAATTATTTAAATGATATCATCCCACACATGTCGTCTACCGAGTCAGTTTTCTCTGGAGCTTGTTCTTCATTCAAATCTCTGAATTCTTCCCCCCATCCGGTGGCGATAATTCTATTTTTCCATGTAAAGTCAATGCATTCCACAACTTCAATGGCTTATTCATGCAGGTCTTCCCATTCTGTGGGGGTATATAAGGGTGAAGGGACTAGGTGCCCTTGTAGCTTTAGAGTATCAAGTAACTTGGTTATATGTAATACCCCGTATTTTTGTGATATTTATTTATGGGATTAATTAAATTAAATGCATATTAATTGGAAATTAATCCGGATTAAAATACTAGCGTGATGCGAGTTGGTATTTGAATATAATGTGCATATATGATTATACATGAATATTGAAGTATGAAATTTGTCGTGAGATTAAAATACGGCAAGTTGGAGAATTTTATTGAGACGCGTGTGACAGTCGCGTCAGGGAAATATTTATTTTAATTAAAAAGTGAATTTTAGTTCTATTAACCGTATGGTCGTTTTGAGTGCACCAACGCGTCCGGAAGGGTTGAAATAGTCAGAAAACACTAGCCGGGGGTTAAGTTTGGGTCCCGGGGCATTATTGGGCCATACCGGTAACTTATAAGGGCATTTTGGTAATTTCGGAAATTGGGTAATTAAAACCCACGAAAATTAGAGTTAAAAATCTGACTTAGTATTAACCCACTAAGCCATTTCCAACCCCAATTTAGGTAGTGGGCTACGGGAGAAGTTAGAAACCTTATAACTTGGCAAAACCAACCTCACCTCCATTAACACCTTGAGAAGAAAGCTTGGAGAGAGAGAGAGAGAGGAGAAGGAATTCTGCAGAGGAGAGAGAGAACCATTCATCAGATCCATCATCAAATCCAGAGTTACCCTTAAGGCAAGTGATTTAATTTCATTTTTATAGAGAATGCTTCTTCCATGCGTAGGAAACCCAATTAAATTGTATGATCTTGGGAGTTAATGAAAAACCCATTAAAATTGGAAGTAGAATTTACATTTTTGATGAGGAATCGCATGTAGATTTGTATTTAGATGATTATTCTGATTATATTATAATTTGGATGAAACAAAAACGTATTTAATTAGGCCCATTGATGATTTATAAGTTTTAGGGTTCATGTTCTTGAGATTTGAAAAATAAATGTTGGAGATTTGATAATTTGATGCAGTTTAGGGCGATTTGAACCCATATAAATGTTGTAATACGGTTGAAACATGTTTAGGAAGGATTAGATACCTTAAAATATTGTTGGGATGACATTTAGGTGAGATTAGAGGTGAAGAGAATTGGGAAAAACGAGATAGGAATTTCTGGGCTCGAATTTGGCCACTCGTTAGAAGACCTGCCCAGGTCGTTCGAACGAGCTCGTTCGAACGAGCTTCTAACGAGTTGACAGTTTGGGTTCTAACGAGAGGGATGTTCGTTCGAAGACTTTCGTTCGAACGAGATCTCGTTAGAAGGCCCAGTTCGTTCGAACGAACTCTCGTTCGAACGAGACTTCGAACGAGTTGACAGTTTAGGCTTTTTAGCCTGTTTTGAACCCGAGTGTCCCGTAACCTTGTGTATACGTAGAGATAACCTTCCCTTGATGATTAATTGTGACATTTGGGATGTTTGGGGTATAATGAGGAGTCAAACCTAGAAGTGTAGTTGGAACCTAAGGGAAAAATATGAAGTAGGACGTGAGTGTCTATTACGTTGCGAGAACTATTGACGGCCTAATGTATTATATTAACCGGGAACATATAAATTATGTAGTATTATATGTCGGTATGAAAATGAGAAGTGTACCACCAATATATTATGGTGATTACTAAGATGTGTGAATACTTAGTATATGTATTGATTTTATGTGTATGACATACCTAGCATACTTGCTATCACGGGAGGTTTACGTTCGCTTAGGGCCTTCTAATCCTTGTGTTGCCCGGATTTAGATTGGTTACCTCGATGAACATAGGTCAGAGAAGGACTTATTGG
Source organism: Sambucus nigra (assembly GCA_949130495.1). Classification (NCBI taxonomy): domain Eukaryota; kingdom Viridiplantae; phylum Streptophyta; class Magnoliopsida; order Dipsacales; family Adoxaceae; genus Sambucus; species Sambucus nigra. The sequence goes on from OX422215.1 coordinate 126,271,726, forward strand.
GATGTTAATAAGTCTGCTGATCATGGGAGCGCAGGTATGTGCGTGACCCATGTGATGTGACTGTGTTCGCCCCCATTATTTGTGATGTTGTTATCTGAACGATTCCTGAGAGATTCAAAATGCGTGATCCTTATGTACGTGATGTACCGAGATGGATAGCAGAGTATGTGTGCACCGCAGCTTAGTCTCGGGGTGCTTGTATTGTATATTTATGATGTGAATAATATACACTTAATTAATGGGAACTTTCATGTTAATATTGTGAATAATATTATGGTAATGATTTGAGAAAACAAAACGGGTTAACTGATAGTGATTGGTATTTCTAACTGAGAATCTGAGAGTAAGTAAAACCCTCTATTTAATTGATAACGTTAGAATGTAATATGGGAATCGAGTAGTAAGGGGTAGAACTTATTACAGTTTGGTTAGATATGGATGTCTTATAGATGGGTACGGTACGTTAGGAGTGCACATGTAGTCGAGAGGTGAGAATTCCATGTGAGTGCACGTCCTAACATGTATTTTGCATTTAAGGTTTTAATGTTATTAAAACACTTGCTATTTTTAAAATGATTTCCACTTTCGGGCTCTGACCCATTTGCTTTCAAATCTATTTTTGTAAAAACCATTTTAGGTGCCCAGTCACAAGGACACCATGCTTAGGATTCTCATTCAGGTGACGAGTTGTAGCTGTTTGTGGAAGTTATAGGACTTTGCTTGTAGACGCTTCATCTATCTTGACTCGATATTCTTCAGTTATCAGTTGTAGGGCATGTCGCCCATTTCTTTTAGAGACATTTCATTTATTTCAGTTATTCAGACTTCTGGCATGTAATTATTCAGGATTCAGACTTGTAGTATTATTCTTCAGTTGTGGGATTGTTGTGAGGAGTTTTCCTCCGGATTTATATTTGTGTTGTTGGTTATTCATAACTCATTATAGTGAATGGTTATCATTCTTTCATTATTCTTTTACTGCATGTTAATCAGACTTAACTTAAAATTTGGCACTTACTTTTAAATACTAGGTGGTTAGTAATTATTAAAATGTTTTCGACAGTGATGCTATTAACTAAACCAACTTGGCATTTTGAATTAATTTAATAAAGGAGTAGCTACCCGGTATTTAATTAGTCGGGGTGTCACATTATACTGCAAATATCATTGGTTTGCCTGAATGATACTGCCATGATCTAGACAACGTCATCTAGGCTAACTTCATCGGTCGGTACTACCCAACTGTCTTACTCTCGAGCCCATTTTTGTGCTTCTAAGAATAGCACGCGGAACCTCTGGCAATCAATGATCATCTGTGAGGGCAATTTCAGCCTAAACTCTAGGAGTTGGTTTTAGACTTCTAATAATTCAATGCTTCTATTTTCAGAACGGGTAAGAAAAGCGATGCATGCTCTAGTAAGGAGTGATAGTTCCTGATCAGCGAGGATAGTAGGGTGTAGGAGGAAATATGGGCAGGCTTGGAGAGGTTTATGAGAGTATATGGATTTGATTTTGGTTAAGGGATCAAATTCTGGGTTTTCTTCTAAGAAGATGGCATTGGCATGATTTGGGAGTGGGTTGTGAGTAGTGTTTGGCTTAGGATTAGCTGGTGGGGCAATGGTACCCCAGTCAATTAGACCTTAGATTATGTTTCGAAGGTGAAAGAACTGGTCAATGGTATGGCCAGCAGTTTAGTGGGCATCAGCCTTGAAGTTTCTTGGGAGCGGATTTTGTAATGGACGAGGATCCAAGGGTTTGATAAGGTTTTGGCTCAACAAGGCTTGATAAACTTTGGAGAGGGGAGCATGGAGCTCGGTGTATTCTTTTCAGATTGGGATAGGGCGGATTTCCTGGGCCCATGATGTGGTCGGTTGAGAGATCGTGTTGATGGTTGAGACTGTTGCACTGGCAGGCTTATCATATTTTCTGGGAGTGAACTGTCCGGACACTTTCTTTGGTTCAACCTCTATTTTAGCAAGACCTTCCTCGATTTCTACTCCTACTTCTCTGAGAGATTGGAAGTGTGGATATTATTGTCCTCCCATGGTTTCTCGAACATGTGTCAAGAAGTTCTTTTTCACTATGTTGACTTGTTCTTCCTCAAATGGCCGATTGGTCATGGTAGCTTCTTTTTTCCTCCATCGGGCTATGACGTTACTGACTGATTCCCCAGAGTTTTGTTTGGGCAGATCTAAATCACGGTGGGTGACCTCAAGCTCTTCATTGTATTTATACTACAACATGAATTCTCGAGCCACATCCTCCCATCTACGGATTCTGGACTCTTCGAGAGACAAAAACCATCAGAGGGCGCTATCCTTCAATGTTTTCTGAAACAATTGGGCCATCACTTCTTTAGAAGACCCTAGGAGAGCCATGGAATGGTGATAACTGTGAATATGAACAATCAGGGGGTCCACTTCCTCCAAATTTCACGATATTTAGCATCTTGAACTTCTCAGGTAACCTCGCATTAGGATAAGGAGACATGTGGGTGTAGTCCATGTAATTTCCAGAGATTATGACTTGGTCAAACTTCTTAGTTAGCATCTTGAGATCTTCTTTGAACTTTTTCAACTCCTCCTCTTTTGAATCAATGATCATAGGCAAGTTGGCCCCATGCTGGGCAAGGTTCGGCATCGGAAGCTGGGCAGGCGGCGGCCCATTAGCATGAGGGGCACGTGGAGCATGCTAATATTCTTTGGGAACCTATATAGGCTCGGTTGGACCCATAGCGCGAGGAAATAGGGCCTCGATCTCTTGAGGAATGGGAACCTACTTTCATTGCATCTCCCGGACCTCAGTCTGAAGGTTGTTAATCTTGGACACGAGCTGAGCTAAAACTACCGTCAAATCTGGCTGCACAACTGGTACTTGGTCTGTGTTCTCCATGGAAAGTGGATGGATACCGAACTTGGAAGAAGTAACAGGGGAACGGACAGAACTCCGGGGTGATTTGATTGAAGACCGAAGCCAATAAGGAGCCAGGCCAAGGGCGTGCGATCGACCTGAGAAGGTGTAAAATGGGATTTATTTTGAGAAAAAAAAGGGATGAAAATATTTTTGAAATTTTTTTCTTTTAAGATTGGAAGACAAAAAAAATTTTGGCTTTTTGATAAAGAGAGGAGAGATATTTTGGATTTTTGATAAAGAAAAGGGAAAAATGTTTTTGGATTTTTGATAGAGAAAAGGGAAATATTTTTTGGATTTTTGATAAAGAAAGGAGAAATGTTTTTTGGATTTTTTTTGGGAGACGGTCTCAGCATGATTATTATGATTATTATGTTCTCGCTTGTATTAAATTCTCCTAAATGCAAAATGAAATGTCAGACGGGACCCGAGCCTGGAAAAGTTAGGTTTGTAAAATATGTAAAGTTATGGCTGGACTTGTAACCAGGCTCACAGGAAGGGTCCCATTTTAAAATTGTGCAAAAATTTAGGCAGCGGGCCGACCCGAAATTTTGACAGAGTTTTGGGTTGAACCCGACAATCTATTATGTGTATCCTAGGCTTAGAACCTATATGCGGGTATGCAGTTGGTTGGGTGAATTGGAAGGGGTTCGCCCCTTTGGCATGACTTCAACGATATACGTCTTGCTCTTGCAGGTAATCGGTATGTGTGGACAAGCCATTTGATATACCTGAGTGTACGTGAATTGCCTCACCATATACCTCGTGGGGACGGTACGTGTGAGAGCAAATTTGATATACTCGGCATACGTGAACAAGTTCCATTCGATATACCTCCCATCATGACTTCGGTCAAGCGGTACGATGCGGGGGAACGGTTCAATATACGTCGAATGTACTTGGCCAATGGAAGGTAATAATCATATCGATTAGGCTAACTACGCCCATCATGAAGTGACTGTCCAGTTACCGAAAAAAATTTGGTCAATAGCAAAGCTATTTGGTAATATCATGTGAATCATGTATGATTATCTTATTAGTATCTTATGATGAGAGTATCTTTCTTGATCATGCCAAATAGGGAGCAAAGTACAAGTACCAAGGGCACACCAAGTATGGATGGGTGATGCATGCAACATTTGGGTATATGTGATCATAGGTTCACGTGGTGTGAAGTGTACATGGAGAATTTTCTACAAGCGTATGAATAGAAGCATAAGTATGGGGGACACATCGAAAGGGGGAACATGCGAAAATGGGGGAAAATATAAAAAAAACATAACAACCATGTAAATATAGTCTAGCCCTTAAAATAATATCGCCACCGGAGTCTCCAGTGTGTCCATCCCCGCTCCTCGCGACGGGCGGGAGAGTGAGGATCCTAGGTCCCGCGCGTCCCTCTCGGGAGCACTTCGATCGACATCATTGATGAGGTGAAAAATGTAGAGAGATGGAGTCGCCAGTCTATTTTACTCAAAATAAACAAAATAAAGGGAGCCATCCCGAAGGACGGCATCCAAAGACATACTGATACATACGAAACCAAAATGATTTGAAAAGGGTCTAAAGGCTAAGTTACGAAATGGGAAGGTATTAGGCACCCATTCCGCCCTTACGGTCTCTCATGGGTTTTTGCTATTTTCCTTTATTTTCCCCGTGATATGTGTGCATATGTATATATAGTGGAGATCGGAATCCTAGACTTGTATCATGGAAGAGATAAATCGAGTCACCCGTAGGAAGGTTCATAAAAATAATATTAGAAAATGGGATTTACAAGAATATCCTTGCGTTGATCGTTATAATGGAACGATAACGTATGTGGAATAATACGCCACTAAGAAAAAATATATGCATATATAAATATATGTAATATAAGAGAGTTGAGTTTAGAAAAAATAAAAAAACGAGAGAAAGAGTGATAATAGGACTCGAGTCTCGGGTTTTACCCCGAGACGCCTACGTAGTCTATAGAGGCATCAAAGTTCACGTAGTTCTCATGCAAAACGAGGGGTGGGGTTTATCCCATAAATCCAACCGGGGACTTCTCTTTTTTGTGTGTGTGTGTAAAAAAGTGTTTTAGTTGTGAGAAAAGTGTAAGAAAAGTGTGAGAATTTCCGTTTGGAATTTATGAGCAAACCCTCTTTTTCTTATTTTTTGATTTTTTATTTGTATGAAAATAAGAGATGTGCAATAATACTAATTAAAAAGTATATTAGGATATGTGAGGTGAGAGTATATTATAATCATGCACGAGGAAAACCGGTGGAAATTTAATTCAGAGACCTTCGAAAGTCCTTTGGACTGCTCCCGGGTTCGGGAGTTGACTTTGGGTCAAATGTAGCTCGAAAGCGCTCTTCGGTCCTTTGGACGGGAAAACTTCGGACGCAAATGGATCGTTCGTCCGCATGGTAAGTCAGAATTGTGTACAGAGAATACCGTTGGAAAGGTTAGGGGATGTACTTCGACATTCCAAAGAGTTTGACCCGGTTTGGGGAGTTGACTTTGGTCAACCGGGGCCTGAAAGCATTCGGTGACCTTTCGAAGTAAAACGAATCATTCGTTCGTACCGTAAGTCAGAATTGCACACGGGATGGACCGTTGGAAAGGGGATTTAGTTCCCTTTGAGGATTCATTCAGCCTCGATTGAGATGAAGAGTTGACCTAGGTCAAATGGAGCCCGAGAGCGCCCGGTGGCCTCTTAATCGAGTTTCGGGAAAATGGGTCGTTCGTTTTCATGGTAAGTCAGAATCGCGCACGGCATGTACCATTGGAAAGGGGATTTAGTTCCCTTTGAAGTTTTATTTAGTCTCAGTCGAGCTGAAGAGTTTGACTTTTTGGTCAAACGGAGCCTGGGAGTGCCCGGTGGCCTCTAGGCCGGTACTTGGGGTATGAGATAGGTTTATGGTGTTTAACGGAGGTGCTTGGGACCTAAGAAGAGTTTAAGGGTTAACAAAATGGGGTGTCTACAGATATTTTCAGTGTTCCTCACTTCTAAGTACTGTTTTCCCCTTATAGTCACTTAGGACCATACCATCAGTACCCTAAGTACCCAAACCTCACCAACCAAGTACCACCACAATATGAATTAGTATATCCTCCATAAACTGATAAGATTTCTCCCATTTTTGATTTAAATCATAAGAGAACACAACTCCAAACTGAGTTGTGTCTTTTTAAGAAGCCATTGATAAAATTAGAACATTCGACAAGCTAAGCAACATAAAAAGTGGCCCTTTTTATCACGAGGTGAGACTGCTAATAAATTCAAGATGCATGTTTTAAAGAAAAAATATAGGATTGGTCTCCCCCTCTACACATTTTTCCAACTATCATCTCTAGATGCAAGTAAAAACGTAAACTTAAGGGGTACTAAAAAGGATGTTCCCCTCTACTCTTTTCGAATTAGCCCTTATTTAGTATATGGGTTTGAAGCATGAGGGCATCATTAAAACTTGGGAAAACATGTATTATTATTTTCTCAAGTAGCGAGGATACAACGAGGAACTTAATATTACATTTAAGGACTTATATATGATGAAACAAGATTAAGAAGAGGTAATCGATACCTTCATAACCCGACGGAGAGAAAAAGGAAATCAAATGGTTATCCATTCTTAGAGTAGTGATTAAATTGAGATTGTGATCAAGATCCTCATGAAGGAAGTACATATCAAACTTGGGCTCATATGGATCTCTAACTTTAAAGCTTCTAACCACATAAGTTTCAAAATCAAGGAGAGTTTTGCTGCCCAAGCAACCAAGTATATTGAAGAATCCTATTAATCTATAAATAATTTTTCTACACAAAAGAATTTCTTAGAGATTTTTCATCCTATATCATTACCATGCATGGTAGTCAATCTATAACCCGAATCATACCATACACCTAAAACTTCTTAGGTTATAATTGTCATCATTACATCCCAAAGAGGATCAAACCTGACAAAGACACCTCATAGATCTACAAGCCCTTCTTATTAGGGTATTAAGACCCTTGAGAATGGATGGTCACCTAAAAACTCTCAACCTTAGACCATCACATGTAAGATAAGACAAAAATTGGTAAGCTGATTCACATTTCAAGTTTTATTAAGGGTTTGGCCAGATCATCAATAATTATCGAGCATTTAGGTATGCAATCTAACACTTTATAGATGTTGGGAGCTTCATCTAACCAAACTGTGATAGATATCGCATTTCCATTTCATCCCAACATGCATACTAACTCCATATTAAATAATCCCCTTCCTTAAAAAACCGACCCATTCACTATGATCACTACACCAAAACTATCGGATTGTCACGGTCATTGATCGTGATAAGTCAAACTTGTCAAGGTCAATGACCGTGAAAAGTCAGGGGGGACAAATTCTTTGTCACAAACTTGTCATGGTCATTAACCATGAAACATTTAATATATTTTCACGTTCCTATCACGATCAAAGACCGTGACAAATTCGTGACAAAACCAAAAAAATTATCACGATCAAAGACCGTGATAAGTTCGTGATAAGTTTCTTTGTCAAGGACTTGTCACGATCTTTGATCGTGACAATTTCGAGCAAAATTTTAAAAAAAAACTGTTGGGCAGTATGGCCACTGTCACTACCCAGCAGTATATTTGTATATGTTATAACAAAATTATACCTGTTCAAAGTGCATACATCCAAATAAAATACAAATCATATAACAAATCAAGGAATTTGTAATCCATATACAAATAAAATAGAAATGCAAATATCCATCATATCTAAACCAAATTGTACCAAAATCAAAAGAATATAAATACAATCCAATTTTTAAAATAAAAAGAGATAGAAATAATGTCAATCTTTAGTAGGTCGAAGAAGGAAGGAAGGCTACACAACGTATGAATTGACACACCCGACAATATGCTGAACTCCGCATTGTTTGTGCAACCACATGGGTGAGTGCTCCTTTCCCTCCACCACATGCGTGACGCACACTCTTGCCTCAATGTCTTGGAGGGGACGTCCATGAACCGACATATCCGGGAGGAATTTCGAATCCCTCTGTGACACCCTGCCTAATTAAATCCCGGGTGATCAGTCCTAAATTAAATTAAAACAGGTTTCTCAGTTGGTTCATTCTTAGCATCACTGTCGAAAAAAAATTTAATTACTAATCACCTAAGTGAAATTAGACCGGTGCCAAATTTTATCTTTCATTAACCCAAGACAAATTACTCATGTGGAAGTGATAGATAAACATTGACAATAAATAATGAATCAACCCATGTAGCAATATAAAAGGACAAAATCTTGTCGAGTCAACATTCGGATAAAAACCAAAAGTGGTAAATAAAATCCACAAAATCCAAAATTGAAATCTGAAATAAAGACTATGGACAACATGTCCCACTAGATAATACCATAATGAGATCCCACACTAGATCTTAATAGATGAAGCTTATATGAAAAGTCTTGCCAGCCTCCACAAAGCTACAGCTACGAGTCTCTGGACAGAATCTTTAAGTCTGGTGTCCCTGTGGCTGGACACCTAAAAGGTTTTGAAAATATTTTAATAGCAAGAGTTAGTACTCAAAATGTTTTGAAAATATTTTTCAAATGATTATCATAATAAGATGAGTTATTGATTACACATGTTAAGGTTTCACATACACTCTCTTGAGTTACCTCACCTCTCATCTATCATGCATGCCTAACGTCCCGTACCTAGCCCACCTAGCTATACTACTCAAGCTAACTGAACTATGGTATTCAACTGACTCATCTAAACTACTAAGTTCCCATTCTACCCACTTAGTATGTAATAGTAACCATATCTCATGATTTATGTACTTAGATAATTGTTCACGCCTTGTTATCTTTCACTGTTTTATAATTAAGTCTTCCTACTTAATTTTCTCTTAGATGTATTCGCGGCATCTCATTATCTATTAACTCGCATAAGTAGATTATTAATACAGTATATATTTCGCACAAAACATATATCTACAGATTCATTTATTACTAAAATGTCCTCTTAACACACATAAGGGACTCTTGTTCGGAATGGTCCATCGACACCAAGCAACAATTTGGTTTGGAATGTCACCTCGACCCCAGATTCATTTCATGAAGTGGTTCGGAATAACCACCTCGACCCAACTAATGAAATTTATACATAGATTGGTTCGGAACTCTTTTATCACGACCCAACATACAATTTCCATATATTAGTTCGGAATCCGATCTCGACCCTAATATAGGCAATTAGACTTTAGGTATTCTCACAACCTAAGTATCGATATAATTCAGTAGGTATACACACAACCTTATAATAGTGTTCGTACGTAGTATTTTTTTTAATATTCACCGTACTTATTTATTTACGATTTATCTCACTATCATAATTTTAATTGAGTATTCGCATAACTCTAAGGCCCTAGTTACCCCTTTATTCATTTCAGTAGTTAAGCTATCTCTAACCTACTGATATACCCCTGGGGATTACGTTCTCTCTCTGTAACTCAAATCCCTAATTTTTGATATACTACTCGATCGGTTTATCCTCGTCGGTCCATCACTTCTAATCTTGCACTCTATGATTATAACGAACCTCCATTATATACCTACTGGTACTCTCTTATAAGGACATAAATTTCCAATTGAGTCCATGTATTATTTTGACTTAATTTCGTGAACAAAACTGTGTTTGAAATATGTCATAGGGAGATTTTAATTTTGTCACGATCCCACTTGGTCTATGACGTATTGAAGAAAATTAAAGACATTGCGACAAAGCTTCAAAAAATTAACCATGCTGGAATTTAATTGGTGCAATTTTAATCGTCTTCAAAGTGAACTGTATTCCAAGATCACTCAGGTATGAATGCGTATAATTAATGGTGCTCGAAATTATTTTTATAAAAGATAAGGATGTATTTTTATAACGAAAAATGTTTTAAAATGCTTTTAAAAGTGTTTTAAAGGTTTACACTACGTTTTATTCTGATATACTCGAAATAGAGTTTGACTAATTTGGATCTCTTTTGCAAAGAGAAGTTTTGGAGTAAAAGTCAAAAAGTCAAACTTCGCCAGCTCCTTCAAACGACAGAAGTACATCGTTCAAACGATATGCCTATGTCGCGCGAACGACATGGCATTTTCGTTCGAATGACAAGCATTTTGAGGCACCGCTTAATTATTATTTAAAGCATGGTTTCATCAGAGTTTCGTAAGTGTGCATTCTAGAAAATAGTATACGAACCAGAAACTTCTTTGCACATGTTTTCTAAGGTTTATAAAGCATAAACACATCCTTAGAGTTTGCAAAGATCCGAGTTATCATTCTTATATGTTTAAGTGATCTTTCTGCACCAAAGAAGTTTGTTCTACACATTGAACATCAAAGGGTTTTGCGATGAAGAAAAGAGAAGGAGTTCTTGTTCGACATCGTAGACGAATCAAAGCCATTCGGTGGACACCGAGACATACGTGGACGCATGTGTTGTGGACAGGTGTTATGGAAGGCGGAATTTCTACATGGGAACTAAAGAAGAATGGTTGAAAATCATAAGTTACGTCAAGACCCATGGGGATCGAGTCATTGAGTAAGGCTAATCTGTCTTTGTAAAACCATTGTTCATAGTGATTGTCTGGCTTGGGCCGTCCGAGGTTATTTTCCCGTTTTGGATTTTTTCCTCGTAAATTCGGCGTTGTGAGTATTCTTTACTTTATTTTACTTGCTTTAATCACTAGATTCATGTTTAGGATTAATCAAGATAAAATTGGTTTAAAGTAAGAATTGGGTTTTCACAACTTGGTTTGGTGCATAATAAAAAGTTGAATAATTTTTTGTGAGAAAATTGGTTTGTTTAAAACACACACATATTGGGCACTTTAAAATTGGTATCAGAGCTAGAAAACATATTTTATTTGTGTTGTGATCCCGTGTGTTTTCAAAGATGAATTCTGGCTATAATGAATTTTCTCGAACTCATATTTTTTATGGCACTAATTACACTTATTGGAAGATGAGAATGAGATGTACATTAAAATATATTAATGAGCATGTATGGATAGCAGTTGAGAAAGGTTAGACACTCCCCGTCACTATTGTAGGTGAGGTCACTAGTTTAAAGCCTATTGAGTCATGGACCGAAACTGAACAAAGACTTACACAATATAATTCTAAGGGTCTGCACGTTATTGCTTCACATGTCACATAGGATGAATATAATAGAATTATGACTTATGAAACACCAAAGAAGCTTGGGATATTTTGGCACTCAAGAGGGCACTAGCACGGTTACGGCGTTAAAACTTCAAAATCTCACTACACAATTTGAGACCATTAGGATGTTAAAGAGTGAGACTTTTAATGAGTTTTATGCTAGGTTGTCCAATATTATCAACTCGTCATTTAATCTAGGTGAGAAAATCCCGAGAATCGTGTCATTAAGAAAATCCTTAGGTCGTTGCCAAGTAGGTTTGATGAAAAAGTGAGCATTTTAAACTCCTTGGGTAGGTTAGGGTTGAAGAAACTAGAAGAGATTGTAGGTGACTTATAAACCTATGAAATCGACATGATTACCTCCAAGCAAGTGCCTAAGAAAGAAAAGGGTATTGCATTGAAAACTCGGAAGGAGGAAATCAAAGTTTCAGATTCTGATTTCGATTTTGAGGATGTAGATTTGTTGGCAAAGAAATTTAAAAAAATTCTTAAGTTTCAAAATCAATTGAAAGATGCCAAGAAATTTGAAAAATTCAAGAACAACAAAGTAGATCCCACCTCTAAGGATAAAATTTGAGAAGCCTAAGAGAGATTAGTAGGATAAGTGTTTTGGGTGTGAGGGGTACGGTCAAAAAGTTAAGGAGTGTCCCACTAGATATAAGAAAGAGGGCAAGCAACCCATTGTCTATAATTCCACCTTAAGTGATATTGATCCGAAAAAGGGAGAGAGTTCCCCCAATTAATCCCAACTTTATTGCGTTTATGGCATGTCATGTGAGAGACGACGATTCTCATGTGCATGAAACTTCCGAGGAGGTTTTGAGTGAATCCCATGTTAGTGAGGGCGAAGAGAGTGACGAGGAGGAGGTAGATGTGAAAGAGTTGCAAAATGCGTTTAATGAGTTGTATGCCGAAATGGTGAAGGTGAAAAAGGCTAACTCAAAATTGCAAGCTAAGTTGAATGAGCATGCCATAGAAAATAATGATAGTTTGATTGAGTATCTTAGGTCACGAGAGAAGAAGTTTAGGGAGAAACTAGAGTTTATGGAGAAAGAGAGAGATAATCTTCGTGGTTTGATGGAGTCCTTGAAAAAGGATATTTTAGAGTTTGAGGAGTCTAGGCGTTTGCTCGAGTCTAGGATTCACGAGTTGGAGGAGAGATTGAGAGACTCGTCTAGAGTCAAGTTTGATTTGGAGGCTAGGTCGGAGAAATTATATAAGATCCTAGGCACCGTCCAAATTAAGGGAGATAGGGGAGGTATAGGTTTTGATGAGAGAGTTGTTCCCATTCCCCCCACACGTTTGAGAAACACTAGGAAGGTTAGAAAAGGTCCACATATCGGTAACCATTCCCACCACCGCTACACTTGCACGTTTTGTGGTAGGAAAGGCCACCTTAGGCGTTATTGTTACGACCTTAGACAAGCTCCTATGAAGTTTAGGAATAAAGTTTCCCTGGTTCCCAAAACCCCCATGCATCGTGTTATACCTACTTGGGTTAGAAAATTGGATTTAGTGGCTTTAGGAATTAAACTTCATGATTCTCGTTTGGGTGCGCTTGATTATTCCCATGTTAAATCTAAAGGATGATAGTGTTGCCTTGTTTGTCATATGCTAGTTTGCTTCATGATATATTCATTGCTAGTATTATGATATGTGTATAATTTTGTATTATAGTTTTCATTTGTTTGAGTCCTATTTGAAAAATACAAAAATATTTTGTTTTTGAGAAAACTTTTGAAAAACCAAAAAGATTTTGCTTTTATTTGAGTCAAAATATGAAAAGCCAAAAATATTTTCGGTTTTTTTTTTTTGAGTTAACATGTTTGATGTGGCATATTGGTGTGCTTGGACCCCACCCCACCCCCTCATCCCATAGTTTCATTATCCATGTGGCTAGGACATTTGGTCATTATTATCAATTCTTATAATGGTCTTAACCATTGTTTATATGGGGTTGTTTCGATGTTGATATGCATTTTGATTCGACTTTGTATATATGCCAACATTGCACACATGCACGAGTTTATATGGATGTTTGACTTCTCTTGAATAGTTGAATTTGGTGAGGCGTTCTTTTCTCAATCTTGTCATCTATGCATAAGTAGACTTAAGTAGAAGTGTGCATGTAAGTACTATTTACTGTGATTTGAATTAAAAAATGATGAGTGATTCACGGGAAAGGGATGCGAGAGTTCAAAATTAACTCGTCGTGAAAGCCACCATTTAAAAGAGCCCAAAAGAAAATGCAATATGATTAGAAAAGGTCCAAATTAGTTTAGTTCATTCCAAAGAAAGTATGATATTATTGAGGGAGTTTGGATGGATTAAAAAATTTAACGGGTTTGCACAACTCATCCTAATGTTGAAACATTGCAATTTGACGCTATTGTTTGTAGAATCCTCAAAATTATGGATTTGTGTGCATGTAGTATGTTTAATTCATTAAGCTCACACTCTTATTGTCATATGGATATGATAAAGTTTGATGATTTATCGCTATCAATTAGAGCTTCTTGATCATTTTGATGTGTTGGAATTGTGGCTCATTTGTCGTAGTTTCACGCCTATACATTCAATATCCATGTTTAAGCACATCGGTACTATGTTTGCATGTAACTCACATTTTTATTTTATAATGAGTTTTTGCATTTTGTTAAAAGCCTACTGTTTTAACACTGTTTTTCTTCTGTTAGGCCCTTCCTGAATTTTTTTGTGGAATTTTTTTCACTGGGCAAGATTATATTATATTTCTGGGAATCTAGGAAATTTTGGCAGGTCACAAGAAGTCGTTCAAGCGACATATCCATCTCGCGCGAGCGACAGCAGTACTTTGTTTGAGCGACATCCCTGGATTGTTCGAACGACGGGCTGAATGATGACTTCTGATTGGTTTTCAGTCCACTGATTTAAATTGGTATATTTTTTAGTATTGCTGGAAGTGTTTCTGGACTAACTGGTTTATGTACAGAATTTGTTAGTTCTAAATTGGTTTTTTGCATATAGTCCGTTTATCACACCTGATTAATTTGCTAGATTTTTTGTGTGATTCATTGGTTTACTAGCTACTGATTTGTCATTACATGATCATATTTAGTTAATTGTTTCATGATTATCTAGCGATTTCACATTGATTCAAATTGGTTTCTATTCTCATGCTAGATAGTTTGATTGGTTTATCTTTTCATCGGATTGTATATTCGAGACAAAAAAGGGGAGAGATGTATGTGATGTAGGGAGAGATTTTATCATGTTTTGGTTTACATATGTTTACAAAATGGTATCTTAAATTGGTAGTACACATTGGTATCATTTTGTTGCTCAAATTGTTTAACAAATGAATTTTCAGAGTTTATTCATATTGATTATTCATATTGGTATCTATTATTGTTTGGTATCATTTGGATAAATATATTGGTTTCATTTGTTCCTCCATACTTCACTTGGGTATTTGTTTGTCTATTTCATGTGTGTAGGTATGCTTCAGCGATTCGAGATTTCAAGTCTACATCATATTCAGACAGTTCATGCTTGTCGGTGCTATATATACTAGTCTGTGTCCTGTATTTTTTTATTTTGGGTTTATTGGATGGGATTTAGGCGTCATACGGCTTGACGGCTCGTCTTAGGCATTTCACTGGTTTAGTTTTGTCCCGGAATAGTCAAAGGGGGAGATTTATAAGGACATAAATTTCCAATTGAGTCCCTGTATTGTTTTGACTTAATTTCATGAACAAAAATGTGTTTGTAATATGTCATAGGGAAATTTTTATATTGTCACGATCCCACCTGGTCTATGACGTATTGAAGAAAATTGAAGAGGTTGCGGCAAAGCTTCAAAGCGGCACAGCTTCAAAGAATTAATCATGCCGAAGTTTAATTGGTTCAAGTTTAATCGTCTTCAAAGTTAATTGCATTCTGAGATCACTCTGGTATGAATGCGTATAATTAATGGTGCTCGGAATTATTTTTATAAAATATAAGGATGTATTTTTATAAAGAAAAATGTTTTAAAATGTTTTTAAAAGTGTTTTAAAGGTTTACACTAGGTTTTATTCTGATATACTCGAAATAGAGTTTGACTAATTTGGATCTCTTTTGCAAAGAGACGTTTTGGAGTAAAAGTCAAAAAGTCAAACTTCGCCAGCTCCTTCAAATGAGAGAAGTATCTCATTTGAACGAGATGCCTATGTCGCGCGAATGACATGGCATTGTCGTTCGAATGACACGCATTTTGAGGCAGTGTGATTTCATTAGAGTTTCGTAAGTGTGCATTCTGGAAAACAGTATACGAACCAGAAACTTATTTGCACATGTTTTCTAAGGTTTATAAAGCATAAACACATTCTTAGAGTTTGCAAAGATCCGAGTTATCATTCTTATATGATTAAGTGATCTTGTTGCACCAAATAAGTTTTTTCTACACATTGAACATCAAAGGGTTTTGCGGTGAAGAAAAGAGAAGGACTTCTTGTTTGACATCGTAGACGAATCAAAGCCATTCGGTGGACACCGAGACAAACTTGGACACGTGTGTTGTGGACAGATATCGTGGATGACGGAATTTTTGCATGGGCACTAATGAAGAACGGTTGAAAATCAGAAGGAGCATCAAGACCCGTGGGGAATTTTTGTAAAACCATTGTTCATAGTGATTGTCTGGCTTGGGCCGTGTAACACCCCTCCCGCCCGGGAGAAGCGAACGGAGCGCTACTGTCGATAAACTAAACCAATCCCACAATATAACAAGGTATAGAGCATCTAAATCCCATAATAGAAAAGAAACCACTAATCTCAAATCTCTTCAAATTAATACCAAGTCTCTCGAATTACAACTAACTCGAAAATAAAATACAAATCTCCAATGCTCCATACATCAAAATAATACAATCTTCTCATATGTATTCTCAAATATTCTTCCCGAAATAATCCTAGCTAAAATCAATCTAACCTGCTACTAAAAGAAAAGATGGGGAAGTACACAATACGACAGGAAAGATGCACAACAAATATGTTAGCGTTGAATAAAACGTCACAATACGAATAAGAATATTCAAATCAAATGCGAATCTCATAAGCAATTATATCACTATAATTTCTCAACAACACATTAACCAGGTCACCAAGCGTCACCACAGTACCGCGCCTATGCATTTTTTTAGCATATCCAGAAAAAGGAATATTGGCGGGTGCCCAACTTCCGTGCCATATTAAAATCTTCATGACAACATGCGCAACACCATAAATAACACCACATGAATCAAAATTAGATTCCAACAAATATTTCAGATTTCCAAAAGAATTTAACAATTCAAATATGAGTCAATAATTACATGAAATCAAAAGGAATAACACTCGTGAGATTAAGGAGCATATTGTGTAAAACCCCATACCTTAAAATCATCACATGAATAATCACATAATAATCAGCCTCAAAATCTAATAACACCATCACGTTCCTTTTGCGAAAATAATCAAATCTCGTTCTAACCCAAACTCAAGAAAACACCAAATAAGCCTTCTAATCTATGGTTGAAATCTTGAATAGGTTTGGAGCTATGGTTTGTATATAAAAGGGAGTAATGTTGGAGAGGTCTTCTGATTGAAAATTTTGAGAAAAAGTGATTTGAAAAGCCAAGCAACGAATTTGTTGATATATAAAGGATTAAGAATTTAATTGAGAAAAGAGTTCTAATCAGATACAATCACTAAAATATTTATTTCGGACCGTTGGAATTAGCTGAAATTTTACAAAGAATTGGATGAAGACGAGAGGAAGCTACAGCAAAAATTTCCACTCGATCGGACCGTTCAATATTTTTAAATATTTTTTTTCTATAGAGTTTTATGTTTTAATGACTCTAAGAGAGGTTTATATTTTGAGAACTCTTCTATATAATAAAAATTTAATTAAAACTCCATTTTAATTTCGATTTCGAAACCATTTGAAATTCTTGCCTTTAAAAGTAATAACCAACACATTTGAGCAATAAAAATAATTTTATCTCAAAATTTATTTTTTCTCTTTATTTCGAAAATACTCCAAAAATTACCCGGGTTGTTACAGGTTGTCCGAGGTTATTTTCCCATTTTGGATTTTGTTTCTCGTACATCTGGCATTGTGAGTATTCTTTACTTTATTTTACTTTCTTTAATCACTAGATACATGTTTAGGATTAATCAAGATAAAATTAGTTTAAAGTAAGAATTGGGTTATTACAACTTGGTTTGGTGCATAATTAAAAGTTAGATAATTTTTTGAATTGGTTTGTTTAAAACACACACATATTGAGAACTTTCATCTCTAAGTCCCGACATAGGTACAACATCATCCCTAAGGTTTCCCACAATCATTGGAAAACAAATAGCACTCAACCAACAAAAGGACCCAGAATCAGCCTAGGTCGATAGATCGACCAGGACCATCAATCGATCAACTTCATCGATCGATTGACATTCAAAGGTCGATTGATCGATCGAGCAGGTTCAGTTTGTCTTCTTCATACGTTTACTCACCATTCCCAATTTCCCAACTTACAGGATAACACACCAAGCTTGAAACCAATGATTCCTAACCATTCCTACATACTCTAGGATGATTTCCAACAAATTAAACATCACAAATATTCCCGAATTTAGCCCAGAATAATTCAAATCCTTTAATTATTCAAGAACCCTAAAAACATGTTATTTCCATATTTTAAATCATAAATCCATATTTTAATTCATATTAAGAATCATGGTTCAACTAATTTTCAATCCTCTACAGATATAAATCTAACTACATGTTATTTCTACCCAAACATGCAATTAATCAATTCTTTTTCTCCAAGAATATTAATCAAAATCGATTATTTATAAATCCTACGCATGGATATTATAACTAAAAATAATTTGCAAATAACCACTTGCCTTATTCAAAGATGGTCTGATTTTGTGATTGTTGTTGGTGATTGATTGTCTTCCTCTTCCAATCTTCCTTCCCCACTTGCCTATGTGACCTGCCCTCAGGGCCACTCCCCATCTCCTGAAATAAAATAATACATAATTACAAAAATTAATGCTAAATTATACTAACTAAAATTAAAGAAATTAAAAACTTACCATCATGTGCTCCACCTCGGCGTAAGACATCCGCGCGGAGTAGTGCACATCTAATTTTTTTGCCTAGTTGTCCCTCCCCGATTGGCAAGATGCCAATTTTCGCTCATTGGTCTCATTTTCGATAAATTTCTGCCACTCTGCCAATGAGATTGGCTCCTTGGGTGGGACGGCTTCATGGAGTCTCATAATGGGACCCCGGGTCTTCCCCAAAGTATTGTGCCCATAAATTATTCTTCCACATTTAATATTGATCCCTCAATTTCTCCAACGTGGGGTCGTGGTGGTATGAGGGCAGGTCGAATTGTTCCTGTCAAACAAATACAAACCATCCTGTAAGTAATTATTATAGTTATTAATATAAATATTAAATACACAACCTATAGGGCCCTCCAATCAGTGTACCCCGAGCCGACAATCGTCTTCAAAAACTCTATCCTTCTAGCTAATAATGACGTCTTATTTTCGACGGCAACCCCTAATTTGACCCATTTTGGGGGCCTATTGTCCGAGGAGACCTGATCGCCTCCGTTACCGCGTCCTGATGAAGTCATTTTTTGCAAAAATTGTATTATTTGTACAAAGATGTATATGAACTTTGAATTAATGTTCAAATCCGATAATAACAATGCATACCAATACCAATATCAATTTATACCAATACCAATACTAATATCAATATTAATTTATACCAATTTCAATTTAAACCAATACCAATATCAATACAAATTTATACTAATTTCAATTTGTACCAATAATAGTACCAATACCAATTTATACCAGTACCAATTTCAATTTGCACACACTCTTGGGTCATGGACTTTGAATTAATGCTTAAATTGATGAAAATTCTAATTAACATATTCACTTGGTTATTACAAGAATTAAAATGATCAAGTACAAATTAATAAAAAAAACATTCAATTGTCATCCGATAATAATGCGGCCACTGGTCATTCCTAATAATTTGAATACTTATTACAAATTAAAAAATTATTTCAAATTCGGGTTTTCATAAAAAATGGAATGATATTCGGAAGGTGCAACCAAGTTATCCACACTATTATTTACATGCTTCGATGCATGTAGGATGATTGACCACGTTCATTGTTGATATACTCCGAGTAAAACACTTGCCTGACCTTTTGAAAAGAACAAATAAACGGCTCATCGCTCACGTGTTCGTTGCTCTTCAACTTGGACAAGTCAACCATGATCAAATTGGTCCCAGGATCAACTTTGCAAGCATTTTTATCCTCAACTCTTGCCGAATTGCAGTAAAATACAACCTCTTTGAAGTTTACATAGTCCGATTCAAATATATTTTCAATTGCACCATAGTAAATCATTTCATCTTCAATGAGGTTTTTATCTTTCTCGCTCGCTCAAAAAAAGTACGAACCTTGTATGAAATGCCCGAGTTATGTACATTTGTATTTTTCTCGTACACCCTTGCACCGAATACATAACCGTTCGATCGATTGTTTTTGTACTCTTGTGCCATGAACAAGGGTCCAGTCTCTAGACGAGAAGGCCTTGAAGTCGCATCACCCATTTTTAAGAGTTGAGAATATAGATAAATTAATTAGGTTAATACTTTCTTTTAATGTAACATTTGATAACATTATATATTAATTATAATTACCTCGTGTGACAACCACAACCAAAACTCGTTGTCTAATTGTGCCATTATTTTTCGTCTTTTATTGTTCTCACAGACTTCATATTTTCTGCATAAATCGTGACGAAATTATTACAAAATTAATCATGTAAAAAATAAAATAATTAAAAGTTAAAATAATTTAAACTTACTTTTTCCGTTCTTCGACATCTCATGTGTGTCAAGAAGATAACGAGCTACTTATTCATATTGCAAACTCATTAATTTCACTCGTTTGCCCATCACATGGACACCCTCATCGATGAATTCATCATTGTCACACACACAAGTCGAGTTAGGCATATATTCCCGAGTGTAGATTGATGACACCACGATGATGTATTCCTCTGCAAGTGATCCTTCAATGTATCGTGTATTCTTGACATAATATTTGAAAACTTTCATCAATCTTTCAAATGGATACATCCACCAATATCTTACTGGGACGCAAAGAAGTGCCTCGTTGCATAGGTGTACCAACACGTGAACACTTATGTCAAAGAAAGATGGGGGAAAGTACTTCTCCAAGACAAAAATTGCTTCATTCATTACCAAATTTTGTGGCCACTATTTTATCTCGATTGACTATCTTCTCACATAAAAGTGAGAAGCATATACTAATTTTCATAATAGCCCTCCACAATTCCTTGTGCTGGGAGAAATAGTACTTAAACAATAGAGGAACTAAATGCATGATCACATGCCAATCGTGGGACTTACACTTATGTAAATCATGGGTAGCATAATTCACAATCCTTTGCAAGTTGGACGAAAAATTAGATGGAACTTTCAAATTATATATTGTGTCTAAAAGTACCTTTCTTTCCTCACTCGTTAAAGTAAATGCACCAGGGGGAATTATTGTCCTTCCTCTACTATCTTCTTTTAACCATAGTTGTGGATTAAGTTTCAACAATTTAAGGTCTCTTTGTGCATTTTCTCCATCCTTAGAATGACTCCCCCCAAGGCATGTTCCCATAATATGTTTAGCGATGTTCTTCTCTTCATGCATCACATCCAATACATGGCTCAACGGTTTATTATTCCAATAAGGTGACCTCTTAGACCACGCCTTTCTCATCTCAATTTCATTCTCAATTGGGGTCTTCTAATGCTTGACATTATTAAATTTAGAATTCTTACCTGGCATATTAGGGACACAGTCACAAGATTTACTTTCAATTTCTGAGCCTGAAAGTATTCTTGGTCGTATCCTATGTTCAACCCCGTCCGGTAAAAAATTGGAACCTTTCTCAAATCTAAAACTATGAGAGGGGGTAAGAACCTCCTATGGAAATGGTATACATTTTTTTAGCTAGCGGGGAGACAAATATATTCATTCTCCTCTCCACAAATAGGACACCCCAAATAACCATGTATTACACAACCAGATAATGTCCCATAAGCTGGAAAATCATGAATTACCCATATTAACAAAGCTTTCAACCTAAAATCTTCTTTTTTTAAAAGAGTCAAATTCTTGTACACCCTCTTCCCATAACTCATTTAATTATTCTATCAAATGAGCTAGGTAGACATCGATGTCCTCACTTGGTGCCTTTGGTGCAGGGATCAACAAAGACAACATCGAAAATTCAGGTCGCATACACTGTGAGGAGGGAGGTTTAGTGGGGCTATGATCACTGGATATACACTTTGATTGGCACTTAGATTTCCAAATCGATTGAAACCATCTATTGATATTGTCAAACGAATGTTACACTATCCTCGAGCAAAATCGGGATACTTAAATTCTTCCTCTTCCAAACTGTAGAATCAATAGGATGGCGCATGAAATTTTATCCTGCTTCTGCCCTAGCATGCTAAGTGATTGCCTCCTCTATTCATGTTACTATGAAAAACCACTTTAATATAGGCCCAACGGAAAAATATTTCAACACTTTTTGAGGCACTTTTGAGTTTGCAACTTCTTTGCCAGTAGATTGGGCATATCTAGGTTCATCGCATGTCGGACACCGATCGAGATTTTCATACTCGTTTCGATACAGTATAAAGTCATACACACAATCATGAATTGATTTATACTTCATTTCCAAACCTTTAAAACTATTTTTTTATATTAGGATAGATGTTTGGAAGCATATTCAGCTTGGGTAGCAAGCCCTTCACCCAATTCAAAATTCCTATCACATTAGTGCCAGGCAAACCATATTGAGTATTCAAATTATGCAAACCAACCATGGCATGTAAAGTTTTTTTATCTTTCTCAAAACCAGAGTATAATGGCTAGCTCTCCTTAAATTTTAAACTTTGGTAGTCATCGTCAAGGTTTATCCCGATATCCTCAAGAGCGCCTGCAACTTGTACATCGTCAGTGACCTCATTCTCTTCCACTTCATGAAATCCATAAGCATCATCAACTAAATCCTCTAGCATATTATGATCTACATTGTCATCCTCCCCTTTAACATCTATCCTACTTGTTAAAGGTTGTTGTAATGGTTGCTCGGGGACAAAAGGAACTTTCGGTTCCTCGTCAAAAATCTAACTTCGATACCTATCTTGCATACCCCATTTTAACAAATGTAGTTCAACTGTTTTCCACTCAAATACCTTACCATTCTTACACCTAGCACACAAACACAGAAACTCTCCAATATCATATCATTTCTTTACGTATTTGACAAATTCATTAGCACCTGTGCAAAACACATCCCATAATCTATTTGTCTCACCCATCCACTCTTTGTATTTAGGATATTCCATCAAAGAAACTACAAACAATCACCTATTATGGGTAAAATAGCATAAACAAAAGTGTGAATATTTAGTTCCCACTAGTATAAATAATCACCTATTGAATGCGTACGCATAACAATTAGAAGGCTAGGTTCGATGGGTAAATCTATTCGTGCATTCAAATTCAATTTGAAATTGAAATTAAAATTCAATTTATAATACTAATTCCTATTTCCTCCATCTCATCTAAAGGGTTAGTGGTTCTATCCCATTCAAGACCGCATATTTTTGTAATATACTTAACATCTCATGCACATTATTCCAATATGAGGAAAATTCGGCAGCATATCCCTATAGTTCTCCGAGTACATGACATAGATTTGCAAGTGTGACTGTTATTTCAATTTATCAATTGAAATAACACTTAACATCGTATCATCTTGTATGTACCCAGAAAACATTAAGATTTGACTACAGAACTTCTACCAAAAGTAACAAGTTTAAGCCACGAAGAATATTATTGTACAGAAACTATGCAGTCCCAAACTGCCCAAATGGGATAATTCGATAGATCTCATTACAGGGGTAATGACTCTTGAATGGGTCTAAGGGCTATTGAATGTGTACACATAAGAACTATAAGTCTAGTGTCTATGCGCACTATAAGTAATTTAAAGTATGTTTCATACAATTATGTCTTATCACATTTGGAGAGATTTCATTTAATTATGGAATTTAAAGTATGTTACATTTAATTTAAAGTATGCATAAGAACTAAAACTTATACCTAAACCACGAATTATTAATATGAATTTGGGATATATATGATTAAACCATACAATTTTGCATAATTCATAACGAATATTTATTACACTAATGCATGAATTCTAATCATAAAGAATCGAGCAGGAGGTTAGCTAAACTAGGTTCATGTCAATGTTTGACAAAAAAATTGGATACCATACCATTAAATTTAGTTTTAATCATATCTCTCTTTCTAAATATCACAACCAACTAATACCAACACTAATGAACCCTACCCCCTAATAACAACTAGTGGCCCATAAATTCAAATTGACCCTTTCCATTTTTATAAAAGGATCATAACACATTATATACACAATCAACGGAACCTTATGACTACAAATATATTTGAAAATTTATGTTTTCAGACCTTTGAGATTGAACATTATGAAAATTTGGTAAATCAAACACATAAACGCAAAATGCAAAATCACACACACGCACACGCACACCCACTTCCCTCCCCCCACCCACCTGCCCCACCCACACCCCCCCCCCCCTCCTACGCACTCACACACACACCAGCACACACACATGACAAAAATAAGGGTTCTACACACATATATACACATACGCACACACACATATACACGCATATAATGGAAAGAGAGAGGGAGAGAAAAATGTACCTAAAAGATAAAGAGATAAAGAGAGAGACGCGAGAGAGGGAAAAAAGGAAGGAATTGGAAACGGTGGGAAAAAATGAGGGGGTAGGGTTTTTACTGACAAAGTTGTCACGGACCTATCAAGGTCTTTAACCGTGACAACTTTCTAAAGTTGTCATGGTCAATGACCATGACAACTTTCTAAAGTTGGGGGTGCATTGCAATAACAAGAAACTCAGGTTGAGGGAATTTTCTAAATCCTTAACCTATAAAGCATATACTTGGTATTCCTATTTAGCTCCCAAGAGCGTTTTTACATGGGAGAAGATGCATGTTTTGTTCGTCCAGAAGTTCTTTCTGGTGGAAGATGAGTTTACTTTGACCCAATTGGGGAGGGAGAAGCAACGACCCAGGGAAGAAGTGGTGGCTTACATTCGAAGGTTCAGAGAAAGGTCCCTCAATGTGATGGAGAAGGCCAAAGAGTTCAAGTTATTGCAAATCTGCATGGAGGGGCTGCTTCCTGAGTACGTCTGTTATCTTATCAATGAGGCGCACGAGGGGACTTTTTCGGCTTTCCAAAAAGTGGCAAGAAATTTCTCATTGGTTGTGCAGCCAAATCCAGTGGTGGTTCCCATGATGTTTAGGCAGCCGATACAACCTGTGGGGGGGAGGTCTCAGCCCCCACGGGTAGGGTACACCGAGGGAGAAAATGGGGGTAAGGTGCCGAAGAAGGACAATAAGAGGAAGTTTGGAAGAGATAGGGAGGACCCACCACCATTACCTTGTACAGTGGAGGAGGTTGTCAGCTATTACAATGAAATGGTCCAAGGAGGAATGGTCTACGAACCAAAGATCATTCCCGTTGGGGAACCCAATGCGGCAACGAGGGCGGATCCCAAATATTGCCAGATTCATCGAAAGATCCAACATCCAACAGAGAGTTATTTCACACTGAGAAGAATCATTGACAAGTATGTGAAGGTAGGGACATTGCAAATCCCTTCGCAGAATGTTAACAACAACCCACTCCCAGCACATGGGGCCAATCTGATGGTGGCCTACGATGAGGAAGTAGAAAGATAAGAAAGAGAGCCAACAACGAAGCAGGGAGAGTTCGAAAAATATTTAGAAATCTATACTAAGGGAATGGTTAATATAGTATTAGCCTATGACGAAGCAATCACCAAAGACGTGGAGGATGCATACAGCGTTGAAGGTGTGGAAGCAGACCCAGTCTTAGAATACTATGCAGTTTCAAAATCCCCAAAGTTCACCTAGTTCTTCTAACAAGTGGGGATACCGAAGGAGAGTAGGTTGGAAATAACCCAGGTAATACTTTACATTGTGAGGAAGAACTCGGTCCCCTCGCTGAGATGGAGGGGACCAATGGACAAGTTGGTGAAGAAGTCTCTATCAGAAGTAACTTTCAGCGATGCGGATAGGACCATAAGATTCCCTTATAACAGGCCATTGTATGTGACCGCCAGCGTCAATGGAGTTAGTTTTTTAAGGACTCTTATGGATGGGGGAGCTTGCATCAATATCATGCCAATCAACTCTTTCCACGTAGCCAATATTTTGGAAGAAAGGTTGGTCCCCATGCCTTTGATGATTTCAAGATATGATAACCAATCTTCCAAGTCCATTGGGTACGTGAATGTTGGGATTATGATGGGAAATCTGAGTTCCCATATCAAGTTCCACGTAATAAAGAGTGCAACTTCCTACCATCTGTTGATAGGAAGAGTGTGGATGCACAACCAAAGGATAGTTCCTTCGACGTATCACCAATCCGCCAAGGCAAATATAAAGGGAACATAGGTGACCATTACAGCTACGAAGAGGCCCTTCGTTGTAGAGGAAGCTCACTTAGTAGATGCGGCACTTTATATAGAATTGGAGGAGGATGTTTGAGTCCTAATGAGAAGAATGAAGGGAGACTAGATTCCCTCGATCAGAGAAAGGATGGGGCCCTTGAACGAGTAGAATAAAGAGGTTACAAGCAGCAAAAGAGTGGTGGAAGAAGAAGCTCACCAGGTGGTCTCTCGGCCCCAAAACATCTCGAAGCATCGTAAATACATGATGAGGCCTAGAGTGGATCCGATGGAATATGAATGGCAAAGCGCGCTGAGCTAATTTTTAGGAAAGAGAGTGGCTGAGGCTTCTGGAGAGGAGAAGAGGAAGTCCGTTACAGCTACCACCAGGCAGTGCAAGAAAGTCATTACCAAATAGGGAAAAGTGGTATATCGATTATAATGGTGTGAACGGGAAGCTAAAGAAGTTGATAACAAGGTTGACCCGATATATGAGTGATTTTTGGTAGATCAACGATGGCAATGTATGGTGATAGACAACTCCAACATACAAGAGTTCATTGAAGATGTGGCAGAAGAACTAGATTATATGGCAGATCAATCGAAGCCACAGGCACAAGAGTTGGAGTAGTTAAATCTGGCGAAAGAAAGGGAGGATCCAAGGCCTATTTTTATCTCTAAAGATCTCAGTAAGGAGATACGAGAGGCCTTGGTTGAGTTGATTCGGGAGTTCATAGACATTTTTGCATGGATATACACATAGATGGAAGGGTTGGATGAGGGAGTCAACTGCCACAAGTTGAACGTGATGACTTCAGCCATTCCAGTTAAATAAGCAACGAGAACGTACAAGCCTGAGATAGACTTAAAGATAAAGGAAGAGGTCCAACGCTTATTGGCAGTAGGGTTCGTTAAATCGAGGTTGTCTAGCATTATCTCGGTGGGAAAGAAAGACAAAAACCAAATAAGGATCTGTGTGGACTTCAGAGATTTGAATAGAGCTTGCCCCAAGGATGAGTTCTCTCTGCCCTCCATTGACAGTTTGATAGATAAAACGGATGGTCATGAGATGTATAGCTTCATGGATCGGTATGTAGGGTACAACCAAATCAAGATGGACCCCACAGATGTAGAGAAAATGGCGTTTAGACCCCCGTTGGTCAACTTCATGTATAGAGTAATATCGTTTGGACTCAAGAACGCTGGGGATACTTACCAGAGAACAATGATGGTTATTTTCCATGACTTCTTCCATAAATTTATGGAATTCTATGTGGATGATTTAGTCATCAAATCGAGGAGGGAGGAATCCCATCTAAGCAATTTGAGGAACGTGTTTGCCCAATGCAGTAAGTATAAATTAAAGATGAACCCACTAAAGTGCATCTTCCGAGTAACAAGTGGAAAATTCCTAGGCTTCGTGGTTGATCGACAAGGGGTACAGATGGACCAGGATAAATAGCGAACGATCTTGGAAATGCCAAGTCCAGGAACGGCGAAGGAGCTTAAGAGCTTCCTCCGTAAAGTCTCCTATCTTAGGAGATTTATGACTGTATTAGACGATATGACACACCCATTGATGCAGATGTTACGAAAGAACATGAAATTTAAGTGGGAAGAGGTTCACTAGGATTCGCTTGCTAGGCTGAAAAAGCTGCTCATTTCACCACAAATCATGGTTCCCCCCACAGGCAGGAATACCGTTGCGGCTATACCTCACATCTACCATGAGGTCCGTGGGAGATTTGTTGGCACAAGAGATTGACGGGGAAGAACGTCGGTCTACTTCCTTAATAGAATCATACATGGACCAGAGGTCAGGTGTAGTAGCTTGGAAAGGCATTGTTTAGCCTTAGTCTTTATGGCATAAAAACTTAAACACTATATGTTGTCTTTTACAATTCATATTGTAACGAGGTGTGATCCTATTAAGTACTTATTGGCAAGAACTATATTGAATGGTAGGGCATCTAGGTGGTTCATCATCCTCTCAGAATATGACTTGAAGTGCATGGTTCCTCGCGTAATCAAGAGCCAGGCGTATGCTGATTTATTGGAAATCTTACCCTCTAAAACGTTCGAGCCACCTAAAGAAAGTATTCCAGGAGACGACTTTTAGGCTAATTACTTAGATGCAAGTAATAAAGAGTGGACGATGCAGTTTGATGGATCTTCGATAGAAAAGAAAATAGGAGAAGGGGTCAAAAGGAATGGAGGAGATTTGTCTTTCCTAAAAGCTAGATTTCCTTTGTTCCAACAACAAAGCAGAGTACGAAGCGTTAGTTTTGGGGTTGCTGGAAGCCCTTCGAAGGGGGATTTGATCGCTTTGCATCAAGGGTGATTCAAACTTGGTGATCCAGCAAGTGAATGGAGAATATGCATTGAAACACCTGAGTCTGGCATCATAAAGTACAATCATTCAGAGGCTTCTTAGCTAGTTCCATCGGACCAAGATCAAGAGACATCCCCGAACGATGAACTGCCACCCAAACGCTTATGCCACCATTGCTCAAAAAATGGTCATGAGTAGCGATACAACCACAGTCATGATTCAATGAAGAACAGCTCCCTCAGTAGTTTAGGCAATCCTGCCGATAGAGGAGGACGCTGACTAGAGGGGATAGATTATAAGATAATTAGAATCTAGAAAATGAGCGATAGAACTAAGGGAATTAGCCCAATACTTCACAAATGAGGGGAACCTTTACTTCAGGAACATAGGAGGATGGTTATCAAGGCGCATCGACATAGAAGAAGTAGAGCGAAGATTAAAGAGAACACATGAAGAGCACTTTGAGACAACTGAGATACCTCTCTATCGAAGAATTCAAAGAGAGGGATATTTTTGGCCTAAAATGAAACAGGATGCGGCAGAGCTACAACGAAAGTGTGACAAATGACAGTTATTCTTCGAAGAAGCTAAATATCATTTCATGGAAGCTCAAGCTGACTGGAGGCAGCCCTATATTGACTTCATTAAAGATGGAGTTATCCCAATAGAAAAGATCGATGCGAGGGGACTCAAGCGAAGGGCCCTGAGGTCCTATGTTCAAGAGGGGAAGCTTTATCGGAAGGGCTACTTTAACAGGTCATTGCATTGCATCACGAAGGAAAAATCAGCCGATGTCCTCAAACAGGTGCACGATCTAGCTCACATAAGAGGGGCTAAGTTGTATAACCAGTTGATGACGTTGGGGTATTATTGGCCAATAATGGAGAAAGACTCTACTGAGTTCATTTGAAAGTGCAAAGCTTGCCAACTTCATGGAAATATGATCCAAGTCCCATCGGTGGACCTACACTCCCTGGCGACGCCTTATCCTTTTCACAGTTGGGCGTTCGACCTGGTAAGGGCAATACATCCTTCTTCGAGGGGGAAGATATGGATACTAGTAGCAACGCATTACTTCACAAAGTGGCTAAAGCGATACCACTGAGAAGGGCAACAGCGGGGATGGTGAGCAACTTCATGAGAGAATATATCATTTGTCGTTTTGGGATCCCAAAGGTTATCCTTTAAGGTAAAGGAACCCCCTTCGTCAATTCATAGGTAATAATGCTCACAGAAAAGTACTCCATTATCCATCATACTTCAACGGTGGCATATCCAAAGGGCAACGGTCAAGTCGAGGCAACTAACAAAACCTTGGTTAACATATTGGCCAAAATTATGGAGGATTTCTCAGGATCATGGGATGACAAAATACCCGCTATATTATGGGCCTATCGAATAACCAAAAGGAAGCCTAAGGGTATACTCCGTTATCCCTTATCTATGAGGCTGAGGCAATCCTTCCAGTAGAATTAAAAGTTCCCTCTATTCAATATGCCTTATGAAGTAGCATGCTCCCTCAGAATAGGCACGTGCAGTTGGAAGCATTGGATGAACACATAGATAATGCGATGCAACACTTTAAAATGTATACGAAACAGCTCTCCAGGGTATATGATAACTTAGTGAGACCAAGGAAGTTCATGGAAGGAGACCTCGTGTTGAAAGCAGTAGTAAAGCACATCAGGGGGCTTCCCCTACCTAAATTTATAGCAAATTGGGAGGGACCTTTCATGGTAAAAGAATCTCATGTTTCAGGTTATTGCTTAATTTATAGGATGGAAGAAGATAAACCATTCAAGATTAACAATAATTGGTTGAAATTCTCTCATGTGTAAGCAATTATATTTGGACCACTGATGTATCTAACTGTTGTTATGAATATACAAGTTTTTTTATATAACTCGAGTGGAGATGAAAGACTTATATAACTTCATAGTATACGCAAACAGTTGTAACACAATGAAATGACATAGGAAAACATATATTTTTTTTCTCATTCATAAACTTTGGGGGATTACAAAATTGGGAGTTATTGCCCAAGAATTACATAAGAAGAAGAAAAGGAAAATGTATACAACAATTCATTGACCTAAGAGGAACCATAGATCGGGAGCAGAGAAAAAACCTCCAGAAAGGCCCAAAGAAGTTGCTAAGCAAGACTGTTGGGTATTTATTGAAACCTCCAATCTCGTTTGCACTTGTGTGCGCTCGATAAGGAGTTTCTCTCATTTCAGCTTCACCAGTCGCAGATCTTCTTCGACGCCCTCTACCTCTTTATTGACATCTTCAAGAAGAGGAGCTAGCTCGGTCAACTTAGCTTCCTCAGCCCGTTGATACTCCTTATGTTTTTAAATCAACTCCCTGTGACTATCCAGTCGCTGACTCTTCAAAGTTTTTAAGTGTGCAAAAAGCCAGTCAAAGCGGAATCCATCGCGACCCAACTCCCTCAGATGGCCCAAAAATTTGTTGAGAAGGGCTCTGGTAACATTTGAGGTGGGACTGCTGGTGATTTCAGCAATAACGGTAGCCATGCCCTGAAGTCTGTAGATCATCACAGGGATGTTGAAATGCAGGCAATCCACAGTAAAAGTCTCAGGATGGTGGCTTGCAAGATGCTTAACTACCAAGTGATGACTGACAGGCATTTGAGGGGAATGCTGGAGGACCATGAGGCAAAAGGCATTAGGAGCTAAGTCAGGCAGAGGGAGCTCACAACCAGATTCTCTCTCAGTAGCAGCAATAGCACCAGTCGTGGAACCTTGATCATTATGACTAGAGTCTTATAAGGTAACGGGTTCCTGATGGGGTGATGCGATAGGCAAAAGAAATGGTGGAGAATCCTCCCGAGCAACTTGAGAACAGGTAGAAGAAATAATGAGTTTATGTAAAAAAATCTTAACAAGTGTTTTCATTATTAAGTCACTGATATAGGTGGAGTTTATGAAAAATCTTAACAAGTGTTTTCGTTGTTAAGTCACCGATATAGGTGGAGTTTATGAAAAAAATTAACAAGTGCTTTCATTGTTAACTCACCAATATAGGTGGAGTTTATGTGAAAAATCTTAACAAGTGTTTTCGTTGTTAAGTCACCAATATAGGTGGAGTTAATGTATAAAATCTTAGCAAGTGTTTTCATTGTTAAGTCACCGATATAGATGGAGTTTATGAAAAAATCTTAACAAGTGTTTTCGTTGTTAAGTCACCAATATAGGTGGAGTTTATGTAAAAAATCTTAACAACTTTTTTCATTGTTAAGTCACCGATATAGGTGGAGTTTATGAAAAATCTTAACAAGTGTTTTCGTTGTTAAGTCACCAATATAGGTGGAATTTATGAAAAAAAAAACTTAACAAGTGCTTTCAGTGTTAAGCCACCATCATAGGTGAAGTTTGAAAGGTTGAGAAATGCAGAGAAATTAGCAAAGTACCTTAGTAGTAGCAGGAAAGAGAATGGGAGTCACCGTGGAGGCCATAACGACAGGAACAGTTGGGGCAGGCTTATTTCCTCAGAGGCCTCAACAATGCCCTTAACTGAAGAAGCCTCAACGGTTGGCAAAGCTCCCTCGCCAACAAAAGGTACCAAGTATAACGTAGGAGTTTCGCTGAACGAAAATGATGGACCTCCAAACGATGTCCCAGCATGGGTAGGCACCGAAGAGCCACCACGCAGTGCAGAAGCATCAACCTTGGCCTTGGAAAGAGGAACACCACTGAGAGAAAAGGATGGGGTAAGACTTGGCGAAAGCTGCAAACATGAAACCAAGTGTTAGACATAAGGAGCAAGTACAGGAAAAAAGGGAGAAATGCATCTAAGTGTTACTTACTTCCGTTATGGTACCAAAAAGGGGAACTGCGGTTATGGGTCTCGTCAGCATGATGGAAAGCAGAAAGTCAGCTAACAAAGACCCCATTTCAACCTAAGGCGTTCTAACATAGTAAAATTCAGCATGATAAGCAAAGGGATGGAAAAAGAAAAAAGATGTGAAACATGATAAGTAAAGATTATATGTTACCTCAGGAGCAATTTCCGTAACCGAAACGAGGGGAAGAGTAACCTCGTGCTGAGATGATAATTCAGAAGGGGACGGGGGAGTTGTCTCTGGTTAAGAGGAGACGCCCCCAGATTCAACGAAACCTCCCCCCACAGCAGCATCCTTCGCCCGCAGAGAGGTCGAACGGTGGGAGTAAGTAAGCCCGATCATAGGGGAACGAGGAGGATTCATGTCGGCCTAAGAGGAACTGAAACGTCCCCCACTAAAGGGCTCACGAGGGGGCCGGGTATTTCTTCTTCAACTCCCTGCACAAAAGTTATTAAGAGTTAAACAGATGCAGCTTGCCTTAAGAAAAATGTGAATAAGAATAACAGCACACACACATACCTCAGATCCAGAAGGAGAATAATAGGATATAACCACTGGCGAGGGAGGAGAGGAGGCAGCAATAGAGGGAGCTGTGGAGAGATGTATCTCGGGAGTCCGTTTCCTCTACGACTTGGTACCCAGAGTCTTCTTCCTCGTACCCGCAGCATCAACACCTTGAGGAACCTTTGAGCTCTTCCTCCTTTTCGACCTCGATTGAGTTGAATCAACCAAGATAGTAGGGAAGGCAGCAGAAGGAGGGACGACAAGGGCGCATCGCTCAAACTCAACATTTATTCGTTCTACCTGAGCCTGAACTTTCCTTCTCAACTCCTCGGCCATTTATACAGACATGGTAGGAGGAACAGAGGCTATGGGGTACCGCCAAAAGGGTTTGGGACTTGGATTTTGAGTATGTCCCACTTTTGTCCTTCCTAGCTTTTTTTCGGGGGGTAGGGAAGGCCCTTCACCAGAAGCTACTTCAGTCGTGGGGACAGGTTGTTTGAAGGTTGCAGCGGTTTTGGGTTTGGGCGTGGTAGTGGGGATTATGGATCAATGTGGAGGAAGTTCAGTGGGAGGTACCTTGGGGGTTTTTCGTAGAGGGAACTCAATCCCAAGAATGAAATTACCTTTTAACCCCAGCTCTAAGGCAGAAAATGAAAGAACTGGAGGATACACGGGATCCCCCTTGATGAACTCAAAAATTTGGGCCAGTTGCCTCGGCCAGTACTTCATTATAAATAGAGGTGTCACGTCCCCTTACCTGGTGATGCTTGGAATAGTGACTCGCCAAGCCATGGTAGAACTTATTCCCTACGCAGAAGTTAATGAGAACAGGGAACACGCCTCGCTAAAAGAGACCTTGGGATTTAACAATTGAAAAACTAGGCGAGGAGTCCCCTGATTGAAACCAAACTGAAGGCTGCATTGGTTGGGATTGTAGTGTTTGCTGGTGTATCCCCACTCGATGTAGGAAGGCAGGTAGCCCGGCAAAAATAGAAGGACCATAACTAGAGAATGGTCTTCAATAATGAGGTCTAAAGTAGTCGCTTGGACCACCCTTGCTTCATGTTTGAAAAAACTGCAAGTGTGGAAGAAGATATCCTCTTCGTAAGGCCTCATCACAAAATTCCCAAGTTGATCAATAATAGAGGTCAACTCCTTCATCTTTATCTCTTGTGATAAATAAAGGAGCGTGGGGGAAGAATAGTTTCCCCTGAAAGAGGGCGATTGGTCTTGGCTGCTACGACGGGGAAACGAATATATAAGAAGCCTGTCAAGAGGACACAGTTGGCAAAGTTTCCACGTTATAACGACCAAGAGATCGTTCCATGTCATAAAGGCTTCTATCAAGCAACGTGTAGAGGGATCTCAGGGCGATTACAGCCAGAGGAAGCTTGATACCCCGATTCAAATGGAGGGATATGTTGATGAGGACCCTTCGAGGTTGGTCGTTGGGCTTTTTCGTTAAAAAAAATGAGAAAGAATGACAAGGATGTAGGCAGGAAGTTCCAGCAATGTACCTTGACCAAGGGCAGCTTTAGAGGAACTATCTTCAGAAGGATCCTTGAAGAAATAGTTGATAAGCGGAGTAAAAGTGGCTTTGTTCGAAGAACCGATGTACCTTCAGCATATACGATCCAGCTCCAAACGATCAGCAACCTCCTGGGCATCTAGGACCTCATTTGAATAGGGCTCATGGTCTATTGCCTCAAGGCCCAGAAGCTCACACATGTCTTCCAACATTATCATAAACTCGCCCCACGCAACAATGAAAGTATGAGTGGTAACGTTCAAGCGAGATACTAGAACGGGAAGGGAAACATTGTTCTTGGATAGAGTAAACTCACCAAACTATTTAGCTCGATGAAGCCTAATTTTAGTGAGGGTATTAGCATGGGAACTCTGTATGTGGGAGTTCTAGGTAGAGAAATGAGCAGAAGAGACCCCAGGCCCCTCGAAGTGGATATGAGACCACGGGAAGTCCCCTCACTCAAGATGAAATCGAAGAGTCCCCTCTGGGGGGAGAAAGCCCCAGTCAGCAGCACTTTGGTCTTCATCACCAAGTTTCAGGGCATCATACTTAGCGTTGAAAATGCAAGTTTTGTAAAACCCAATAAAATCATCACCCTTACCAAAAATAGGGGACCAACGGTAGAAACGCAACTGGTCCTGGCGAGTGGTAGTCAAAGCGGCGACAGAAGAGGTGTTGGAAACAGGGGTAGAAGGTGGGGCACTTGTGGCAGGCATGGTAGGATTACTTGACGAGTCCATTGAAGACAACAATGAGGTACGAAAAAAGCTTGGTGAAGAAGGGTTGGGAACGAAAATGGAGGATCACAACCACAAGTGGTGGTGTAAAAGATGAGAGGAGGAAGAAGCTAGGTAAGAGCTTGGCAACAATGGAGTTTGGCACAGAATTCTCTCTCTAAAGAATACGGGAGCTTGAAGAAGATAAAGGAAAGAGAAGGATTTTGAAAAAAGAGACGTTTGAAACCTTTTAAGGAACCTGTCTATTGAGTTTCCCACCACCACACGTGCAAGGCTGCCTATAATCATTTCAAATGGACACGTGTCACTTCAGGAGGTGTCTTGACAGTTGAAAAGACAGCGCCACATCATTAATGAAGTGACGCTTGGGAAATAGAAGGGTGTTGCCTTCTTAAGCAAGTTTGATTTTTGGCGCCAGAATTTTTATCAGACATATCCACTAACCCCCCCAACGAAGTCACTGCCCCAACGGTTCAAAAAAGTTATGATGTCCCCTCACCACAAGTCCAAAGGTTGTCTAATTGTGACTTAGCTACATCGGGGAGAATTTTTACTTTTTTTAGCATGGTGATTTGTTACAAGGGAGAATTTCACAAGTCACAGCGGTAGGGACAGTCCTAACGACAACCTCACCGCCTACAACTATAATCCACACCAGCACAAACGGGAGAATTTCACTTACCAAGAGTCAAAACGGATATCTGAGAAAGGCAGCAGGTGTATCGCGAGAATTTTAAATAGTCAGGCCAGAATGTTTGAAGCTCAGTGAACAGAAAAAAGTGACGATGCCCCTTCGCCAAAGCGCCAATAAGCCGTAGAGATTTGAATCGGATACATCGAGGAGAATTTTACTTTCTTCTGGAGATGGAAGCCGCAGTGGTTGTAACGAAAGAAAAGATGCCATAATTTTTTCACACAGAAAAGGTTTATCGGATTGAGAAATTTTCGTGCAGACATTTCTTGTTCCCACAAAAAATCTCCACACTAAGGGGAAAATTTAGAGGGGGCTTGAAGGTAATCCTAGGATTAAAGATAATCCCCCCATTTACAACAGTTTTTAGGATTAAGGCAGCTCAACGTGGCAACTCAGCATAGCAGTCCAGAGGGACCTTCCAGCGAAGAAGTTGACCGAGAGAGCTCTTCCTTTAGCCGTGTTGATTAATTTAGTCTTGTTTTACCTTTTGATTATATTGACTATGAGCTATAACGATTGTAATAATGTAACGAGAATAATGATTATGTGTGAGGTCGAACGGTACTCGCGAGAGACCAGGCTTGGCAGGGCCTGGGAGAGCTTTCATGCTCTATCGAACGACCTCGTCGTGGGAACTTTTGAGGGACTTGGTTTGGAGGATTGAGAAGTGAGGCACCGTTGGGACTTATCCTAACCATCTTAGATACACCTGGTAAAACACCGAAGGACCCTTACCGTGGAACCTCGGGCAGAGCAGCTTGGAGTTCCATCGGGCATTGAGTTGTGAACCAAATATCCATCTACTTAATGTCACATCTATTGTAGGTGATGTCACTAGCCAGTTAAATAATGTCAAATCTGCACTTGAGTAAACCACCATGGTATTTGGGGTTGTCAGACAGTTGGTGAGCCACCTCTGTGACAACAGCCCCCTAACACACAGTGGTTAAGTAAAATGCATGTCTTGGCATTTAATTTTTATGACATGTAGATAACTAGTGAATCAGTTACTTAATGTTTGTGACATAAAGTATGAGGGATGTCTTTCACAGGCATTAATGACGGAGTTGTCTCGGGGGTGGTGTGGGAGGTTATTTAAGGACACCAACCACCTCTGAGGAGAGAATGATCTTTTTGAGAGTTCAGAAGTTATTACTAGAGATAATATACATCAGAGAGAGAGAGATTTATTACAAACCATAGAGTTTACTCACCCACCATTGTCATTTATTACGAAGCTTTTAATACTTGACAGAGATTCTTGAGGGTGGTTGGTGTGTTTGGCTGCCTGCCAAGGTGTATCTAGGGTGCTTACTTCTTTCTCCCTATAACAGAGTTTCCTCTGAGTTCATTGTTATCTTTTGAGTTATACATGCGATATTTGTGAGTTTAACCAAGTTTATCATCACTAAGTTGTGTTTGCATGTCCTATAGTTAATCAATAGTTTTGCTAGTTAACTTGTCATTGATGTACTCAAAAGGGGTTACGCATCTATCTTATCTAAATTACCCTCTTACAATATATATATATATATATATATATATATATATATATATATATATATATTTCATTTATATATTTTTCATTTTCTTTACAAATAAAAGCAGTCGCTCTCCCTCCCACTCAAGGTAATACCGACCATCCACCATGATTGTCCATTTTGGGGTTATGTTCTAATGATATATTGAGAACGTATGTGCTTGCGTTCAAATGATAAACTTATATATTAAACACCTTTTAACCCAAACAAACCCTAAACATGCAATAATATGTGATTGAATAAGATGATAATCTAAGCAAGAACATTCAAACACATGCTTGTGAGGAAAAATCCCCCAAAGGGGCAAAACCATTTATTTTCATTATAATATTGTAGGCTGTATAATTTCGGATTAAAATGAAAATACAAGTGACTAAGAATTACCCTCAGGTGTCGGATTCTGTAGTCGGCGGCTGGAACTATCCCTTTCCAGTAGGGATGCAATGGAGAAGAAGAACGGTCTTCTCCATAAGGGTGTGAACA
The DNA here is from genome assembly GCA_949130495.1 of Sambucus nigra. Taxonomy (NCBI): domain Eukaryota; kingdom Viridiplantae; phylum Streptophyta; class Magnoliopsida; order Dipsacales; family Adoxaceae; genus Sambucus; species Sambucus nigra. Next base: position 126,309,203 of record OX422215.1, read on the forward strand.
GCAAAAGTGCGTTCCTGGGTTGCAAAGTGATTCACAAATGTTTGGCAATTTGTGTGAATCAAATACCTAGAGTCTTAATGCTCAATAGGTGAAGACTTAGGGCTTTCTGGACTCTGAAAATCGTGTATGTAAGTCTTAGAAAACCACTTCCCGTAGTGGGATTAAATAAGAATACTTGAGCCACAAAAATCTGAACACGATCTGTTTAAGTTTATCCCAGGCGGACCGGTCCGGGTCTGAGGCGGATCGGTCCGGTTGACCGGATCAGTTCTTTTATTGTAGGCGGATCGGTCCGGTTGAGGCGGATCGATTCTTTTATTTCAGGCTTCATCGGTTTGCTTGCGGTCCGGGGTATACTGGCCTTCAGCAAAACGAATCGGTCCGGTCTGAGGCGGACCGGTCCGGTTGATCGGATTGGTTCTTTTATTTCAGGCGGACCGGTCCGGTCTGTCAGACTTTGATTCCTCTTCTTCTTCTGATATTCGGATCCGTTGATGAATGTATGAAACTTAAATTTTCTTCAACGGTGTAATGGCGTACGACATATAAATTGTTAATGGACAAAAATGTCCTTACAAAATCTCCCCCTATGTCTATGCCGGTACATACATAAAAAAAACATCCGAATTATCAAATCAACGAAAAATGCCTATACAAATCTACCCTTCCATGAACCCAAAACTGGAAAGATACAATTGAATAAGACTACAGCGTTTGCTCTTCAATTCTTCAGGAATCTCAACGCTTTTCTCATCAGGGTGTGCAATCCAAGGATAATCCATGTAGTACCTACACACATGAGGAAAAGAAAAATACCAAGTGACATATCGAGTTTGAAATGAGATAAACATATATACCAATTTATGAGCAAACACAACTTTCAAATCTCCCCCACAATAAGATAATTCTTTCTCCCCCTTTTTATGATGTCCCCAAATAGACAAATGAGAGAAATAAATCAAATAAGCAAGTGCGGGGTGTCACTAGGATAAAATCACACCATGAATGAACACAAAGCAACCAAGACGATGATAGCGTAAATGAAGTGGTGTGATCAAATTCGATAGGAAAATCAATGCATACAAACATGACATATGTGCACGATGAATATTGGATACTCCTAGCGAATGAACTCAAATGCGTCCTTTGGTGTAAAAGAATGACAATATAAGATATTGACTCAATCAAATCAACAAATCAAAGCTCAAAGTGATTTTCACACCAATAACGTCCAAAATGATTTTATGCTTTTTCAGGACTTTCAAGGAAGTGCAAACCCGTTTAAAGATTCTCCAACCAAACTCCCTCAGATATAATTTTGAATAGAGGCATTCTAAATTCTCAAACTTTGGAGAATTGATGGTGAAACCTAAGTGGCCCATATTTGGCATAAATTGCTTTTTATTGCCTTTAAATTTTTTCGAGCTCTTTTAACCTCTTTGGACCTCGGATATTAAAATTCCTCCATTTTTTAGGTCCTTTTTAAAGGTGGCTTTTGCGCAAAGGATAGATGATTACCTTTCGCAGCCCCTCCCCGTTATACAAAAACACACAGTCTCACCAAAACGGTTGTTACATGCATTCCAATCTTGTCAAGTTTTATCGCATATTGTACATTGTATAGACAGAATTGAGATGGAAACACTCAAGCCAATATGAGATAGACAAGTGCAATAATCAAATATAGCTGTGCATGTGTGCAATAAAGGATATAGGAGTCAAACATATAGGAAGATATCACTAATTACATCTCAAAGACTCCATACTAAGTAAAGCACATGGATGAAATGATGTAGCGTCTCAAATCTCTATCAATCAGTCACATGGATATATGGAATGAAGTTGTGACTTGGCTGTCTTAAATGCTCATCCATAAAACGGTGCAAACAAAATACAAAAATCTTTTTGGGCTTTTTCAAAAATTTTATCAAAAATAAAATATTTTTGTGCTTTTCTTATACAAAAATAAAACAAACTAAAGGTTCATGCTAGCAATAAGCAAAAGAAATAACATGAAAATTAACCTATGCTAGCAACCAAGACAAGATCTCAACTGGGAGTAACGGTGGAGTTTTCCAAAGATGGTGACATCTTTTGAACAAACTCCACTAAATCATGTGTTGTCCTGATCAAAAACTTCACTTGCTCGCGAATGTGTGCAAACTCTCTATCATAATGTGCAGGCAAAGTGTCATAAGTGGGTGTGTGTGCACGAATGTGTGAAGTGGCATGATATGGTACAAAACCCAACTTGGAACAAAACTCCCTAAGATGTCCTCGCTTCTTGCAGTGGGAGCAAACACAAACCGGTCTAGGAAGTAATTTGTCAACAATTTTGGGATGAACATTCCTAGACGAGCTCCCATGGGACTCACTTACCAAGGTGGATATAGGCTCAGGTGCATTAAAAGTAGTAAATGTACCGTCATTACCTTTTCCAACATCATTCAAAACGGGATAGAGAACCATCTTATCAACCTTCTTAGATGCATTCTCTAATGTGACTTGGACCTCTCGTGCTTGTTTGAGATCATCCTCGAGATGGTATACATGTGTCGTCAGACTAGACACCGTGTTGGTCAAGTCACCTTTTCCCCTTTTTAGCTCAGCATTCTCTTCCTTCAACTCATAAATCCGAAGACCTAGAATTCTATTTAACCTTTTTGTTTCCATGGTCTCGATAAATAACTTTCGAAAAGCTTTTTGGATCACACTTTCATCACCAACCTCATCCTCACTATCACTTAGATAAGTGGGCATTGCATCTTTCTTACGCTCTCTCCTAAGTTTAGTGGGACACTCAAATTTCTTATGCCCTATCCCATCGCACTCAAAACATCTTATCTTCTCAAGTTCTTTCTTTCTTTCTTTTCCACTCTCATCACAACTCTCTCTTTCTCCAAACAATCTTAAATCTCTCTCTAAAGCGGTGATCCTAAGAGCTAACTCTTTATAACACTTCTTGATTTCAAAAGACTCAGAATCTAACTCGGCGTAAGCGCGTGGGAGATCACACTCGCTCTCACTTGCCTCATCCTCCCCTCACTCTCATCGCTCTTACTGTCGAGGTGTCCTTGTGACGTAGCATCCTCATCGTCGTGAGAAGCATTGGAGGTACTCACATGACTTGCCATGAGTGCGGTGATGTTATGCTCATGCAGTGACTCATCTCCACAGTCCACCGACTCAACCTCACTGTCGTCACTAAGGGTAGCATTTAGGACAGCTTTCCCTTTGTCTCTATTCAGACGATTGGCACACTCAAAGGCTCTATGACGCCTACCATCGCATTCAAAGCATCTCTCACTGTCTGTCTTAGGAGGATCTTTAAAATCTTTTTCATTATTTTTCTCAAAATTCCTTTTATCATTGAAATTTCCACTTTTCTTGAATTTGAGAATTCTTTTGAAATTTTTTCAAACAGGGCCAAGTTATCTAAGTCCAAATCACACTCAGAATCGGACTCAAAATTTTTTTCTTTATTTTTTTTAAAATGAGTCTTTAAAGCAATGCCATTATCCTTAGCCTTAATGGTTTTGGGAAACATGTCAATCTCATAGGTCTGAAGATCTCCTACAAGTTCTTCCAACTTAAGTGATTTCAAATTTCCCAAAGAGTTCAAAACAGTGACTTTAGAAATAAAGCGTTTTGGGAGAGATCTCTAAATCTTTTTAACGACACGCGTGTTATCAATCAATTCACCCAAATTAAAACTTGTGTTAACGATGTCTGACAAACGAGCATAAAAATTATCAAAGCATTCACACTCGGACATGGTAATAGTCTCAAATTGGGTGGCTAAATTTTGTAATTTTGATTCTTTAACCGTGTTCGTACCCTCGTGTGTCAATTTCAGAACATCCCAAGCCTCTTTAGACGTGGTGCACGTCATAATTCGGCAAAACTCATCAGGAGTTATGGATTTGGAAATAGCACTCAAACCCTTAGAATTAAAGATGACCATTTAAATTCTTCTTCAGTCCAAGAAGTGACAGGTTTCAAGTTGATCACATTTTCAACAGTCACGGAGGGAGGAGTCCACCCTCTTTCAACTAAAATCCAAACCCTTTCATCTATGGCTTTTAAAGCCGACCTCATTCGAGCTTTCCAATAAGCATAATTTGTCCCGTCAAAAACAGGCATTTATTATATAACTTCTCCATTTGAACATGAACTTTTTTTCAAAAATTAATTTTTTCAGAAAATTGATATCTTAGAAAAATTTTGCGGAACATAGGAATACGCGATAGATTAGCGTAACCTGCTCTGATACCAATTTGAGAACGTATATGCTTGCGTTCAAATGATAAACTTATATATTAAACACCTTTTAACCCAAACAAACCCTAAACATGCAACAATATGTGATTGAATAAGATGATAATCTAAGCAAGAACATTCAAACACATGCTTGTGAGGAAAAATCCCCCAAAGGGGAAAAACCATTTATTTTCATTATAATATTGTAGGCTGTACGATTTCGGATTACAATGAAAATACAAGTGACTAAGAATTACCCTCAGGTGTCGGATTCTGTAGTCGGCGGCTGGAACTATCCCTTTCCAGTAGGGCTGCAATGGAGAAGAAGAACAGTCTTCTCCACAAGGGTGTGAACAGCAAAAGTGCGTTCCTGGGTTGCAAATTCACAAATGTTTGGCAATTTGTGTGAATCAAATACCTAGAGTCTTGATACTCAATAGGTGAAGAATTAGGGCTTTCTGGACTCTGAAAATCGTGTATGTAAGTCTTAGAAAACCACTTCCCGTAGTGGGATTAAATAAGAATACTTGAGCCACAAAAATCTGAACACGATCTGTTTAAGTTTATCCCAGGCTGACCGGTCCGGGTCTGAGGCGGATCGGTCCGGTTGACCGGATCGGTTCTTTTATTGCAGGCGGATCGGTCCGGTTGAGGCGGATCGGTTCTTTTATTTCAGGCTTCATCGGTTTGCTTGCGGTCCGGGGTATACTGGCCTTCAGCAAAACGGATCAGTCCGGTCTGAGGCGGACCGGTCCGGTTGATCGGATCGGTTCTTTTATTTCAGGCGAACCGGTCCGATCTGTCAGACTTTGATTCCTCTTCTTCTTCTGATATTCGGATTCGTTGATGAATGTATGAAACTTGAATTTTCTTCAACGGTGTAACGGCGTACGACATATAAATTGTTAATGGACAAAAATGTCCTTACATATATGGAACTTATGAATTATATTTTCTAAATTTTATTTTTATGTCTTAGAATTCTTTTGTTTTCATTTTTGATTTAGGCTTCAATACTTTGCCTTCAGTCAATTTAAATTCGATTGCACAGTACGACGTTGATTGTTCAAGCCATGCAGTTCAAATCCATGCAAAATAGTATTCTCGTTGTTTTTCTCTCTCTGTATATTGGATATTAAGGGTTTCGAATTTATAATTATTCTTAGGATCGACTATGTAATACCCTTTTTCAAATTTCGAGTTATGATCGCATATTTTTTGTTTATTATACTTTATAGTGTGTTAAGTATTTGGTTTCATACTGTTAATTATTTTAATTGTTTAAAAAGTGCAGTTTCTTTTTTTACAATCAAGATTTGATCTCGGAAGAAATGAGTTTGTTGAATTATTTAATAGACAATTTGTAATCTATATTATACTCCTAATACAATAGTATTAGAAGTTAGTGACACGTTATAAATACATTACTTTTCCATTTATTTCTTTCAATTAGTTTTTCAAAATATAAAAAAATCCAAAAAAACTATCCAGTTCTCCATAAATGGAGTCATCTCTATGTTACTCTAAAAACTGTCCAGTTCTAAAAAAAATGCCCAGTTCTCCACTTCTAAAGTGTCCCGTTGATTTTTCAATATATAAAAAGTTTCCAAAAAAAACTATTCAGTTATCCACGACTATCCAGGCATATATATATCACTGCCCGGAGTTGCAGAACAGCGACGAGGGAGGGAGGTTCCCTTGCTTCTCGCGGCCTCTTGAGGGTGTAGCGTGAAGGGGGGATATATCGAGGCTTGGGGATGTTTGATGGAGGACTTTCGGCCTTCAACCGACCTGGTCTCACTCCAGAGATGGTCGCCGGAGGTATGCGATTGTCGTGGAACAGCTGCTGACTGAGAGCAGTCCAGATCTAAGGTTTTCACTCCCCAAACCTGGTGCGCAGAGATACCATTCGGAACACAAGTCTTTGGAAGGAGAACAACTTTGACGGAGGTTAGATTGTCCCTCGCTAAAGTCGTGCTTCCTAAGTAGAGGTCTCCCGTGGACATCGAAGGCTAACGGGCTTCTGATGATCTCAAAATAATATTTAATTTATGTTTTTTTGTCGCCGACTCTTATATTGGCATTGATGTAGATGAAGTCATGAATCCAGCATGATATGTAGCAATTGGATTGGGTGGTATTCCTCCAAATTAAAAGTGTTATAGTCTCCCACCACGAACGCACGCTGGAGTGGACCCACTATCAAGCTCCATGATTATCACGTTCTAGCTACTGTGAAGCTAGATTTAAAGATTTCTCACTATCTGACTTATAGGGTTGTCCTGTATTAATGGCGTAAAATACACAAAAAGTGATCCAACACATCTTTTCTTTACTTTGGGGGAAGAGGGACGAACGGTGCCAAAGATTGTATTGATATTTTTTTATTGGTAAGCATCTATATTTCTGATGAACACATAATAAATTATTATTTGTTTGTAAAATATTTTTCTGTCAATTATTTTTTTTTTTTGTTAATCTATTCAGCTTAATGGATTATGATACATTTAGACTATAATTTTGGAATATTCAAACAAACATTCAATTTTTCATTCATTTATGGTTAAAAAAATTTGAGATTTGATTTTTTTTATTCCATAAATATTTCTTTTGGCCAAATATGATTTATTTCAAATCGTGGATCACTATGTTTTTTCATTCAACAAATACCTTTTTTATGCCATAAAAAAAAAAAAAAAATTTATTCTTGGATCCATTGGAAAAATATTTGTTTGCAGAAAATAATTTTTTCCCATGAAATGTGTTTTTTTATTTTTTCTTTCATCGTAGATTTGTCATATTTTGATTTTCCAATGTTTTTTCAATAATTTTTAAATTGCTTAAGTATATTTTTGTTCAAATATTTTAAATAGGATCAAATACTAAAAATTCCCTCAAATATTTTTTAATACATATTGAGTCCAAGTCTTTTTATTTTGTTTCAAAATGTCCCTCAAACACCCATTTAATCAATATTCTCTAAGTTTTAAAGCCCGCGTTAGCGGGCATGTTGAGGGGAAAAGGCTTGAACAAAATGTGTATAAAAAAATGTTCGAATGACTATTTTGTATACGCCTCCTTTAAATATTATTTGTATCATTTTCATATTTTTGTAATATTTTTTTTATTTTCCCCAAATTTTTCAAAAAGATTTTAGTGGTTTTCAATGTGTTTTTCTAATTTTCACCTTTTTAAATTTTTTCATGTATTTTGTAAAATATTTATTTAGTTTTTTAAAAAATATTTTATCAATTTTTTAATTTTTTTCAATGTTTTTATTTTTTTATTTTTTTATGTATATTTGGGTTTTTTAATGAGTTTGAATAAGCTTCATCAAGTTTTTCTTGATATGGCTATTTTGGTTAAGACACATGGGGAACAATTTGATGATATTGAGCATAATGTGGTCAAGACGGGGGGAGCTTTGTGAGTGGTGGAACCAATAGTCTTTATTAGTCTAAGAAGCTAAGAAAAATAAGAAATGAGTTTATTGGGTGGGGGTGGGGGTGGGGGTGGGGGTTGCATAATATTTTTGGTATGCTTTGTAGTCATGTTATCTTCTTGAGGATGGGATTGAAGAGAAGTGGCATAGTTTGGAGTGATTAATTAAATGGTTCGATTATTGGCTTACAACTATTTAGGGTCATGGTTTGTAAATTCCTTTTAGATTGAACTTTTCTAAGCTCAATATCTTTTGGTGCATTGTTGGGAAATTATATGACCTATCACTGCTTTCAGTTGAAAAAAAAAAGATCTTCCATCAACGAGTAAGGAGAATGAAGAAATATGCAGATGCATATGAGAGTAGTTTTTCGTCTACTACCTACGCGCATCATTTTCCAATCGAGTCCATGGGGTCTTTGGAGAATGAAAAATATGTAAGTATCAATTGTAGAGTTGTATAGAGCACAATTGAGGTTTCTACTTGAAAGTGATTTTCGTTCTCGTGTTATTGTACAATTTTTTTTAAAAAATATTTTTATAGTGTTGTGAATATAAGTAAATTTTGTGTTGGACACTTTTGTTTTTTCAGTTGGGGAAAATAAGTATTTGTTTTAACTTTTTATCATTTTTTATCTAAAAAATTTGATTTTTTTTTACACAATTTGTAGCTTGGAATTATAACGTTTTGGATGACTTATTATCTTGATCATTGAAAATAAATTTACATCGTTTTTAATGCTTGAAAATCATGTTTTCTTTCCTTAGCAATGAGGATCATTTATTTCCATTTTAAAATTCATTTCAATCAATTTTTTAGAAACTTTTCTCCTCTTCTAATCTTTTCAATTTCTAAAAAATAGTGTCTCAAAATTGTCTCTTTACGTTTCTTCTCTCATAATAATTTCTCTTATATTTGGGCAATACAAGAATTTAGTTCGTTCATGTATTATGAAATTCATGTATAGAAGTTTAAATGGAGGTTCATGTATTTAGTTAATACATGCATTTAGTTGGTTCATGTATTAGGATGTTCATGTATAAACATTTAAATGGAGTAAGTTTTAGTTAAAAAGTTAAATGATATTTGAGATAATATAATATGCAGGTTTTATTTATGGAAGCTATTATGAATATATTTTTACCAATCAAAATTTATTGTTTAACTTAAATAATGGGTTTTGCTTGGTTCATGTATTGCATAAGATATTAATTTGGAATTATTTGTATAAATTGATATAAAATATAATAGGAACATGAAAACACAATATAAAACTAATTATGATTTAAACATGAATATTATTAATCGAACTGAACTAAAAGAAAATAACATGATTTATCATATTATGTTCGGATCAAGCTTATATCGATTAGTCACGTTCGTGTGAGATTTAAAATTATCACCCAATATAACTACGTTCTTGACCACATGTATGTATCGAAATATGATAAGACAAAAAAATATATGTGCCCACGCATTATGCGGGTTACATGCTAGTAATATGAATGACTTTAACACTTATATTATTATATAACAATAAATAATGGGAAGTTTTTTTTTTAAAAGTGTAGTCTCAAACCCTATAATAAAATAAAACACCATATAGATAAATCCGATCACGCATCACATGACTTGTATGATAAATATATTTGAAATATAAATATTATTATTTTTTAAAGTATTTGCGACGTAGTTTAGTTACAATTTTATATGACAAATTAATATTTCACGACAATGCCTCATATTGGCACGTTTAGTTCACATGTGGTATATTAACTGAGAAAAAATCTCAACAGTTTGTTTGGGGAAATTGACTTCAACACAAACACTCGTAAACCTATTTATATATAGACTACGTGAATAGAAAACCCTAAGAGCTTCTTACGAAAACTTCCCTAAGAGCTTCTTACGAAAACTTTTGAAGGAGAAAGATGGTGAAGGAAAATAGTGGTATTGTAATTGATGTGAAGAGAATGGATGAGCAGCTTGAAAGGCACCTGGATCGTTTATGGCGCATGCAGAAAAGTGAGAGTCACAAGCAAAAGGATAGGATTTCCGCTAAAGAAGATTGGGAAATCGATCTCGATAAACTTATCACAGACGAAGCAGTAATAGCTCGAGGCACATTCACTTCTGTTCATAGAGGTGTTTATGATGGAAAAGATGTTGCAGGTAACATTAACATGTAGGACTATATATAGTATATATTGTATTTCTTAACATTCCATACAATATGAAATTGTCGTTTTAGCAACGGTTAATCAATTAAGAAGAAGTATGTTTACGTTCTGAAGTAATAAATTTTACCACTTTTTTATTTCATTTTTTAAGATTTTAATATGAGTAATTATCAATCCAAGTATATCATTTAATTGATTCTAATGGGATTGAAATTGTTTTTCATCCATCGAAAATTAATAGTCGCTATTTACGACAAGTTTTCTTTTCGTGATAAGCTCTCAATCCCTGGTCAATGTCAAAAACAAGATTTATTTATTATCATGCATATTGGTTTGTTTGATGATTACGATTAAAATAGGTAAGTAGACTCGTAATTTGGAATGACTCAAAAAGATTAAAAAAAAAAAAACTAGAGTAAAACTATCACATTGGGGGAACTTTTTGTTGCTGGATTATACGGATGTATGTACTCTAATAGAAAATTCAGCATTCGTCTAAACATAATCGAAAATTTGGTAAATTCCATTCAATAGGTAATTAGTGCATGAAAAGTCGTTTAGTTTTACGCCCGGCAAAATGAGACATGATGCCATAAAAAGATATGAATCCAGACATTTTTTCATCTAATGGGCCATTATCACAAATGGGTGAAAGGAACATGCCATACTTGATACAACCCGATATGTCATAACACCGACTTTACACGTCTCTTAACCCATAAATTGAGTATATGTTGAACAATTTCTTACACATGACACGACAGTGGTGAAGGCATGTCTATAATGATTTGGGAAATTCAATACATGACACGACAATGGTGAATGCATGCCTATAATGACTTGGGAGATTCAACCAAGGGAATGTTTTATATTGATTAGACACTAGCCATTGATTTTATGTAGTAGCTTAGTAATATATTTGTTAAACTCAAGTTCCACCCAGTGTTTAGACAGATATTTGGGCATATATGTGCATTTTTTCTTGTTTGTGATCAGTTTCATTCAATACTCTTTTTAGATAAATGTTATATTTTATGTTTAAAAAATTCTCAGCTATTTTTGGTTATAACTTTATTAACAAATGTTATTAAAAAATGCTAATACTCTCGCGATTTTTGTTTTGGTATGTACATATTGAACCCTTGCCTTCCAATACGTTAAAATTAGCGAAGTGCAAATAAATACCTTCCTATTCTAAGCTTATGGTTCTTTATTGAATATATATATATATATATATATATATATACACAATTTATAATGTGCTAAAATGATGGTATTACTGGGGGATTTTAGAGAAAATTATAAAAACTCCAAAAACATGGTATAATGTTTATTGTCACTTTAGCAATGCATTTTAAGAATACTATAAGATGTTAATCATTGTCACTTTATAATCACTCTAGTACTTGGGAACTCAATTAATTTGAGTAATATGATCCAAAAAATTATTACCTCATCTTACTCTTATCATATTTTAGAGTACATGGCTTATTGAGTTCCCATTTCACACTATAATCTAGGTTACGTCAAGACTTATCTATGAAATACTTTTGAATGTTAATTATAAATTTTAAGCTAAGAATTCTAGGGAAATAGATAGCTGAATGCTGTTTTGTTTTAACTCCTCAATAGTATTACATATCTGTTTATCATTACTTCTATTTTTCTAATAATGATCCCTACCTTAGAAGTACTGAGATTAAGAGCTCTTAAATTCAGGCACATCTAATCAGTTTTTCTTTCCCTCTTAATAATCTCTTAAGTTTAAAATTAATGTTTAGTAGCATTAGCTGATTCAGACTAAACTAACGCTAGATTATTTTCTGAATGTCGATTGATTCTCAGTTAAGGTGCTTCACTTTGGGGAGGAGGGCCAGTATGCAAGTGCTAATATAGCATCACTGAGAAATGCTTTCATGCAAGAAGTTTCAGTTTGGAACAAGCTTGATCATCCTAATGTCACAAAGGTAATTAACTCCCATACCTTAGGCAAATACCCAGTTATCTTACTTTTGTATCTGCTTGCAAAATATAGTTTAACTTATAGCCCCTCGTCAATAAGTTATTTTCTCAAGATAGACTAAATGTGTTTGCAACATGGACTAATGCCTTGTTTGTTCTTTTCCAGTTAATTGGAGCCACAAAAGGCACCTCCCAACTAAACTTGAAGACTGACCAGGGTGAACTGCAGTTGCCAAGTAGTGTTTGCTTAATTGTGGCTGAATATATTCCTGGAGGTACACTCAAATCGTATCTCATAAAGAACCGGCTAAGGAAGCTTCCATTATGTGATGTTATTAAGCTTGCACTTGATCTCGCAAGAGGGTAAAACTTCTATTTACCATCTCAGAATCTATTATATTCCATATATAACATGACTAATGCCTTTTAGTACAAAAAAAGAATTATTGTTTTTCTGTTCTTTTTATATTTGTCATTTTTTTTTATTTGAATAATGTTTTCAACTTTCGTTTATTGCAGCATTTAAAAAGAAAAAATTGGCTTGAAAAGTGCTGAAACATCTTCCTAAAATATTTTTTCGCACCATAATTTTCTTTCACCCTCGTGTTGAATCTCAGCCTTGGATGGTGGCTTAGAGTTATTCCAACTGCTGGGAGTAAAAATATAGGGGGTTCAAACTCAACTATCTTTTTTTTTTTTTTTTGGGGGGGGGGGGGGGGGGTCTAATTATATGAAATGTGAGTGCAAGACTCAAAATGTTCCTTACGAAATCCATAGCGGACACACTCAAAGAGCAATCCTAGGACATTTCAAAGTTAAGACAAAAAATGGAGATGGAAAATCAGTGAGAAAATCTATGCAAAATTTGAACCAAAGTTAAAATCAAGTCTAAAACTGGAGGCAGATTGGCATTGAGACCCTCTTTTTTCTAATTTTTGTTATATATAGGTTGAGTTACCTCCATGCTCAGAAGATCATTCACAGAGACGTAAAAACAGAGAACGTGCTTCTTGATAATAACCGTACAGCAAAGATCACTGACTTTTGGGTTGCTCGAATTGAGGCTTCAAATTCTGGTGAAATGACAGGCCATACTGGGACTCTTGGTTACATGGCTCCTGAGGTATCATAGTCATATTTCTGTATTTCATTGTGATTTTCTCAACACTTTTATTCTTCTCTAGCTAGATTAAGTTTGCACGACTCGCCTTGCGTCATGTTTATAAAGAAAAAGATTTGATTAATCAGAAATGTGAGTACCTTGTAGATTCAACCATATGATACCAAGTTCTGAGTCCCTATGTGTTCGTGCGCGCATTAAAGAAGAGTCAATTTCAACATAAATTTACATTGATGTTTTTTAGACTGAGTTTAAATTTGAAACAACGGAAAGTTTGGAGTTCCTGATCTCAAAATTTGGAAAAAAAAATAATCTGAACACAAACTCCAATTGAATTGCATTTAAAAGTGATTAAATTATCTTTAGATGTGCGTGAATGGTTGTGTTCATATAACTAAAATGAAGAACCCTGAAACTTGGCACTTATTGCAGGTTTTCACTAGCAATCAATATGACAGGAAATGCGACGTCTACAGCTTTGGAATTTGCTTGTGGGAGATGTATTGCTGTGACATGCCATATTACGACCTCAGCCCTTTAGAACAGACTTCAGCTGTTGTTTATCAGGTACAAATGATCTTCTCAAACTAATATAACCTCTTCGGTCATTGTATAATACCACTCTTGGGGGCAGGTTTGATCACAAACACAAAACAAGTTTGAAAACAGTTCATTTTTTATAATCAGTTAGAAAATCAGAAAAATAAATGAGTATCATTCTTATTTTTTTGGTCTTCATGGAATTTAATTATTACTCACTGACAAAGAATTCGAAAAACAACTGTTGTTCTAGCTTTTCCAACTTTGTATCAATACCTCATTTGGAATTTAAAAATAATTGTAGTGCAATATAAACTGCAATTGTGTGAAACTAACAAAATTATCGAAACCCCAGAACCTGAGGCCGGTGATACCCAAATGCTGCCCAAAATCCCTTGCTAATGTGATAAGGCGATGCTGGGACAAAGACCCCAACAAGAGGCCTGAGATGAAAGAAGTTGTCCATTTATTAGAAGGCATTGACACCTCCAAAGGTGGAGGCATGATCCCGCGTGATCAACCTCGCGGCTGCTTATGCTTCTTCAGGCACCGAGGGCGTTAATTGTTACTCTTAGTCTTAAGCCAACATTTAGACATTTTGTTTTGGGATGCTTAGGTAGGAAATTCAGAGTAATTTGATATTTCTCGTTTCTAAGTTCTATATCTGTTATGCTGATATTTAAGGTCTAGAGCTGATTATTCTTCAATGAAGTCTGCCGATGTGATTTCTTTTCTAAGTTCTATATGCATTTTCTCTTTATCATTTCTTTTAGTGAATCAAAATTCTTCAATGAAGTCTGCATATGTGATTTTCTTGAAAGCTATGTCTTGACGTTGGAATACGTTGCTATCATACGATGCAAATACAATCAGATCCGTTTGATTCATGAGTAGGAATGGCCAAATTTTTTATGAGGAAAATTTGCCAAATTTTATCTAATTTTCATACTCGAAGCTATCAAAAAATCAAAACACGAAATTAAAGTGAACCCAATTAGTTTATTTAAATATTTTTTAACATATTTATTAAAAACATTATTAAAACATTTTTATGAAACAATTTTTAAAACATTTCTAAAATTGTTTTTATAAAACACTTTTTAACAACATTTTTATAAAACAGTTTTTTAAAACAATTTTTACAATATTCAAAACAGTGTTTTTAACAGTTTTAAAACATTTTTTTATAAAAAAAAGACGTATAAAACATTTTTTATTTAAAACAGTTATTAAATTGTTTTTTAAAAAAATTTAAAATATTTTTAAAACAGTTTTTTGAACAGTTTAAAACATTTAAGGACATTTTTTATTTAAAACACTTTATAAAATAGTATTATAAAACAGTTTATAAAACCGTTTTTAAAATATTTTAGTAAAAAAGAAATTAAAAAAACACTTGTAAGAAGTGGCAAATTTGTTTGGCAAATATTTCTCACACAAATGGCAAAGCAAAGTTTGTCAACATTTGTGGCAATTTTATACATAGAAAGTGTTGTACATTGACAAATAACTTGTAGGCAAACTTTTGTATCAAACACACCAAATTATAGGCAAATACCTCATTTACCAACTTAGTTGTCTTTTGTCATGGCAAATACTGCTATCAAACGACCCTTATATGTTTACATACATTGCAAAGATGTATTTAGTAATGTGAATAAAGGTTATTATGCGACATTTTTTCGTTCAATCACTAGTATCACTTTTATTGAACACGTAATTTGACAAGCTCAAGTTATTTTCCTCAATTGTATTGGATATATATCTACCTTAAAATTGTTTGAATGATGAAAGTAAATTTATGCCTGTCCAATTAATGTTCTCATTTTCTTCTCAATTTCAATCAAATGAAAATATAGCATTTTTCGAATTTACTTTCACCCAAGAGATAAGTTTGATCTTGAGAATGTAAATTAAGGTTGTAGTAAGACAATCAATAATGTAGGTGTTATATTTTAAGTTAAATCTAGGCAGGGGGTTAGCTAACTAACCCAATAATTAAAATTTTAAAAAAGATATTATAAAATATCGTATGTATTCAAATAACTCTATTCAACACAACCAAGTTTTTTCCCAACAATTTGGGATCGGATAAATAAATTGTATTTTTCCTCCCGAAGTTGCATCTATTTCACGTTATGACATATGCAATCACGACTTTGCAATGAGCTTACATTAAACACTTTTCGCACATTTAAGAATTTCTCTCAATTCCAATTGGCCACGAAACATCTTGTTCTACACTTGGTGCTTGTCCAATGGGAAGATATGCACGGTGGTCAATGATAGTGGCTTGAATGACAATCCTGTTTCTATGGAAATAGTGGGAAAACTCGGGTTACCTACGAAGTGGTTACTAACTCCTTATCGTATTGGATGGTTAGGAGGAGAACTATCTTCCTGTGCCATATTCTATTCACCCTTATTTAGATAAGTTCCTTTGCATTGTCGTTGATATGACGATCTACCACCTCCTACTCGATTGGAAAATTTAATCGAGATGGTGTGCACCACGATTGGAAGAATACCTACACTTGTATTTTAATTGAGAAGAAATACAACTACAATCCAAGTGTAAGGTACGACTCCGAGACTTGTCTCATCTTTAGTTTCATGCTGTGCACTAGTAATGGATGGATGAGACGGAGGCATAAATTATTCCCTTGTTATCTCTTTGTCCACTACTTCGATGACAGTTACCATGCACTTTATTGTTATTAGACAGGTTTTCATATGTTAAAACAACCTTAGATTGTGGTTCGCCCTTTCTGAGACATCCAATATGCTATCGATCTTATCCCAGGAGCCCAGTTTCAAAACTTCCCCAACTATAGTACAGTGCCATCTGAATATGCTGAGATCCAACAATAGATTTTTTATATATGCGACCGTAAATTATTACAAGAGACTGTGTGTCACCTTGTACAGTGCTAACCCTACTCACCCCTAAAAAGGATGGGAGTTGGCATGTGTGTTGATACTCGCACCATTGATTGGATCACAGTCATCTAGTGTTTTACCATTCCACGAATGGAGGAGATGTTAGATCAATTACAGGTTACCTGTGTTTTCTCGTAGTTAGATGTTAAAAGAGGGTACCATCAAATTTGCATGAGGCCTGGTGATGAATGGAAGACAACCTTAGAAACTAAGGATGAAAGACTTGACAAAAACTTTAAATCACGTGAAGAAACGCCAAATGAAGTTGAATCTAGCCAAGTGCATATTCGGGGAGAGATCTGGGAAATCCCTCGGCTTCATCATAAATCAAAGAGGCATAAAAGTTGATCCAATAAACATCAATTCACTGATTGATATGAAGTCGCCAAGAACCCGAAAAGAGGTTCGGAGACTCCCAGGGTGCATAGCGGCATTGAACAGATTTGTCTCCAGGATCACTGATAAATGCCTACTATTCTTCAAACTACTAAGGAAAGCTCCATCCTTCGTCATCGAATGAAATTCTGAATGTGAGAAAACAATTCAATACTTAAAAATTTACTTGGGTTCCACACCTTTGTTATTACGGCCCCTACACGGTGATAAGTTGTACTTAGCTATTTCAGAATTAGCGATAAGTTCGACGATGGTTCGGTTAGATTAAGGAGTTCAGATACCAATATATTATATAAGCAAAGATTTTCATGGGCAAAGAGTTGATATTCCATATTGGATAAATTATCATTCACACTTATACATACAGCATAAAAGATGAAACCAAACTTTAAAGATCATACAATTGTGGTATTAACTAATCAGCCTCTTAAACAAATCATATGCATAAACCAAATAAGTTTGGTTTGCTTATGGCACAGTCCATTGAATTGGGAGCATAAAATTGATTATAAACCTCGTACGGTAAACAAAGGCTTGGAACTAGTAGACTTTGTTGCATAATTCATAAGTGAGGGTCCAAGTTTACTATAGGAGGGATTATCCTTTTATCGAGTCCCTTCAATTCAAGCTTCGAAACCAAAATCTCAAGTATCCTCTTAAGCCCAAACTTTAATAATTAAGGCTTCGTCTCAATCCTAGGCCCTAATAATTAAGTTTCCCTCTCAAGCCTCGGCTCTAGCAATCGAGGCTCCCATTCAAACCTCGTCCTTATCCAATACGAGTTCGGATCTAAGAAAAGGAAAAGTAATTGTCGAAGATATAGGCGCAAAGAAGACCTCAAATAGACATTAAGAGGAAGACTGAAAACCATTTAATTCAGAGATTCAAGTTTGGATGTTGCATGTAGACGGATTCTCATATCCTGTAGGAAGTTGTGGGTCATACTCTCGGCCCCGTATGATACATACATTGAATATGCCCTCAGGTTTAGCTTCTCATGACCTTCAATAATAAGCGAGAGTGTGATGCTCTACTAGTAGGATTTTATCTTGCTTTGTCAGTTGGAGTTAAGCAGGTTCAAGCTCATAGTGGTTCACAACTGGTGGTATGTCAAATATCAAGCACTACACCAAAATGATCAAATTGTCACCCTTCAATCGGCCAGTCTTGTCACGGTCATTGACCATGACAAAAAAACACGTGTTTTTTGTCACGGTCAATGACCGTGACAAGGCCGGGACAAAGGCTTGTCACGATCATTGACCGTGACATGTCCGTGACAATTATGTCAGTAAAAGAACCCTCCCTCTTCTTTTTTTCCACCGATTCTAATTCCCTCCATTTCTCTCTCTCTTTCTAGCGACTGCACTCTCTCTCTCTATTTTTCTACGATTTTGGTACGTTTTATCTCTCTATTTCTCCTCCATTTATGTATATGTACGTGTGTGTATATATGTATGGGTAAATGTGCATGTGTGTGTGTGTGTGTGGTGTATATATGCGTGGGGGGGGAGGGGGCAGGGCTGGGGGAGGGGGGTGTATATGTGCGTGTGTGTGTGTGTGTGTATGCGTGTATGTGTGTATGTGCGTGTGTGTATTTTTTTTAATTATTTTTTTATTGATTTATTAGATATTGCCCCTTGTAAAAGAATTGATTGATTAAATATTGATTGGTTGTTAATTATTTTAGTAAAATAATAATCAGTGCCCCTTTCATATGCAAGTAGGATTGCCCCTCATTGTAAATTAATAATTGTATACTTTAATTGTTAGTTTAATTGATGAAAAGAATTAATTGAGTAGATGAATTATTTAAGTACTGAGATATTTAAAGGGAACAAGGAATCACATGCTTACATATAGAAAATCAGATCACCTACAGATGGTGGGGTTTTCAGATTCAGATTTTGGTGGATGTCATAACACTAGACATTGTACTCTAGTCTATGTGTATCTCCTACTGGAGGTGCAATATCATGGAAAAGCCGAAAGTCCGAATTAATCTACACATCTACTATGGAGGCTAAATTTGTGGCATGTTGTGAGGCTGCAAATCAAGGAGCATAGTTGCAAAATTTTGTATCTGAGTTCGGAGCTTTGACTTTCATTTCAAGGACCTTGACTATTTACTGAGACAATAAAACTGCAATCTTCTTCTCCAAGCATGACAGGATACTTAAAGGATCCAAACACATGGACCTTAAATATCTCACTGAAGCAAGATGTTAGAAGAGAAAAAGTTATCATTGAACACACAGGCAGCGATCTCATGGTTGCAGATATTTTTACGAAAGGACTACCTCCAAATAAATTTCAGAGACATACTGAAAGCATGTGTCTTGAAAACAGTTCCTAGCTATTTCTTTTCTGCAATATATTATTATGCATGTCTTTGATATTTATTGAGCTCTCAATAAGACTTCTACATCCATTTTGTTTTCTATTGTGTATGCACTTTATTATTGGATGAATTATAACAGAAAATCGTCTTTTTCAAGACATTATGGGCCCATTAAGTAAACTCATAATTATGGCCTAATTAAGAAGGTTGTCAATGATGTAGTACATAGAAGGGATCGTGTTTCATAATGATATGCGACCGCCATGACTCACATTGACTATTGGACTAACCAAGGCACTTATGAAATTCAATGATTAAAGGATTTAGCATATCATGCGCGTCTTATGATTCTCAATTGAAAAAATATTTATGGATTAACCTGACGACCAAGTGGGAGACTGTAAGGAAATTATTAAATAAACCTTTGGTTTATTTCCTTCCCTGAAATGTGGTATTTATTAATCCTTTTTTAATAAAGAATACATGGTATATCCTGTATAAATGGTCTATATTCCACATGAAATAAAGAATAAAAAGGAGTTAAAATTCTACTTAATCTCAACCTTGATGGACGGTTGAGATTAATTGACCTTTGGAATTCAAGCCCTCTATCCACCTATAAAAAAATGCATTTCGTTCATTAGTGATCATCTTAATTAAAACACAAACCTAAAGGTTATAGGCAAGGAGAGAGAAACCAAATTCTCCTTTAAAGGATTGTTAAGGCGATCACACCGGCGACACTCGACGGCGACGTTCAACAGTGGGACTGTATCCATGGCATCGAAATAAGGTAAATAAAATTGCTCTGTTCACATGTCTATTAACGTGATTATCATATTGTTCAAGGATCTTAGGAATCATGTATAAAATATAACTTACATCTCTCTCTCTCTCTCTCTCTCTCTCTCTCTGTATATATATATATATATATATATATATATATATATATATATATATATATATATATAACCCTATTTTTCTTTTCCAAAAACACCACAAATTAGATTTAAACCCATTTAAAATAAATACATCGACTATCTATTCATTCCAAATGAAGCAATGTATAAAATTAAATAATTTACACAACCAAACGGGCTCATAATGTTTGCAAGATGGACTTATGCCTTGTTTGTTATTTTTCAGTTATTTGGAGCAATAGCAAGCACTTCAGAACTAAACCTCAAAACTGAAAAGGGTGGAATTCAAATCCCAAGTAATGATTGTGTAATTGTGACTGAAAATTTTTCGGGAGGTACTCTGAAATCTACTATTATGTCATGTTATTCAACTCGCATTTGATCTTTTTTTCTATCCGATTTTATATATGTTACTTTTAAATACATCTCTTTGTCATTTTGCTTCAACGTTTCCATTTTTTCGTTTCTAGCAACATTTTTTTAATAGAAAGATTTTATGTGAATATGGTTGAATACATCTTCCTAGTATTTTTAAAAATGTCTCCCTAAAATGGAAGTTTGAGTTTGCATCATAATTTTCATTTGCACCCCATATTTGAAATTTTTTGAGTCTTCACCCTCTCATCGAATCTCAGTGGTTGAACTTTGGCTGAGTTAAAATCCATCTGCTGAGAGTGAAAATATAGGGGGCTCAAACTCGAAGGAGTTAAATGTGAGTGCAAACTCAAAACATTTCTTATGAGATTTTCAAACAACAATCCAAACTCACTTCAATACTAGTGACTGAACAAAATTCAGGCAGAGTTAAATTGAAAATAAATTTGATTTAAATGAGAAAAAACATCATATTATCTTTGCATCAGCATTTGCTTTAAATGAGGGCCATGTCCCAACCGTGGCCATATCACACTTCCATATGATGTGCTCAAAATACTAATGGATGAACAATTCTCTCTTTACATAGCAAATTTATCACTGTTCCATCGGCACGGGTATATATATATATATATATATCAAGATTCTAAAAAACGCGAGGCGTGACCTAGGCGTGGAGGCTAAGCCTTAAGCCTTAGAACTCTAGACCTTTTTTTAATAAGTCAACATCAAAGATCCCTTAAAAACACAAAACGAAGACAAATCAAACTCTACAATAATATTGATGCATAAACTACTCAAACTCCCACACACATAAATATTCACACATCAAGTAACTACATCCAACAGTAAAACGGTTATCGTTAGCTACATTTTTTAGCCCAGTACTCTGTATACCTACTCATTAAATTGACAGGTTGAATTGCAGCACTGTTAAAAAAATTTGCTATAAATAAATGAGAACTGCCTCATTTAAAAATTGTTTTATAAATTTATCAAGCAACTATTTTGAAAATTATTTCCCACTTGTGAAATCAAAAAAGTATATTGTCCCTTCAAGTATATTGTCCCTTCAAGTACATATGAACAGACTGACATAGAACTTTGTGCCTTAATAATCTGAGCATTGAAAATTAAATTAATTTTGTTATCACGTTGAAGAATTTCGTTTAATAATAAACTTATTTATTAAAAAAAAGAGTTTGTACAACTATTGTTAAAAAGAGAAGAACAATATTTTCAATTAAAAAAGAGTTTGTATAATTACTTATTAGTGTAAATTCAAACCAACACAGATCCACAACCTAAGCCATCTCCTCCACAACAACAATAGTGTAACAAAAGTTAATAAAAGAGATAAGAAAAAAATCATTAAAAAATATGAAGAGAGGAGAATATTATCATGTAAGAAATGTCATTGCTTTCTTTTATTACATCATATAAGAAAATTTACTTTTATTAGAAAGTATATTTAGTTCTTACATTTTTTAGCAGAAAAAAAAAATCTCAAAGTCAAACTATCATTATTTTCTTTGTAATTCAGTATTGATTTGTCTTTACATTGCACCCAATTACATTGCACACGCCTTCAGTATGATCCTTAAAAACAACAGATAAAAATTCAGTGGCGAGAAGATCATAAATCAAAATAAATACATTACCTGGACTTTTGGCCAAATGGCTAAAATACAGTACATGAAATAATATACCTCGCAGGAAAAAATTCAGTACCAAGATCATTACCATTTATGCTAACAAAATAATAAACCTAATAACATTTAGAGTTAAGTTAGTAAAAAATAATAAAATACAATTTTGATACAAACTAATTTAAATTAATTAATTTAACTAAATTTTCCAAAAAATTTGTTTTCTAGGCTATACGTTTTTTTTAATTATCCACACTTGTTTTCACGTCTTTTTAATGTCAATACATTACATTAACCAAAAAAATAGTTAATGTGATTATTAGTGAGAAGAACTATGCTTTGTCTAGCCTACCCGGTGCTATCAATCCCCTTCTCTCCATGGATTGTCCTCAATTTGAGATTTTATTCCTTGAAAATATTTGGGGGGCTAGAGGAAGAAAAAGTGATTCAGTCACATCAAAAAGTTAGTATATTAAGAAATCAGACCTTTTACACTGGTCTGGTGAGTTTTTCGAGACATGGACATATATAAAAGCTTCAAAATTTAAACAGGCCGTTTATAAACAAAGATAAAAATGGAATTGATTCAATCTAAAAATAAAGATATGTGGCTGAAACTATAAAAAAAGTGTGAATGTGCAAATATCGTGTGAAATAACTAAGATAGATAGCATAGATTAAAAATCATCAGTGAAACTAACATCTAATATGGCAAAAAATGTCAAAAACTAAAAACCAAACTATTCATTCAAAGTGGCAGAAACTAAAAAGCAAAATAAACTAAAAAACCCATATTAGTTGAAAACCTTCTTTCATTATATCTTTTCTCCAAGCAAAACACAGGTAGCCATGGACACATGAGCAACCTCATAAAAAATTTCAATTTTAGATGACCAAATGACATCTAATTACCCACTGGGATATATAGATACTCAACAACAAATAAAAATACTTGAAACAAAAAATTACTTTAAAAAGTTGTTCAAAACTTTTTAAAACTTTCAATGGGTCTTCCATTTACCTGCGAGATATCACTACTTCTCCACCAAGGTACATCAGTACATCAGTTAGTTGAGTTTAAGATCCTTAAAACAATATAAAAATCAACACATTTTTTTCAAATACAAAAAAAAAATCATTTTTAGTTTGTTTGTGTAACCAATACAACAAAATAAAAATAAAATTTTTAAAAATTACCGCACATACTTCTATACACATACACACTTAACAGAAAATTACCACCAATAGAAAAATCTAGTTAACCATGAAAAAAAACATGCACATGCACACACACACACATAGTTATATCCATATACACACATAGGGAGAGTTATGTCTTAATATCACTTTCTATAAAAACAAATCCATCCCAAAATCCAAAAATTAAAAAGCACACAATTTTGGCACATAATACCTAGAGTTTTAGTAGGCAAAATTGAATGTATTACAGCAGTTTCTGAAGGTATTACCGTGATGGAGTTGATAAAGCAACCATGTGAGTTAAAGGTCCTTTGGCATTTTGAACTGCTAATGCATCACAAAAGACTCTGTATGTGATAAAGCTCTCTCTCCTTCAAAGGAATCACAACAAAACAAACTTCAGTCTCAGTAATCAAAAAAAATCCACAAACATAAAACACACACAGAAATAGATCCAAATTCGATATCAAATTTGAGGCGGAAACATATTAAAATCCATTTATGTATCACACTCACAAAAGAAATGCAAATCGACAGAGTTAATTATGAAACCTAAATAAAAAAATATTACAAAAATAGCCTATTAAAGAGGATTTCTCTTAAATTAAAATCGACGAAAGTCGTAGATATAGTGTATGTTCTAACCTCTCTCTGATATTCCTCCAAACTCAATGGAGACCAAAAATACGTGTTTCCCTCCAAATACAACTGTGATCAGTGGCCCATGCTTACCAAATCTGCAAAAAAACATATACAAAACCCCGCTTGAAAATCACGAAATACAATAATAAGCATGAATGGAGACAAAAGATATAAGCTTTGGGGTACCTGAACTATAATGTTGAGTAGATGATGTACCAAATAAGAAAAGTAATTACCTAGATATCAAAAGAATATTTTAATAATAAGATGGATTAAACCGCTGCCAACCTGTAAACCTCCTCGCCGATCATTTCCGACCCTAAAATCGGCAACTCACCATCTCCGTCCATTCACCAACTTGCCCTATTTTAAAAACCCCAAGAACCCAGCTGCTACAAATCCCATCTCTAATGCTCTGCTCGACTTCCTTTGAGTGAGAAGTAGAGAGATGTTGGAGAAAGTGTATGAATGGACTTCCTTCAAATAAAAGTGAAGTTGAATTAAAAGTGAAGTACACAGATTACTTTTTTGTCAGTCCAACTCTCAGTTACGTGGCACAATTTCAACACATTAGATTCAAACTCCGTAGATAGATAGATAGATAGAAAATATGTTTATATAGGTTTTGTATGAAAGTTATATGATGTGGCAAAAAGACCCTCCTCCTTTGTTATATATATACCAAAATCGAGCAGGTATCTACCAAAATTCATTAAGAAAGCAGCAAGTATCTACCAAATCCATTAAGAAAGCAAAATATTTTCCACCATGATGTATATATATATATGCATACACATACGAGTATATGAGAGCAGGTATTAACCAAAATCCATTAAGAAAGAGAAATATTTTCCACCATGATAATAGGAGATGTGATATGATCTTTTTACGTTACGATAATGAAGTTATTTATAGTTATCTGAATGAGGCATTCGAAGTACAAGTTAAACTGATGGGTTGACAATGTTTGAGAAAGGGGCCGTAATGTTTATCTGAGAAGTACTAATTGTCCCTTAATTAAACCAAAAGGCAACAGTCCAAACTAAATACAATATGTCCTAAACAAAACAAGCAAAAAAACATGCACTAAAAACCCAACACAACTACACACAAACCCACATCCTATCATTTAATCCAATGAAGCTCTAATAGGGGCCCCCAGGCACTAACTACGGCTAAATCCAAATACACAAATGTCCGACACCACCTATCACACACCCTATATGAACCTAATACATAAAATTGAAAGCACACAGGCCTCAAACCAAACACTACTGCAAAATTAGATTTCTAATAAAGCATCCCAACATCGCAACACTAGCTATAAAGGATTTGACAATAAAATGACGAATCACTCAACATCAACAAACTCAAGTTCACCAAAGAACCAATGTACGAACCACACCCAAGCAACACCAGACAAACAATCCCAACCATAATCAAATCCACAAGGCAGAGAACTAGCACCACAAACCAATCACTACTACAAAAAAAATATCCAATAAAACATCACAGTATCGCAACACTCATGAGATAATATATATCAATAAAGTGACGAAACACGCAACACATCCAAACCCTATTCCCATACTGACCATGCGAATCCACCCAAGGGGTTGTAAATGACCCAAACCTCCACATGAACCCGAAGGAACCCCAACTTTGGAGACACCCACATATGACAATCTGATGGTGGGATACAAAATCAGGAGAGACATTCATTCCACACGAGGGTGCACCCACCATGTGGAGGAATTACGCCTCAATCAAAATCTGACATGAAGCTTACCCGGCTAAGATAGCGACTAGGAGAGGGAGTGTGGTTCATCCACCTGGAAAGGGAGGAGACGAACCGAACAAAAAGGGAGGGGATGAGATCGCACACAGTGGACTCTCAACCCAAGACTGTCAACATTCATCGGCAACTGATCTACTCCCCGGTCTGACATGAAGTACAACAATGGAATGGTGATCAAGATCAAACCAACTACACGATCACGAAGAAAGAGAAGGAAAAAAGACACCAACACCGAGAAAATCCACCAAGAGGGGTTGAAAAAAAACCAACCTCAACACTGTACCGGACGGACCCACCACCAGAAGAATCAGCACCGCTCAGTCTGACATGAAGCGCTTCAAAGAGATGGAGATCCAGCACAGCGACTGGATTCGCAATGGAGGAAGACTATCGGGTTTAGAGAGGCACCCTCTCGTGAGTTTGAAACACACAGCATACCTTATTTTACATGAACACCACCAGGAAAATATGGTGATAAAGAGAGGAAGAGAGATTCAATCTCATGGGGTAGGAGGAAATGCACAGGAGGAGGAAGGGAAGGAAGGGTTGCGGTTATAGAAAGGATTTATCACAATGACTCGTGTAAGGACATTTTTGTCCATTATCAATTTGTATGTCGTACGTCGTTACACCGTTGAAGAAACTCAAGATCACATCTACATCAACGAATCCGAATATCAAAGTGTCTTCAACATCATAGCCTCTGCAAGAATGAACTTGGTAAAATTTTGTTTTTATGTTCCTTAAAGTTCATATTTAGTATTGGGAAATTTTTATAAAATGTTTTTTATAAAAATAAGAAGTAAGTTTTTTCAAGCAAAATGAGGCATTTATTTTTCTAGGAAAACCGGACCGGTCCGCCTCCCTACCGGACCGATCCGCTATCGGACCGATCCGCCCTCCTCACGGACCGATCCGCCTTGCTCGAGGTCCAGTAGACCCCGGATCGAATGCGAACCGATGGAGCCATATTTTAAAAGAACCGATCCGAGGTCGGACCGATCCGCCTCCTAGCCGGACCGGTCCGCCTGGGATAAACTCGAGCAGTTCCGTCAGTTTGTTATCCACCATCTTATATTTCCTATATATATAACTATTCCGATGGTGTATTTCTTCAAGTCTTTGAGAAAACGTTTTTAAGAGATAAAACACAACAAGACTTCAATTTTTGATGTGCCAAACATCTTTTTGATTCACACACAAAAATCCCAATTACTTTTGTGAATCTTTTGGAACCCTAGAACACAAACTTTGTTATTGTTCACCTTTGTGGAGAGATCTTTGCAACCGAGGGCTGCGTGTCATTGCCGAGGGAGTCTCTACAAAGTTTTATGACTGCGTGTCATTGAGGAGAGCTGCGGTTCTACCTTTGTTGTTTGGGCTGCGAGTCCTTGGAGGGTGCTGCGTGTATTCTCTTGCTGAGTTGAAGACTGCGTGTCTTTGTGGGTTGGCTGCGCGTTAATCCATTGCAGATTTCTCTATGTAATTGTAAGTTGCGGCTTGTATATTCATAGTGAAATAAAGGTCTTACCCGAAAGGGTTTTTTTCCTGAAATCTGTGTCTCAGCATATTTTTTGCATCACATGCTTTATTTATGGTTTGACACACACACGCACTTTAGATGCATGATTAGGGGCTGAAATTAAATAAGTGTGCTATATTAGAAAGTTGTGAAGTTAATCAATTATCACGCGTTTTCAAATTGGTATCAGAGCTGGTTGCGCTAATTTATTGCGTATTCCTATTTTCCGCAAAATCGTGTGATATTGATTTTTTTTTAAATCAGTTTTGTGAAAAATCGCAATTTTTCCTATGGAGCACTTATATAATCAGATGCCTATTTTTTACGGGTCTAATTATGCCTACTGGAAAGCTCGTATGAAATCGATTTTAAAATCTATTGACGAGCGTGTTTGGTTGCTTTGCGAAAATGGTTGGACTCCTCCCACGGTCACTGTTAATAACATCACCACTTTAAAACCCGTGTCAGCCTGAACTGAAGATGATTATAAATTGTCCAATTTTAATTCCCGTGGTTTGAGTGCTATTTCTGGAGCTGTCTCTCCTGATGAGTTTCGCCGAATTATGACGTGCACCACGTCTAAAGAGGCTTGGGATGTTTTGAAATTGACACATGAGGGTACGAACGCGGTTAAAGAGTCAAAATTACAAAATTTGGCCACCCAATTTGAGACTATCACCATGTCTGAGTCCGAATGCTTTGATGATTTTTATGCACGATTATCAGACATTGTTAACACATGTTTTAATTTGGGTGAAGTGATTGGTAACACGCGTGTCGTTAAAAAGATTTTGAGATCTCTCCCAAAACGCTTTATTCCTAAAGTCACTGTTTTAAACTCTTTGGGAAATTTGAAATCACTTAAGTTGGAAGAACTTGTAGGAGATCTTCAAACCTATGAGATTGACATGTTTCCCAAAACTATTAAGGCTAAGGATAAAGGCATTGCTTTAAAGACTCATTTTAAGAAAAAGAAAGAAACAGTTTGTGAGTCCGATTTCGAGGGAGATTTTGATTTTAATGAAATGGCCTTGTTTGCGAAAAATTTTAAAAAATTTCTCAACATGAACAAAAATAATTCTTCCAATAAAAAGAATTTTTTTGAGAAAAATAAAAAGAAAGGAAAGGCCAAAGAAAGTGGTGAGAGGGAAAAAGAAAATAAATCCGATGAGGAGTGTGAGGAAGATTTTGAGAACGTCACTTGTTTTGAATGTGGGGGTAAGGGACATAAGTCGTTTGAGTGTCCTACATGGCTTAGAAAGAAAGGAAAGAAAGTAGCTATGCCCGCCACACTTAGTGATAGTAGTGAAGGTGAGGGTGATGAGACTAGTGGTGAGAAGTTTGTAGCTTTTTCTAGTCGTGTAAGCACGCCCACCTTGTCCCACAATAGTGCACACGAATGTGATAGTGATGGTTTGAGCGCTTCTAGTGAGGGAGAAAGTGAGAGTGAAAGTGGAGATGAAAGTGAGCTCCAAAAAGATTTTAGAGATTTGTACACCGAGACCTTGAAAACAAAGAAGTATAATAGGGATTTAGGTCGTCGGGTTTTAGATTTGGAGAAAGAGAAGAAGGTTTTGAGAAAGGAGAAGTGTGATTTGGCCGACACGTTGTCTAGTCTGACGACACGTGTATCCCAACTCGAGAGTGATCTCAAACGTGCCAGGGTGGTCAAAGTCAAGTTTGAGAACGCACCTAAGAAGGTTGAAAAGGTGGTTCTTAAGGGTAAAGGTGAGAAGTTAGGAATAAGTCATGACGGTGCTTCTTCTTCCCAATTAGCACCCGAGCCGGTTCCCACTTTAGTGACAGTTTCACATGTGTCTCACCCTAACCCACCTAGGCGTCCCATTCCTTTTAGGAAAGTGCGTCCTAGAGTTTTTGAGAGAGGTGTTCCTAGGCCTATTTATGTTTTCTCACATTGCAAGAGGAGAGGTCACCTTAGGGAATTTTGCTTCAAGTTGGGGTATGTGTCACGTTTTGCTTCTACACGTGTTTCTGGCACACATGCACCCACACATGATACTTTACATGCTCCCGGAGACTACATGAGAGAGTTTGCACATTTAGGTGAGCAAGTTAAGTTTTTAGTCAAAACTTCACAAGAATTGATGGAGGTTTTTCATAAGCTGTCATCACCTTTGGAAAACCCCTCTGCACCTAATGATTGAGGTTTGACTTGTTTACTAGCATAGGGTGATTTTCCTGATGTCATTGTTTGCCTATTGCTAGTATGTATCCTTTTTGTATATATTTTTGTTTTGAAAAATTTTGAAAAATACAAAAAGATTTTATGTTGACAAAAATTTTGAAAAATGCAAAAAGATTTTTTTGTTGTTGCACCGTTTATGGATGAACACTTTGGATGACCAAGTCACAACATCATTCCATTTTCATGTGACTATTTGATAGTGTTTTGAGACAATAGTTCAATTCATCCATGTGCTTTATAATGTTTGGAGTCATTAAGATGTAATTAAGTGTTACTTCCTACATGTTTGACTCATGTTTCCTTTATTGCACACATGCACGGATTTGTTTGATTATTGTGCTTGTCTTATCACATGTTGGTTGGGTGTTTTCACTTCAATCCTGTCCTTAAAACAAACCAAGCGCGATAAATTTTTATAAGGAAATTGTGCATATAAAAACCGTTTTGTGAGTTTGTGTGCTTTGTTTGAAAAACGGGGAAGGGCTGTGAAAGGTTCTTTAGCCTTTGCAAATACTAAGCCACCGTTAAAAAGGACCTAAAAAATTGAGGAATTTTATTATCCGAGGTCCAAAGAGGTTAAAAGAGCCCGAAAAAATCGAAAGGCAATAAAAAATATTCATGCCAAAAAGGGGCCATTTAGGTTTTTGCACCAATTCTCCAATGTTTAAGAATTTAGACTACCTCTAAAAAGAAAATATATATGAGGGAGTTTGGTTGGAGAATTAAAACGGGTTTGCACGTCCTTGAAATCCTTGAAAATGCGCTACATAGTGTTGGACGTTATTGGTGTGGAAATCATTTTGACTTTGATTTGTTGATTTGCATAAGACGATGTCATCTAAATTCAACAAATTTTTCACCTAAGGATACCTTTGATGTTCATTCGTTAGGAGTACTCGTATGCATCGTGCACATATGATTGATTGAGTTGATTTACCTATCGAATGTGTTCACACCCATTCATTCCATTTCCATGACTTGGTTGTTTGAATCTAACTCCATGGTGTGATTTTTGTTTCATATTTGTTCAAATTGGTATCCTATCTTTGTATGAAAAATTTGAAAAATAAAAAATAGTTTGTGTATTTTTCTGTATACCGTGGCACCCCGATTGTGCTTATTTGATTCATTCTTCTTATTTGTCTATTTGGGGACATCATAAAAAAGGGGGAGAAAGAATTATCATATTATGGGGGAGTTTGAACTTTGGGGGAGTTTTTGAGATATAGCTTATGTTTTTATCATATATTGGTATCCATGTTTATCTCATTTCAAACTCGATATGTCACGTGGTATTTTCTTTGTCTCATGTGTGTAGGTATGAAGATTGAAGATCAATATGTTGCACACCCTGATGAGAAAAGCTTTGAGATTTGATGATTGTTGAAGATTGAAGAACAAACGATGAAGATTTATACCTTTGTATCTTTCCATCTTTAGGGTTCATATACCTTTGTATCTTTTCATCTTTAGGGTTCATGGGAGGGTAGATTTGTATAGGTCATTACTTGATAATTCGGATATTTTTTATGTATGTACCGGCATAGACATAGGGGGAGATTTGTAAGGACATTTTTGTCCATTATCAATTTGTATGTCGTACGTCGTTACACCGTTGAAGAAACTCAAGATCACATCTACATCAACGAATCCGAATATCAAAGTGTCTTCAACATCATAGCCTCTGCAAGAATGAACTTGGTAAAATTTTATTTTTATGTTCCTTAAAGTTCATATTTAGTATTGGGAAATTTTTATAAAATGTTTTTCATAAAAATAAGAAGTAAGTTTTTTCAAGCAAAATGAGGCATTTATTTTTCTGGGAAAACCGGACCGGTCCGCCTCCCTACCGGACCGATCCGCTATCGGACCGATCCGCCCGCCTCACGGACCGATCCCCCTTGCTCGAGGTCCAGTAGACCCCGGATCGAATGCGAACCGATGGAGCCATATTTTAAAAGAACCGATCCGAGGTTGGACCGATCCGCCTCCTAGCCGGACCGGTCCGCCTGGGATAAACTCGAGCAGTTCCGTCAGTTTGTTATCCACCATCTTATATTTCCTATATATATAACTATTCCGATGGTGTATTTCTTCAAGTCTTTGAGAAAACATTTTTAAGAGATAAAACACAACAAGACTTCAATTTTTGATGTGCCAAACATCTTTTTGATTCACACGCAAAAATCCCAATTACTTTTGTGAATCTTTTGGAACCCTAGAACACAAACTTTGTTATTGTTCACCTTTGTGGAGAGATCTTTGCAACCGAGGGCTGCGTGTCATTGCCGAGGGAGTCTCTACAAAGTTTTATGACTGCGTGTCATTGAGGAGAGTTGCGGTTCTACCTTTGTTGTTTGGGCTGCGAGTCCTTGGAGGGTGCTGCGTGTATTCTCTTGCTGAGTTGAAGACTGCGTGTCTTTGTGGGTTGGCTGCGCGTTAACCCATTGCAGATTTCTCTATGTAATTGTAAGTTGCGGCTTGTATATTCATAGTGAAATAAAGGTTTTACCCGAAAGGGGTTTTTTCCTGAAATCTGTGTCTCAGCATATTTTTTGTATCACATGCTTTATTTATGGTTTGACACACACACGCACTTTAGATGCATGATTAGGGGCTGAAATTAAATAAGTGTGCTATATTAGAAAGTTGTGAAGTTAATCAATTATCACGCGTTTTCAACTCGGAGAGAGAATTTCTCACTCGTCCAAGAAAGGGGCCATAATTTCTTTTCCTTTTATCTTTTGTAGTCTTTGCTTTGCTAAAAAAAACTATATCAGACCGATAATACTAACGATCAATATGTATCGCTTTCATCAACTTTGTGGCCCTTGCCGAATCCCATTCACTCAGTAGTCTCAAATTTTACAAAAAAAAATATGGAAAAGAAGTTAGGGGTTGTTTGGTTTGCAACTATAATTATGTTTTTTGTGTTTAACTATAATTCTAATAAAAATCTGCGTTTGCCAACCTGTTTTTAAACACTGAATTATAATATTTCTATGTTATAAAAGATTTTTTTATAAACAGGTTGAGGGTGTTTTATAACTTCTGATTTTTTAATTTTTAACTCAAAAATTATTTATTCGTAATATTTTAATGCATTTATACCTTAGTATATAATATGCATACATAATACATTAATATGTGTGTAATTATTCTAAATAAAAAATATATATGTACATGTACACAAAATTACGTATGAAATAATATAAAGTTAAATAATATTATCAATAGATACATGATACTTATATATAGTTTTATACATGCATTATTGATGTATAGAATAATATAAAATAAATATATAGTACATATGTTTAAAAAAATATTATCAATTCATGTATGTATATAATTTTATAGTGAAAATTATATATATATATATATATATATATATATATATATATAGAGAGAGAGAGAGAGAGAGAGAGAGGGACACACACACACACACATACATATATGTATAATATAAATAAACATGTTTGTCAATTTTGTCAAATTTTCAAAAAACATTATTAAAAAATAAGATTACCAAACGCACACCAATAATTATAAACACAGAAAACTGAATTTAAAAACTGTATTTAAAAACAGCGTTTAAATCGAGTTTTTTGAATACAGAACCAAGCGGGAGCTTCATGTTTTAAATAAAGGGGGGGGGGATTAATGTTTGCATTACATACCAAACCCATTAGTTTGTGCAACACCGGCTGAACCTTAGCAGCTTAAATTATTATGGGTTTGAATATTAGGTTATTGAAAGAAAATAGTTAAAAAGTGAAATTGTGTTTCATTTTCTTCGTTTGGGAGTTTAAATAGGAAAAAAAAATCTCTCATTTGAGAGTTGAAAAGGAGAAAAAAGAAAGGATTTTTTTTTAAAAAACTCTCCTTCTTTCTCTGTAAAAACTTCTTTTCAAATTGGAAAGAAATGGAGAGAAAGGAAAGTTTTATTTTTTCTCCTAAACTCTTTTCTCTTCTCTTCTTTTCTTTTCTCTCTTATTAACTTTCCTTTCTTTTTTTTTCTCTCCTAATAATTTTTTTTCCTTTTTTTTTCTCCAAAACTCCCAAACGAGCCCAAAATGTCTTCACAAAAAGTACAGGGCAAAATACCGGAATCTCCATTTCAAAAAATTATAGAAAAATACCAAATCAAAGAAAGTATGGATTACAAGCACGTGCTAAGCCAAATCAACTCTGTAAGGACATATTTTTTATAAGTCCGTTATCAATTTATTATGTCATATACCTCTACACCGTCAAAGAGCTTTCAAGAACATTCAAGCATCAAAGACAGATCCAAATATCAAGTTCTTCATCAAAAAGACTCCGCGAAGTTTACTTTGGTAAGGTTATATTTTTAATACCTTAACTTTACACTTAGAGCTTTTGGGATATTTTTACAAAATATTTTTTAAGTGTTGGAGCAGACTTTTTCATCAAATTTTGAGAATGAGTATTTTTTTAAGTCTTGAAGCGAACATTAAAATAATATTTTTTGGCGTAGCAATCGTTCAAACGACTTTGCACTGTTGTTCGAGCGACATGTGCATGTCGCGCGATGTCTTTCAAATGACATATGTAAGTCGTTCGTGCGAGACCCTTATCTCATTCGAACGAGCACGATTTCGAGGCGATATATTTTTCTATAAAAACTCATTATATGGTTTCGTTTTGTGTAAGAAGTCCCAGCGTTTTACATACCAGAAAAACTGCTAAAGCAAAATTCTTTTGGCTTCTTCCTTTTAGGGTTTAATACCACTTTGTTTAAAATTCACAAAAATCCCAATATGCTTTAGTGAATTATTTTTGGTGTTTAAGAACACACTTTGTTGTGGTTTAATCTTTTTGGGGAGAACTCTACAACCGGAGAGCTGCGTGCTATTGTGGAGGGAGTCCTTATAAAGTTCACTTTTGTGGAGAGCCGTTTTCTTCTTCATTGCTGACCACCTGAAGTTCTTGCGGGAGATTCCATTCGACGTTATTTCTAGTCGTTGCTTTGGAGGTTTGACGAAGACACCGTGTGTTACACTTGTGGGCGATTATCAGGTTGTATGTAAGTCAATGGTCTTGTGAATTCTTCAAAGTTCTAGAAATAAAAAGGTTTTGCCCTTCAGTGATTTTTCCTTAATATTTGTGTCACATGCTTTATCTATTTATGGGTTGACACACGCACACACATAGTTGTATGTTTAGGGGCTGAATTAATTAGGTTTATATTGACTCCAATTATATAAGTGTGCCAAATTAGAAATTTTCGAATAATTTGAAATCGGTATCACATACAACGTTTATTACGGTTTTTTAAATTGGTATCAAAGCAGGTTGCGCTAATTTATTGCGTATTCCTTTTTTTTGCAAAATTTGTGTGATATTGATATGTTTTGAAAATCAATTTTAAAAATTGCAATTAATCAATGGAGCACTTATGTAATCGGATACCCCCCTTTGATGACGCGAGTCAGAGTTTTGATGATTTAAATCATTTAAATTTGACGGTTTGCTAAAAGAATTGATTTTTTGAAAAAAGAAAATTCTCGTTTTAAATCCGCGATGGATCTTTTGCAAACGGTTCAAAATCAACTAGATTTTTATCGTGAAATTTTTATTTCCTTGAACCATGAATTTGTTGCTTTAAAATTGACCAAGAAGGAAAGTGATGATAGGGTCCTATTTTTAGAAAAAGAATTGGAGGACCTTAAAAATTCGATGGTTTGTGTTTGTGCCAAAGAGGATAAAAATATTTTAGTCAATGAGTTTGTGGCACGTGAAGAGACTCTTAAGGAAAAGTTTGCTTTAATTGAGGGAGACAGAGATACCCTTTTTGGAATTGTTAATAATTTGAAAAGGGAGACCCTTAAATTGGAAGAGTCTAATTCTTTGCTTGAGTTAAAAATTTTGAAGTTAAAAAATAATTTAACAGACTCGAGTAGGTTTGATAGTGATGGTAATGGCTCATTTTGTTCTCATGCTTCTAATGTTAAAGCCAAAACCATTATTTTTTTAAAGGGTCAACCAATTTCAAGGATGTTAGAAAAGGTCAACTCATAGGTGTCGTTCCACCCATTTACACATGTTCATACTGTGGTAGGAAAGGTCACCTTAGGAGATTTTGTTTTGATCTTGGAAAATGTCCTAAGAATTTTATGTCTAGTGTTCCCATTGTTCCCAAATCCCCCACATGACGTTTCACATCTATTTGGGGTAGAAAATCACTTTTAGAGGCACTAGATTTTAGACAAGTTGATTCTCATTTGCTTGCACATGATTCTTCTCTTGTTATATCATATAGATGATTGTGTTTGCATATTTGACATACACTAGTTTTGGTTTCATGATATATATTTGCTAGTGTGTTGACATGTACTTTTTGTATAAATTTTCATTTTTTGAAAAATTTTGAAAAATACAAAAAGATTTTATTTTGATAAAAGTTTTGAAAAAACCAAAAAGATTTTTGTATTTTGTTTGCACCGTTTATGGATGCACACTTAGGATGACCAAGTCACAACATCATTCCATTTTTCATGTGAATATTTGATAGTGTTTTGAGACAATAGGTCAATTCATCAATGTGCTTTATAATGTTTGGAATCATTAAGATGTAATTAAGTGTTGCTTCCAACATGTTTGACTCGTGATTTCCTTTATTTCACACATGCACGGATTTGTTTGATTATTGTGCTTGTTTTATCACATGTTGGTTGGGTGTTTTCACTTCAATACTGTCCTTAAAACGAACCAATCGCAATAAAACTTGATAAGAAAGTTATGCATGTAAAAGTCGTTCGTGAGTTTGGGTGCTTTATTTGAAAACGGTGAAGGGCTACGAAAGATTTTCATTTATCCTTTGCGATAAGCTGTCGTTTAAATTAGACCTAAAAAATTGAGGAATTTTATTATCCGTGGTCCAAAGAGGTTTAAAAGAGCCCGAAAAAATTTAAAGACAATAAAAAGAAATTCATGCCAATTATGGGCCATTTAGGTTTTTACACCAATTCTCCAAAGTTTGAGAATTTAGATTACCTCAAAAAGAAAATATGCTTGAGGGAATTTGGATGGAGAATTAAAACGGGTTTGCACGTCCTTGAAAGTCTTGAAAAAGCGTTAAATAGTTTTGGACGTTATTGGTGTGGAAATCACTTTAACTTTGATTTGATGATTTGCATAAGACGATGTCATTTAAATTCAACAAATTTTTACATCTAAGGATACTTTTGATGTTCATTCATTAGGAGTACACGTATTCATCGTGTACATATGATTGATTGAGTTTATTTACCTATTGAATGTGTTCACACCCATATATTCCATTTCCATGACTTGGTTGCTTGAGTTGAAATCCATGGTGTGATTTTTAGTATCTTATTTTTGTATGAAAAAATTGAAAAATCCAAAAATAGTTTGTGGATGTTAGTGACATACCTTTGCATGTGCGTTGTTTGATCCATATTTTCTATGCATTTAATCGTGACACTCCATGTTTTGATTTTTTCTTCTTATTTACCTATTTGGGGACATCATAAAAAGGGGGGAAAGAATTATCATGTTATGGGGGAGTTTTTGCATTATGGGGGAGATTTGATTTATTAATGATTTATTCTTATATCATTTCAAACTCGATGCGTCACGAAGATTTTTGCTTTATCTCATGTGTGTAGGTACAAACATTAAAGATCATGATGTTGCACACCCTGATGAGAAAAGCTTTGAAATTTGATGAAGATTTTTGAAGAACAGTTTGAGACCTTGCAAATTTATTCATGGGATGGTAGATTTGTATAGGCATTTTGGTTTTTGATAATTTGGATATTTTTATGTATGTACCGGCATAGACATAAGGGGAGATTTGTAAGGACATATTTTTTATAAGTTTGTTATCAATTTATTATGTCATATACCGCTACACCATCGAAGAGCATTCAAGAGCCATCTACATCAAGACGGATATGAATTAATTAAGTTCTTCATCAAAAAGACTCCGTGAAGTTTACTTTTGTAAGGTTATGTTTTTAATACCTTAACTTTACACTTGGAGCTTTTGGGATATTTTTAGAAAATATTTTTTAAGTGTTGGAGCGGACTTTTTCGTCAAATTTTGAGAATGAGTATCTTTGTCTAAGGCTTAGAGCAGACATTAAAATAATATTTTTTGACGTAGCAGTCGTTCAAACGACTTTGCACTATCGTTCGAGCGACATGTGCATGTCGCGCGATATCGTTCAAACGACATCTGTAAGTCGTTCATGTGAGACCCTTATCTCATTCGAACAAGCACGGTTTTCAAGGCGGCGTGTTTTTCTATAAAAACTCATTCTATGGTTTCATTTTGTTTAAGAAGTCCCAGCATTTTACATAACATAAAAACTGCGAAAGCAAAATTCTTTTGGCTTCTTCCTTTTAGGGTTTAATCCCTCATTGTTTACAATTCACAAAAATCCCAATATGCTTTAGTGAATTGTTTTTGGTGTTGAAGAACACACTTTGTTGTGGTTTAATCTTTGTGGGGAGAACTCTACAACCGGAGAGCTGCGTGCTATTGTGGAGGGAGTCCTTATAAAGTTCATTTTTGTGGACAAGTTGTTTTCTTATTCATTGCTGACCACCTGGAGTTCTTGCGGGAGATTCCAGCCGACGTTATTTCTAATCGTTATTTTGGAGGTTTGACGAAGACACCGTGCATTACACTTGTGGGTGATTATCAGGTTGTATGTAAGTCAATTGTCTTGTTAATTCTTCAAAGTTCTAGAAATAAAAAGATTTTTCCCTTCGGAGTTTTTTCCTTAATATTTGTGTCACATGCTTTATCTATTTATGGGTTGGCACACGCACACACATAGTTGCATGTTTAGGGGCTGAATTAATTTGGTTTATATTGACTCCAATTATATAAGTGTGCCAAATTAGAAATTTGCGAATAATTTGAAATCGGTATCACACACCGCGTTTATTACGATTTTTCAGATGCATAGTTTCATAAATAAAGTATAGAATGACAATGTCAAAAGGCTGCCAAAGACATGTACTGAGAGAGTAGTTGACATTGAGGGATTGCATTGCTAGTGATGCCAATTTGATATATATATATATATATATATATCCTATTTAAGTGGATGTCCGCTCCTATTAGGACTCTACTAACTTGTATTATAAATAAGGGGTGACCCCCGCCATTTGTGACACACCAATTACTGAGAACTCCTTCTCTCTCTAAAATTATCTCTGTGCCCTATTTTTTAACACGTCATCAGCACGTAAAAGCTCGTATCCGTCGTTTAAAGTCTATAATTCCTGGTCGATTGTTATCGCCTTTTGACTAACAGACTTTATTATATAGTTTGTTAGAGATCCTTCTCTCGTTAATATTTGTATTCATTATTAAAAATAAATAAAAAATTTACTTTATACACGAATAATTAAAATTTTGAGACCTGAACCTGAAGTTTCCAACTACTATTTAAAATTTTGGGCCCTGAAGTTCCCAATAATTATTTAAATTTTTACGGCTTGAAGTTTTCAATTGATGTTCAATTTTTTGAACATGATAATAAAATGTGTCGTAAAATCAAACCTGAAGTTTTGATTTAAAATTTGCGACTTGAAATTTTCAGTAATTGGGGCCTGAAGTTCTTATTTACTATTAAATTTGGGTCTTGAATCGTTATTTATAATTTGGATCTGAAGTTCCAAATAATATATACCTTCAATGAAAACCCAAAGTTTTGATTATTTCTATCATAGAGTTAGGGACATTAAATGTCCCCAAACAATTTATAATTTGGACCTGAAGTTCCAAATCTTTTTTTAAATACGATCAAACCTGAAGTTTTGACACAATAGGGTAGATAAAGTCCTTATACTCAATATAATTGACCCGATGTTCAATCATTTTATGTATTAATCTGAAGATTCAATAAATAAATAGCACGGACCTGAAGTTCTAATTATTAAATCAAGGACTTAGAGTCCTAATTGCACACATGATATTCCAATCATTATTGAATTATTATTTTTTCTTTATTATGCATTATATATTTCTGAATGTAATTTATTTATTAAACTGTTTAAAAATGTCAAATATCTCTAAACTCGAATTTGAAGCACTTGAATTTTCTGGAGTGAATTATCTTAATTGGTCTCAAGACGCTGAACTCCACCTCCAAGCTCGAAATCTTGGTGATGCAATAACACTTGAAAATACCATGTCCCGGTCGGACAAAGTTAAGACCCTGATATTCTTTAGGCATCACCAAGGTTCTAAAAAATGGGGGCGTGATCGAGGCGTGGAGACCAAGCCTTAAGCCTTAAAAGCTTAGGTGGGTCTTAGGCGTAAAAAGGCATGAAAAGGCATTTAGGCCTTCTTAATATATTTTAATATTTTTTAACCATAACAAGGCTATTAAAATACTAAAATTGTACATATCATCAAACTATGTCTGAATATATGCAAATTAAAATTCTATTTGATTATTTTGGATGAGATAACATTCCAGTTAGTAAAAAAATTCTTTAAAAGGCGATATCGTTTCACTAAAGCATTGTTGTTTTTAAAAAAAAAGTACGCCTTAAGGGTTTTACCAAGAATAAGGCGTAAAAAACTTAAGGCATGGTGTTTCTCCCAAGCCTTAAACCTAGGCGTGCCTAGACGGAGTCTAGGCGGGTTTTTTAGAACAGTGGGCATCACATATACAATGATTTGAAAAGTGAGTACCTAACTGTGAAAGATCCTCTTAATTTATGGAACTCCCTGAAGGAGCGCTATGACCACAAAAAATTGGTCATACTTCCATGTGCACGCCATGAATGGCTCAACTTGAGATTTCAAGACTTCAAGACTGTGTCTGAATACAATTCTGCTATGTTCAAGATTACCTCTAAGATAAAAATTTATGGAGAAAAGGTAGAGGATGCAGATATGTTGGAGAAAGCATTCTCAACTTTTCACGCCTATAATATGCTCCTACAACAGCAATATCGAGAGCGATGGTTTAAAAGGTACTCGGAACTAATCTCGTGTCTCCTAGTTACTGAGAAGAACAATGACTTATTGATGAAGAATCATACATATAGACCCACTGGATATGTAGCACTCGCTGAAATGAATGCTAACTCTGTTCAGAATAATGAAAGAGGCCGAGGAAATATGCGGTGGGGCCGTGGAAACTCTAGAAGAGGTGGCTACCATAATAAAGGCCCTAGACAAAATACGAAATTCAAGAACCACCAGAAGTGGAATAATCACAACAATAAAGGGAATCAGAAGTCAAATCCACATAATCCAAATGATATTTTCTATTGATGTGGCCGCAGGGGGCATTAGACACGTACTTGTCGCTCGTCTAAGAAATTAGTTAAAAAATATCAGGCCTCAAAAAAGAAAGCGGAGATAAACATTGTGGAAGGTCCTGAAGACCGCTGAAAATTTGATGATGTTGATCTCAATTTTAATAATTTTTTTGAAGATGATGATGGAAATTCTATTGATGATGAGACATTTGATAGCATGCTTAGAAAACCACCAGAGATGATTCTGAAGACCTAAATGATTCTGCTTTATTTATTTATTTATCTGTTTCATCTTTCCTATTGAGACATTAGTAGTTTATCATTAGAGCTCAGACAACTTTATTTAATATCTTTATTTGAAAATTTATTAGTTTATGGAATAGTTTTGATCATTTTTGTTACAATGCTTATATGATTGGTGGATTGAATTTCAATTTATAATTATTTATGTTAAGGGTATGGATCTGAAAGTAAGAACGAGTGATGATACTTGTCTAGTTGATAATGGCACAACCCACACCATTTTGAAAAAGAAGAAGTTTTTCTCAGACTTGGTGTACAATACAACGAATGTTTCCACTATAGCAGGTCCCGCTAAGATTATTGAAGGCTTTGAAAGAGCCTATGTGGTGTTACCTAATGGTACCCATTTATTCATAAATAACGCTCTATACTTAAGAAATTCCATAAGAAATTTATTGAGTTTTAAGGACATAAGGGTGAACGGGTATCATTTGAAGACATGCAATGAAAGTAATAAAGAGTTCATTTTCATTACTTCCACTGTCGGAAGCCAAAATCTCACACTATAGAAATTTCTTGCATTATCCATGTGGTTATACCACACAACAATTAATGTTGTAGAATCACATACTGTCATGATCCGGAAGCTCAATGAACCTTATAATTTAATATTGTGGCATGATCGCTTGGGTCACTCTGGATCAAACATGTTGCGTCGAATCATAAATACCTCGTATGGACACTCGTTAACAAACAAACAACTTACCTTGCCCGATGATAATTTTTTCACCCCTTGTTCTCAAGGTAAATTAATCACGAAATCATCTTTTCTCAAAATAGCTTCTGAGTCACCATCATTTTTATAAAGAATTTAAGGGGATATTTGTGGGTCCATACACCCTTTTAGTGGACCTTTTAAATATTTTATGGTTTTAATTTATGCATCTACTTGTTGGTCACATGTTTGTTTGTTATCTACACGTAATTTGGCTTTTGCAAAATTACTTGCTCAAATCATAAAACTTAGAGAACATTTTCCTGATCAACACATTAAATCCATTCGTTTAGATATTGTGAAAGAATTTACTTCTCAAGTTTTTTATGACTATTGTTTATTACAAGGAATTGATGTTGAGCACTTAGTCCCCCATGTCCATACTCAAAATGGTTTAGTCTAATCGTTAATTAAACGTTTGCAACTTATTGCGCGACCTTTACTTATGCAATCCAAACTCTCAGTTTCTTCTTAGGGACATGCTATCCTTCATGCTGCTAAGTTAATTAAGCTTAGACCCAGTGCTTATCACCCATTTTTACCCTTTCAGCTTATGTTTGGATGTTAACCAACTATATAACACTTGTGTAAATTTGGTTGTGTAGTGCATGTACCCATCCCCCAACCCCAGCGTACCAAAATGGGTCCCCAACGTCGTTTGGGAATGTTGGTTATGATTTTCCATAAATCATTCGTTAAAATGAGCCACTGACAGGTGATACGTTTACTGCATGATTTAAGGATTGTCATTTTGATGAGACCCTCTTCTCACTGTTAGTGGGCGAAAAGAATGTACCAGAAGTGCAGTCCGTTCCTGAAAAATGGCAAGAATTAACATGGAACACTTCCACTTTGTCTCATCTAAACCCCCATACTACTCAGTGAGAGCATGAAATGATAAGAATATTACATATTCAGGAGATTGCAAATAAATTACCCAATGCATTCAATTATGTTGCTAGAGTAACCAAGTCTCATGTACCCACTGCAAATGTGCCTACTAGAATTGATGTACCCGTGGGACAAATGTTAACATCAGTAGCAAATGAATTTGTTGCACGCCAGAAGCGTGGAAGACCTATAGGTTCCAAATATTCTGCTCCCCAGAAGCGAAGATCAAATGAAAAATCATGCCCTAATAATCCTCCCGAAGAGGTTATGAATAAAAGATCCACTTTATCTGAAACCCTGAAGAGGTTATTGTTTCTGAAAACACACAAATCACTATAGTGACTATACAAGCCCCTGAAGAGGCAAAGGTACCAAATAATAATAATGAGATCTCTATGTTTTATACATATTCAGGAGAAATGTGGGATCGTAAAGAAACTATCATCGATGATGTATTTTCATATGTAGTAGCTACACTAATTTCAAAGGGTAATGATAATGAATATGAACCACACACTCTAAATGAATGTCGACAGAGAGTAGATTGGCTAAAATGGGAAATTTCCATAAAGGCAGAACTTAAGTCTCTAAATAAACGTGTTGTATTTAAACCTATAGTACAAACCCCAAAAGGTTTTAACCCGGTAGGTTATCGATGGGTTTTGGTAAGAAAAAGAAATGACAAGAATGAAATCACTCGATATAAGGCACAACTTGTGGCACAAGGTTTTTCAGAGAAACCTGGGATTGATTATGAGGAAACATACTCCCATGTTGTAGATACTATAACTTTCAAATATCTGATTAGCTTAGCGATTTTTGAAAATATTGATATGAGACTCATGGATGTTGTGACTGCTTATTTATACGGGGACTTAGACACAGAAATATACATGAAAATCCCTGAAGGATTTCCTTTGCCTGAAGCAAAACCAGCGAATACGCATTCGATCCAACTAAGACGTTCATTGTACGATTTAAAATAATTCGAAAGAATGTGGCACAGTCGTCTTAGTGAATACTTGTCTAAGGAAGGGTATGAAAACAATTCAATTTTCCCTTTAATAGGGACTCTTGAGGAGCTTAAAATAACTGCTAATTATTTAAAAAAGGAATTTGAGATGAAAGACATTGGCAAACTTAATTTTGTCTCGGCCTGCAGATCGAGAAAAATTCTAGTGAAATTTTAGTCCATCGGTTTAATTATACTGAAAATGTATTAAAACGCTTTAATATGGATAAAGCGCAGCC
The DNA here is from genome assembly GCA_949130495.1 of Sambucus nigra. Lineage (NCBI taxonomy): Eukaryota > Viridiplantae > Streptophyta > Magnoliopsida > Dipsacales > Adoxaceae > Sambucus > Sambucus nigra. The sequence continues at coordinate 126,353,136 of OX422215.1, forward strand.
ACTATGTACCCCCATGGTTGTTCGGTCTTTAGGTATAAAGAACTATCCATACCGTCCTAAAGAATAATATGAGGAAATATTGGCTCCATAAGTACCCTATTTAAGTGCAATTGGTGCATTATTATACTTAGCACAATGCACTAGGCCGGATATTTCATTCTCAGTGAATCTACTTGCTAGATATAGTTCTGAACAACCAAAAGGCATTGGACTGGTGTCAAACATATCCTAAGATATCTACGTGGAACCACTGACATGGGTTTATTTTATTCCTCTAATTCTAATAGTTCCAAGTTAGTTGGTTATGCAGATTCTGGATACTCTCTCATCCTCATAAGGGTCAATATTAGACAGGTTATGAATTTCTTTATGGTAATGCTGCTATTTTCTGGAATTCCACTAAACAAACATTAGTAGCTACTTCTTCTAACCACTCTAAAATTTTAGCTCTTCATGAAGTTAACCGTAAATGTATATAGCTGAGATCTTTAATTCAGCATATTCGTAGTTCTTGTCAATTGTCTTCCATTACAGATGTTCCAAGTGTCATCCATGAAGACAATGATGCATGTATATTTCAAATTAAAGAAGGATTCATCAAAGAAGATAGAACCAAGCACATTTTGCCAAAGTTTTTCTTCACTCATGAGCTTCAGAAGAAAAATGAGATTGAAATCATGAAAGTTCGTTCAAGTGATAACCTAGCCAATCTCTTTACAAAGTCACTACCAAAGGCAACATTTTAGAAGTTTGTGTATGAGATTGGAATGCATCGACTCCACCAGCAATAAAATTGAACATATCAATCAGGGGGAGCATCTTATCAGGAGGAGGATATAAGAACAAGTAATTTGGGACATTTGTGCGCTATACTCTTTTTCCTTTAACTAGATTTTGTACCACTGGGATTTCCTAGTAAAGGTTTTAACGAGGCAGAATTAAGCACGTCCAACACTGACTCAATGATCACAAAGAATTTTACTCTTTTTCCTTCACTATGTTTTTTCCCAATGGGTTTTCCTTAGTAAGGTTTTAATGAGTCAATAATCATCGAATGGTGGGTATGGTGTACATCTAAGGGAAAGTGTTATAAATATTTATTTAAGTGGATGTCCGCTCCTATTAGGACTCTACTAACTTTTATTATAAAGAAAGGGTTACTCCCTCCATTTGTGACACACCAATTACTGAGAACTCCTTCTCTCTCTAAAATTCTCTTTGTGCCCTATTTTTTTAACAATATATATATATATATAGGGATAGGTTCTCTAGTGAACCTAAAAAATGGACTTTTTAATGGACCTAATAAAACATTAAAAAAAAAACAATTAATTGTAATTCCTTGGTGTGACTGGATCGCGCCAACGGCACCCAACACGCGTGTCTCACGCGTGCTTTTTTAATACACACACACCTTACCACCACCACCCCAAATACAGACCATTAAATTTGTTTTAATTAAACCCCAACCCAAACTGTCATCATTGTCAAACGAAAAAATGCGGGTTTCGAGTTTTCGATATAGGTAAAGTTCGGGTTGTGGGTTATGCAGGAAGTGGGTTTCGATCGGTCGAAGGTATGGGATGGGGGTTGTGGCCAGTCGGAAAGGGGTTGAACTGGGTCAGATTAGCTCTGGATTTAGGGTTATGGGAGAAGATGACTTAGGTACAGGGAATGAGGTTTGGTCGAAGATGGTAGATGACGGTGGTTTGTTTGTAGAGGGCAAGATAGTGGTTCGCCGGCGTCAGGTATGTGTGTGGGTTTTGGTCTCCGGAGGTGTTGGAGGGTTATCCGAAGGGGGAGTGATAAGGTGGTCCATATAATGGGTTCGGGCTGGGGGGTTAAGGTGGGGGTTTGTCCGGAATGGTCTCGTGCCGCTAGAGCGGACCAATTTCACTAAGGAATTACAATTAATTGGGTTTTTTTTAATGTTTTATTAAGTCCATTAAAAAGTCCATTTTTTAGGTCTACTAGAGAACCTCTCCCTATATATATATATATATATATATATATATATATATATATATATATATATATATATATATATATATATATATATATATATATATAGAGAGAGAGAGAGAGAGAGAGAGAGATCGGGATATTCTCTGGTGCGGAGAAAACCGTGCGCACCCAGTGTGAACTTTGTCCTTTTCCTCACGTGGTCCCCTCATGGTCCCTAAGACATTTTGTTATTTTCCTTAGATGGTCCCCCTCTTGTCTTATATCAAAACCTTATTTTAAGACTATATATTTAAAATATTTATAGTTTAGACCAAAATTGGTATCAAGACCTTAAAGACTCACCAAATTCCGACCAAACCCTAATTCTGGTATCAGAGCCATAAGACGCTCCTTTTTCGACTATCTAGTAAAAAGACTTTAATGCCCTTGGGATTTATCCCTCGCATTTACAAAGATATTTTTGGAACCAACCCAGACTACCATCCCATACCTATAATGAATTTAGACCTTTTAGGTTGTTTAACCTCTCACATAGACGGTTGTTCACACACTGAACACATCCCAGCCAAACACGCAGATAGTAGACAAGTTACTGCTAGTGCTATTAATAGCACAATAGACCAAAATAAGTATATACTCCTTATATTAAGACAACTAATAAAAGACACTCAAGCCCCAGAAATAAAAATAAAAATATCTCTAAAAGACAATTAGAAATAGATAACCAAATCCCAATAGACCTAGTACACGTTTTACAAGAAATAAATATTAAGACTAATCATATAGAAGTCCTTAACAAAGACATTTTAGAAATTAAAACTTTAACTAAAAATGAAGACATTTAAAGATCACCTTAAGAAAAGTCATTATGTTAGATTTTAAGAAAGAGAAAGATTTAATATGATAGCTCAAGACCGTATATTAAAATTAAAAGAATCTAATAATACTAAGGAACTTCTTAGAAACTTAAGACTAATAGAAGAAGGAGAAGAAAGACTAATGACATCTACACAAGTAGAACCTAATAAACAAGAGATAGGAAGTAGTAGTAGGCTAGAAGATGCTCCTAAACTTTTTAGTAAACCAATAGGAATAAATATTCCTATATACTCTAACACTTTAGTTAAGACTAAACCCGGTTATATAAAAGACTTTCCAACTAGCGACAAGAGTTTTACTCCTGTTAAGACCATGGCAAGTCAAGCCATAAATCCAGTAGGGATATACCTTAACTTAGACAATGTCCAAGATAGGAAGAAGGCCTTAGACAAATGGCGTAATCAGATGAACATGTGTTTTGCATCTAATGAACAATGGGATGCAAGTTCATGGAAGCAGTACGCCGAGCAATCCATTAGAGGTATTGCAAAAGACTATTTAGATAGTTTAAGAAAGGCTACAGATTAAGACTCCTTAGCTAAGATTGATAAAATGAAGGAAAACCTAGAAGAAAGATCAATTGAAGAATATATTCAATTGTTTACATCGGAATTCATTGGAGCTGGATATTTAGCCCAAATCAATGAACAAGACCTAGCAAAAACTAAGTTAGCCCTCCTTAGCATTTGTAAACTAGATAAGATAAATGAATATAGCAATAATTATAAGCAGCTATATTACCCAATTAAAGAATTTTGAGAGACCTTAAAAGACTTTAGAAAGATACCATCCATAGGAAAAATCCTAATTAATGAATATAGGAATTGACTAGGAGTAGCTGGAGTTAAGAATAACTCCCTTTGTGAAAGAATCAATTTTGATAAAGACTATATCATATCTCAAAGATGTGATATAACTCAAGGAGAGTTGATAAAAGAGACTTTCAAACAGATCCCTCCAATCAAAGACGAAAGAGACATCGCTCCAATCCAATGGGGGTGTGGAAGTGAATCTAAGAAATTCAAAAAGAAATGGAATATAAACATAGGAAGTTTAAAACTAGACCTTTAGGATTTTCAAAGAATTATAGATTTAGACCATCTACTACCTTTAGAAAAAAGAACACTAATACTAAGAAAAATAAATTTAACCAAAGAAGATAGTTTAAGAAGAACACTAGTAAATATAAGAAGGTTCCTAATTATAGGAAAGAAAAAGATGTAGCTCAATCTAAGACTGCCATCAAAGAATGTTGGGCTTGCGACAAAGAAGGACACTTTGCTAAAGACTGCCCTAATAAGAAAGATAAAGAAGGTATTAAAATCATTAATAAAATATTCGACTATGCATATCAAGAAGAGTTAGATATCCTATACGCTATAGAAATATCAGACATAGAAGATGATGATAATACTAGTATATATAGTGCATATACAGATAGTGATTCAGAAGACTATAATAGTGATAGTGATGAATATGAAGACTCTCAGGATACTCTAGACTTGTATATGATGCAAATTAATCAAGACGATTTAGATAATGAATATATAGACTTTGAAGAAGCTTGGTATAAGTGTATATTAAGCCCCTTTTTAAAGAAAAGATGGACAGCTAGTAATCCTGAGTTACTAACCTATATACATAGATGTTACTTTGATGAAAGACATTATTGCACATTTGAAATGAAATGTAGCAAGAAAAACTTTAGATGCATAGAATGCTTTGAGATTATACAAACAGAATTGTTTATGGTTTGTGTTATTTGTCACTTACACTACCATGAAAACTGTGGGAGAAATAGATTTAGAATAATTTATACTAGCCAGTATGACACTCAAATAGACTTAGATATTAAAACATATTATCAAGACATTGATAGAAATATAGCCAAAAGATTACAAGAAAATGAAGACTTCAAAGAAAAAGAAATTTCCTATGATTTAGAAGGATACCATTCTGATAGTAGTGCAGAAGACCTAACACCCATAGAATTTATAGATAAACCCCATAAAGGAATATTTATTTTAGAAAAGAATAATTTAGAAATTTCTACTAAACCACATGCTTGTTTTGTAGAAATGTTTATACAACATAAAGATTATCCTAAAATACTTTCAGCTTTTATAGATACAGGATGATCTCAGAGTATTTGTAAGGCTAATGCCTTTCTTGAAGAATATTTTTTAGACAGTAAGCAAGAGATCTATGGTAAGGTAGCTAATGGAGATCCATTTACCTTATATTTCCAGACTATTCCTATTTATTTTAAATTAGGAAATCAGACCAACAAAATCGTTAATCATCGATTTTTGATAATGGATTCACGTCCTAGTTTCACAGGAAAAATTATTTTAGGACAAGGCTTTATTAGTAAATATCATTCGTATACTCAGTATAACGATAAGATATTAATTAGTGATAAAGAGGAATTTAATATTAAAGCCCCTCTAATAGATCACAAGACTGTCTTTGTCCTTATGTAGGTCAAACCCAATTATAGACCCATAAAAGAACTCTATTGGTGGACCTAGACCTACAAACCAATAAGAAGCCCTAGAAATTACTAAACCCTTACAAAAATAATGTAAGTGTCCAGACCATAAGTATTATAAGCAAATAGCCCTTATAGAATAAGATATTTTAGATCAAGCCCAGCACACCTTATTACAGGTTCAAGCCATATCCAAATAGAACAAAATGGATATAGAAGTAGAAAAGGAAAAGATTAGGCAATTCACAAAGACTACTTTAGGAGAAAATCCCATCGCTAAGTGGGATAAAGACCAAAGTTATTATGAAATTATCCCTATTAACCCAAACGCCACTATTAATGGTGGAACCTATAAGAAAGGATATTCACAAGAAGATAGGGAAGAATTTAAAAAAGACATAGATGAAATACTTAAGATAGGCATCATTAGAGAAAGTAAAAGTAGACATAATAGCCTTGTTTTCTATGTTCAAAATGAATCTGAACGTAAAAGAGGAAAAAGACGTATGGTTATAGATTTTAGATAATTAAATAAGAATTGTGAATTTGATTCTTATAAGATACCAGACAAAAATAATTTAATCAATCTGATTGAAGATAGAATTATATTCAGTAAGTTTGATTGCAAATCAGGCTTCTGGCAAATTAAGATGCATTCAGACAGTATTACTTGGACAACCTTTAGTGTGCCCCAAGGAAAATACGAATGGCTAGTAATGCCATTTGGAAACTTGAATGCTCCTCAATTATTAAGAATGGATAATATATTTAGAACTTATTCAGAATTTTGTCTTGTTTACAAAGATGACATTCGTGTAGCTAGTAAGACTGAGATAGAGCATGTAGACCACCTTAAAAATATTATTCTAGAATTAGATAAACATGGTATTGTTATTTTTGAAAGGAAAATGCAATTATTTCAGACCGAAATAGATTTTGTGGGAATGCATATAAATAAAGGAAAAATATCCTTAGCAAAACACATAACTAAGAATATTCTTTAATTTCCAGAGTAGCTAAAGATAGAAAACAATTACAATTATTTTTAGGATTGCTTAATTGTGTCGCAGACTTTATTAAAGACCTCGCTTTAAAAAGACAAACTTAAGTGCCAAATTACAAGGAACAGACAAAACTAATACCTTTTATTGGACTAAATATGATTTTGAACTCATAAGAAAAATTAAAAATGCAGTCAAGAATATTCCTTTACTTGAACTGCCTAATGCAGAAGACCAGTTTATAGTAGAAACTATAAGGAAGCAAATTTCCGATTGAGTCCTTTGTAGTTCGGCTCAATTCCGGATAAAAACGTTTGAGTCATAAGATAGAGTTATTGATCATCCTTCAATCCTGTGACGCGTTTGTTGAAGACGTAGCGGCTAAGATATTAAAGCTTCATCAAATGTTGAGTTTAATGTAATTCGTTTCTATGTCAACAACATTGGTTCCATTGCTCCTAAGGTATGAATGCGTTTTGAATATATATATAGGAGCTTGGAACATTTTATATTGGGTGTAGTTTATTTAAAACTGTTGTTTAATTTCAGAAAGGTTTTATTAAAACTTTAATATAAAGTATATAAAGTTTCTCGGCTAAAAATAGAATTTTTCAAACTTTCTGGAAGTTCGTTCAAAGTGTCGTTCGAACGAGTATGTCGTTCGAACAATAAGTCCTTCGAACGAATTTGCCAACGAGTTACCCAAAAGGCCATTGGAATGTCGTTCGAAGTGTCGTTCGAACGAACTTGATGTTCGAATGAGATATCCAACGAGATTTTTAACGAGTTCACACTGGAACTTCATTAGAAGCTCGTTCGAACGAGACTTCGTTCGAATGAAAATCTCGTTCGAACGAGTTTTGGCGGGAACAGTTTTTTAGCAGTTTTGATAAGTTTTTTCCCTCATTCCCACTTCTTTTCCCACTATCTTTTAACAGAACTTCTTAAGTGCAGAAACCAAGTTTTTTTAACTTAACTTTTCATACTATTACAACTCCTAGAGAGAGTTTTGGGTGTTCATCTTTCCAAAGAAATGTTCATTGTTTAAGTGTATATTTTTCCAAGAAAATTCTTTTAAACACTTGTTTCACACCCAAAGTTTGTTTATCCAAGTTCATCCATATATATATATCATTGCTTGGAGTTTGACACCCGTTTTCATCTCTACCGTTTGAAGAGAAGTTTGGGTTTCCTTCTAAATCTCACAAAGAAGAAGAAGTTTGCGTTGATTTACCCACTTGGAGAAAGGCTCCTAGTTTGGGTGACGGTGACCATATAAAGTTCGATCGGTGGATTCCGAGACTGCGGTGGAGCTCCGTGGTTATTCGCTAGGTGGAGGTGTCTACAAGAAGAAGCATCGGGGCTTGAGAGGGATCGAGTCGAGTGTTGTAAGTATTTTTATCTTGTATTTGTAAACCCATAGTTAGTGGATTTGAGGCTAAGGCCGTCCGAAGTTTTTTCCCGTTGTGGGTTTTTCCTCGTACATCACGGCGTAGTGATTCATTATTTATTTTATCTGTTTATATCACCTAGAACGCATGCTTAGTAAAAAGATAAAATATGGTTTAATCACTGATGATGCTATGAATTAGCACCACCAGGTAAGGTGTTTCCAAGCTCAATATAAGTATAACAATGGCAGCACAGCTATATAAAGAAGATAATAATGAGATGAGGATAAGGGGAATCAACACCGGAATATAAGTGGTTCAGCCAATCTGGCCTACGTCCACTGTGAGTGTGTGAGTAATATCACTGAAAGAAGGCACTAATGGCCATGGATACAATCTCTCAAGCTCTCTCTCTCTACTGTATATTTAGATAGAGTTTCAGCTAGGGTTTAATAAATGGATCCCCTTTGCAAGGTTGGGGATGATCCCTATATATAGTGCCTAGGGGGTGTAATGTACCCCCCATGCATGTAATGTGCATGTGTGTGGTAGCCTCACCAATGGGGGAGTGCCATCTGTCACTGCCACATGTAAGTAATGATTATGAAATATTCTCCCCACATGTGGAGAATAATCTTGTTACAACTGATTTGTGCCATGTGTCCTAATCCAAATGTTCAACAGATGCTCGGCCACCAAGTTGGCGGATGACCTCGGCCTAAGAGAGGTCGAGCTGTAAAGGCGTGATCTTCGTTAAATCCGAGATGTGTCATAGGGAGTCTCGCCCTGATCCCATCCGAGACATTATGCTAGGTCGGCCCCAGCCGAGGTAGGAATAGTCCCATGTTGATGATTACTAAGGCCTCTTGTGACCTCGGCCCAAGCCGAGGTTGAACCGGTTCCAAGTTGAGGGCCATCAAGGCTTCCTGTCACCTCGGCCTACCCTCGGCCAAGGTTGCCATACCCTGGTATATGAGAATGTTGTTGATGCATGTGATGCGCGTAGTGTCCATTGGAAGTGTAGATGGTAGTGTCGGCTTAGGCCGACCCTGGTCTGGCCGAGGGATAATATCGTGGACCCATGGCTTATCTTGGGTCGATCAATGTCTCGGCCGAGGTTGGTGTCTCTGGCCGAGGTAACACTTGGGGCATATCAATCACCCTCCAGCCCTTAGTCATATACGAGAGCAAGTGGCTAGGGGATTGTATCACCTCCGAGGTCTGTCCGTCCCAAGGCTAATACCTGCATGACACCTGTCCCAAGCTAGGGCGTGCCAACTTGGCTTGCGTGTGCTGTCAGTTGTCCCTTGGGTTTCCCAAGGCAATGATGGGCCTTGGGAAGTGTACCCAAGTACTTATGGGTTTAAACCCTTCCTTTCTCTTTCTTCTTCCTCATTTCTTTCCCACGTATACTGTTCTTGAGAATTTCTCTCTCCAAAGCTTCTTCAATCCAGCGCTCTTCTGCAGAAGGTTTCCTGTAGTTTTCTTGCAAGTTCTCTTCGTTTCATTCGTCGATTCACTTCCAGGTACTCCTCTTTTTCCATTTCCTTTGTTTTTGGTGTTTGGTTTACATTTTTCGGTGACCTTTTAAGTTTTTCGGTGAGCTTCATTGATTCAGGCGACCTGCGTGTTTTTTAAACTTCTAAGTTTTGATCTTTAAACTCCTTTCTTTTATAAGTCAATCGTGTTTGTAGTTTTAGGAGTTTTTCTCAAGTTTAGAGTCGTCCCAAGTTTTGGGTCGTCCTCTGATGCTCAGACCCCTGTACCAGCTTCTTGAGGACTTCCCTTCTCTTAGAGAGAAGACCTTAGAAAAGATTAGGCAAATAGAGAGAGCCCAGGAAGAAGCTCGTAGGTCACAGGAATTCCCTATTAGACCTATCTTTCCCCCACCTCTCAAGGTGGTATATCCTGATCCTCCTGAGAACTTTTATCAGACAGACGTCTCTGCCAACCCATTGCCGATGTCTGAGTCTGAGTCTTCCACCTCAGACCCCATGTCTTTGGACTCTTTCCAATAAGCCATGGATTTTACACCTCGTACTGGTCAGGACCCTGACCAGGCCGAGGTCTCCAGCCGAGCCTCATCCCAAAATGGCTCAAGCACCTCAAATTCTTCTTTAAAGGTCGAACTTGTTGAGCCAAATGTGGTTGTGCCACCAATTCTTGATGCCATCCCTCTTTCGGCCGTTACAGGGGCTGAGTTCGCTCAGAGATTCCCTGGTCACCCGTCTACGTCTGCTCCAACCGACGTTGAGCATGACGATGATGAGGATGCTGAAAGTGATGTTGACATCTCTGAAGCAGCCGAGTTCGAGAGCACAGTCACTGAGGTAGATCTTCTGTGCTTTAGGTACTTATACTCCATTAGTCCTTCCATCAAGTTAAGGAGACCTATGAGGGAAGAGAGGGCCTATCATGGCCGAGATGGAGAAATCTGCTTGTACGAGCAGATGTTTAAGTTAGAGTTTCGCCTGCCCATTCATCCCATCATCAGGTTCATTCTTTCCTTCATCAACTTGGCCCCCTCGCAGCTCTCTCCCAATGCTTGGAGAGTTATTATTGGGGCCATCATCTTGTAGAGGGCAGTCCACCACTCTGACCTCCCAGTTCAGGTCTTTTTTGGTTGCTATGTCCCTACCTCGGCCAAAAATCATCCGAGCTACTATCACTTCGTGGCTCGGAGGCCTGAGAAAAAGATGCTCCAAGTGACTCAGACCTCGAATCATAATTGGAAGCCCCGATATTTTTTCGCCTCAGGGCCGTCGGAGTTCGGCTCATCTGTTCCTTCCTCCACTCTTGGGCCGAGGATACCCCTCAGATGGGGTAAGGTCACCATGTTTGCAAGGGCCGATCATGGTCTAAGTCTTCAAAATATCCAAAAGGTAAAGGCCCTGTAAGACCAAGGGGCACACGCCTTGTTTGTTAAGTTCGAGCATTTGCTGACCCCTCAGTTTCTCTCAGGGACGAGCCTGGGCGGGAGCCCTCTTGTTGACTTTGGTAAGGATTTTTCTTTTTATTTCAAGTCTAACCCCTTATCATTCATTTTTTATTTCTGACTCTTATCTTTTCACTTTTGCAGAGAGACCACCAGGTATCCCAGACGAACAGTGGGAGATAGCAGCTCCGAGTTTGGCAAGGCTTGCAAAGAAGGTTGGTCTGAACGCTCCTCCTCCAGCTCCCACTACATCCAAATCCCAAGCTTCAAGGAAGAGGGCCCCCGAGGTTCCGGCCTCTGAGGATCAGAGGCCGACCTCGAGATAAAAGAATACCTCAGACGCTGCGATCCTAATCTCGGCTGACACCCTGACGGCTTGTCTGGATCAGCTGAAGTTGAATGACAGCGTGGTCGGCAACAGGAAACAGGATATGGAGGCACTTGCCTCTGTCATGACCGAGGCAGACAAGCGTTTCTATAGAGCCATGGATACCCCCCTGCTGGTCGAGTTCGGCCTTCACAAAGCCATCCAGGTATGAATTGTTCCTTCGTCAAAATTTTACAAGTGCAACGTCTGATTTTATCCCATCTAACCTCTTCATTAACTGTGCAGAGTGTGACATCCATGTACCAACTTTCTAATTGGGCTATGAGGAAATTGCCCCTCATCCAGAAGGGGCAGGAGGCTGAGAAGGTCGAGAGCGCCCTGAATGCCGAGGTTGACCGTATGAAGTCAGAGTTGCAGAATTCTGAGAATAAGGCCAAGAACTCTGAAAAGAAGGCCCAGGGTTTGGAAAAAGACATGTCCCTGCTAGTCAAGAACCATGCCAAGGCTCTGAAGGACAAAGATGACGTCCTTCAGCAAAAGGTCAACGCGGCTGTGAAGGCTGCCCTTGTAGATGCCTCAGAGAAAATAATTTTTGACTACAAAGTCTCTGAGGAGTTCGTGGGTTTTGGTTTTAAATACCTCGAAAGAGGTATCAAAGCCACTATCAAATGGGTTGAGGTCAGAGAGAAGGAGGTCGGCACTCTGAAGGCCTCCGACTTTGTGGGCCTTGGATTTGCGGACCCTCAATTTGCCCAGGCACTGCAAGAGGTAGAAGACGAGGCCGCTGCCCCAGCCGATACTGCAACTCTGGGAGGGACCGAGCTCAGAGGGACAGATCATGTTGATGAGGTGGCCGAGGTTACTAACGCTGAGCAGAACCATCAGGACGAGATTGTCAATGTCCCTCCTCCTAACCAGGATTGATTTGTAACAAACATTTTGTAATTTGTAATTTGTAATACCAATGAACATCATATGTAATCTCTTCTTTTTTCTGAATGACAATCCTCTTATTTTGACCTCTGAATGTCTCTGAATGCTATATGATCTCTGAAGTACTTAATATGATGTTCTCATAACCAACTTCACCAAATTAATGATGTTAAGGGTCTGAGGTCATCTAACCAAGGTGTCTGAGCTCAAACCTCGTCACCACCGAGTGATGTTATGAGGGTCTGAGGTCATCGCCTAAGAAGTTAGCCTCATAATATATATCACCAAATTAATGATGTTAAGGGTCTGAGGTCATCTAACCCAGGTGTCTGAGCTCAAACCTCGTCACCACCGAGTGATGTTATGAGGGTCTGAGGTCATCACCTAAGAGGTTAGCCTCATAATAAATATCACCAAATTAATGATGTTAAGGGTCTGAGGTCATCTAACCTAGGTGTCTGAGCTCAAACCTCGTCACCACCGAGTGATGTTATGAGGGTCTGAGGTCATCACCTAAGAGGTTAGCCTCATAATAAATATCACCAAATTAATGATGTTAAGGGTCTGAGGTCATCTAACCCAGGTGTCTGAGCTCAAACCTCGTCACCACCGAGTGATGTTATGAGGGTCTGAGGTCATCACCTAAGAGGTTAGCCTCATAATAAATATCACCAAATTAATGATGTTAAGGGTCTGAGGTCATCTAACCCAGGTGTCTGAGCTCAGACCTCGTCACCATCGAGTGATGTTATGAGGGTCTGAGGTCATCACCTAAGAGGTTAGCCTCATAATAAATATCACCAAATTAATGATGTTAAGGGTCTGAGGTCATCTAACCCAGGTGTCTGAGCTCAGACCTCGTCACCATCGAGTGATGTTATGAGGGTCTGAGGTCATCACCTAAGAGGTTAGACTCATAATAAATATCACCAAATTAATGATGTTAAGGGTCTGAGGTCATCTAACCCAGGTGTCTGAGCTCAGACCTCGTCACCACCGAGTGATGTTATGAGGGTCTGAGGTCATCACCTAAGAGGTTAGCCTCATAATAAATATCACCAAATTAATGATGTTAAGGGTCTGAGGTCATCACCTAAGAGGTTAGCCTCATAATAAATATCACCAAATTAATGATGTTAAGGGTCTAAGGTCATCTAACCTAGGTGTCTGAGCTCAGACCTCGTCACCACCGAGTGATGTTATGAGGGTCTGAGGTCATCACCTAAGAGGTTAGACTCATAATAAATATCACTAAATTAATGATGTTAAGGGTCTGAGGTCATCTAACCCAGGTGTCTGAGCTCAGACCTCGTCACCACCGAGTGATGTTATGAGGGTCTGAGGTCATCACCTAAGAGGTTAGCCTCATAATAAATATCTCTGGTCTAAGAGTGGAGCAAGAACTTATCATGACAACTGATCTTTATTATAACCTCTTCTCAATAAGATGATACATTTACATAAAATTCTATGCAACATCATATGAAATATCTCTTCAGGTGGTCAGCATTCCACGGGTTGGTGAAAGGTTCTCCCTCTAGGTTCTCTAGCCTATACGTGCCAGGCACAACCTCTTCCGTTACTTTGTAGGGGCCATGCCAGTTCGGGTGTAGCTTGTTTGTCTTCTGTAGGGTCTTCTTAAGCACTAGGTCTCTCATTGCAATGGGTCTTGACTTCACCCTTTGGTTGTAGAATCTCGCTGCCCTCTGTTGGTAGGCTTCTTTCCTGACCTCTGCGTCTTCTCTTCTTTCTTCAATAAGGTCCAGGTCTAGCCTCCTCCTTTCCCCATTGCTGTCAGGATTGTAGGTCTGAATCCGATGAGTTGGTAGTCCTACTTCCGTTGGTATGACGGCTTCTGAGCCATGTGCCAACATGAATGGGGTTTCTCCTGTGGGTGTCCTTGTTGTGGTCATATAAGCCCATAGCACAGCGTAGACCTCTTCTATCCATCTCCCCTTCGCGTCTTCTAACCTCTTCTTGATTCCATCCAAGATAGTCCTATTCGTGACCTCAGTCTGGCCATTTGCCTGAGCTCGACCAGGAGATGAGAAGAACTGTTTAATCCCCACACTTTGGCAATACTTCTCTAAGGAGGAGTTCTTGAACTGGGTCCCATTATCCGAGATGAGCGTGTTTGGGAGGCCATACCTACATATGATGTTCTTCCAGATGAACTGAAAGGTCTTCTACTCTGTAATTGTTATCATCGGTTCTGCCTCTACCCACTTTGAAAAGTAGTCAATGGCAACTATCAAGAATCTATAGTTGTTGGCAGCTCTTGGCAAAGGTCCTACTAAGTCAATTCTCCATACCGCAAATGGCCATGGAGAAGATATTGACGTCATAGGCTGATGGGGTTGATGAGGGATAGTGGCGAACCTTTGACATTTGTCGCACCTCTTCACATAGTCAGCAGCGTCCTTAGACAAGGTAGGCCACCAGTATCCCTGAGTGATGATCCTCTAGGCTAAGGGCCTTCCCCCTATATGGCTAGAGCAGGAGCCCTCATGAACCTCCTGTAAGACCAGGGGTACCTCCATGGGATGCACACATCTGAGGAGGGGCAAGAGAAACCCCTTTTTATACAAGACGTCTCCCACCAATGAGAACTTGGCAGCCCTGTACCTCAACTTTCTTCTTTCCAACTTGGACTCAGGTAGCTCCCCCTCTCTTAGGTATCTGATGAGCGGGTCAATCAATGAGTCTCCTAGGTTCACATTGTGACAAGGACAACATACCTCGTCCTCCTCAATGCTTGCCTTTCCTAAGACCTCGATTGGGATGGTTCTTCCCAAATCTTTCTTCATTGCCGACGCCAGCCTTGCCAACGCATCAGCGTGATTGTTGCTCAGTCTAGGCACTCTCTTCAGTTTGGCCTCTTCAAAATACTCTAGTAACCCTCTTACCTTCTTTAAATACTTGGCCATCCTTTCGTCTTTGGCCTCGTATACCCCCAACACTTGATTGACAACCAACATTGAGTCGCTATGTAGTAGGAGTCGCCTTACTCGAAGAGTTGTTACCAATAAGAGACATGCTATCATGGCCTCATACTCAGACTCGTTGTTTGAGGCTTGGAAGTTGAATCTCAAGGCGTATTCAATGTTGGCGCCATCTGGGGCTGAGAGTATTAGCCCCGCGCCGCTTCCACTGTCACAGGAAGAGCCATCAACGAAGAGGCTCCATACGTCCGAAACTGACGAGAAGACCCCTTCTCTCATCACCCCTTTTTTGAAGAGGTATCGATCCTCTTCGTTTTCTTCTACTCTGCTCCAGGTTTTGCCTGGGACAACCTCTTCTCGACCTCGAAAGACGTACGGGGAAGTCTCTTCCGAATCTCATAAGACACTTCGGTTCGTCCCTTCACCGCCATCCAAGCCCTTCTCTGTCTCGACCTCTTCCCAAGTGAACCCTGCGACAAAGTCTGCGAGGGCCTGCCCCTTGATGGCTGTCCTGGGATGGTAAGTAAGATCATACTCTCCTAGCTCGATGGCTCAGGTCATCAGTCTCCCGGACTTCTCAGGTTTGTGCAAAACCTGTCCTAGTGGGGAGTCTGTAAGGACTACCATGGAGTGAGCTTGAAAGTAAGGCTTCATTTTCCTTGAGGCATGGATAAGAGCATAAGCCAACTTCTCCATTCGGGGATAATTCTGTTCAGACCCTTGAAGGGCCTTACTGTTGAAGTACACAGGCCTCTGGACTCCATCCTCCTCCCGTATGATGGCCGCGCTAATGGCTGACTCAGAGACTGCCAGATACATAAACAACCTTTCCACCGCGATGGGCCGGGACAGCAACAAGGGAGACCGCAAGTAGGACTTGAGTTGATCAAAGGCTTTTTCACACTCTTCGTCCCATTGGAAGGCCTTCCTTAGAATTTTAAAGAATGGAAGACACTTATCCGTTTCCCTGGAAACAAACTTGTTAAGGGCCGCCACTCTTCCCGTGAGTCTCTGCACATCCTTGATACTCCTAAGAGTCTTCATGTCGAGTAATGCCTTGATTTTCTCGGGGTTTGCTTCAATCCCCCTCAGATTTACGATGAACCCCAGGAACTTCCCGGCTCCTACCCCAAAGACACACTTTGCTGGGTTGAGCTTCATTATGTACGAGTCCATAACATCAAAGGTCTTCTCCAGGTCTACCACGTGAGTACATGCTTTCAGGCTCTTCGTCGGCATATCATCCACGTACACCTCCATGGTCTTACCTATCTGCTCCTCGAACATCTTATTGACAAGACGTTGATACGTTGCCCCCGCATTTTTCAGACCAAAGGGCATCACCTTGTAACAGTACGTTCCCTTGTCAGTAATGAAGGCTGTCTTCTCAGAGTCCTCGGCATCCATGAAGATTTGGTTATAACCTGAATAAGCATCCATAAAACTCATGAGCTCGTGCCCTGCCGTTGCATCCACCATCTGGTCTATCCTAGGTAAGGGATAGCTGTCCTTCGGGCAAGACCTGTTCAGGTCTGTGAAATCTACACACATTCGCCACTTTCCATTAGCCTTAGGTGCGATGAATGCATTTGAGAGCCACTCCGGATAGGTAACCTCTCTTATGAACTCGGCCTCTTCTAACTTTTTCACCTCTTCTCGGATGACCTCATACTTCTCTCTGGAGTAGACTCTTCGCCTCTGTTTAATAGGCCTGGCATCTCTGTCCACGTTGAGCTTATGGGTCATGACCTCAGGGTCGATACTAGGCAAATCTGCGTGACTCCAGGCGAAGACACTCTGCCTCCTCCTGAGGAAGTTTATCAGCTCTTCCTTGATCATTGGCTCTAGGGCTTTGTCGACCTGGACGGTTTTTTTCGGCTCATCCTCATTGAGGACGATGGATTCTACCTCTTCCGCTGCCTCGCCCTTCTTTAGTTTTGTTTCATCTCTCGGGTCAAGAGTGTCAATGCTGTAAGTGATGGTTGCTTTCTTATGGGCCTCTCTCTCTTCGGCCGAGTTGAAGTAACACTCCCGCTCCGTGGTCTGGTCCCCTTGCACTTCCCCTACCCCATAAGGAGTCGTGAATTTTAGCATTTGATGGACCGTAGACGGCACGGCTTCAAACTCTTTGAGGGCCACTCTTCCGATGATGAGGTTGTAGGCCGAGAAGACATTTTCGTCCATAACAAAAAAGTTTATCTTCTTTGTCAGCCTCTTAGTCCACTCATCCCCCACCCGTACATCCATTTCATACATGCCCAATGGGTGCACCTTCTCACCACTGAAGCCTATCAATGGGTGATGGTAAGGCACCAGCCTTGCCCTGCTAAGACCCAAGCTCTTGAAACAAGGCCAGAACATCACATCTGCTGAGCTTCCCCCATCTATGAGGATCCTCCCTACATCGCACCCATGCACCCTTGTTGTTATGACCAAAGGGTCATCATGGAGGGCTAAGATTCCCTTGAAGTCTAGTCGGGAGAACCCCACCACGAGGGTGTCCATGTCCACCTTTGTCCTCTTCTGCACAGCGTCAGAAGACGTTAGATTCACAACCTCAGGCTTGGCCACTGACTTGGCCTCTGCTACATGAGCCTTCCTATCGTCTACCTCAGAGCCACCTCCTGCGAATCCCCCACATATGGTGCTAACACCAAAGGATGTCATTCCGACCCTCTTCACTGGGGTGTTGTCATCCTTTGGCGGGAGATCTGGGTCATCTCCATCTGAGTCATCGTCCCTCCTGGTCGGGACATCGCCACGGCATCTGTTATTTCTTCTCTTCTTATGGTCTTCTCTTCCACCGTTTGGAGCTTTGCCATCCACATACTTCCTTAGCTTTCCGGACTTCAGCATCTTCTCAATCTCATCCTTTAAAGTGAAGCATCTATCTATGATGTGGCCATGGTCCTGATGGAACTCACACCAGAGGTTTTTGTTCCTCTTATGTGGTGGGGCATTCAGCTTCTCTGTCCACCTCAGAGACCGGTCAGTCTTGATCTCATTAAGGATGTGCTCACAGCTCACAGTCAGAGGAGTGTAATGAGCGAACTTGTCATCTACTGACCTCTTCTTCCCCTCTTTCTTGCCCTGGGACCTCCCAGTGCTACCACGGTTCTCCTCCTCATACTTGGCTGCCATTGCCTCTTCCGCATTCATCACTTTCCCTGCGATTGCCAGCAGCTCCGCCATAGACTTAGGAGGGTCTTCCGCCAGATTCCATAATAGCTCCCCCTTCTGGAGGCCTCCTATAAGGGAAGTCATAGCTATGATTTCTTCATAGTCTTCCACCTCCAACTTCTCTTTGTTGAATCTTGATATGTAGTCTCTTAGGCTTTCACCCTTAGCCTATTTGACATACAGTAGGTGGGTCGTCTTCTTTTGAGGTCTTACCCCAAAGCAGAAGTTATGGATGAACTGCTCAGTTAAGCCTTTCAAGTTCTCGATCGAGTTCTTCGGAAGAGAGGTGAACCAGCTGTGCGCTGCCCCTGTCAAGGTGCCTGAGAAGGCCCGACACTTCATCTCATCGGGTATAGAGTAAATTTCTGCCGTCGACTGATACATCTCGATATGGTGCACAGGGATAGTGCTGCCATCATATTTGGGAGACACTGCAGGAGGCTTGAACTTCGCTGGGGTTGGGAACCCCACTATCCTAGCTACAAACGGGGAGCCCTCCGAGTAGCCCCTCTGTAATGGGTCCCTGCTCTTTATGAGGTCCCCTATCTTCTCCTCGAGACGTTGGATTGAATCATTCCAGGGTCTTCTCTCATCAACTTGGCCGAGGTTATCCCCTGCCACCTCTCTCCGATGGACAGAGGGTTCCCCAGCCACAACCCGTTTGCTGTCGACCTCTTCTTACTTGATTTAATTTAGTACTAATTAAATTTTGGGTAATGTTTATGTTAATTTACTTCAAGTCATTTAATTTAATTTGATAAAATTGGTTTGGCCTAATTTGTAAAATTGAACTATATGGCTTAAGCAAATTTCTAGGACTTGGGTTAATTAATTTGGTTTAAGTGAAATTCAATGTGTGTGTGTGTATTTCACTTGGTTTAATTTTAATTTGAAAAGGAAATTAAAATTTGTGAATTTGTTTTAATTGAACCATTCTTATCGCTTCCGCATTTATAAAAGGAAATTATTATTTTTTTAAGTACAAAGAATTTTTAAAAATCGGGGGTCCTATCATCCCAATAAGTGGTATCAGAGCCAAAGAGATAATTTACTTCGTTAAGATCCTTTCAATATTTTTGGCTAAAATGAAATTTTCCTTATTTTCAAAATTTCCTATTTTTGATGGTTCTAATTACGCGTACTGGAAAGCGCGAATGAAATCGGCACTTAAATCTAGCGACGAGAGGGTTTGGTTATCTGTAGTTAACGGGTGCTCTCCACCAAATCATTTAGTAGATAATGAATGTGTTCCCAAACCGGCCGATAGATGGAGTGATAATGAATTTAAACTTTCAAATTTTAATTCCCGTGGTTTAAATGCCTTGTTTAGCGCTGTCACACAGGATGAATTTCGACGCATTATGACGTGTGAGACTGTAAAAAAGTGTGGGATATTTTACAACTTACTCATGAAGGTACAAGTGTCGTTAAAGCTTCGAAACTCCAAAACCTCACCACTCAATTTGAAACCATCAAAATGAACGAAAAAAGAAACTTTTGATGAATTTTATGCTAGACTTTTCGATATTATTAATTCATCTTTTAATTTGGGAGAGAAAATACCCGAAAACCGAGTAGTAAAGAAAATTTTTAGATCCCTACCCGATAGATTTATTCCAAAAGTGACCGTTTTAAATTCTTTACCAACTTTAGCCTCTACGAAAATAGAAGAGTTTGTAGGTGATTTACAAACTTATGAACTGGACTGGTTTCTCTTTAAAACTGAAAAGAAAATTGAAAAGGGCGTTGCTTTAAAAGCCTAAAAAGAAGAAAAACAAGTAGTAGAGAGCGAGAGTGACAGTGACTCGGAAGATATGGCCTTGTTTGCTAGAAAATTTTGAAAGTTTCTTAAAATTAACAAAGATAAATTTAAAAATGACTTTAAGAAATTTGAAACTTCTAAGTATGACAAAGCCTAGAGGATCCTTAAAACTTCTAAAGAAAATTTAAATAGGGACGAGTCAAATAGGTGTTTTGGTTGTGAACGGTATGGCCATAGGGATTCTGAGTGCCCCACTAAACTAAGGAGATAGGGTAAGAAACCTATTTCATATAATGTGACCCTTAGTGATAGTGATAAGGAAGAGCGACCCGATTCCCCCACTAAGCCCAATTTTGTGGATTTTATGGCTAGTCATGTAAGTGATAGCGAGCATTCCTCTATTGTTGAGATTTCAACACATGACACTTCCAGGGTCATTATTTATGATTCCCTTGTTTTTTATGGTAGTGAGAGTGAAGAAGAGAGAGAGAGTGAAAATGAAGAAGAGGTAAATTTGAGTGAACTTCAAAATGATTTTCAAGAATTATAATCTATTAAATTAAAAAGAGCAAATTTGAAGTCAGAAGCTTGTTTAAAAGAGCGTGTCAAGGTCGTTAATAAGAGTGCGTTAGTGAAAGACCTTAAAACACATAAGAGGACTCTTCGAGAG
Source organism: Sambucus nigra (assembly GCA_949130495.1). NCBI lineage: Eukaryota > Viridiplantae > Streptophyta > Magnoliopsida > Dipsacales > Adoxaceae > Sambucus > Sambucus nigra. The sequence continues at coordinate 126,373,613 of OX422215.1, forward strand.
AAGCTTGAATATGTAGAAGGCGAGAGAGATAGCCTTAGAGGTTTAATGGAATCCTTGAAAAAGGAGCTTTTCGAGTTTGAAGAGAGAAATGTTTTATTAGAGTCTAATATTTTAGTGTCGAAAAATAAATTAAAAGACTCTAGAAAAGTCAAATTTGATTTGGAGTGTAGGTCCGAAAAACTAGATAAAATCTTAGGCATGGTCCAAATCAAAAATGACACTTATGGTTTAGGCTTCGATACTTGTAATGAATCTACTCATAAAGCCAAAACCAATGTTTTAAGAGAATCACCTAGGAAAGCCTTTAGAGATCAATCCTTAGGTCCCAATTTTTGATGTGTTTTTACTTGTGCACATTGTGGTCGAAAAGGTCATCTTAAGAAATTTTGTTTTGATCTTAAACGAGGTTCTAGAAAATCCCACCGTAAGGAAACCAAGGTAGTCAAGATTTCTACACCTCGAGATAGTCACTCATCATTAGTTTGGATTAGGAGATCCGACTTGGTATCTTTATAAAATAGGGTTTTTGATTCTCATCTACTTTCACATGCTTCCTCAATATCTAAAGGTTGAATGTGTTAGTTTTCTTTGCATACTCTAGCTTTTTGTACTTTATATTATATTATCATGCTAAATTTATGCTTGTTTAGTCATTCTCTAGTCATTGCTATATTTTATATCTAATGCTAGAAATCATGACTTGTTTATCTTTTGTATTATATTTCTTTTGTTTGCATTAAATGAAAAATACAAAAAGATTTTTTTTTATCATTTATGTTTTTATCTCTTGGAAATTTAAGCTTAATGAAAAATTCAAATGATTTTTTTTGTTTGCCTTTTGAGTATATATTTTTATTTTTGGTTAAAAATTTGAAAAACTCAAAAAAAAATCTTGTGTGTTATTTTAGTTTGACACACTTTATGTGGCATACACTTGTGTTAGAATCATATCTTTTTCGCTCCCATGTGGCTAGAACTTTTGGTTTAAATTGTCAATCCTTATTATGTTCTTTACCATACTTACATGGAGTAGTTGGATTTTGTGTTGATATAGTGGAATCTATTTTTATATGCCTCTTCTCACACATGCACGAGATCTTTTGATATTTTAACTTCATATGTATATTTGAGCTTTGTGAGGTGTTCTCCTATCAATCTTGTCATCTACATATTTATGACCTAGGAAGACTAGTGCATGTCAAAATTCGTTGCACGTGAGATTTGTGAGAAATATTAATGATAAATATAAATGTGCACGGGGAAGGGCTCTGAAAGGATTTATTATCCTTTGTGAATAGTAAGCCACCGTTTGTTTGGACCTAAAAGAAATACGTAGTCCAAAGGCCTAAAATTGAATTATGGCATTAAAAAGAAAAATAATTGCGAAGGCCTATTTTTGTTTGATATATTCATTCAAATATATATGCTTATTGAGGGAGATTGGATGGTATATCAACGGTTTTCACAATGTCCATTTATCCTAGTTGTACTTTCAATGTCATGACTCTATTGGTTTGTAGAATCATCAACATGCTAGGCTTGTATGCATTGTGTATGCTTGTTCATTGAGTTCAATATATATTGTCACATGAGGTTATACTCAAATGTGATGAAGTTTGCAATCAATTGATAACTCCGTGAACATGTTTTAAGTGATTGGGTCTAAATTTAATTGTTACTAGTTCACACCTCAACACTTCTGTTTCCATATGACACATTTTTGCCATACGAGTGTGAAAAGCTTATCTTATTTTGTGTCATTTGTGTGTTTATATCTATATATATATATATATATATATGAGTGTGCATCTTTGGTATATCTAGAGTATGTATATATATGATATTTTTGTTTAGTCTTTGCCTTACTTTCTAGTCCATATATGCTTTAATTAATAATTGGTATCCATCTTGTTGCATTCCTTGTTGATATCACATGCTTAATACTTATGTATCATATTGGTATATGTTTCTTGCATCTTAGTTGGTATCCATTATTATTTGTTGGATTAGTTATGATTTTATTGCCCATGTGCTTTAATGTTCTCATCACTTTATGAACAATGCATGTTTAACTTTTTATCCCATTCTATTTATCCATTGCTTAGTTTAGAGGGTGTATATGCTTTAATTTGGGAAGATAAGTTAATGTTTCGATTCTTTATCCTTTGTCTATTCCTGAACAAAAAGGGGGAGAATGATAGGGGGAAATGGTATCTATTCCTATTATAATCGTATCTTAGTTTGGGGGAGATTTATCTTAGGGGGAGACATCTTTTTAAGTAGGTCATTTGTTTGATAAATGGGAAAATAAATTTAGGTGGAGTAATTATTTAATTGCATTTGATATTTTGATATTCCCTATGCGTTTAATGTCTTTGCTTAAGTGTGCAGGAATTCTTCTATATAGTGGAAACTTTCACCGGCAAACATTTTGATCCTTGGGTTGTTTGAGTCAAGCATTGTATTTTTATTTTGGGTGGAACATTTTTGTCAGTCTAGTAGAGCTTGACGTCCCTTTAAGATTTTTGTTTGGTTTTTATCCCGGAATAGCCAAAGGGGGAGATTTGTAAGGACACAAATTTCCAATTGAGTCCTTTGTAGTTTTGGCTCAATTCCGGACAAAAACGTTTGAGTCATAGGATAGAGTTATTGATCATCCTTCAAGCCTATGACGTGTTTGTTGAAGATGTAGCGGCCAAGATATTAAAGCTTCATCAAATGCCGAGTTTAATATGCCTCGTTTCTACGTCAACAACATTGGTTCCATTGCTCCTAAGGTATGAATGCATTTTGAATATATATATATGGGAGCTTAAAACATTTTATATTGGGTGTAGTTTATTTAAAACTGTTTTTTAATTTCAGAAAGATTTTATTAAAATTTTAATATAAAGTATATAAAGTTTTCGGGCTAAAAATAAAATTTTTTAAACTTTCTGGAAGTTCGTTCGAACGAGTTTGTCGTTCGAATAATAAGTCGTTCGAACGAGTTTGCCAACGAGTTTCCCAAAAGGCCACTGGAATGTCGTTCGAATAATAAGTCGTTCGAACGAGTTTGTCAACGAGTTTCCCAAAAGGCCACTGGAATGTCGTTCGAAGTGTCGTTCAAACGAACTTGATATTCGAACGAGATTTCTAACGAGTTCACACTGTAACTTTGTTAGAAGCTCGTTCGAACGAGACTTCGTTCAAACGAAAATCTCGTTCGAACGAGTTTTGGCGGGAACAGTTTTTTGACAGTTTTGAGCAGTTTTTTCCCTCATTCCCACTTCTTTTCCCACTACCTTTTGACATAAATTCTTAAGTGCGGAAACCAAGTTTTTTTAACTTAACTTTTCATACTATTACGACTCCTAGAGAGAGTTTTTGAGTGTTCATCTTTCGAAAGAAAAGTTCATTGTTTAAGTGTATATTTTTCCAAGAAAATTCTTTTAAACACTTGTTTCACACCCAAAGTTTGTTTATCCAAGTTCATCCATATATATATCATTGCTTGGAGTTTGGCACCAGTTTTCATCTCTACCCTTTGAAGAGAAGTTTGGGTTTTCTTCTAAATCCCACAAAGAAGAAGAAGTTTGCGTTGATTTACTCACTTGAAGAAAGGCTCCTAGTTTGGGTGACGGTGACCATATAAAGTCCGATCGGTGGATTTCAAGACTGCGGTGGAGCTCCGTGGTTATTCGCTAGTTGGAGGTGTCTACAAGAAGAAGCATTGGGGCTTGAGAGGGATCGAGTCGAGTGTTGTAAGTCTTTCTGTCTTGTATTTGTAAAACCATACTTAGTGGATTTGAGGTTAGGACCGTCCGAGGTTTTTTCCCGTTGTGGATTTTTCCTCGTACACCGCGACGAAGTGATTCATTGTTTATTTTATCTTGTTATATCACCTAGAATGCATGCTTAGGTAAAAAGATAAAATATGGTTTAATCACTACTTAATTTAATTTGGTGCTAATTAAATTTTGGGTAATGTTTATGTTAATTTAATTCAAATTATTTAATTTAATTTGATAAAATTGGTTTGGACTAATTTGTAAAATTGAACTATATGACTTAGGCAAATTTCTAAGACTTGGGTCAATTAATTGTGTTTAAGTGAAATTCAATGTGTGTGTGTATTTCACTTGGTTTAATTTTAATTTGAAAAAGAAATTAAAATTTGTGAATCTGTTTTAATTGAACCATTCATATCGCTTCCGCATTTATAAAAGGAAGTTATTATTTTTTGAAGTACAAAGAATTTTTAAAAATTAGGGGTCCTATCGTCCCAACATAAACATATGCCTCTGATAAACAATAGGGAGAAGTATACTTTGCCATTGATCATCAAACAAAAAAGAAGAAACTTTGCAGATATAGTTCTGGAACCTTTACTGACCTAGAGACAAGATACACTGCCCATGAAAAAGAAGTTTTAGCTATAGTAAGGGCAATAGAAAAATATATGCTTTTTCTTAGACCTAAATATTTTACTGTTTATACTAACTCTTCTTATGTAGTAAAATTCAGAGACTTAGACTTGTTCAAATCAAGGACTAATAGACTTATTAGATGGTAATAATTACTTAATGGTTATGACTTCTCTGTTATACATATTAAGGGAAGTAAAAATACCATTCCAGACATTATATCAAGAGATCCAATGTTTGCTAACACTAATATGATTTCATGTTTTATGTTGCAAACAGAAGACCTGGACAGCATGAGTTACTGTGAAACGAATAGACTGAACGAAGAAGACGTTGCAGACTATCTTAAATGCGTAAGGCCAAATGCTGGTGTAACGCAAAGACATACTCATATTCAAGACTCTCAAGAAAGATTGATCCTAGAGAACTTTGATGACATCTTAGTTCCTCCTGGAAAATCTAGACATGAGATTGTTTCTCAAAATAAACTCATTGGGAAGATGTATTTCCCCCAATATAGACCTGATCAAAGATATGCGGACTTAATAAAATTTAGATGAGAATTTTCAGATGATGAAAATACTCTTATAAACGCTATATGGTTGAATGTGAATAATAGACTATGTATTGAGTTCAAATAAAATTTGGTAGACATTGCGAGATTCATGAGGACTCAAAGACTTGCAGCTACCCAACTCAGTGGTACTGTTATGCCTAGACCACAGACTCAGACTTATGCTCAGACTCTTGAAGAACCCTCCAAAACTAGACCTGCTAATTTTTGTTGTCAGAAAAAGACTTTTAAGACTAAGATTGTTATACCTCTTGGTCATAATAATCTTCCTATATCATAAGACTATCAGAAAGACGTTAATAACATTATTGAACATTTTAAAATGCTATTATCCAAAATTTAATGGAGATGACTTAATGTTTAGAGGTCTCTTCAAAGATGTTCTAAAAATTTATCTTTTTAGAAAGGCACACATATCCCAGATCACCTTAGCAGACAATGGGTTCATTGGACTCATCCAGATAAAGACGGTAGAAGACGCTATTACTCTTGGAAAAATAGTCCATGAGTATGTTAAAAAGGTAGAAGACTTTCTTCCCTTGTTCGCCAGAATCTACCAGATTGCTCCAAGTCCTTGCAGAGGAATGAGAGTTGAGGGGTTTAGACTTGTTAGATTTTCTAATTATTCTTTTGAAGACGTAGAGATTCTAGCCGAAGATGAAACTAAAGACTTAATTGTTAATAATTCCAAGCTCCAGATTTCCCAAGCTATGGAGACGATAAAAATCATGGAACTATTAATAGGTAAAGACCGATAGTATACTGCATACCATAAGGAATACCTCATTATCCAGGCTGATGAGCCATTTAATGTAAGACTCAAGAAAGAATCTAAGGAAATGGTGGAGATTGCTTTGCCAGTCAGCCTTAGAGTGGTAGGCCTTATTGATGATTTCTTCAAAAATAATGCTCTACCAGGAGAAGACGAAGACGAGGCAGAAGAAGACGAAGATAGAACAGAGAAGGCCCCCACCCTACTCAATGAATTATTAAAGATCGAAGACGCCATTATTTAGACTGATGATTCCCTTGTAGTATAAAGAAGAAGACAGCTCAGACCTGCCCCATATGGGCCCCAGATAACCTCTTTTCATAAAGATAAAAGAGACAGCTGAAGATATTAGGTTCGCGATAATTGCAAGACGCCAAGATTGCTTTTGAAAAAGGCAAAAACGTGAAGACTCAAAAGATTCCAAAATTTTAGACTTTTAATTATTGTATTTCTCTTTAATAATTGTATGCTTTCAACCGGATCACTTTTGGTAACCGGTTACCAGTTATCTGTAAGCCTCCTTATGCTATAAAAGGAGAAGTAGGGAGTAGGAATAGGCATCGAAGTTTAGAAGTGAGAAAGAGTGTGTAATCTTGTAGTAAGTAATATGTACATAAGTGAGTAAACCTCTCATAGTTAGGGGAGAGGGGAGAGTTGTATTTACCTATGCAATGCAATAAAAGTATTTTCTTTTCTAGAAATCTCTTATGCTGAGTTGTTATTATTTTCCAAATTGTCTCCAACTTTCTGTTCATAGAGGACTATTGTGTGGAACCTATGGTGTAGCACACAAGGTGTTACATTGTTGAACCGTCGTCAGGTGATGATTTATCGTGAATCGTTAGCCATGTGGGCGTTAAGCGTGAAGGCGTACAGGTAGGAAACGGGTTCAACGTCAAAATAATGGATTGAGGTGCGACACGTAAAGAGAGAGTTGTAGGAGGCTGAGACTGGAAAAGAAAGTAGCAAAGCTGAAGAGAAGAAGGAAGGAAGATAAAGATATTGCAGAGCAGAAGGAAGGTATAACTCGAACCAAACCCTTAACTATTTTACATATTACTGTTTTAAAAGAAACTTGTATGAGCGTACAAATCACTATACACTTTTTAGCATTTGTTAATCAAACAAATTTAGACTTAACTAGAGAAATCCAAGATTGGACTCTTATAGACTCTAAAGATAAAGAACTTATAGAAACTGCTTTAGCATACACAGGTGGTACTTTTAAATATATAGACCAGGTTATTGAATGGTTAGTACATGAAGTACCTAGAATAGAAATAATTAGAACAGGGATCCGAGATCTCTGTAGACAAAAGATAAGAACTGTAGAACTCGCAGAAGAACTTTCAAGACCAGAAAAAGATCAAGAATACACTAGAATACTTGAAGATAGTATAGACGTATTATAATATACTAGACGTAAAAGGTTAGCTGAAACAAGAGCGATTTTAATTAGAGCCAGAGGAATCCTCCCTCTCCTTAAAAATGTTGAAACAGCTACCCTTAGAACATATAGTAGATTTTTATCATCCTATGGTGATAATAATTTAGACGAATTTATAAATAACGATATAATTGATATTGTTAATCAAATATATAAAAAAACTAGACAGATAAAACCGCAATACCGTATAAATTATTTAAGACTATAATATTTCCCTGCAAAACTGCTTGCAATTTCTAGACTCCCTGAAGAAACCATTTATATAGACAATTCTCACTATTCAGAATCCCAGTATGATAGTGACGGAAGAAGCTTGAGAAGTAGCAGCAGCCCAGAAACTTCTACACTTAGACTTCCGGATTAATTAGACCTTAGAATAAGCTTAATAGACTTTAGAAATCAATTGGGTAGAAAGTTATATTCCCAGAAACCTTAGAAAGAGAAAGTGGTCCCTAGGCGGTCCATAAAAGACAAGCGCGGTCCTAAGACTCATTTGGACGTTAGCTAATCCTCATTCTATTCGCATAGAAAAATTCGCAAAAGAGCCGGACTCTCTCTCTCTCTCTCTCTCTCTCTCTCTCTCTCTCTATATATATATATATATATATATATATATATATATATATATATATATATATATATATATATATGTATAGTCCTGCTCTTGTGTGGACTAGTCCTCATTTTAAGAGTGCGGACCGGATATGTGTCACCTGGCAGTGAGCCCAGAAAAGAGAGAGAGTGTGCCTATAATTTAGGTGACAATTCCTAAGTGCAGCGTTAGGTGACAAATGTCTGGTCCGCACTCTTAAAATGCGGACTAGTCCGCATAAGAGCATATATATATATATATATATATAAGTGTGAGTGTGAGTGTGTGTGTGGAGACTCAAAAAGGAGTATGTATGGTGCAGATTCTTTTTAAAATGCTAAAAAAATTATTTTTTATGGGTTTTAATAACCCATTCTTTTAAATAGCTAAAAAAAATCATTTTGAGCTTATTCTTGTTTGGGGTATTCTAAAATGTTTTAAAATCAACACAAAAAAATCAATGGAATTTTTTTTACGAATTAAAAAAATGGTCCTCACCATATATATATATATATATATATATATATATATCAGAAAGGATCTCAATCATACCCAGTTTGCATACCCTCCATATGGACCATTTTTTTAAAATAGTAAAAAAAAAATCTTTAACGGATTTTTTTTATGGTTTTTAAACATTTCAGTAGGCCCATAAAAAAAATCAACTCAAAATGAATTGTTTTGCTATTTTAAAAAAATCGGTCAAACTTTGTGAGTTTTTAAGTTGTTAAAACTGACAAAGTTTGACCGGTTTTTTTTAAATTGAAAAAAAAAATCATTTTGAGTTGAATTTTTTTTATGGTCCTACTGAAATGTTTAAAAATCGTAAAAAAATTTAGCTCAAAAATATTTTTTTACTATTTTATCAAAAATGATCCGCGACAGCGGTATAAAAACTAGGGTATACATGAGAACCGCTCTCATATATATACAATTAGGCTCTCCAACATACTTATGAATATACCCGTGTTTTTAAGATAGTTAAAAAATGTATTTTTTAACTAAACTCGATATATATGATCTAGATAATAAGGAAATCATTTACACAAAAAAAATAATCAAAAAATTCAAGCTAGAAGTTGATGAGATGATGGAAAAAATTTGAACGGTCGATAAATTCTCATATATACCCACTTTTCATTTCACCCCTTTTTGGGTTGAATTTTTTTATGATTATTTTTGTAAATGATCTCCTATATATATATATATATATATATACAGTTTGGATCTCATACATGGGTAGATTGCATACCCTCTATGCTAACCACTGTTCTAAAAAACCCACCTAGGCACGCATAGGCTCGAGGCTTGGGAGAAACGCCTCGACTTAATATTTTTACGCCTTATTCTTGGTAAAACCCCTAAGGCACGTTTTTTTCTAAAAACAACAATGCTTTAGTGAAACGATATCGCCTTTTAAAGAATATTTTTATAAACCGGACCATTATCTCATCCAAAATAATCAAATAGTATTTTAATTATCATATATTTAGACATATTTTTATGATATGTACAATTTTAGTATTTTAATAGCCTTGTTATGGTTAAAAATATTAAAATATATTAAGAAGACATAAACGCCTTTTCACGCCTTTTTACGCCTAAGGCCCGCCTAGGCTTCTAAGGCTTAAGGCTTGGCGTCCACGCCTCGTTGATGCTAACCATTTTTTAAAAATAGTAAAAAATTATTTTTTGGCTGATTTTTTTTTTATAGTTTTTAAACATTTCAGTAGGATCATAAAAAAAATCGACTCAAAATGAATTGCTTTGCTATTTTAAAAAAATCGATCAAACTTTGTTAGTTTTTAAAAACTAACAAAGTTTGATCGATTTTTTTAAAATAGCAAAAAAAATCATTTTAAGTTTTTTTTTTTTTCTGGGTGGGGGCTTATTCCAAAAAGTCCCTCAAACATTTTTTAATACACATGTAGTTCAATCCTTTTACTTTGTTCCAAAAGGTCCCTCACTGTATAAAAATATTCAAAAAAAGGAGCTTTAGTGAGGGCTGTCGGAGCTCCGACAGTGGAGGGTGGGATGGGGGTGGGGGTGGGGGGTGAGTGCCACTAACGCGGACCTTTAAAAATAAGAAAATATTAGTTAAATGGGTGTTTGAGAGACTTTTTATAACATAGTAAAGGTTTGACTAAATATGTATTAAAAAATGTTTGAGGGACTTTTGGTATTTGATCCTTTTTTTATAGTTCTACTAAAATGTTTAAAACCATAAAAGAGAAATTAGTCCAAAAATATATTTTTTACTATTTTATCAAAAATGATCTGCGCCAGCGGTATATAAACTGGGGTATGCATGAGAACCGCTCGAGAGAGAGAGAGTATATAAACTGTTTGATGAAATTCGATTTGGAGATCCCCTTACTCTCCACTGAAGGTGGCAAATATATTTAACCATTGATAACCCACCAAAAAGGGTAGTCTGTGTACACCCCTTAAAAAGAATTTGCCCAACTGGCTATATCACTCGATCACTTAAAAAGTTCATTTGTCTAAAGAACAGTCCATCTAAGTAGGTTCTTTTATTCCCATTGAACACTCCAAATAATAATATGCTTAAATCCAGTTCTCCAAACTGTTTTCATATCCCTCAAATGCCTAGAGATCAAATAAACCTGAATTACAAAGATGTTAATATTATATTTACATGAGTACCTTACGATTCCATGTAACACCCCGTATTTTTTACGATTTAATTAATTATGTGATTAATTATTATGGGAATAAGTATGTGATTAATTATTATTGTTGGACTAATTAAATTAAAGTGTGAGAAATTAATTTGTTATTAATCCGGATTAAAATAATTATTAACTAGCGTCCCAAGGGTTAATACTTATTGTTGAAAATTATTGAATATTACTGTGTGATATGTAATATGGAATTATAACATTTGATAAATTGCCGAAAGTGAGAAATACGACAGTTTGGTAATTTAAGTCTGACACGCGTGTAAGTCGTGTCGGGACTAATTGAATAGAATAAAAAGAGAATTTATTTTTATTAACTCGTATGGTCATTTATAGTGCGCTATTGAGTCCGGAAGGATCAAGATAGTCAAAATAGTATACCCGGGTGTTTAGTTTGGGTCCCGGTGCAATTTTAGGCCTAACCGGCGTCCCGAGAGGGCATTATGGTAAATTGTATTTTTGGGCTAAATTAATGGACGAAAATTAAGAGTAATTATATCATCCAAGGAAATTCCATTAGGGTTAGAAAGTTACAGGAATTTAAGAACGGTTATAGGAGGTGTGAGGGAGAACTAATTCCAAGAGAAAGGGGCCAAATCATCCTCACCTTGCATAACCGTGACCACCAACGCGTAGATCGAGAAGAGAGGAACGCGTCTATACCAATATCACCAACGGATCAGACCGTCATATTCGAGGCAAGTTTTTATTACTTTCTTTCTTTAGAAATAATCATCTCATGTTAGTGTAGGTTAATTCAATCCTTGATTTACATGTTAATTGGGTGAAAATTGGAGGATAAATGATGATTAGAGGTTGGGATAATTAGTTGTTAATATTTTGTCATGAATGTAGAGGATGAACTACGAAATTTGATTATATATTGATGAACAAATCTGGGTTGATTAGGTTCTTTAATTGGAATTTTGGAAACTAGGGTTCATGTGAATTAATTGGGGGGGTTTATGTAATTATGATAATTAATGACGAATTAAGGATCCTGGGATGATAGAAATGATTTATAACTTGTTAGGTGTTGATGGGTGTTGATTATGAGACGTTGGGTATTGAATCTTAGAGGTTTTTAGGTTCAAAAATGGTGAAAAACGCTGAAAATATGGGCAGGAAGACGAACAGTGCAATCTCGCGCGATCTCGCGTGAAGTGGTTCAAACGAGATGGGGATCTCGTGCGAAGTGGTTTGAACGACATGTGGAAGTGGTTCAAACGACATTGGAAGTGGTTCGAACGACATGTCATTCTGGTTCAAACGGCAGGGTGAATTTTGGGGAATTTTCTTAGAGACCAGTTTGGAGTTTGTCGGTTTATTGGAGTGAGAGAAACTACCAAATAGTAAATTCAAATAGGAAAATAATTTGGGAAAAGCATGTGAGAATTAATACTTTAATTATTTTGGTATAGAGAGAATATACCTTGGAGATTACAAGAGAGATAGTAATCTAAATATTTATACTATACGTAGAGATGAGGTTAAAATACGTATGAGGAGTATGTATGTAGGTTGGAGAAATACCTATAAATTATAATAGGATGTGTGTATGCCTATTATGTGATGTTATTGTTAAGAGCACTAACGGGTGATAACCCGAGGGTGCAATAATCTTATAATTAAGCGCACTAATGAGTGACAACTCGGGGGTGCAGAAACTCTATTGTTAAGTGAACTAATGGGTGATAACCCGGGGGTACAAGGATGATTATTGTTAGGCGCACTAATGGGTGATAACCCGGGGGTGCTGGATTATTATTGATAGGCGCATTAATGGGTGCTAACCCGGGAATGCAAGATTCTATTGTTAGGCGCACTAATGGGTGATAACTCAAGGGTGCTGGATTATTATTATAGGTGCATTAATGGGTGCTAACCCGGGAATGCAGGATTTGTATATATATATATGTATAGGGATGATGTGACTATATATATATATATATATGAACTTGTGAATATTTCCACTGTGTGAAATTAGTAGACATGGTAATAATAATAATAATCATTACATTGCACCAAGCGGTCTTAACTTAAGGGTGCAGGATTAGTGTGTATATATAGGGATGATGAGACTATATATATGTATGAGTGTACTTGGGTAACTTTCTACTTTGTGAAACTAGTAGATAAAATTGAAATGAGAAATAAAATAATCTTAGTGAATAAAAGATTAACCAATCAGACGGTGAATAATATGTGAGATAAACTATCTGAATAGCGTATTGTATGGGCGATACAGGAATACTACTAGTGAGCATTGTTAGTATTAGTATGGTTTCTGACTAGTTAGACTGGAAGGTATAAGTAAGGGGAGATTAGATGTACGTTAGGGGTGCACAATAGACGAGAGGTGAGAAACTCACGTGAGAGTTCGATAACTAACATGCGTATAAGACTTGTTTTAAGAACCAGTTTTAAATACTTGCTAAATCATTTTTACACATCGGACTCTGACCCGTTTCTTGTATTTCTTCTTTCTTTTGCTATATTTATATATATATATTATCAGGTGCTCAGCCACAGGAGTATCAAATTTATAGATTTGGATTGCTTGATGTGCTGCAGCTGTTGTGGAAGTTGTAGGTCCTTGCAGTAGACGCATCTATCCTTTTCATTCAGTTTCATCTAGACTTCTTGTTGAGGGCATATGTCTCCCACTTCTAGTTCTTCATCGGAGATATTGTATTCAGTTTAGTTTATGGTTTGGGTTTTGAACTGGGAGTTTGATCTAGTCTTACTTAGTTCAGTATTTGATTCTTGTACAGTACTTATTATATTGCTGTGTATGTTGATGGTTTATAATTCATTCTTGTATTGTTATGGAGTTAAATGGTTTATATTTTAAGACGGAAGGAAATGGAAGTTACTTGGTTTTAATAAATTGGAAATGTTTTGACACCTAGCTTAATTTTATATTAGGTGATTAATATGTTAAGAAGTTTTTCGACAGTGATGCTAAGAATGAACCAACTGTATATCCTGTTTTGAATTGGTAGAGGACTGATCACCCTATATTTAATTGGGTGGGGTGTCACAGGTGGTATCAGAGCATCAGGTTCTAGTGTCCTTAGGATCTGTGCGGCGTATTACGTTTCAGCGCATCGTTCTTTGATGTAGAGCCTTATGATAGGATTGTTATGTTCCCTTACGTATGCGACTTGCGTTCTCCTGCTACGAATTATAATGGATGTGACTCATTATACAAAATTTTGTGTGATTCGAACACCGAACATTTTAGGATGACCAGCGAGGGTCGTAAGAAGAATTGCGGGAGATAAAGCTCAACAGAAGACATAAGAGCAATCGGGAAAGAGTGATCGGGACAAAAATCACCATGAGGATTACTTAAGCTAGAGATAGTAAAATCGTCACTCGGGAACTGTGGGTTCCCAGGACACAGTCATAGATAACGGTGGAGTGATTTCAGGACCACCTAGCATAGTCGATAAAGGGGAAATCAGAGGGACTCTTTTGAAAACCCATCGGTGAAAATGCGGAGAAGAAAACGAGAAAATGTAACAGACCAGCGAAAGTAGAAAATTCGAAGGAAATGGTGTAGAGTGGGGTGTGACGACACTCATAATTAAATTTGGAGTTAAAATCTATAGCTCTTAGGAGCATCATGTAGTGATTAGAGACAATCACCATACATGAAGAAGTGTGTTTGAAATTTAGAAATAAATTTGGGTACGATTTGACCGTGAGGTCTTCCATTCGATGTGGTAACAAAATGCGAGTGAAATTTTGATGTTTAGCACAATGGGTAAGATAGAAATCGATCGTGAGAGAAAGGTTGAATTGCATAATGAACTTCGTACCTGGAAGAGGGGTATAAATTATCCAAAGGGTTTATAGTTGATAAAGGACCCGTGAGTAGAATACCAGTATGAATGGGAAATATGGCTAGGATGACTAGTGTCGAGGTCGTCAAGGTCATGTGTTAGTGTGATAGTGTTAACGCTTCCAAGAGAAGGGAGTAAAAAGGGTTAACGAATATGCTGAAGAGTAGAAACTGAATTTAAAGGTGTTAGTGAAACCCCACCTGAGAGTATACCAGTAGGGAACTCGGTTAGGTGATTTTTAGTGATTAACCTCAAGAGGACGATGAAGTCAATCAGGGCTGTAGAGGCTAACCATAGTTCTGAATGGCCAACGTAGCTAAAGGGACAACGAAAGAACAATTGTGAGTTAAGACTACTCGATCCGAGAGAAGGACATTCCCAAAATGGTTAGTGGGACCAGTGACGGGGAAATGATTCGTGAAGTTTTCCTTATGTGAAAGAAGTAGAACTACAAGTATTGAAGGTGTCCACAATTGAGATGAGAGACCGAAGAGATTAGAAATGTTAAACCATGCCAATTAGGCATAACAACTGGAGAAGCGAGACTTCCAGTGAAAGAATTTGGGGTCAAGGGAATTAGGCCCAGGAAATTTATAACCCGAGAGTGATGGGTTCAGGCTGGACCAATAGAGTCCTCGTTAATAGTAGCATACAGTATGTCAGGGTCTATAGGACCCGGGATGTAAATGGGAGTTTAATAAAGCTATAATTGAGGCCTGGAGAGTTTGGGCCAACATTTCAATAATGGGAGCGAAATACACATGATGGAATAAATTGTCTATGATGAAAGAGGACAACTATAGGATGAAATCCTAGGATGTATGACATTTGCAGATGTTCATGGGTCGTGATGGCAGCCACGTGCTGAGACCCTGTGATTTGGCGAGACTAATGAGGTTTTGCTTCTTCCTTGTGAGTAAAGGATAGATTCTAGTGACATGGGTGTGCCACAACTTTTATGTACGTTGGAAACCCTAAACTTCGCGTGCGGGTCGAGTTTAGTGGGAACATTAGTTTTAACAGTCTTGTTAAAAACGTATTTCTCGTTGTTAGAAGGGCATTTTGATAATTGCCCGTGAGGGAACCGGGTGGACCTTAAGAATATGTTTTGTTGTTATATTTACTACTACATTGAGTCAGCTTTAAAAGAGTTTATTATGGTAATGTGGAGTGATTAATTTCCGTATAGTTACACGATAATAAATATGTGGTGATATGACTGTCGTGCCGGATACTCCGGGAGGAGTGGTCTTAGTTTTGTGCGGCGCCACCTGAAATAGGGTTGGGCCCAAATATGATTATATATGAAACTTTCATGGTATTATAGACTTCAGCGAGTATAGTGTCTAATTATATGTGATTCCCGAGCATAGGAATTTATTTGTCTGTTAAGACTTAGAATACATTGTGTTATTATCGAGGGGCGAAATATATCTCGTTATATATTTATAGCGCCAAGTACTTGGGATAGTGAGGGCATGCTTCATGTTACACTTTTAGGGACATGAGAGTGACCGAGCAAACTCTTATGTCAACATACGTAGATTATGGGAAAATACATAGTACGTACTGAAGGCCTTACGGACCTCGACAACCGGCTAGATTAGATAGTAGTGTATCGAGGGGGTTCCTTGTTTGTATTTTTCTTTGCGAGACATCCCACGCATGAAACTAGAGAACGTCGGGAGTTGGAGAGAAGTTTGGTCGATAGTACATAAGTTTTGTATGTTGGTTATTGTACCCATAGGAGAATATATTTGAGAGTTGATAATTCTTTTATGGCTTAAGGCTAATAGAGTCGCCTAGTCTCAGTATCATTCTGAATAGATAAATGATACCATTGAAGGATTGATTAAGTTTTGACTAGTGGGGTGGTTGAGTGTACCCCTACCACATCAGCATACCGAGTGTGCAAGAATTGAGGTAAGAAAATTTTATGTCATTTGTATAATGGTGCGCGAGACATAAGGTGTATGGGATCCCTGGGTGATTGAATCAGGTAGTGGATTCGATTATGATTATCATGTGAATTCGATAACATGTAGTCGGGTAAGCCGAAGATTACTCCGTAAGATTTGTTAGAGACTTACGTTTCAAAATAAACTGAGATTTTTTAGCGGGAGAAGAGACTTGTGTCACAAGGTACGACAAAGTCACACGCATCACGATTATAAGTACATTCAAGAGAGTATAAAATGTATCAGAATACAAATAACAGTGGTAATGGGTTTAATGTAGAGAAATCTTCAAAGTTAGTCTTGCAGTGGGTCAGCTGACTGTTAGAAAAAGGGCGGACAATTCAAAACCAGTAGAGGCTGCTTCCACTAGAGAATGGAAGATTATCCCCAAGGATTTTCTCATGTAGATGATATGGTAAGATTATAGGTACTAAAATGCGATTGAGTACGGCCTAATACTCACAAAGGGATGGGCAGGACAAGCGGTCTAATCGGTTGTGGGAGAGAAAATATTATGTGGACCCTGAGATCTTAGGGGAGGACTAGAGTAGTACCTTCCACTAGTGGAGTTTGTGTCCAAATAACTCCTATAAGTTCACGTTCGGGCAGAGTGCCAGCAGAAGTATGGCACGGTAAACTTTGTTGTTGTCCTACTTGATAGTTAAAGGTGGGGGGAAACAGTTATGATTACAAATGTCGGAGAAGAATCGATATTATCGTATATATTGTGTGTGAAATATATATTGCACAGCTAATTTACTTGTATGAACGACACGAGACAAATTCGTATGTATCTGAAAGGAGGATAAATCTACTAAGGTGCAAATAGTAGAAGGCTAGATAGTGAATATCTAAAATAAAGTTGAAGTAGTGAAACTTAAGCAAAAAGGCTTGGGCAAGAGCCTATATGACAGGGTAACCTGGAGTTTAAAGCAAACATGTGAAGTGTTCATTATTAAGGGTATTCGATAGCGTACTATATGGGTGGTACGGAGTAGCTTACTTGTGAGCGTCGGGATGCGATGCGCAATATTTTAATAGCATTGTCTGTACCTAGTATACTTTTTTTCGAATTTCGGGACGAAATTCCGTTGTAAGGGGGGAAGTATGTAACACCCCGTATTTTTGACGATTTAAATAATTATGTGATTAATTATTATTATTATTATGGAAATATATATGCGATTAATTATTATTGTTGGATTAATTAAATTAAAGTGTGAGAAATTAATTTGTTATTAATCCGGGTTAAAATAATTATTAACTAGCGTGCCAAGGGTTAATACTTATTGTTGAGAATTATTGAATATTACTGTGTGATATGTAATATGGAATTATAATATTTGATAAATTATCGAAAGTGAGAAATACGACAGTTTGGTAATTTAAGTCTGACACGCGTGTGAGTCGTGTCGGGACTAATTCAATAGAATAAAAAGAGAATTTATTTTTATTAACTCGTATGGTCATTTCGAGTGCGCCGTTGAGTTCGGAAGGGTCGAGATATTCAAAATAGTATACCCGGGTATTTAGTTTGGGTCCCGGGGCAATTTTAGGCCTAACCGGCGTCCCGAGAGGGCATTATGGTAAATTGTATTTTTGGGCTAAATTAATGGACGAAAATTAAGAGTAATTATATCATCCAAGGAAATTCCATTAGGGTTAGCAAGTTACAGGAAGTTAAGAACGGTTATAGGAGGTGTGAGGGAGAACTAATTCCAAGAGAAAATGGCCAAATCATCCTCACCTTGCATAACCTTGACCACCAACGCGTAGATCGAGAAGAGAGGAACGCGTCTATACCAACATCACCAATGGATCAGACCGTCATATTCGAGGCAAGTTTTTATTACTGGCTTTCTTTAGCAATAATCATACTCATGTTAGTGTAGGTTAATTCAATCCTTGATTTACATGTTAATTGGGTGAAAATTGGAGGATAAATGATGATTAGAGGTTGGGGTAATTAGTTGCTAATATTTTGTCATGAATGTAGAGGATGAACTACGGAATTCGATTATATATTGATGAACAAATCTGGGTTGATTAGGTTCTTTAATTGGAATTTTGGAAACTGGGGTTCATGGGAATTAATTTGGGGGTTTTATGTAATTATAATGATTAATGATGAATTAAGGATCCTAGGATGATAGAAATGATTTATAACCTGGTAGGTGTTGATGGGTGTTGATGATGAGACATTGGGTATTGAATCTTAGAGGTTTTTAGGTTCAAAAATGGTGAAAAACGCTGAAAATCTGGGCAGGAAGACAAACAATGTAATCTCGCGCGATCTCGCACGAAGTGGTTCAAACGAGATGGGGATCTCGCGCGAAGTGGTTCGAATGACATCTGGAAGTGGTTTGAACGACATTGAAAGTGGTTCGAACGACATGTCATTCTGGTTCGAACGACATGTCATTCTGGTTCAAACGACAGGGTGAATTTTTGGGAATTTTCTTAGAGACCAGTTTGGAGTTTGTCGGTTTATTGGAGTGATAGAAACTACCAAATAGTAAATTCAAATAGGAAAGAATTTTCGAAAAAGCATGTGAGAATTAATACTTTAATTATTTCGGTATAGAGAGAATATACCTTGGAGATTACGAGAGAGATAGTAATCTAAATATTTATACTATACGTAGTGATGAGGTTAAAATACGTATGAGGAGTATGTATGTAGGTTGGAGAAATACCTATAAATTATAATAGGATGTGTGTATGCCTATTATGTGATGTTATTGTTAAGAGCACTAACGGGCGATAACCCGAGGGTGCAATAATCTTATAATTAAGCGCACTAATGAGTGACAACTCGGGGGTGCAGAAACTCTATTGTTAAGTATACTAATGGGTGATAACCCGGGGGTACAAGGATGATTATTGTTAGGCGCACTAATGGGTGATAACTCGGGGTGCTGGATTATTATTGATAGGCACATTAATGGGTGCTAACCCGGGGATGCAAGATTCTATTGTTAGGCGCACTAATGGGTGATAACTCGGGGGTACTGGATTATTATTGATAGGTGCATTAATGGGTGCTAACCCGGGGATGCAGGATTTGTATATATATATATATATATATATATATATATATATATATATATATATATATATATATATATATATATATATATATATATATATATATGTATATGTATATGTATATGAACTTGTGAATATTTCCACTGTGTGAAATTAGTAGACGTGGTAATAATAATAATCATTATATTGCACCAAGCGGTCTTAACCTAAGGGTGCAGGATTAGTGTGTATATATATGGATGATGAGACTATATATATGTATGAGTGTACTTGGGTAACTTTCTACTTTGTGAAACTAGTAGATAAAATTAAAATGAGAAATAAAATAATCTTAGTGAATAAAAGATTAACCAATCAGACGATGAATAATGAAACTTAGTATGTGAGATAAACTATCTGAATAGCGTATTGTATGGGCGATACGTGAATACTACTAGTGAGCATAGTTAGTATTAGTATGGTTTCTGACTAGTTAGACTGGGAGGTATAACTAGGGGGAGATTAGATTTACGTTAGGCGTGCACAATAGACAAGAGGTGAGAAACTCACGTGAGAGTTCGATAACTAACATGCGTATAAGACTTGTTTTAAGAACCAGTTTTAAATACTTGCTAAATCATTTTTACACATCGGGCTCTGACCCGTTTCTTGTATTTCTTCTCTCTTTTGCTATATATATATATATATATATATATATATATATATATATATATATATATATATATATATATATATTATCAGGTGCTCAACCACAGGAGTATCAGATTTAGAGATTTGGATTGCTTGACGTGCTGCAGCTATTGTGGAAGCTGTAGGTCCTTGCAGTAGACGCATCTATCCTTTCCATTCAGTTTCATCTAGACTTCTTGTTGAGGGCATATGTCGCCCACTTCTAGTTCTTCATCGGAGATATTGAATTCAGTTTAGTTTATGGTTTGGGTTTTGAACTGGGAGTTTGATCCAGTCTTATTTAGTTCAGTATTTGATTCTTGTACAGTACTTATTATATTCCTGTGTATGTTGATGGTTTATAATTCATTCTTGTATTGTTATGGAGTTAAATGGTTTATATTTTAAGACGGAAAGAAATGGAAGTTACTTGGTTTTAATAAATTGGAAATGTTTTGACACCTAGCTTAATTTTATATTATGTGATTAATATGTTAAAAAGTTTTTTGACAGTGATGCTAAGAATGAACCAACTGAATATCCTGTTTTGAATTGGTAGAGGACTGATCTCCCGATATTTAATTGGGCGTGGTGTCACAATCCAATATAGAGGCGGGATCAAATGCGGATCAACTTAAGGATTGGTCCGTGCGAATCAATTTATTTAAATATTAAAAAAAAAATTGAGTCGATTTTTTTCTAAGACTTTTAAACATTTCAAGATACCCATATAGAAAAATATCAACTCAAAATGAATTTTTTTACTACTTTAAATAAATCTGTCAAATATATGTCAGTTTTTAAACATATATGACTACCTTGAAATGTTTAAAATCATAAAAAAATCAACTAAAGATTATTTTTTTAGTATTTTAAATAATTTGGTCCGCTCGGACCAGTCCTTAAGCTGGTCCGCATTTGATCCTCTCCCATCCAATATATATATATATATATATATATATATTAACCTTGTCAACAAGCATTTGCTGCAAAACTCGAACTTGTGCTCCAGCTCAATGCCCAAAGAAGTAAATAGGGTGATCCTCGTCCCACTCTGGCCAATAAGAGTATTCGAGTTCCACCTTTGAAAAAAGGCAATTATATATACACCTAATGATTTAATTTCATATAGTTTAGTTTATTTAGTTAGTCAATCAATATATATATAATGAAGTGATGAAACTCCAAATCAATATGGCCCAGTTTGGTTGCGCAAATTGTTTGATTATATAAATTGGTTTATTGTGAATTAGTGAATTATAAATGAGTGAATTTGAAATGAGTTAAATCCAATTTTACACAATGTTTGGTAATTTGAAATTGATGTTAAGGTTTTATGAAAAAAAAATAAAAACAAATCAAGAGAGAGAGGGGGAGGGGAAGAGGGAGAGGGAGAGGGGACATGCACTTAATGTGACTCCTATTTCAAATGGATTCATTTCACATTTTTTGTGAAATGATCCAATTTCTGATTTTGTACGTGTGCTAAAATGGGGCAATTAATGAATCATTTCATTAATGAAACCAAACACAATTAATGAGTCAATTTGTAAATGGGGCAATTTATTAATGATCCAATTTACAATTTTGGGACAACCAAACGGGGCCTATATGTTTGAGGAGTATTAGACCATCTCCAATGGTCGTATGACCATAGTTTATGTTAACCACTAGCTATACTTTGTTTCTATCCACCTGGTAAATATCCGAAGTTAGAGGAACATTGGGTGTATATCACTCCTCCAACAGTCCGATATTTCTATCACGTGTGGCTTCTATAATTTCAGTTATTTTAAAAGTTTGTTGGAGTAAATATCAAACGGATAGGTTTTAAAAAAAAAATAACTGAGAAATAGAATTCTTCTCAAATTTCCAAACAGTACGAACTCCCTTA
The DNA here is from genome assembly GCA_949130495.1 of Sambucus nigra. NCBI lineage: Eukaryota > Viridiplantae > Streptophyta > Magnoliopsida > Dipsacales > Adoxaceae > Sambucus > Sambucus nigra. The sequence goes on from OX422215.1 coordinate 126,395,526, forward strand.
ATTAAAACCATCCAAGCTCATGATACATCCATCTATATGAGATCATCAAGCATTTTTGTTGATACCTGTTGCAAATTGTGTAAAGGTTAGACAATTACAAATCCCAGAAATGAAATTTAATATTAAACATATAGTGCTGTTTTTTTATGTCAAAAAAAAATATTCAAAATATGGGTCGTAATTTATGGAATAATTCTAGGAAGACCCTCGCAATTGTACACAAAACTCAAACTCAGTGTTGTGTCACACGGATATTGGTTGGTGTGTTTGTGATTGTGGTTCTGCGCCAGCGACAGTAACCAATACATGTTTGACACATTATTGAATATTTGTTTTGTGTACAATTTGAGAATCTCACTCGAATCACTCTAATTTATTATTCAATATTTTTACATTGATCTATTCTAATACATCATATTATTTTCTTACTATTTGAAATGCGACAATGTTATGTTTGTTCACAGGTTTATTGCAACAAAATGACATCTTCTAATTCCGATTCCGATCATGATTCCGATATTTCAATTTTCACGGAGTCATTCTCGATCACCAAATGCCTTTTAACCGAGCCAATAAATAAAGAAGACCCTTTTGAATCTTCCTCCAATTTTACACATAAGTTGATCGAAACAACCGCAACATATGTCCCTCTTATAGTCGTAAATGTGTCATCAAAAAAGCGATCACTTGGTGGCTCTATGCCCGGTAGGCGCTTTATTTCTCATGATAGGCAGAAGAGACATGAGCAAATTGTAAAAGACTACTTCATGGGTGAAGAATTAAAATATTCACGAGAAACATTTCGACGTCGCTTTCGCATGGATGAGGATTTATTTAATCGCATATTGGAGGCAATAAAGGGGTACGACAATTACTTCACATAGAAATTTGATGCAACGGGAAGGGCAGGATTGAGCCCTTTACAAAAGATGATTGCACCATTAAGTATGCTTGCATATGGCGTCCCAGCTGATTATGTTGATGAATATGTTCAGACTGGAGAAAGCACGGCAATTGAAAGCCTAATTCATTTCTGTGATGCTATAATTGGAATTTTCGGGCAACAATATTTGAGGAAGCCGAACAGTGGTGACATTGAAAGGCTACTCAAACAAAATGAGGCGCAGGGCTTCCCGGGCATGCTTGGAAGCCTTGATTGTATGCATTGGCATTGGAGTAATTGTCTTAAGGCATGGCACGAAATGTACAGGAATGGTTATAAAAAAGTCCCCACTCTTATCTCGGAGGTTGTTACGTCACAGGATTTGTGGATTTGGCATGCATTATTTGGTATGGCCGGCACAAATAACGGCATAAACGTTTTAGATAGATCTCCCTTGTTTGATGACATTGTAAACGGCATTGCTCCAGCGTGTAACTTCGAATTACGAGGTCATAATTACGACATGGGATATTACCTGTCCGATGGTATTTACCCCCCGTATGCAACTCTTATTCAAACAATGTCGGAGCCGTCAAATTCAAAAGAGAAACTGTTTGCAAAACAACAAGAAAGTGTGAGAAAAGACGTGGAGCGAGCATTCAGAGGTTTACAAAAAAGGTGGCATGTTATCAAATGCCCGGCACGTATGTGGAAATCAAGAGATTTGGGAAAGATAATGAAAACTTGCATCATTTTGCATAATATGATAATTGAAAGTGAGCATCATCAAGGGTTGAACCCTGAAAATTGGGAGCCGTTGCAAAATGAAAATGTTCAAAATGTTGAGACAGAGCATGATCGGCAATTTATCTTGGATGTAATGATTAAGCAATTGAAACAAGTGCGAGACAAAGAAAAGCATAATAATTTGAAAAGAGACTTAGTTGATCATTTATGGGAACTTTATGGAGATAGCGACGTTGCGTAATATTAGTTATGTGTTTTTCTTAGTTGTTAGCATGTTATGTTATGTGTTTTTTTTAATTGTAATGTGTTTTTTCTAATTCTAATTGATAAGAGATGGCAGAGTTGGATACATAGTTGGAATTGTGATACAGAGTTTTTATTAAAGCAGATGTAGTATCCCTAGTCTAAAACTGAACCACAAATGCAGTATTTAACTGATTTACTTGTGAGAAAAGAATACGAGTTTTAGGAAAATGCGATGAAAAAGGAATTGGAGCTAAAGGAGAAAGAATTAGCCATGAAGACTAAAGCCCAACGACGAAGAGATTAGCATAAAATATTGATTCAAGATCTCTCAAAGCTTACTCCCACGGCTCGGGTACACGTGAACCACGTGTACCCGAGCCGCGGGAGTAAGCTTCGAGAGATCTTGAATCAATATTTTCTGCTGATCTCTTCGTCGTTGGGCTTTAGTATTCAAGGCTAATTCTTTCTCCTTTAGCTCCAATTCCTTTTTCATAGCATTTTCCCGTAACTCGTATTCTTTTCTCATAATTATAGCATTTTCCCTCTTCAACTCCAACTCCTCTTTGTTGTGATTAAATTGTTCTTGTAGCGATACTTGCAATTTGCTCAGAATCTCAGCAGTACCCTTATCTTGTAATTGCGTATTCTTTTTAACTTTCGTCGTTGTTCTTCCAGGTGGCCTAATACCCCATCGGCACTACTGTCTTCTCCCTCTGTAGGATCATCACCATTTTATCTTTGTCGCTTCGATGAAGTAGTGGCTAATTGTTTGGTGCACTATTTTGCATTTTTTTTGCATTCAACCCAACAATGTTCAAACAAAAATGCCTTACTATCTGCATTTGTTTCCTTGTACACTTTATGCGCATCTGTCCTCCACAAATGATATTGGGAACAATGTAAATATAATATCAATGGAAATCACAAGTTAACATTAAGTAACTTAAGTTACAATTAACAAACCAAAATAATTCTCACCAAATTGTCTATATTTGTTCCACTCCTTGGAATTCTAGCCAATTGCTCATATATCCCATGAAATTTGTTGATGGTGGCTTGGATTGTGCACCAATGTTTGGACAAACCACTCAATTGTCGGTCTTCTACAAAATCATCCGCTAAAAACTCCTTCCAAGATTGCTTAATGCGTACCCACAATGCAATCGCCGATTGATCTGTTCCAATTAACGGATCAATCGAGTTGTGTAACCAGGCTTTAGTTAAAGCAACATCTTCCTCCTTAGTCCAATTTCGTCGAATAGGTTGAGGTATCTCAGAATTTTTGCTTTGAGAATTCAGATTTCCTTTTCGCTTTCTTCCGTTCTTCTCTGAGGGTGTTAGCATTTGAGTTTCAAAGGGAAATAGTGGGGCATTCATTAGACCTTGGAAGGAATATTGTCATTGTAAATGAGGACCAAAATTGGTAGAGTGTAGACCATAACTCGTTTGAAATTGGTTGGCACTGTTGGGGTAGTGAGTTGGAAAGGGGGGAATTGAATTTTGGGAGTTGAATCGAGAATCACTAGAGTTATATGTGGATTGAGAAATGCGGGAATCATTATCGGCGCGTTGATCGCCATCATTAACATTGGGGTTAGGCATTGAAAATTCATGATTGTCGTTTGAATTCATTTCCATCATTTAGTAACTGCAAAAAGAATAAAATAATACATCTTAGAATCAATAAAATGTATCACATTATCATGTTTATAGAAAAACAACAATAACAAAATTGAAATAAAATTTCATCAAATAATTCACCATTGAGCAATCGATTTGCCTATTAGTAATAATCGATAAATTTTAGGGGCTTTGTAAATTTAGGGCCTATTGTAATATAATTTTAGTCCTTATTTTTTAATAAAGTCGCTGGCGCGGACCCATTTCCATAACCCGTCAACCAATCACAACATGCCACGACAGTCAATAATTTGAAAATAGGGACTAAAAATGGAAATAAACTTCTTATTGTCCTATATCCATAACTAATATTATTTTAAGTCTTAAACGTCCATAATCTATAAATTTTAACTCTTATTAACTAATTTATTAAAAAATAAACACATTGTTAGAGGCAACTTAAAAAACTTGAAGGCAAACCACTTGAAGCTCATTTCATCAAACAACTTGAAGGAAACTAAAATATCTTTGCATTTTATTATCAATATTTGAGAATTGAGAGTAAAAAAATCAATAGATGAAATACAAATGTTGTGAGTTGTCAACATGACTTAGTTCATTTCATCAATCTCGTATTACAAAACATGAAAAGCTTAGGGAGCATCGGGTCTTTTTTATATAGCAGATAGTGTCTTCAATTTCATGTTACAACACATCATATACTGTCTACAAATATGTTTATTCTGAGATTTTATTGTAAAAAAAATTAATAAATGGATTACAGTTCATTTTTCCAATTTCATATCAACAGACGAAATACAGGATGTAGAACATACCTTCAATTACTGAAGTCTGGAATTTTTTTTTGAATTGGTACAGTAAAAATATACATTCGTATAGTGTAGTAGAAGTAGAGTTTTCAGGTGGAGGATTATTTTGGAGGGAAATGGGTCAAAATTACCGCCAAACATGAACGTGCATCTCCACGTCACTTTGGCAAACCGTCAATGCATTTCTACATGTAGAAATGCCCGTAGAAATGGCCAACATGACTCAGCAGCCACATCAGATGAATAACAAGAAGAAAAGCTAGGTTTGAGAGGTTTTTTTTCTTCTTTTTCTTTCTACCGTAGAAATCGGGGTTGATGGAAACCCTTATTGAAGATGGCCTTAAACCCTGAATGTTAATATCTGATCATCTCTATTTGTGCGCGCGTGCATGAGAGAGAGAGAGAGAGAGAGAGAGAGAGAGAGATTTCTCAATAACAATAGTAACATCATCATTAAAGCGTAAGACAATGAATTGCCCTTTTCTGATCAACCAAACATAGAAGATCGTCGGTTCATGTGGGAGGGAGACAAACGAGAAGAGGAAGTGTCACATGGGGGGGCGAAGGAAGAATTTAGGGGTAAAAGTGTGAAGAACTCAAATTTTGGTTTAACATACGTTTAGAGGTTGTGTAAGACATAAGATTATACATGGTTGCATTTGGAAAACTATGTTAAGGCGTCATTTGATATGCCGAATAAGAAGACCAGATATGATAATATCCAATTTTTTATGTATATTTATCCAATGAGCTCTTTATCTTATAAGGAGTGGGATAAAATAATCGTACCTACTAAAGTGCTATAAAATTATCCGATCTAAAGCCTGCATAATAAATTAGCTCATTCTTCCTATTCGTTTCTCCCATTAGCTCACGTTCTAGCATTTTTGTGGCCACGAGTATGTTCATTTTTATTTTTTTTTATACTATTCAACTCACTTCATTTGTACATATATGTCAGACAACTGTAGCACCGATCACTTAGTCATCTTACCAACTTTATTGAAATTCTTCCGGCTAAGAATTCCATGGTAAAGAAGTCCTTCAAATTACATTTGTAAAATCTCAGTTTTTTAAGAGAAAATATAACTCTTTTTTTTAATAATCAAAACCCACTCTTCAATACCCAATAAAACCCCCTCGATTTATTCCAAACAAACCGTACCGCACATACCTGTTGAATGATGATATATGAAAAGGACGAATAGAAGTACAAGACGGGGGGGAAATGGGTTCATATTGTTCTTATTATTGTATTGGGTTATTTTACTTAGTAAATAAGTTTAGATTAATTTATAAATCGGAAATTTTGTATTTTATATTAAAATATGTGATAACACTATATTTTTGTATTTTTAAATGTTAAATACAAAATAAGAGTATTTTTAAAAATCTGGACACAAATTAATCATATCCAGCGCATTATTGGATTATTATTTCCGATCAGCTTTCTAATCTGGAACAGTGTCAGGATTGAAATAAGTTATATCCCGCACATCCTCACCTATCCAATCCAGCTTTAATCCTATTCAATTCGACCCTCTTATCCGGCGCATCAAATGGGGCCTAATTGTATGAATTTTATGTGTCAACTTACATTTTTACAATCAACATTTAGGATTGGCGTTGCTCTTGCAATTGGGATTTCCTAGGATATATGTTGAACCGTCAAGTGAATTACAAAAGTCAATTTATACCTGTCCATTTGAATATCTGCTTTATACCTGCAGAAGGAGATAAGTTGTATCTTGGCACTGTGCTGAACCAAATTGTACACAAGAATATAGGAACCCCAACAAGTAAAATAATGATGCGGATGTAAAAACCAACATTAGGTGTGTTGTCTTAGAGCATCCACAGCGGTCGATGCTCAGAATCAGCAGAGTTACAAATCCAAAAGTGATATAACCTTTCGTCTGACAAACCAGTACACAATGGGGGATATGGTAGAAATGTATAAATTAGTTCCTACGAACATATGTTGTTCGTAGGAAGTAAAATAACTTTTCTTACTAACAACATTTGTTCGTAGGAAATGTTACGGACAAATATTGTTCGTAAGAACCCTTATTTATATTTCTTAAGAACTTCATTTGTTCGTAGGAATTCCTACGAACAAATGAAGTTCGTAAGAAGCATTTGCAAATTCAGCAACTCTTCAGTAAATCTAGCAAACGACTACCTTTTCATCTACAAATTCCGTAAGCTTTCACCACTGTATACCTCCCAATTTGTATATTTACAATTTTTGCTGTCTTTATACTCCACCATTACGGATGCTCTTAATAAAAATCTACGCAAAAAGGTTGACTAAAAATCAAACTAAAAAAAGGATAATGATGATATACATTCAAAGATAGTAGACCATAATGTACATTTACTGAATTTTTCTTTTTTATATAGTTTCATACAACAGAGGAGTTACAAGGACCCCCATGCTTCAGCTTGCAAGCAAATGGGACATTGTCCTCAAGATAAAAGTTTACCAGACTTCACACTTACAGATTTCACAAATTATAGGACAGAAGTTAAATGTTTACACTTTGTTGTTGAATCATATGACCCAAAACCAACTAACAACCGAACCAACTGCAAGGCCGACTACTAAGAACAACACCATCACAATACCAGCAGTCTCCGCGTGTAGCAATTGGACAGTCTTGGGGGCCAACATCATCAACACGCTCGTTAAATATCCATTCGTAAGGCCCAAAAGAGAAGTCAGCACAGTTACTGGAATCTCTGTCCGGAAAAATTTAGGGCCATGCAAGCAACTGAAGAACAAGGGTAAAAACAACAACCTGGCAAAAGATGAACTAATTGCCACCTTTGCGTTCTCAAGGACATAAAGTGCAGTTAGAGACTTGCCAACCAGATCAAACACGTTGTAGACAGTAATTAGGAGTATTGGATACCAGTCCTTGAGAATCTGAGAATGGACATCCTCTGTAATAAATCCTGGAAATATACACAAAGTGACAGCGTAGATGACGAGTGTCCCAAACCCGTACCATTTTACCGTCCCAACAATGTCCCACAAGGTTAATCTCCATAAAGCCCCCGTGGGAGCGCCTTTCTCTTCTTTCTCCTCATTCACGGCCTGTGTTTTAAGATCATTGTAGTACTTGATAACTGGGAGTCGGTGGGCCACGTTGTAGAAAACAATGCATACGATCATCACAACGATGCTGACGATAAAATAGAGGTTAGCGCTTTTTCTCAGCCCATTGGCATCTTGAGGATATACAGCTTTGGTGAAGATTCTTAGGAATGAAACGAGAACTCCTGCACTCCACAGACAAGAGATTAATATGGCTCCATTGTCATGGATGAAAAAAACTTGCATATGAAGGGAAAAAACTTATATAGCTGGAACACCTCTTCATATCTTGGCATTGAAAACTTGTATGGAACAAGAGAGTTAAAATTTTACATCGTAAAAAGAAAAAGAAAATGAAAGAGAGAAAAAAAGAATTCAATTTTTATCGGCCTAAATGTTATGTACAAGTTTAATCTGCCATCTTATTTTTTAAACTAAGAAATGAGAATAGTTCATTACATTTGTCCAAAGTTTAATCTGCCATCAAATTTATTCCATCCCCAGAACAAGTTTTTCTTCAATAAACTTACTTCATAGTTGCAATTTATCAATATCATTTCCCCCATCATACAAACTGACGAGCAAATATGATTAATATTCAATAGATCAAACACATAAATACACAACAGAACAGGCATGAATTTTGGGGTACCAATAGCTCCCATACAACAGCTCTGTCCTTGAGAAGATACATGACTTTAACAACAAATACTCACCTACTGTAATTAGAGAATACAAGATAGTTGTTTATTGTAAGGCCACCAGAGACAGAAATGCTGCTCACAACTAGGTTTTACTACGGAAACAAATTGTGAATTTGTAAAAATTGTAAGAGAATGGTGCTACTGATCTACATATATAAGTGACGTAAACACACACCATCAGCAATCACAAAACAACCAATTTGGAAAACTCTCTAATATCATTTAATAACCTCCAATGAGGCCATTTACATCAATATATATGTGACGTAAATGACGCCAAATGGGAACAAGAAAAGAGGACTCTCGTCTCAACTCTCTCTAATCAATATCTTATAAAATGGAAGAATACCTCAGATGAGGCTACATATGGGTATTTATAAGAAGGAAGTTGCTTAGCCTCTAAGCTAACAATCTAATTACAATTACGTCCCTAAAAGCCAATAACCTTCCTTCTTCTAAATACTAAACAAACAATTTCTAAAAGAAAGTACATCAAAATAAGGAAATAACAAAAATGTCACTAATGCCTAAAAATACAAAAAATAACCCATAATTCTTTATTCACATCATTCTCTCCGCCTTCGAGAAAGTTCGTCCTCGAATTTAAAATTGAGGTCGAATGTAAAATTCCCAAAATGTGCGGAAGAGAGGCAAAACTTGAGGGGCCAAAAAGTAATTTCTGAAAAATTTGAGGAAGATTCTTCAATTCTTGAGGCAATCTTCATCTTCTTTCTCATGCCGCTCATGTCCATCATCAAAAGATCTACCACCCGGATCAAAAACATAGTTTTAGATGTCAAACCCTAGTTCTTGAATGTGTTCTTGGGAGGATCCGAACAAAAGAGGGTATGTCGTGGTGTTAAGGTTTGCAAATAAGGGCGCTTGTTCATGTGTTGGTTGAAACCTTACTAATTCTTGATCACAAAATTTGTCGGCGACCACTATTTGGGTGGTCCGATCAGGGGACGGAGGGCAGGAATTATGCCCGATGAAATTCAGTGGAGAAATTGCGTCGATCGGAGCCAGAAATTGTTCACCCACTGACATCGGAGCCGTTTGTAGTTGTCCGGGTTGTTTTTCCACCGCAAATTGGTCAGATTTGTTGGAAATGGCCGGAGGAGCAAATCGGGGGTCGATCGGGGTTGTTTGAGGCCGAAAACTACTCAGTCATGAGGGTTGGTACGGGACGACTGCAGGAAGGGCTGTTCGAGTGTCGTCAGGTCAAGATCGGACATATGGGCCTTCGTCGGCCACCACCAAGGTGGTTGGACCATAGGACGGAGTGGTATGAACTAGATCCGTGGATTTTTGTGCTGGAAATCCATCTTCTAGCGCCGGAAGTGGATCAGAGGGACTAAACGGTCATCGGCCATCTCGGGTGGAGATGTTGGCGGCAATAAGAGTGATGTCGGCCACCTAAATGGTGGTTCGACCATGGAAAGATGGGATTGGACCTCTGTCGGAGATATTATTCACTGGATTGACCCTGTCCAGCGTCGGAATTGGTTCACGGGGTAGGGCTCGTGGTCGGCCACCCCTGTTAATGTCATCGGTTGCCTTGGTTGGAGAGGTGGTGGGTGAATTAGGGTTAGGGTTTGGATTTTTTGGGGGTAAAGGTGTAAAATGGGTTGCGGAAGCGTAGGTAGATAAGTCTTGGGGGCTAGGGTTAGGAATTCTTGAATTAGGGTTAGGGTTAGGGTTAATGGTGGTGGGTGGCTCAAGGTGTCTTTGGGAGTGGTGGCAGGGATAAGTCGAAATTTGGAGGAGAGGGTTGTGGTGTGAGGTGGTTATTGGTGGAGGAATACGAGCATCGATTTTAACCATTCGGGCCATCAATCGGTTGATAGCCTCCATGAGGTGATCGTTAGAAGTTTCCACGGGGGTTTGCACCTTTCTTGAACCCACCATGACGTTGTTTACGAGTTTTTATTTTTTTAACAATAACAACGGGTAGAACCGACTAGGCTCTGATACCAATTGACGTAAATGATACCAAATGGGAACAAGAAAAGAGGACTCTCGTCTCAACTCTCTCTAATCAATATCTCATAAAATGGAAGAATACCTCAAATGAGGCTACATGTGGGTATTTATAGGAAGGGGGTTGCTTGGCCTCTAAGCTAACAATCTAATTACAATTACGTCCCTAAGAACCAATAACCTTCCTTCTTCTAAATACTAAATAAACAATTACTAAAAGAGAGTACATCAATAACAAAAATGCCACTAATGCCTAAAAATACTAAAATAACCCCTAATTCTTTATTCACATCAATATCTTATGTCCAATAAGCCCTAAAGGGCAAAATGACCAAAAATGACAACAGCTAATAGCATGGGATACAGTTACCAAAAAAGACAAAGACATGCGAAGCAATTATCCCACATTTACATCTCTCTCCCCTCCTTTGAAAGAGCTCAACCACAAGCTCAAATGGGTATGCCCTCTATGTTGGGGTAAATAACCACGCGCATCACTAGAGTATCATGCGCAGCCTCTTCCGGTGTGTGAACGGCTTGTACTGAGAAGGGAGCGTCGATTCTTCTTTTGGCACACTGTCGCTCGATGACCAAAAGTGCAGCAACTAAAGCACTTGAATGGGCTAGGGGTACTCTCGGTTGCCTTAGCTAGGCTGGCGGTGGTGGATTGGTCTCCCTGTCTAATGCTCTCCCGACCAAAACACTCCTAAACCCCAATGGCATACTCAATATCCTTCCCCAAAGTGGGAATATCTCGCAGGCCCAACTCGTGACGAATATGAGGGGGTACACCATAAATGTACCTCTCAATAGTTCGCTCCTCACTCACACGCAACCCGACTCAAGTACACAATAGTAGAAAATGCATTTAATACTCCATCCCCAAAATCAAACCCTGACACAGACCTTGAACTCTAGCAGATAGGTCTCTTACATTTGTCTCTGACAAGAAGGCACTCTTCATGTGCTTCTTCATCTTTGGTCAAGACCGAATAGGCCTCTTCCATTTTTTTGCTCGGTCTCGGGTCAACTCATTCCACCATACCTTGGCGAACCCCTAAAACTTCATGGCAATTAACCACACACATATCACCCCTGAAATACTCTTACACTTGAACACCTTTTCAATGGTGTTAAGTCAATCCACAAAGCTATTTGCATCCATGTGCCCATCAAAATTAGACACATCCACCCGAACATCCCCATGGAGGCTCTTTTCAAGGAGCCTCAAAGTTTAGGCAAACAATCCTACTCAGTAACAGCCCCTGCCCAACATCCAAGGGGTCCTCCTCATCCAATGACACCTCAACCAAATCCAAAGAGCACGGCCTACGAGGCTTAGGGGCAACCATGTGGGGTGGTCCACGGGTTGACAGAAATCATTCATTAAATTAAATGCCCTTAAGCATTACACATAAAACACAAAGTGATATGTTACAGGATCGAGTCTTGGAAGCAGCTTCTCCAAAAATTGGGGGGTAAGGCTTGCCTACATCTACATCTACCTCTCCCGAGCCTTGCTAAAGAGGGAGCCTCGTGCAATGGGTACGACCTTTTTTTAGGTTAAAGTATTGGGGGTCTGAAGTGTTATTTTTGGATATTAGGTTGACTGTTTGAAGGGGTTGATATGTTATTTATAAAGGTCTGAAAATTTGGGGGGGCTGGATTGTATTTTGGAAAGGTGCTTGAAGGGTTAAAATAATTTGGGGCATATTTTTCGGTGTTTGAAAGTTTGGGTGGGTGGGTGGGTGACCTGTTTTGGGCTGGATTAACTCCCGTACAGTGAGAGGGGGGCTTGATAAATGCCTGGGATGGCTTTTGGGAGGAGACAAGGTCACATAGAGATTGGGTATTGGGTCATATCTTCTTGAACCAACTTTCTCCTTCCCTCAAATTTCTCCAACCGAGCCCTAAGATGGGCTTCCATCAACTCATCTGCCGCATTAATACATTCGTAGAGTAGCAGCTCCTCACCCATTGAGACTTCAAAAGTATCCTCTACATATTCTGCCCTTGCTCCTGCGATGCGACATCCACAAATGTGGGTTTGTGACCTCCCACATCACAACTATCTCGCACCATGTCAGCTCTTCTTTGCGATTCATCTGTGAGTCGCCGATGACACTCTAATCCCTCATCCTCACTTCCCTTTGCTGCTAGAAGCTCCGATATGTCCATTTCGTGAGGGTAGGTCATATGTTCCTGGATTACCACCTCTTTGCATCGGAATTATTGTGCGAAAGGTACGGGTTTGTGATTCTGTGCAATTGAACCCACCCATGGTTCAAAGTCTCGGTATCGGTCCCGGTATCGGACACTTGATTTTCAACTCGGTCGCGGTATCGGTCACGGTATCGGGCGATACGCAAAGATACACTATTTACAGAGTACAAAAAATTCCGAAAAAAATCTAGAAAATTAAAAAAAATACGATTAACAATGTGGACCAAGCAGATAAGTTTAAAACTACCCTTTAATATGCATAACATTGTACAATTGATTTTATTGACGTGCTGTGAACTTGCCAGATTCAATGTTCCATAATAAATCAATGTTTTTCTTCACAAAGGATACAAATATTATGTTTTTACAAAGAAAAACAAATGCTACTTTTTTAATAGGAGGATATTTTTTTTTTACAAAGAGGATACAACTATTATATTCTTAGTATTATTTTTATTAAGAGGATACAAATGTGTTTTTTAAGTATGTTATATTTTTCTAAAAAGGATATAAATGTTTCTTTTTTAGTATTGTTATTTTTTTACAAAGATGATACAAACAGTGATTTTGACAAAATACAACATTTTTTTTACAATCGTTTTTTACAAAAATGATGCAAATGTTATTTTTTGTATAAAAGGAATGTAAATGTTATTTTTTTGTTGTTGTTGGGTTGCAAATGTTTTTTTTAAATTGATGGAAATGTTATTTTTTTACAAAGAGGATGCAAATATTTTTTTTTTACTTGTGTTGCAAATGTTATTTTTACATAAAGGATGCAAATATTATTTTTACAAATGTTTAGAGGATACAAATATTATTTTTACAATAATTACAGTTGTATATTTGTTTGTAAAAGAATAACATTTACGTTTTTTTTTATAAATAATAACATATTAAAATATAACATTGGGAACATTATTTTAAAATATAATAACAAAAAACATTTGGATCATTTACGTTCTTTAAAAAAAAACTGGCACATATACAACGCACTAAATTAAACCGAGCAATGAAGGAAGGCTATTGGTGGCCATATATGCAAAAGGACTCCGCAGTATATGTCCGCAAATGCCCGAAATGCCAGCTTCACGCTCCAATGGTCCACCAACCAGCCAGCGACCTAAAATCCCTGACCAGCCCGTGGCCCTTCGCCCAATGGGGGATGGACATCGTGGGACCACTACCCACTGCTGCCGGCAATCGCAAATACCTGTTGGTTGCAACAGACTACTTCACCAAATGGATCGAGGCAGAACCATTGGCAAACATCCGAGACGCTGACATGATAAGATTCATATGGAGGAATATAATCACTCGATTCGGAATCCCCAGAACCATCATCACTGATAATGGGACACAATTCGAGAGTGGCCCCTTTCAGGACTTCTGTAGCGAGCACGAGATCAGGCACAACTTTAGTTCGGTGGCCTACCCTCAAAGCAATGGGCAAGCAGAAGCTTCCAACAAAACTGTGATCGATGGATTGAAGAAGCGACTAGAGCGAGCCAAGGGCGCATGGGCAACCGCGCTACCCCATGTCCTATGGGCATACCGAACAACTCCTCCGCGAGCAACAGGAGAAACCCCATTTTCGCTAACATATGGCATGGAAGCAGTCATTCCACTAGAAGCGGGCTTGCCAACAATGAGATCCGACCTTGTCGACCAAGGCCAGAATGATGGGGCGTTGCTTGCTGAACTCGACCTCGCCGACGAGCGTAGAGAACTGGCCCTGGTGAAGCTTGCGAGCTATCAGCAACAGCTCGCAAGGCATTACCACAAAAGGGTTAACCCAAGAAGATTCCAAGTTGGGGACTATGTTCTAAGGAAAGTCCTGGGCAACACAGTAAGGTCATCAGACGGCAAGCTAGGCCCAAACTGGGAAGGACCCTTTAAAGTAACTAGGGACGACCTGCAAGGTGCATATCATTTGGAAACAATGGAGGGCAGAGAGATACCACGAGCATGGAATGCAGCTAATCTCAAGAAATTCTATTTTTAAATTCTCAAGGAATTCTATTGTTGAATCTTTTTCTTGTATTTGTTATGTGAAAGGAATAGTTCATTCCCTTTATTACTAATGAAATCAGTAAACTGCATTTTATCACCCATCTTTTTCCAAATCACAGGCACAATGGTCGAAGCAGGGGAATACCCCTCCTCAAGTCATCGTCATGAAACACGAAAGACCTCTTAGACTTGCCCTTGGCAATATATAAAGCCCTACAGAGGATTCTTAGGCAATACGATCAAATTTTGTACTGGCCATCAAACCTACTTTGGTTGAGCAAAATCCTGATCGGATGAAGACATCCAATACCAGGTGTGTCCTCGCCAATTGCCCTACTTAGGCCTAAGGGAGTGTGACGACACAACCTAAAAGGTAAAATGGGGCATAATGGTATTTTGGTATTATACTGGACTGGGGGGACACTTGCAATGGCAAAATAAAAAGGATTCTGAAGCAGCAAGAATATAAAAAGATTGGATGAACACGTTTAGTCGGTAAAATCGCCCAAAACACGAACTTTTCATTGATCTCTTATATTTACAACAGTGATAATACATGTTTAGTCGGCGAAGCTCGCCCAAAGCATTTACATTATCAAAAAGGACAAAAGAATAACAACTTGTTATATTTACAACAAAGATAATACACGTTTAGTCGGCGAAGCTCGCCCAAAGCGTTAACATTATCAAAAGAAAAAACTTGCAAAAAATTCAAGAAGGAGGAAGCCTCCGAACAAGATAGTCTGCCACCCTAGCTCTTCGCCCATCATCAGGAGCAGGGACCAGCTCTTCCACAGCCTCATCTGCGTCCAACTCTAACAGTTGCCGAGGAATAGCATCAATAGGGATCCATCTATCATCCCTCCTGAATGGATTGGGCATCAGAGTGGAGGAGGACATCTCGTGACGATACCATAACACTGAGTTCCTCGGGACCTGGAGTTCTTTCAAGGCACTCAACCACCCTCTGATGAAAGAAAGTTCTTCGAACTCGGATAATCTTGTGGGAGCATCAAGCCAGCCTTGATCATAACCGTCAGCCCATGCTTGTCGAGGACCCTTCTTGAATAAATGCCGCAATCGAGTAACGTCTCTTTGAAGCCCAGTAGCAGTTACATATGCTCGGCGGACATCATCACGGAGCTCTTCCATCTCCTTATCCCGCTGTTCTTCTGCTTCCCTGTTCCTGCCCCTGGTGCTCCTACCAGCTCGCGGGAGGGGAGGACGAGTGGAACCTCGCAGCATAGGAGTATGTCCAGCTCGCGAAGACGAGGAGTCTTGCAGAATCGCTGAAACAGTGCTCGGTGCATGCTCTCTAAGTTGCAGGACTTCCCTCCTTAGGTTTTCATTCTCCTGCTGCAGGAATTCCCCAACTTGATTTATCTCGGTGGCCTCTAGCAACCTTGCTCTCAGTACATTGACTTCTTCTTGTACAGAGACACCAATGCCTTCCATCTCCTGGAGCCTGTCCTTCAGCTTAGCCACTAGCTCGGACTGATCCTTATATTTTTGGTTCCTTGACCTAAGAGACTTGCAAAGCCTAACAAAGGCCTGACGAACCTGAGGACTGGCATTGGGACCAAGAGTCCTGCCCAATTGAGATGTGGCAGGAATATAGCCTTCTACATCAGTCAACTACAAGACATAACAGGGCAAGGGAAAGAGAAATCAATCAATGCATTGGAAAAAGAAGCCTTTTTATTTCATTAATGAAAGTCAAGTACATCGAGCAGGAAATGGAAAAATTACAAGCAAAAGTACAAAAATAGTCCTAAGGGAGGATTAACTAGCAACCTCAGGCTGCCCAGAGGTGGCTGGCTGCTTCCCCTTGTCAGCAGCAGCAGAGGCATTCCCCTCTACAGAGATGCCCTCATTCGCCTGGGCAGGACCAGCATCGGCAGGGGTTGTCTGAGAGCTAAGATCAACACCCTCGATGGCTGGGGCAGGGGCTTCTTCGTCCACGGTTGGCCTTGGACCCGGGTCATGCTAGTCGAACAGAGGAGACTCAGCATCAACACCAGCAGCTAGGAGGGCCTTGTTCCATCCCTTCTTGAAGTTCAAACGGCTGATATAGCCTATTTGAACTTCGGCGTCTTCATAAGCGGCAGTCCATCCGGAGTTGTATGAATCCTCCTTGATGGTGGCTACCTGGGACTCCTTCTCCTTCAGCTACTCGGTCAGAGCCTTGTTCTCCTCCACAACACCCAGCTTGCTCGAGCAGACTAGGTCATAGGCCTACCTCAACTCGCTCAGCTCCTTGACCACCGCATCCCCCTCTCGGTTAGAATTGATAAGGGCCAGATCAGAGGAAGCTCGAGCGGCATCAGCAGCCTTCAGATCAGCCTCCAGCCGAGAACCCCTGACTTCCAGAGCGGACTTCTGCTGCTCCAGCTCGCCATTCATCCTCACCAACTCGTCGCGAGAACGGTAGAGCACAGCGAAGTCCGTCACAAACTGCCAAAAATAAAGAAGAAATCAAGAAGGAGAAATAATTAAAACTTGTTAAGGAATTGAAAAGGGAGAGAACCTTACCAAGGCCAGTCTCTGGCTAGCTTGGAGGGCTAATTGATCAGACCCCAGCGCCCACTGGCGATCTGTAGGAAGAACTGCCCTCTCAAGCAATGCAGGAGCCAGCTGAGGGGAAGTGGCAACTGAGGCCCCCTCGGGCAAAGCTGACACCGGGACCAAGGCTTGCCCAGCCTTCGTCCTCGACTTCATCTTCCTCTCTTCCTCTCTCTCCCTCTCCATCCTTTTCCTCTCCTCCACCTTCTTCTTTTCCTCCACCTTCTTCCTCTCCTCCTCCTTCTTTCTCTCCCTCTCTCTCACCTGCTCTTCCTCTCTCCTCTTCCTCTCTTGCTCCTGAGTGGAAGACCGAGAGCCAGTAGCCACGGCCCCAGAAGAAGACCTTTGTTTCTTTGACCTCTGTGCAAGAAGCACATGGTCCTCATCATCATCGTCTCTAATCAGGTTCTTCCTGGGAGGCATCTCTTCGCCTGAACTACTGGAAGTGCTCGACGAACCTCTAGCTTCAGAATCCTCTTCAGAAGAACTGCTACTGTCAGAGCTCCCTCCACCCAAATTACTCGCAGCTCCTGCAGGCTCACTCTCAGAGCTGCTCTCCTCTTCGTCCAACTAGATAGGCTCAGCAGTAGTCTCTCCGAAAGAATCAAACTCTGGAACACTATCCACAGGCCGTGCAATGAAGCTGGAGCCTGCGTTCTTGTACTCGAGCAAAAAGGCAGCAGACCTGGGATGCTCGCCGTCACCCAGAGGCTCCCTGATATTCCAAGCTTTCACCAACTCCGAGATACGAACCTCGCTGAGAGCAGGCTCCAAATTCTTTGTCCTCGCTGTGGAAGAAAAAGCAAAGAAAGGTTAGAAAAGTCACAAGTCAGCAAAGGTTGAAATAACAGTACAATGTCTACCTATATATTCTTCCCAGTAAAAAGGGGCAGTGAACCTCTCAGACCTCGACCCTTCAAACTGGGGAGGGAACTGCCAATTCCTAATGAGGAAACCCTCTTGCCAGTAGTCCTTATGGGAATCAGGTAGGTTTACTACCAATACCCTATCAGGACTCCTAGCTTTGAGATATAAGACCCCTGAGCTAGTTCGAGAGAAGGAATAGCAGAAACAGATCTCGGCAAGTCCTAACCTAGTACCATACAACTGGTTTATTCTATGGACGCCATTTACTATCTTCCACACATTGGGCGAGCACTGTGCGGGAACAATACCGAAATAACCAAAAAAATGCAGAAATAGATCATTAGGGGGAAATGTAAGTCCCCCCTGGGAGAGCAACAAAACATGGATCCAGTGGGCATCCTCTATATCCCTAACGTTCCTAGGAGGGGAGGCACAACATTCAATATCTACCCACTCAGGAATATTGTAGAACTTCCTGAACTCAGAGATTAACCCATTTCCAATCTTCGCCATTAAAAAACTCTAGAAACTCTACAAACCAAAGAGAAAGTGCAAAGAAAGGGCACGAGAAACTTACAAAACAGAAGATCGGTTCGAGCGATGAAGAAGCACGAGCTCAAGACAACTAAGAAGCAATGGGAATGGGGATTCAGAGAAGAAGGTACGAGGCGCTAGAGTTCTCAGAAGAAGGAAGAGTACTGGAAAGGCTGAAACGACGGATGAGAAAGTGGCTATCCCAACAAGCCTTCAATTCTAATCATAGCGCACGGATAGCGAAGCGGGTGCCGCCAAAGCAACTTCACAGTTTTCGAAGAATCACAAATCAGCCATAATGGCTGATCATTTAAATCCATTGGACCCATAAACATGGCCCAACAAATTTAGGGGCAATTATGGGTACCCGAAATTCAGAACTATGGGCCTGGACGAGTAGCCCAGTCCTGGCGGCCCAAAGTTCAGGCCCCTCATCTTTTATAATTGATCCGGTCTCCCCCCACGATCCCATGAAGGGAAGTTATGGGGGAAAATGGAAAACGTGGAGGAACCCATCACCCCCACTCATCTACATGCACATGTATATATTAAACCCTAGGTCCGGGGCAAAAGGACAAGTGGTATTCTCTGTAATCACTCTGAGGAGTATATAGAAATAATATCGACTGCACCACCGTGGACGTAGACACATCTTGGCTGAACCACGTACATCCTTTGTTGTGTGATTGGCATCTTGTATTCCTTGTTCTCTTCTTGATAATCTTTCTCTCATATTTATTTGTGTTGCATAATAATTTCTTCTACAACAGATAAAATCTGTTAGCATTTATCTTCAACCAGGATATTTGAAATATTCAGATAAATAAAATACACATGAATGATAATGCTGGAAAAAAAAAATTATTATTGCTAATTTTCAGCATTAGTTTGGTTAAAAGGTTTTTTTATTAGCCATAATTATTGGCCACAAGATATTGTCTGATTGTGTGTAGTCCACGAAAAAAAAATGGTGCAAATTTTAATAGTTTGCGTGTGTTAGTTACCTTAACTTGACTATTCTCTATCAGTAGCTGAAAGTAAAAGAAATCTCTTATGCAAATTGATTTTGAGCCGCATACTATACTGCCACAAGCATGCTTTTAAAGCTGTACAAATGTACTTTATAATATTTTAAATACAATACATATCTTACTAAAGATCTCCTTAGATTTTTTTTCTGTACAAAATATTGAGATATGAGCCCACGCGCTTTACATACAATCTTGTCTTGGATCCCCCCGTGTTCGTCTTCTAAAGGTCCGTTTTTTGGCGAGATCTCTCCACCTACACGATGGGATCAACCCTTCCCATCCCAAAGGGACACCAATTAAATCACACAAAAAGATTCACGACCAATCTGTTCCAAATATTTCGTACAAGGAGTTGCTTGCAACCAAATTGTAGCAAAAGATCAAACAAACAACAAATGGCCAAAACTACCATGGGAGACTTACTTCGGCTCAAAACTGAACAACCAACCAGTTACGGATCCATTCTGAACGCATTTTGATTCACCTCGCACGAGCCAATAAAAAAAACGAAATGACCCGGCTTGAGGATCAAACCGGGTTTGCCATGTCGTCCAGTTCAAAATACCTCTGACCCACGTAAGTCCAACCCACCTCTGAATCAATTAACCTCTGATTAATTTGGTCTCAGAACGCATATCTCCGAACACCCTCGAACCTCCGAATAATTGGACTCTTAATCCCCGCACCTTGACCTTCGAGAAACCATCGTGGACCAAAAATGGGAACTGGTGTATAATGTTTTTTTTCTTTCTTTGATAAGCTGTGATTTTTTATTTGGGAATATGCGAACCATTTGGACTCTAAAGTCCCAAGTTAATTGGTTTTGCTTTTTGTTTAAAACTTATAAATGCACCGAGTCTGAGATATAAAAGGTCGCTCGAGGAACCTCCAAAATCATGCCCATATTATATAGTTACTCGAATAATATGGCAATAAACAGTTGCTAAAAAATTATTGGTATGGGATTTTGAAAAATAGGCCAAATAAAGTATATTGCCCATTTTATTAATCGCGGATGTTATGGTGTTTTTATTTGTGCGTGTTTTATTTATACACCGTGAAAATATTATTCGAAATATTTGTAGCCTCGCACGAACTTGAGTTGCTCAAGTAGAAAAAGCATTAATTTCTGAAAAAGTCATACCCCTCGAAATTGTGAATATTTTTATGTTATTCCATGAGGGACCATATAAAGATTTAGTACGAGCGTGTACTTGAGCAATCTTGCTAAAATAATATTTTGAGCAACCATGTCAAAAATGACATCCTTCGAATAACCATATCAAAATGATATTTTTTAGAATGACCTTGGAAAATAATATTTTTGCTGAAAAAATTAGCATTTTGCCCAAAGTCATGGTGCCTCGAGCAGGTACCTTGAGCAACCTCATCCATGGTACCTCAAGCAGGTAGAGCAAGTGACTCGAGCAGCTTCAGTCTTAATGCCTTGAGCAGACTCAGTCTTAGCGCCTCAAGCAGCTTCAATCTTAGTGCCTCGAGCATCCTCGCCCTAGTGGTTCGAGCAGTCTCACACTAGTGGCTCGAGTTGCCTCGTCCTAGTGCCTCGAGCAGCCTCGTCCTAGTGACTCGAGTTGCTTCATTGGTTGCTCGAAGCAACCGCATCCATGGTTGCCCGGAACAACTTTTTACGCTACCTTGTATTCGATTTATGCTAACTATGATTTATTCACATGATGATGTTAGTTACATGAAAATTCAAGTCTGATAATTATTATTCACCTCGAGGTGACACAGTGTGCTTACTGACTGAATTATTCTGCATATGACTTAAATATATCCTAAAACTTCTGAGTTTTCTTAGCTTTGATAAAATAGTGGGGGGATGAGATAAATAGCTTACCACATGATATGTTTACACTCTATCTTGCATATTATCATATCAAATTCGCATCACGAAGTTGCACAAAACAATATGTCTATGATTCCTCGAAGCATGTTTCCGAGATTATTTTATTCTATTAACATAAAATAAAATAAAGAGGGAAGATATACCCCGCATGATTATATATGGCATTTTAATATGCCTTATGAGTTACTAATGATTTTTGTGCAAGAATCCGAGTTGATTTCTTATCCTTGCAGATATTGAACTCACGTGATCAAATCGAGATTGAGCAATTACATCAGGTCTTACAGATGTCAAAGCCAAACGCTCAAGGGATTTTATTTTTAATTGGGGACAAACACCCCGTGAAATGCATTTAAATGCTTTCAACTCTTAGATGGTATTGTAACTAGTAGCTATACTTTTCTTTACTTTACTTTATCTTGAGCTAAAAGACAAAGCAAAGTAAAGAGGGGGAAAAGTACTGTATAGTATACCACTTGTAATTAGATGTAAACACAGGTGACAAGCATGCTCAGATTCGGTCCCAGAATGGCCATCATTGATGAAGCATCCCCAAAAGAAACATCAGAGTTGTTCAGCATAGCCACCGGATGGCTCATATATAGCACTCGCTACATTATATTATTTCCAGCAAAGCGACGGGGGGAAACAAAATTGACCGCATAACTTGGGAGCATAGATACAGAATTTGCATACAAACCTTACCAGTCTAGAGGTAAGTCAACCACAGAGGTGCATTATATATCTCACAAACCTTACCAGTTTCGAGGTAAGTCGCTCACAGAGGTGCATTATAGTTCATATAAACCTTACCAGTATTGTGGTAAGTCGTCCACAGAGGTGCATTATAGTTCATACAAACCTTACCGGTATTGTCGTAAATCCCCACCAAAGTGCATTATAGTTTTCACAAACCTTACCAGTATTGTGATAAGTCGCCCACAGAGGTGCATTATATTCCTCACAAACCTTGCCAGTATTGTGGCAAGTCGCCCACAGAGGTGCATTACAGTTCTTGTAAAGTCCTACATTATTAGGCTCGACTGACCCTCGGATATAGGAGATTCTAAGTCCTACATTACTAGGCTCGCTTAACCCTCGGATATGGGAGATTTATCGCCTACATTACTAGGCCTGCTTGACCCTTGGATATGGGAGATTCTAAGTCCAATATAATTTGGCCCGCCTGACACTCGGATATGGGAGATTTATAGCATATATTACTAGGTCCGCTTGACCCTCGGATATGGGAGATTTATTGCTTACATTACTAGGCCCGCCTGACCCTCAGATATGGGAGATTTAAAGTCCAATATGACTTGGCCCGCCTCCACACTCGGTTATGGGAGATTTAAAGTCCAATATGACTTGGCCCGCCTGACCCTCCCTCATGGGAGGTTCAAAGTCCTATATTACTAGGCACCAAAGTTCAATGTTACTTAGCACGCATGACCCTCTTAAGGGAGATTTAAAAGCCCTACATTACTAGGCATAAGCCTGATTTACGGGAGACTAAAGTCCTATATTACTAGGCACGCTTAAAGACCCTGATTTTGGGGCACGCTTAAAATCCTAAAAGTAACTTTATAGTTGCTCGGCTAAATAAAGTTGGGCACACTTACAAAATATGTTGGTTTAAAAACCCCAGTTCACTCGAGGCACTTATGGTCGCTCGACCGAGTACTTTCTATAGGTTTCAATCTTATGATTGCAAAAGATCCACTATACCTAGATAACCACCAATTGGTTGCTCGAGCCAGTACATCTGGCAGATTCGATGTTCAAAATGTTTGAAACCACAATAAAATTGTGGAGACATGCTCATTCGAGAGGAATGGGGGCAACCCCCAAATACTCCTCCAAAATGAAAAGCTGAGGCAGCAAAGATAGCCCTCAAAACTATACGCAAATGATATGTGCATATACATACATGATAACAGACCGACCCCGGTTATGTGATGATTTTCTAGTCGAACGGGCTAAATGATTTATTTCGTACACATAGTTGATATGTCTCAGCCGAAGCATCAACACACCAACTATGTCTACGAGGGGGCAAATGTAGAGTGGGGTTAAATGAATTAACTACCAACACTTTAGTAAATTAACCCGCAGATTTAATCAAATATTGATTTACGATTTATCAAGTTTACTACAAACAAGACCTTACAGGAGCTGAGATATTATTATGCGTGATTTAATACATTGTGTATACTCCGCATTTGATGAATTGCATTAGACAATATTCTAGTAATGATTTAATTAATTATTTGAGATGCCACCACATATATTGTGACAAGTGGCACCATAAATATTAGACACTTGATCCCATAGAGAACATGACATATGTCAAGCCCACTTTAGGTATTTTTTGCTATAAAAAGAGGGTTCTCCCCTCATTTGATGGATGATGGTCTTGGGGGCAAAGTAAGGAGAGGATATATAACTCTCCTCCCCCATGCACCTCTTGAGCTCCATCACAGGTTCGATAGTGACGAGCGAATTTTCATAGTTTCATTACGGTATATGGGAGTTTGAGAGGCGGCCAACCAGATTTGGCACCCCCTACGCACCAATACCACCAAAAATCGAGCTCTCTCCGGCGTATCGTTCGGACCCAAGAACTACGCAGACTTTGATTCCGCAAAGACGGATACGTAGATGCAACCACGTTGCTCAAGTCTAAAACACGCTCGACGCGGTGCCTCCTCAAATCTGCACTCACATCTTACATACTATAAATGGCAAGAGGCCTAAATGAAAGATTAAAAGAAAAGGTAAGATCAAAAGAAAAAGTAAGTACAAGGTGGCCCACGGCCTCACAACCCTTAAATAACAAGAGAAAAAAGAAAATAAAAGATGAGAAAAAAGCTCTTAACTCGGCAATGACCTCCCCCTGAACTTTCCTACCTCAATCTGCAAACCAAATTGGCCTTCAATTGGAGGATGCTGGGTGACGACCTCATCCGCCTCTTGACCAGATGTCAGATGCCAAGGATATCTTTCCTTCTTCAATAATCGGCTAGGATAGGGGAGGTTGCTCATTAAAGGCTTCGTCACCCTCAGGGCCTTATACCTCTTTGAAGCTCATCTACCCAACCTCTATTAAAGGTGACAGACTCTAGGTAGTCCAGTTAGGAGGTCATATCCTTAACCCTATCATTAAAGTCTTTAAGGAATGACTTATTGGACAGCTCTTTACTCTTTTTTCTCTTACTCTAGCTCAGCATGAGTCCCTCTCCATGGCCCTCTTTAGCTTCATGAGCAAAGAATTCGCCCTGTTATAGGCCAGTTGAATGGCCTCGCCCAACTTGAGCATGTCCTTGCAAAATTTCATCTCCTTCAACCTCAGTGAGGTCGGCAATCTTTCCATCCTTGGCGACCAAGGTGTTCTTCATCGTGTTGGCTTGGGTATGGAGGACCTCTCTACACTCCCCTAATCAAGAGGACTCCTGAAGACCCTGCATAACTCGTGAAAAAACAAAGTCAGTCAGTATGAGAAACAAGTGCACAAGGCTCCCGCCGCTTAACTGTAGGCCTGGAAGACACAGATGTCGGCTTGCCTTACCCCCATACATGGAGAGGTTGCTCTCAGATCTCGAACCGAGACCCAATCGTTGTCGCGAAAGGTATGGTCGTGATGTCACAATCTATGCTTAGCCAAGGAGTATGTGTTGCCCTTCAAGAAAAAACTTAAGCCTAGCGGAATCCTTCTCTTCCAAATTTTCTTCAAATCGGGTGACATAATAGTTTTTTGGCTTGCTCCTATTGTATGAATCTGCACAAAAGAGGGACAATTAGAAATTGACTTAAAAGATCATCTTTTACATTCATTAAGAATGGTGCTACCACGGCTGTCAGCCGTCACAGGCACTGTGGCGCCTTTATAGTCGACCCCTTCAGCATAAAGGGCTCCAAAGAATACCAACCAATCTTTGTTGGTATCCTTATGGAACTTTGGACAACCATTTAACCAGATTGCAAGACCGATCTCAAGCTTTGAAGTGATAGGTCGTAGATCCAGCATTTACTTGAAGGTCATGATAGTACCTTATCTCGTCTAGTCCCAAGTTAGGTGTCGCAAATATGATTAATGGCCACCATGCCCATCACCACTCTAAAGAAACTTCCATTTACCTGGAGGGGCATCACTCGATAATGATAGAGTGCCTCCACCGGTAAAGGATGGAAGGAGAAATGGACACCACCCCTCAATCACTGCGACAGTAAACATTCCAATATGATCAGCGTCAAGACTGTATAAGTCTTCATCCTCTGGAAACCTGATGTTGACATTTTTAGGCATATTGTACTTGTACAAAAGTCACTGGAATCGTCTTCGGATGAAACTTCATATTCATCAACCTTCTAGACAACTTGACAAAGTAGAAAGAAAGATTTTCAAGAAAAAGGGAAAACATTTAAGGAATTGCAGGAAGCTCTGATGAGTAGAAATGGTGGAGAAATAGAAAGAGAAATGTGATACATGATGAAATGAAGAAGTAAAAAGGGGCCAAAAGATTTTGGACCCCTTTTTATCTTTAACCATCGAAGGTGATGAAGAGACAGCGCCTTATTTAAAACATCGCTCTCCCACACCCAAGTGACGCGCTTCGCGCGCCATAGTTACCAGGGGAAAAAGCCAGAAGAGACATACGTAACCATAAATCTAGGAATTACGTGCGAACATAGCCGTATCATTATGTTCCCACTGAACAGAAGTGCAACACGTGTCGTGTTAATGCAATTCCAACGCAAAAATCCACATGTACCTTACTCATATCAGGCCGACTAAACCTAAAGACCCCCATCAAACCTAATCTTGGCAGCAATTGAAGGGAAGTGAAACCAATTTGGCCCCCATGGCATGACATTTGGCATAGAATCCCCAACCTACTAGACCTTAGTCGGTCGCCGACTAAATAGAGACCAACCAAGGTTGAACTCCTTAAGGGACAAGAAGACAACATGCAATCGACCCTTACATGATCACAGTCCTTGCTTACAGCAATGAAGGTAAGCATGAAAGAGATCGACTACAACAGAATTTAATTTCATGAGATATTAGAAAGAGTTAAGGTTGTGATTCGCATTGATAAGACCCCCGTTATGAGGAGGGCACATGGAAAAAAAAAATTAAACAACCACAATTAGACCTGTCAAAATACACGATAACCCGTTAACACGACACGACCCGACACGAAATTATAAGTTAATGGGTTTACCCTTATTGGATTTGGGTCATTAACGGGTTGACACGGTAGACCCGTTAACACTAACGGTTCGGGTTTGGAAATTTACCTGTACCCGTTTTAACCCGTTTCTACCCGTTAACACCCGTTAACACTAACGGGTACTATAGGGTCACCCAACCCGTACCCAATAACAATAACTATTAAAACCCATTATTTCTAAATCTTTAAAGACTAACGGGTGCTATAAGGTCACCCAATCTATACCCAATAAAAATTACAATTAAAATCCATTATTTTTAAAGTATTGAAGACTAACGGGTATTATAGGGTCACCCAACCCGTTACCCATTTCGACCCAAAATGATTCGTTAATATTAATGGGTGTTAACGAGTTGGGTCGTGTACCCGTTAATATTAACGGGTCGTGTTTGGGTATTGTTATTAGGCCCGTTAGGCTTAACGGGTCGTGTACGGGTTAAGGGTGTTTTCACCCGTTAACCCGACCCGTACCCGACCCAAACCGACCCGTTGACAGGTCTAACCACAATAGACTTAGGGCCTGTTTGGTTGTCCCTAAAATTGTAAATTAACCCATTTAAAATTAATTCATTCATGAATTGTCTTATTATTAGTGTTTGGTTACAAGAATGAACAAATTCAAAAATGAACCAATTCATGTTGATTCACAAAAACTTAAATTAGTTCATTTCACCAAAAGCTTGAAATTGCACAATTTATAATTACAACATGAATCTTAAATGCACCACTCCCATAAAGTACCTCTCACCATACTACTCTCTCTCTCTCTCTCTCTTTCTCTACCCCCCCCCCCCCCCACACACACACACATCAAAAGTAAATAACTCCATTTTTCTTTTCCAAACACACCACAAATTAGATTTAAACTCATTTAAAATTAATACATCAACGATCTATTCATTTCAAATTGATCAATTTATAAAATTAAATAATTTACGCAACCAAACGGGCCCTTACTATTTGAACTCTCAACTAACAACCTTATCCAGGTCATCTTTTCTCATAGTAAACAGATTCCCCTTTTTTTCCCCATCAACATAGGCAAGACTGACTTACTGTGTATATATACATTCAACATTATTTTTTGGCATATTTGGCATCTAGCATCATTGTAGATTTGATTCCCGTACTGACACGTACACAAATAGTATACGAATTCATAGCTCGTATAACTAGCAACACCACGACCTTTCGGGATAAAACCCATACTTGATCGTAACGTACGCTTGACTAGTCATTTATGGGATTCGTTCAATACCACTAAGCCCCCAGTCTGGAGTGCTACGTTTTATTATGTCATTAACAGGTCTTAACAAATTTATCGAGTTATGTAACATGGTAGTTATTAGTGGGTTCGGAATGAAACAAGGCGTTACTTAAAGGGTGGATCCAACAATGATCGGAACACTATCAATTTGTATTGCATTATTGTATCGTGACTCACTTTATAACTAGGTCTAATTCAAAAACTAGGGTAATTAGCCTTGGCATGTAATAATTTATGTTTAAAAGTCAAAATCAAAGGACCCCAAAACAGAAAGTCGAGAGTTGAGAGATTGAGAAAGTTACCAGAAGCACCAGTACCAGCAACAACAGCCTGCATATACCTCTCAGGCATCTCCCCAGTAGCCCCAATAACCCCACCCTGCACCAAGGCATCCGCAATACCCGACAAGGCGACGGCCCCCACCGACACATAAAAACCCCCATACACCCCAACTCGACCCTTAATGTAGGTGACATCAATTATGGGAACAACAGTGAGTGCGAGAACAAATAGTCCTAGACCCACGTTGATCCTAACAAATGTGTGAGATTTATGTGCATAAGCGACGATAAATAAGAGACAAATGAGTCCAATAACCATGTAGACTAAACCGAAGACACGGTCGACTGAGGCGTCGGGGTAAAGGTAAGAGAAGTAATCGACGGCTGTGATGAATGCGTTCCATGGGAGGAGATAACCGGCGCCTAGTGTGAAGTATATTATGTAAGCTAAGTGGAATGAGTCTTTGGGGATATTTGATGTGGGTGTTGGTGTGAGGAGAGATGATGATTCTGAGTCGCCCTCAACCCCCATTTTTGGAGTTGTCGTCGTTTTTCTACTGTGTTTCTTGGGTGGTAGTTGGATCTCAATTATGTGATGAGCGAATTTGGAAACCCAATAATGTTTTTTCGTATGAAATTTAGAGAGGGTGGAAATGGGGAAAAAAAGACAAAATCTAACTTGTTCAAAAAAAAAAATCTTGATTTGGACCCGCGAAGCTAGGGCCGTAAACGGATCGGATTCGAACCGGATCAGGTAAATTCAAATTTATATCCGTTTATGTTAAACGGATTCGGATCCTATCCGATTATTAGTTTATGTTAAACTTGATTTGCAACATTTTTATTTTCAACCCTTATTTCATAAATTTATTTTGCAAATGTTTCAAAAAAACAGATAATGAAATAAAGAACTATTATAATAAATATTTAAATATTATTAAATACAATATATATTAATTAAAAGTATATTATATATAATTTATATATATATATATATATATATATATTAAAAATATTAATCGGATCGGATTATTAACGGATCGGAGTATATGAATCTAAAGCCGCTCTATTTAATAAACGGGTAATCGGATAATCGAATTTTCGGCATGATCCATATCCGCTTAAATGGATGGGATTCGGATTCGGATAAAATCCGATCCATTTAGAGGCCTACGTGAAGCGAATTGAGATTTTATGGAGGACATTGGGGGGGGGAGGGGGGGGGGGTACGTGGCTTAATATTAATTATTCTAGTATACCCCGCAAGGGTGGGAACCGGTCGTAGACTTGATCGATGCAATGTGTTTCATAATTTGTTAAATCAAATTATATATACTAAACAACTAATTCGAAAAACTGAAACCAAGCTGCAAAAATAATTTCATCCTTGATATGATGGTTGATGCAAATAAAAGTTGCATTAAAGTTCCGCTATAATATGAGAATTATTGCACATAAAAACTTTAAATAACCAAATAACACTTTCAACTCTGAAGGAGAAAAGTTACAAAGTTTCAAAGAAATCAGTAAAAATGCAATAAATACTCTCTTGATCATTAAAAATCAACATTAATATCAATAATTTCAAATTACCCTAAGAAAATCAATTAATTAATCAATTTATAATACATAATGACCTCTTAATCTCATATTATAATGTATCTCAGTGTCTACCAAATCAAATTATATACATCGAACAATTTAATAACTAATCAGCAAAGAAAATATAAGTACATCCTCAAGATGATGATTAATGTAGATAAAACTTCTAAAAATACAAATATATAGAGATACAAATGAATCAATCGAAATGCAAAAAAACATTAATGTCAAAACTCTAAAATTAACCTAATTGAAGCAATTAATTAACTAATTTCAATATATAATGACCTTTTAATTTCAAATTACAATGTGTCAACCAAACCAAACCAAACTACATGCACCGAACAATTAAACTGAAATTAATCAGCAAAGAGAAAATAATTCCATCCTTAAGATGATGATTTATGCATATAAAAACCTCAAAAAATGCAAATATACAGACATACAAAGATACAAAGTAAATATACAGTGATACAAATACAGTAGTCAAAAATGTAAAAAACAACATTAATGTCAAAACTCTCAACTTAATCTAAGAAAATAAATCAACTAACCAAACTCTAGTATAGAATAGCCTCTTAACCATAATTTATAACGTATCTCGGTATTTATCAAACCAAAATAATTTCACCGAACCACTAGTCTCAAAAACTGAAACTAATTAACAAATGGAATATAATTTCATTTATAATATGAAAATTATTGCCAAAAAAATCAACAATTAAATAACATAGGCAACTCTCATGGAAATGAACAAAATAAATATATATGCAAAAAAATAAATCAAAAATACAATTAACTTCCCTATTTATTATAAAAAAAACGGCATTAAGATCAAAACCTCAAATTAAGTCAGAATTGCAACAGCAAAACACGACTAGGGTTGTACATCGGGTTGGATGAGCCAGGCTTATAGTTGCGCTCACGTTCGGCCCGGACTATTTTATCTGCGCTCAAGCCCAAGTTTGGTCCGAACTAATTTTTAACACCTCAGCCCAAACTTGGCTTATAAATATTACGGGCTTCGTGCCCGATTTAGGATAGACCTGATTTCAATTTTTTTGATAAAAATGTTCAAATTAGTATTTTTTTTTTCCTTGTATTTTCATCATGGAGAAAATGTAAACACTAAAATCTAATTGATATTTCCTAAAATAAAATATATAATTATAAAAAGTATTAAATTAAAACAAGAGAAATTAAAGTGAAAACTAAAAATTCCAATTAAATTTCATGCATATAGTATTATTTAATCACTAACAAATATCTATTGTGACTTGAGAAATTAATAAATCATATGATCACAATGAGATTAACAATAAAATCAAAAAATTGAAAATCTAATGAATTATGACAAATAGACCTTTTTTAGAAAGTGAAATAAAACAGTGAAACTTAATTAAACAATGGTAACATAAATATGTTATATTATATAAAATTATTTATTTATTTATTCAAAATTCGGACTTCAGGCTCGAATCAAATTCGGGTTTGGTAAGGTTTGGCTCAAGCTTGGCCCAAAATTCATTTGAGTTTGAAAATTTGGCTCAAGCCTGACTCAAACTCAAATAAATATCGGCTCGAAAATAGTGGGCCGAAAAGGTGGGCTTCAAGCCTGCCTGGCTCAAATTATAGGCATAAACACACGACCCCTAAATTCAACCGGCCACAATTTTTGAATCCTAAGCGTTGGTCAACAGTTTTGGAATCCTCATTATTCATCAAGTTAGTTTCATATTGATACCAGCTTCCCTTGTGACTCGGTTTCCCTTTGATTGAAAAGAATCATCTAATTACAGCGAATTGGCTCCATATAACTAAAAACACCTATAAGATATCAATAAAAAATGTAGATACAATTGTCTAGCAGTCTAAACCACAAAGGAACAACAACAAAGATAATGAAAAGCATACTATAATGAAACAAATACGACACTATTTCACTTTCACTATGAAACTTTCTCATTATCTTGTGCAAGTCTATCCTTATCGATACGCTGCAATAACTCCTCATAGGCTCCCAAGGAGATGGGTGTGAACCTCTCCATGGCATCAAAAATGTGTTGCAGACTCACATTAGACTACTACTTTTGCTAGTATAGTATGGTACACAACCTGCCACCGTCAGCATCCTCATATATTGTTAGCGGTCACTTGTCTAATGCCTGAATTTCCTTATGTATCTTCAGGTCATCCCTCTCCAAGTTTTTCTTTCCTCTTCATAGCCTTGTTCCACATTTTCCACTACACCAGATCCTGCGAATGGTCACCCCCAGGGGGGTCACAGCACAAAGCCCTGACCACCTGATCACAACCCAAATCCGTAACCATATAAAATTTGGCGTGACCATATCCATGACCCAGTGTGTCCATGGATGCTCTTGGAAGACATCACAGACCAAATCCTTAACCAGTATGGGTCACGGACTTAGGCCGTGACCAGGTCATTACCATTATGGCGTCAAATTCGCATCAAAGTCCCCTCCAAGTTTAGTCACGGTAGGGTCACGGACAAGGGCCATGACCAAGGCCACAATGCATACCTACTGGGTCACGGCTTTGGGTCATGACCATCTCAATTTGTTCACGCGCATGGGTCACGGCTAAGGGCCGTGACCACATGGTTTCCTACACGCTGAAGTGGAAAAAATTTAAAGGTCGCGTTAATGGGTGGCGGCTTTAGGGCGTGACCAGTGCCCTTATACTAAAAACATTCTGCCTTCATTTTATTTCTTCCTGCGTCAATCTCTCTCTCTCTCTCAAACCCTAATTTCGGACTAAATCTTTCTCTCAATCTCAAAGGTAAACCCTATTTTTTGTATTTCTTATTTAAACCTTAATGTATATGTGTGTGAATATGTGTGTATCTTTGTGTATGTGTATGTACGTGTGTATATATGTATGTATTTATGTATACGTGTGTATATGTGTGTGTGTATGTGTGTATGTGTGTATAGTTTTTTTCAAGAAAAGGGGATGTTTTATAATTTCATATTTTAATTGGGTATGTTATATTTAGGGATTAAAATTTATTGGGTATTGATAACATTGATTGGGAATTGTTATTTAGAGTCTGAAATTAATTGCATTATTTAAGGGTATTGTCATTATTAGTTTTGACTGAATGTGGTTACTTAGGGATTAAAATAAATTGCATTATTTAAGGGTATTGTCATTTAGGGCTTGAAATTTATCTAGAGTTTGAAATTAATTGAGTATGGGAAATTGACCTAACCAATCCTCTACCGAAGACAAGAGAAAGGTTTAAATATTTGGTCGTGGTTATATATTACTTCACCAAATTGGTGAAGGAGGAGCTCATTATTCAAATGCCTTATGAGAGAGTAATCTAATTTATATGGAAGAATACCGTATGCCAATATGGTATGACATATGCTTTCATTACAAACCACGGGACTCAACTTGATAATAAGGAGTTTGAAGATTATTGTATTCAGTCCAAAATCCAGAAACTGCACTCCGCTCCTGGGCACCCTCAATGCAATGGCCAAATAGAGATAACCAACAAAATAGTACTTGATCGCCTAAAGAAGAGGTTAGATGATGCCAAGGGGAACCGGATCAACATGTTACAAAGATTGTTATGGGCTTATAAAACTATGTCGGGGACAGCTACCGGCGAGACTCCTTACATGTTGGCATTTGGGATAAAGGTTGTGGTGCTAACAGAAATAGGTCTACCCATCCATAAGGTACTCGAATTTAACTCTCCAAAGAGCGACCATATAAGGATATTAGATTTAGACTTAGTTGAAGAGGCCAGAGAGAATGCAACACTACGTGTGGCAACCTATCAGCAATGTATTGTAACCTTCTCCAACAAGATAATAAAGCCAATGAACCTCAACGAGGGATATTATGTTCTGAAGAAAGTCATCCACAAAGAAAACAAGTTAGATGTTAACTGGCATGGTCCTTACAGTATTTCTGCAGTCATCCGACCAGGTACTTATCGCCTAGAAACTCTGGAAGGAGAACAGTTCAGGAATGCCGAATATTTGAGGAAATATTACCAATAATTATGAGTTGAATTTTCTAATATCTTTGTGGAATGTCTTTTCAGTCTCAATAAAAAACTATTAGTTTATCAGCAATTGATTTCCTTTTTCGTGTTTTTTCGGGGGAATGGGAGATGTAAAAAATCTCAAAATAAATAAACAAAAAGTGATTCTAAGGACAAAATTAATCCAAATCCAAATCTTGTAACCAAAAAGAGTAATCGTACATAAAACTTCATGCATGAATTCGTCTTTGACAAGCCATGGATAAGAAGTTTCTAATCTTAAAACTTCTTGTAAGACTTTTCAAAGTTAAGAACAAGAAGTTCTATCACACCAAATCAAGGTGAAATCTTGTAACATTTAGTCGCCAATGGTAACTGACACAAACACTTAGTCGAATGACAAGATCCGTTTCAGCGACCATAAGTGTGTTAGTAGAACCTATGACTGAACAACTTAGGTTCGTCCAAACAGGTAACCATTTAAGCAAATTAGTTTTGCCAAAAGCCAGCCGACCACATAATTTAAAGTTTAAGCGACTAGTAGGACACAATCATACAAAGGAACATTGATATGCCCTAAATGTACCTGACAACTCGGAGACACCAACCTCGGCCAAGAAGATGGACGAGGTAACAAGGGATCCAGATTGGCAACCAGCGATCTCGTCCAACAAAAGGTCGGCTATGGCCGATGTTACTAGTTACCTCATAGTCAGGCAACAGCTGAGGTCTTCATGATCCATGGGGTCAGTTATCCATCAGGTCATCCGGAGCCGACATCACGTCTACCTCATACATCAACCTCGGTAGGGTATAAGACGAGGCAGCAAGGACTACCACCATTATCGTAATCAACCTCGGTTGGGAATCAACCGACGTTCCAACTACTCCTACATAACCCCGACCCAGGCCGATGTTATAACTCCACCTGTCTTACCTCGACTTTCCTACTAGGCCGAGATCATCATGAATAATCTCGGATAGAGCAACAGTCAGACTTCACCAACCTCGTACTCTTATAGGCCGAGGTTGCACCAGTCAGGGACCGGGCCGAGCATTTATAAGCATATGTAAGGATAGGAAGACATGAATAAAATCAGTTGTAACCGAATCAATCCCCTCACGTGGGGGAATATTTCATCATCATTCTCTACTTGTGACAGTGACAGATGTCTTCATTAGATTGGCTAGATCAATACACACATGCTCATTACATACATGGGGGGTACATTACGCCCCCCCCCCCCCAACACTATATATACAGTAGAGAGAGAAAGCTTAAGAGATTGTATCCATGGTCGTTAGTGCCTTATTCTAGTGACCTTACTCACTCACTTGCACAGTGGATATAGGCCTAATTAGTTGAACCACTTATACATTGGTGTTCATCCTCTTCTCCTCATCTCTATCTCTTATATTTAGTATACTCTTGTGCTGCCATTGTTAACATTGATTTAAGCTTACAAACACCTTAAAGGGTGGTGTTGTTTCCAGCATCATCATTTTGGCGCCATATGTGGGAACGAGAAGTTGTCTCTTCCTCTTTTTCTGCTTAACCTCATCGGAGACTCTGGTGGTGAACCAGGCATCACCCCTTGCATGGAGCTATTTCGCCATTGAAAGAGGTTCTTTAAGGTATTAAGCCCATCTTCTTCACAAGCCCCTTAGTGTTAACATATGGCACCGGAGTTACCACCACCACCTCCACCATCTGGTGCTAGAGGACCTAGTTTTAGCTAGGCACCACCCCAGTCTGAAATGACTGAGGTGGCTGCAGCCTTGAGATCCTTGGCTGCAACCCAACAAGCAATGAAGGAGCAATTTGCACAGCTCAGTCAAAATATGATGAGGCCACCTGGGGTCTCACCGGAGATGATTACTCCGACAGCTGCTCAGCCCCATCCTGAAGCCAGGGGACCACCCTAGGCACCGCGAAAGGACCAACCTACACCTCAGCGGAGGAGGGACGTTGCTGACCCTAGGCATTTGCGTTTGGGGAGGTAAGGACACCCTTGCCCTGAGGATAGGTACGATGATATAGAGGCAGAAGACGTTCCAAAAGATTGTTAGGAGCCGTATGAGGTTTCAAATAACACAGTGCGTCCTATCCAGTAGAGCCGAGGTTGTGAAGGCAGAAGAGGTGAAGGTGCCCAACAAAGAGGATTAGCTTTTGATCGATTGAGCAGAGGGTCGACCTTTAAAAGGCCCGGCCCAGTAAATGACCTCAGGCAGAGGTTATCCAGATCAAGAAGTGCAGCAGGGTCACAAAGGGAAGAAAGGGAACATCGGCTTCATCATGGCCAACCCTATCATGGCTGACCCCAGCAAGGGCGAGATAGGGATCAAGAGGAGATCAACAGCCGACGTTGTGTTATGGCTGGGGAACCCTCAGTCCACTCCATGGAGGTTGCTGGGGACAACCTCAGCCAGGCCGACGTTGCAAGACCATAGAATGACTCCATCCAACGTCTTGAAGAAAAGATAGGAGATCTCATCAAAAGCCGAGACCCACTGCAAAGAGGTTTCTCAAAAGGCTCTCCATTTGTGGCTAGGATAGTGAGCTTCCCAACCCCTGCCAAATTCAAACCACCTATGGTGTCTCCCAAGTATGATGGTAGCACCAACCCTATACATCATATTGAGATATACCAGTCTGCGGTGGATATTTATTCAATACCAGATGAGATGAAGTGTCAAGCCTTCGCCGGGACTTTGATGGGAGCTGCACATATCTGGTTTACCTCCCTTTCGAAGAACTCAATTGAGAACTTTAAGGGCTTAGCTGAACGATTCATTCACAAATTTTGTTTTGGGGTAAGACCTCAAAAGAAGACCACCCATCTGTTGTATGTCAAGCAAGGAAAGAACGAGAGCCTAAGAGACTACATTGCTAGATTCAACAAAGAGAAATTAGAGGTTGAGGATTATGAAGAGAACATAGCCATGACAGCCCTCATTGGAGGACTCCAGAAGGGAAAGTTATTATAGAAGCTTGCGAAAGACCCTCCCAAGTCTATGGCAGAGCTATCTGCAACTGCAGGAAAGGTCACGAACGCCGAAGAGGCTATGGCCACGAAGTATGAGGATAAGAATAGAAGTGGCAGCGGGAAATTCCAAAGAAAGAAAGATGGAAAGAAGAGGTCAACCGACGACAAGTTTGCGCGCTATACTCCTTTAACTATGAGCTGTGAGCACATCCTCAACGAGATCAATAATGACCGGTCTCTGAGATGACCAGAGAAGCTTAAGGCTCCTCTATATAAGAGGAACAAGAACTTGTGGTACGAGTTCCACCAAGACCATGTCCATGTGATAAACAAGTGCTTTGCCTTTAAGGATGAAATCAAGAAGACGTTGAAATTCGAAAAGTTGAGGAAGTATGTTGATGGCAAGGCCCCTAAGAGGGGAAGAGATGACCCTCTGGCAAAAAGAGACAACGACTCAGATGGAAATGATGAAGACGATCCAGACCTCCCACCAAAAGACGATAACGCCCCGGTAAAGAGGGTTGGAATAATCTCCTTTGGTGTTAACACCATCTGTGGAGGACTTGCTGGGGGTGGCTCCAAAGTTGCTGACCAAAAATCTCATGTGGCAGAGTCCAAGTCGGTGACCAAAGTAGAGGTTGTGAATCTGACGTCTTAAGAAGCTAAGCAGAAGAGAAAGAAGGTAGATATGCATACTCTTATGGTTGGATTCTCCCGAACCAACTTCAAAGGTATCTTATCTCCTCATGATGACCCTTTAGTAATTATAACAAGAGTTTATGGATGTGAGGTACAAAGAATCCTTGTAGATGGGGGAAGTTCGGCAGACGTGATGTTCTGGCCCTGCTTTAAGAGCCTTGGCCTCAGCAGAGCTCTGAGAAGAGTGCGCTTGCGTTCAAATAAGGAAGTTATTTAATTAAACTCAGTTTTTATCAAATAAGTCCTAAACATGCATCTAGGTGTGATTGATGATGATAAAATCAAGCAAGAACATTCAAACACGCACAAATGAGGAAAAATCCCCCAAAGGGGCAAAACCTTTTATTTTCACTATAATTTTGTAAGAAAACGACTTACATGGATTACAATGAAAATATGTGACACATAAATACCCTCGGGTGTCAGTTTATTTTCACTATAATTTTATAAGAAAACGGCTTACACGGATTGCAATGAAAATATGTTACACATAAATACCCTCGGGTATCGGTTCCGATGTCGGCGGCTGGAACTATCCCTTTTCAGTAGGGCAGCAATGAAAAAGAGAACGGCTTCCTCACAAATTACTCCAGATGAGTAAAAGATCCTATTGAAGGTTTAAAGATTCACACATATATATGTGAATGGTTTTGTGAATAAAAAAGGTTTAGAAAACCTTAAAAAGATGAAGTCATATTCTGGACTGTTTTCGCGGAATTTTGAGATTGCAGAAAGACTTGAAAAACGTATAGAAGGAGAACGAATATTTATACGAAAATCGAGGCGGTGGCTCGTTCGAACGAGATAGCCATGTCGCTCGAACGAAGGATAGAAATCGTTCGAACGAGATCGCGCAACATGCCTATCTCGCTCGAACGACATTCAAAGTCGTTTGAGCGAGCTCGTCGTTCAAGGCAATTCGCTTCTACACTTAGAAAAATTCTGCTTTTGATTAAAAATTAATCCAGACTTCAAAAATAATTTTCTAAATATTTTTCCAAATATTTATGCAAATATTAAAGCTCTAATAAACCATTTTACCGATAGGGCGTAGTGGAGTAGTGGGAACGAGCTGAACAGCACGTCGCAGTAGCATGATGCACGTGAAGATACTGGATGCATTGAATTCGGATAAAGGCCGTCGAGGATGATCGTGTTGACATGCCAAATGTAGCGGTATCAGACATACAAACTGTGATCTAGGAGAAAATAAAAAATCCCTAGATTCTACCCCGGACATTTATAAAATTATGTCCTTACAAATCTCCCCCTATGTCTATGCCGTTACATACATAAAAATCCGAATTATGCAATCAAATGACATACAAGATAATATCCCCATTAAACCCCCAAACTGAGAATACTAAATGACATGTCTTTCAAATCTTCAGCTTTTCAGAAACTTTCAAAGCTTTTTTCATGAGGGTGTGCAATCCAATAATGAACAATGTTGTACCTACACACATGAGATAAAGCAAATACCCGTGACAAGCAAGAGTTTGAAATATAATGATATGCAAAAATTGATGATCAATTAAGCTTAAGTAAATCATTCATAAATCAACTAAACACCAAAATAATTCTCCTCCATAATTCTTCTCCCCCTTTTTATGATGTCCCCAAATAGACAGATATGAGAAGCAGAAATGAATGCACATGGAGAATGACACACGGGAATAAACTGTTATTTTTGTATTTTTCAAAAAATTTCACACATAGTATACAACAAAGAATCACACCATGAAAGAACACAAAAACAATCAAGTCAATGATAGCGGAAATGTAGGGGGTGTGATCAAATTCGATAGGAAAATCAATGCATACAAACATGATATATGTGCACGATGAATGTCGGATACTCCTAACGAATGAACTCAAAATCTTCCTTTGGTGTAAAAAGTTGGTAATATTAGACATTGACTCAATCAAATCAATAAATCAAAGCTCAAAGTGATTTCAACACCAATAACGTCCAAAACTATTTCATGCTTTTCCAGGACTGTCAAGGAAGTGCAAACCCGTTTATATTCTCCAACCAAACTCCCTCAGATTTATATTTTGAATAGAGGCGTTCTAAATTCTCAAACTTTGGAGAATTGGTGGTGAAATCTAATGACCCATAGATGGCATATATTGCTTTTTATTTCCTTTACATTTTTTTCGGGTCTTTTAACCTCTTTGGACCCCGGATAATAAGATTCCTCAATTTTTTAGGTCCTTTTTAACGGTGGCTTAAAATCGCAAAGGCTAAATAAACCTTTCGCATCCCTTCCCCATTTTCAAATAAACACACAGTCTCACCAAAACGGTTTTTACATGCATTCCAATCTTGTCAAGTTTTATCACATATGGTTAGTTGCATAGACAGAATTGAGATAGAAACACTCAAACCAAAAGATATCACTAATCACATCTCAAAGACTCCAAACAATGTAAAGCACATAGATGAAATGATGTAGCGTCTCAAATCTCTATCAAGCAGTCACATGGATAAATGGAATGAAATAGTGACTCGACTATCTTAAATGCTCAACCATAAAAGGTGCAAAAAAATACAAAAATCTTTTTGTCCTTTTCTAAAAATTTTATAAAGAAATCTTTTTGGATTTTTCAAAAAATAAATAAATAACTGCACAACAAAGCAATAATACATATAAAACAAACTAGCAATAGGAAGAATATGATATGAACATGAAAAAAGCACCCTATCCTAGACACAGACCAACCCCTCAGTCAACTGTGCAAATCCCCAAAGACTTCCTAAGACTCTCAAATCTAAGGGCATCTAAAGGTTTCGTGAAAATATCGTCTAACTGACGGTCAGTGGGTACGAAACTCAGGGATACGACTTTCTCCTCAACTAACTGACGTATAAAGTGCTCGCGTATCCTGATGTGCTTTGTGCACGAATGTTGGACTGGATTGCGGGATGTGTATCGCACTCGTGTTATCACAGGAAATAGTCATGGTGTCCTGTGAAATCCCTTAACCCTCCAACATTTGCTTCATCCATAAGAGTTGCATGCAATAACTCCCGGCGACGATGTACTCAGTCTCCGTAGTGGACAAAGAGATGGAATTTTGCTTCTTACTCAGCCAAGAGACTATAGCAAAACCAAAATAGAAACACCCACCAGAAGTGCTCCTATAACCATCTACATCCCTGACTCAATTGGCATCCGAATAGGCGGACAAACGGTCATCGATGTCAAAGGAATACCAAATACCGTATGAGAGAGTCCCACTCACGTATTTAATAATACATTTTAGAGCAAGTAAATGTGACTCTTTTGGGGATGCCTGATATCGCGCACAGACTCCAATACTAAAGGCTATATCGGGATGACTGACAGTCAAGTAGAGAAGACTACCTATCATACTCCGATACAAGGTTTGCTCTACGTTCTTGCCTGAAGTGTCCTTACTAAGCTTGGTAGTAGTACTCATAGGTTTACGTGCATGCTTAGCGGAGTCTAACCCAAATTTCTTCACTAGGTCTCTAGCATACTTAGATTGGGAGATGAACATCTCATCCTCTAGCTGACGAACCTCGAGACCAAGAAAGAAAGTAAGCTCACCAACTATGCTCATCTCAAACTCACTTTTCATCTCCTCCTCAAAGTGATTAGCATGTTGGGAGCACGTGGATCCAAAGACTATGTCGTCCACATAGACCTGGGTAACCAAAATAGCATCGTCCTCTCTTCTGAAGAATAACGTCATATCAACTCCCCCTCTCTTGAAGCCACGGCCTAAGAGATAGGAGGTAAGCCTCTCGTACCAAGCACGGGGTGCTTGCTTCAAACCATACAAGGCTTTCCTCAGATAGTAGACGTGCTCCGGGTGCTTAGGGTCTTCAAACCCTTTCGATTGTTCCACGTAAACCTCCTCCTATAGAATGCCATTTAGAAAGGCACTCTTGACATCCATTTGATATAACTTGAAGAGCAGATGATATGCGATGGAGAGTAGTAAGCGGACGGACTCAAGCCTCGCAACAGGAGCAAATGTCTCCCCAAAGTCTACAACATCTATCTGTGTCTAGCTTTGAGCGACCAACCTAGCCTTGTTTCTGATTATGGTACCATTTTCATCCATTTTATTCTTGAAAATCCATCTGGTACCTATCACATTAGTCTCACTAGGTCGGGGGCAAGTTCCCAGACATTATTCTTTTTAAACTAAAGCAACTCATCCTGCATAGCAGATATCCACTGTTCATCCTTGAGCCCTTAGAGTGGGATCACCAATAATGATAGAAGGGTTATGACTCTTGCGAACCTAAGAAGGTGTGTCCCCTATCACAGGAGTAGGGTCCACAGAGTGTGGGTGAGGTATAAGAAAATTGCTGTCAGAAACATCCTCATCCTCACACTGAAGGCTAGAATCAATAAACGCCGAAGATTCGTCATCTTGCACGGTGACGTTTATTGACTCCATAACCTTAGAGCACTTCAAGTTAAAAACTCGATACGCTCTACTATTCGATAAATAGCCTAGCAATATTCCCTCATCGCTTCGGGAGTCAGACTTTCCTAATTGCTCTCTATCCCGTAGGATGTAGCATTTACTCCCAAAAATACGGAAATATGCAAGGTTGGGTGTCTTGCCAATCCACAATTCATAAGGCGTCTTAAATGTGTGTGGATGCATGTAAACCCTATTCACCGTGTGGCATGCAGTAGACACTGCCTCTGCCCAAAATCTCTTAGAAATCTTACGACCTAGAAGCATAGATCTAGCCATTTCCTGGATCGTCCTATTCTTTCTCTCAACAATCCCATTTTACTGAGGAGTCTTCACAGCAGAAAACTCATATTTGATCCCAATGCTATCACAGTAAAGATCTACATTTGCTCCCTTAAATTCAGTTTCGTTGTCACTACGTATCCTGTTAATAGTGACTCCGTGTTGATTTTGCAGGACACGGCACTTGATCGTTAAGAACTCCATAACATCAGATTTATCCCTCAGAAAACCTACAATCGAGTATCTGGAGAAATCATCCACCATTACGAGGATATACCTCTTACCATCCAGACTCTCAGTACGAGTAGGACCCATAAGATCCATGTGAATAAACTCAAGAACACGAGAGGTGGTAATGGAATGCAACTTTCTATGGGGGCTACGAATTTGTTTTCCCAACTGACAGGGTCCACAAACCGTCAAAGTTGGCTTTCCAAGAGATGGTAAGCCACGTACTAGGTCCTTTTTAGCTAAACGAGTTAGATCTCTAACGTTCACGTGACCTAGACGTTGGTGCCACAGATCCATAGTAGTGATCGTGGCGCTGTTGTAGACAAGTGAGGATGTGGGATCAGTCCCATAGCAATTATCCTTTGTCCTCACCCCTCGCACTAAAAGTTTACCGGCTTGATTATAGACCTTACACTCATCCCGGTCAAACTTTATGGCAAAGTCAGCGTCGCACAACTGGCTAATGCTGAGAAGGTTTGCTTTCAAACCTTTGACGTACAAAACATTCTCTAGCTTAGGAAATCCTGGTAACTCTACAGTACCATGTCCTACAATGCTAGACTTGCTCCCATCTCCAAAGGTGACTCTACCATCCTGATAATCCTCAAGAGAAGTAAAAAATAAGGCATCACCTGTCATATGTCTGGAGCACCCACTATCAAAATACCCCTGTGAGGTATTATGTGCTTTGAGAGCAACATGAACAACAAAGGCCTTTTTATCTTTCTTAGGTATCCACAAAGTGGTGACCTTTTGTTTACCTTTGTTATTGTTGGTTTTAGCCGGAATCTGAGAAGCATTTACTGACGGTAAAGACATCCGTCGGAATTCGTCCATCAAACTCTGCGATGTGGCAGCTAAAAACTCAACTCGCTCTCTTAAACTTGTAAAATCATCAGTATGCAGTGGTGGAGCAGTAGTAAGTCGTATCCGACCCATACTATAGCAAAACTCCCTGAGGTGGCCTTTTTTTTTGCAATATGTACAAAAGAACACAGTCAAAGGCAGACCTTGGTTTACTTTTCTTGGTCGAACTCTCCTTCGAGGTTTTTAACGATGGCCAAAAGGAGTCGTAGTGAACTCAGGAACTGGTCCAGGTGCAATTTGGGACGTGGAGGCACCATCATAACCTATACCCTTCCTATCACCAAAACCTAAAGCGGGGCCGAGGAGCATTTTTCCCATCTTCCCAGATCTGTCCTCGATTTGAACCTTGACTTCCCGTGCTCTCTCCAGATCATGAGTAAGCTGGGATACAAGGGCTTCAAGATTCTTTCGAGTCTCCACGGAGGAATGGAGCTCACTCGTAAGACTAGCCACTTATTTAGTCAAGTCCCCTCTCTCTTTCTCAAAACAACTATCTCTCTCTCTAAACAAACTCTCTTTCTCAACACAGGCAGACTCTCTCTCTCTTAAGGTAGTGCAGGTGGAGGATTCTATTTCTCTCGCTTTTCTTAAATCTTCCTCTAAAGCGGTGATCCTTAACACTAACGCTTTGTTACACTTTTTAGTTTTAAATGACTCAGAATAAAGCTCAGCATAAGCGCGTTGAATGTCACTCTCGCTCTCACTTGTGTCATCCTCCCCCTCACTTACATCGCTCTCACTGTCGAGGTGTCCCTGTGAAGCAGCATCCTCATCGTCGTGGGGAGCACTAGATGTACTCACGTGATTAGCCATGAATGACGTGAAATTACACTCATGCGGTGACTCATCTCCAGAATCCACCGACTCGACCTCACTGTCGTCACTAAGGGTAGCATTAAGGACAGCTTTGCCATTTTCTCTGTTCAGCCTAGTAGCACACTCAAAAGCTCTATGACCCCTACCGTCGCACTCAAAGCATCTCTCACTTTCCTTTTTAGGAGGATCTTTAAAATATTTTTCATTTTTCTTTTCAAACTTATTTTTCTCAAACTTCTTTTTATCTTTAAAATTACCATTTTTCTTAAATTTGAGAATTCTCTTGAAATTTTTAGCAAATAGGGCCAAATCATCTAAGTCAAACTCACACTCAGAATCTGACGTATCAGTCTCTCTTTTTCTAGATGACTCTC
The DNA here is from genome assembly GCA_949130495.1 of Sambucus nigra. Taxonomy (NCBI): domain Eukaryota; kingdom Viridiplantae; phylum Streptophyta; class Magnoliopsida; order Dipsacales; family Adoxaceae; genus Sambucus; species Sambucus nigra. The sequence goes on from OX422215.1 coordinate 126,439,867, forward strand.
CCCTCTTTCTTGCCGACCCCTCACTCTTTCTCTCCTGGGCATTAAGTGCAATTTCTTTATCTTTAGACTTAACAGATTTAGGAAACATATCAATTTCATACGTTTGCAAGTCTCCTACAAGTTCCTCCAATTTAAGCGTATTTAAATTACCCATAGAATTTAACACAGTGACTTTGGGAATAAAACGCTTAGGCAGTGATATATGAATATTTTTAACAACTCTAGCATTAGGAATGTGTTCACCAAGATTAAAGCTCGTGTTAACAATATTAGACACTCTAGCATAAAATTCATCAAAACATTCAAATTCAAGCATGGTGATTATTTCAAATTGAGTTGTTAAATTTTGCAGTTTAGATTATTTCACAGCATTAGTACCTTCATGGGTAAGTTGCAAAACATCTCATGCCTCTTTTAACGTGGTGCACGTCATTATGCGTTTGAACTCATCAAGAGTGACAGACCCAGAAATAGCACTTAAACCCTTAGAATTAAAAGATGACCATTTAAATTCTTCTTCAGTCCATGTAGTAACAAGTTTTAAATTGGTCACGTTTTCAAGAGTGACGGAGGGAGGTGTCCACCCTCTTTCAACCCAAATCCAGACACGTTCATCAATGGCTTTTAATGCAGATCTCAGTTGGGCTTTCTAATATGCATAGTTTGTCCCGTCAAAAATTGGCATTTTATTATATAACTTCTCCATTATGAACACACTCGTTTTCAAAAATCAATTTTTTTTAGAAAATTGATATCTTAGAAAAATTTTGCGAAAAATTACACGGTAAAGTTGTGTAACCGGCTCTGATACTAATTTGAGAAGAGTGCGCTTGCATTCAAATAAGGAAGTTATTTAATTAAACTCGATTTTTATCAAATAAGTCCTAAACATGCATCTAGGTGTGATTGATGATGATAAAATCAAGCAAGAACATTCAAACACACACAAATGAGGAAAAATCCCCCAAAGGGGCAAAACCTTTTGTTTTCACTATAATTTTGTAAGAAAACGGCTTACACGGATTACAATGAAAATATGTGACACAAAAATACCCTCGGGTGTCAGTTCCGATGTCGACGACTGGAACTATTCCTTTCCAGTAGGGCAGCAATGAAGAAGTGAACGACTTCCTCACAAATTACTCCAGGTGAGTAAAAGATCCTCTTGAAGGTTTAAAGATTTAAACACATATATGGGAATGGTTTTGTGAATAAAAAAGGTTTAGAAAACCTTACAAAAATGAAGTCTTATTTTGGACTGTTTTCGCAGAATTTTGAGATTGCAGAAAGACTTGAAAAATGTGTAGAAGGAGAACGAATATTTATATGAAAATCGAGACGGTGGCTTGTTCGAACGAGATAGACATGTCGCTCGAACGAAGGACATAAGTCATTCGAACGAGATTTCGCGACATGTCTATCTCGCTCGAACGACATTCAAAGTCGTTTGAGCGAGCTTGTCGTTCAAGGCAATTCGCTTCTACACTTAGAAAAATTCTGCTTTTGATTAAAAATTAATCCAGACTTCAAATATAATTTTCTAAAAAATTTCCCAAATATTTATGCAAATATTAAAGCTCCAATAAATCATTTTACCGATAGGGCATAGTGGAGTAGTGGGAATGAGCTGAGCAGCACATCACATGTAGCATGATGCACATGAAGATACTGGATGCATTGAATTCTGATAAAGGTCGTCGAGGATGATCATATTGACGTGCCGAATGTAGCGGTATCAGACATACAAATTGTGATCTAGGAGAAAATAGAAAATTCCTAGATTCTACCCCGGACATTTATAAAATTATGTCCTTACAAGCTCGGCTAGTCCCCTATAATCATCCGTTGATGGGCTTTAGCGGGGAGAAGGTCCATCCGTTGGGCATGTATGAGATGGATGTGCAAATGGGGGATGAGTGGCCTAAGAGGTTGACCCGAAAGATTAATTTTTTCGTTATGAATGAAAACGTCTTCTCGGCGTACAACCTCATCATAGGAGAGTTGCCCTTAAGGAGTTTGAAGTCGTGCCGTCAACGGTCCACCAAATGCTAAAATTCTCGACCCCCTATGGGGTAGGGGATGTGCAGGGGGACCAGACCTCGGCAAGAGAATGCTACTTCAACTCGGCGGAAGAGAGGGACGGCCATAACCACATATAGCATTGATACACTCGACCCTAGAGATGAAATAAAGTTGAAGAAAGGAGAGGTCGCGGAAGAGGTAGAATCCATCGTCCTCAATGAATACGAACCGAAAAAACCGTCCAAGTAGGCAAGACCTTAAAACTAGAGATCAAGGAAGAGCTGATAAAATTTTTGAAGGAGAGGCGGAGTGTCTTTGCTTGGAGCCACGCAGACATGCCTGGCATCGACCCAGAGATTATGTACCATAAACTCAACGTGGCAGAAGGTGCTAAGCTAATTAAACAAATACGAAGAGTTTACTCGAGGGAGAAGTATGACGTCATCAGAGAAGAGGTTAAAAAGTTAGAAGAGGCAAAGTTTATCAGGGAGGTCATATATCCAGAGTGGTTATCAAACGTCGTCATTGTGCCCAAAGCCAATGGAAAATGAAGGATGTGTGTAGATTTCACCGACATGAACAAGTCTTGCCAAAAAGACAGTTATCCCTTACCTCGAATTGATCAGATAGTAGATGCCACGACAGGGCATGAGCTCATGAGCTTCATGGACGCGTATTCAGGATATAACCATATCTTTATGGATGCTGAAGACTCAAAGAAGACAGCCTTCATCACAGATAAGAGGACATATTGCTATAAGGTAAGGCCCTTCGGCTTGAAGAATGCAAGGGCCACGTATCAACGTCTTGTAAATAAGATGTTTGAAGATCAAATTGGCAAGACCATGGAGGTATAGTAGATGATATATTGACAAAGAGCCTGAAGTCTTGCACTCATGTGGCAGACCTAGAAAGAACTTTCAACACCATGGACTTGTATAGAATGAAACTTAATCCCGCAAAGTGTGTCTTCAGAATAGGAGCTGGAAAATTTCTTGGATTCATTGTCAATCAGAGGGGAATAGAGGTCAATCCTGAGAAGATCAAGGCTTTGCTTTATATGAAGACACCAAGGAGTATCAAAGACGTTCAGAGGCTCACTGGAAGAGTAGCCGCACTCAACAGCTTTATTTCCAGAGCCACGAACAAGTGTCTTCCATTTTCTAAAGTGCTTAGAAAAGCCTTCGAATGGGACGAAGAGTGTGACGAGGCCTTTAAGCAGCTCAAATCCTACCTCGGATCCCCCCGCTCTTATCTTGGCCCATCATTGGAGAGAAGTTATATGTTTACCTAGCAGTCTCAGAATCAGCTATAAGTGCTGCCATAGTACAGGAAGGCGTTAGGGTCCAAAGGCCTGTATACTTCAATAGTAAGGCCCTTCAAGGGTCTAAACAGAACTATCCTCGGATGGAGAAATTGGCCTACGCTTTGATACATGCTTCCAGGAAGATGAAAACCTATTTCCAAGCCCACTCTATGGTCATCCACACTGACTCCCCATTAAGGCAAGTCCTCCACAAGCCTGAGAAGTCAGGCAGATTGATGACCTGGGCCATCGAGTTGGAAGAGTATGGCCTTGTTTATCAACCCAGGGTGGCCATTAAAGGGCAGGAACTTGCAAATTTTATTACTGAGTTCACGTGGGAAGAGATTGAGGTTGAGAAAAATCCAGTGATCGCAGAGGAATCAAATAGTAACATCTTCCGAGACCCGGAAGAGGTTGTGCCCAACAGAGCCAAAAATGGAATAGCTGAGAATGAGGAAGACAGGTACCTCTTCAAGTAAGGAACCCTGTCAAAGGGGAGTTTCTCTTCAAATGAAGACGTTTGGAACCTCTTCGTTGATGGGTCTTCTTGCAAAAATGGAAGCGGTGCAGGGCTGATACTCTCAGCTCCGAATGGTACCAACGTTGAATATGCACTAAGGTTTAACTTCAAAGCATCAAACAACGAGTCAGAATATGAGGCCATGATAGTAAGCCTCTCCTTGGCAAAGACCCTTAGGGTTGGAGACTCCTACTTCATAGCGACTCAAGGTTAGTTGTCAACCAAGTATTTGGAGTTTATGAGGCCAAGGATGAAAGGATGGCCAGATACCTGAAGAGGGTAAGAATGATCCTAGAAGGTTTCAAAGAAGTAAAGATAAAGAGGGTACCTCGATAAAACAATAACCGCGCAAATGCACTAGCAAGGTTGACTTCAACAACAAGGACAGACATCAGAAGGATAATACCAGTCGAGATCCTACTCAAACCGACCATTGAGGAAGAAGAGGTTGCCAGCCCTTGCCTCAACTTAAATTTAGGGGACTCATGGATGGATCCCCTCATCAGATATATCAGAGAGGGAAAGCTGCCGGAATCAAAGCTAGAGAGGAGGAAAATGAGGTACAGAGATGCAAAGTTCTCAATAATAGGAGATGTCCTATATAAGAAAGGATTTATGTTACCTCTCCTCAGATGTAATCATCCCACAAAGGTCCCTCGCGTCCTACATGAGGTACACGAGGGTTCTTACTCCAGTCACATAGGAGGAAGACCTTTAGCCAAGAGGATCATCACACAAGGATACTGGTGGCCGACCTTGGCCAAGGATGCTACAGGCTACGTGAAGAGGTGCGACAAATGCCAAAGATTATCCACTATACCCCATCAACCTCATTAGCCTATGACGTCAATCAGTTCCCCTTGGCCATTCGCAGTATGGGGGATTGATTTAGTGGGTCCCTTGCCAAGGGCTGCGAATAATTACCGATTTATGATAGTAGCAATTGACTACTTCTCCAAGTGGGTGGAGGCTGAGCCGATAATCACGATTGCAGAGCAGAAAACCTTCTAATTTATCTGGAAGAGGATCATATGCAGATATGGCCTTCCAAACACCCTCATCTCGGACAACGAAACCCAGTTCAAGAATTCTTCCTTAGAGAAGTATTGCGAGAGAGTTGGGATCAAATAATTTTTCTCTTCTCCTGGACGACCTCAGGCAAACGGTCAAACCGAAGTCACGAACAGAACAATCCTCGACGGGATCAAGAAGAGGTTAGAAGAAGCTAAGGGGAGATGGACTAAAAAGGTTTATGATGTGTTATGGGCCTACAGAACAACGGCTAGGACACCAACGGGGGATACCCCATTTATATTAGCACATGGCTCAGAAGCCGTCATACCAACAGAGGTAGGACTCCCCACTCACAGAATTCAGACCTATGACCCCGAGAAGAATAGGAAAGAGAGAAGACTTAACCTAGATTTGATTGAGGAGAGAAGGGAAGACGTCGAGATCAGATAGGCAGCCTACCAACAGAGAACAATAAGATTCTACAATCAAAGGGTGAAATCGAGGCCCATAGCTGTAGGAGACCTAGTGCTGAAGAAGACACTATAAAAGGCAAACAAGCTTCACCCAAATTGGCATGGCCCTTACAAAGTGATCGAGGAGGTTGTGCCCGGGACCTACAGGCTGGAAAACCTTTAAGGGGAGCCTTACTCTAATCCATGGAATGCTGATCATCTGAAAAAGTATTACATATGATATTGCAATAGTTTCTATGTAAATATATCATCTTATGAAGAGATTATTAATAAGAAGATCAGTTCCTGTGTCAATTCTTGATTCATTATGCTTTAGTGGTGAAAATTTATGAGGGTAACATCTGAGTTTGATGACCTCAGACCTTTAGAACATCATAATTTGGTGAGAAGGTCTGAGGTGAAACATCATATTTGGATGACCTTAGACCTTAAGCATCATTAAGTTGGTGAAAATTTATAGGGGTAACATCTTAGTTTGATGACCTCAGACCTTAGACATTATTAAATTAGTGAAATTTATGGGAGTAACATCTTAGTTTGATGACCTCAAACCTTTAGAACATCATAATTTGGTGAGAAGGTCCGAGGTGAAATATCATATTTGGATAACGTCAGACCTTAAACATCATTAAGTTGGTGAAAATTTATAGGGGTAAGATCTTAGTTTGATGACCTCAGACCTTTAGAACATCATAATTTGGTGAGAAGGTCTGAGGTGAAACATCATATTTGGATGACCTCAGACCTTTAGAACATCATAATTTGATGAGAATGTCTGAGGTGAAACATCATATTTGGATGACCTCAGACCTTAAACATCATTAAGTTAGTGAAAATTTATGGGGGTAACATCTTAGTTTGATGACCTCAGACCTTTAGAACATCATAATTTGGTGAGGTCTGAGGTGAAACATTATATTTGGATGACCTCGGACCTTAAACATCATAATTTGGTGAGAAGGTTTGAGGTGAAACATCATATTTGGATGACCTCAGACCTTAAACATCATTAAGTTGGTGAAAATTTATAGGGGTAACATCTTAGTTTGATGACCTCAGACCTTTAGAACATCATAATTTGGTGAGAAGGTCTGAGGTGAAACATCATATTTGGATGATCTCAGACCTTAAACATCATTAAGTTGGTGAAAATTTATGGGGGTAACATCTTAGTTTGATGACCTCAGACCTTTAGAACATCGTAATTTGGTGAGAAGGTCTGAGATGAAACATCATATTTGGATGACCTCAGACCTTAAACATCATTAAGTTGGTGAAAATTTATGGGGGTAACATCTTAGTTTGATGACCTCAGACTTTTAGAACATCATAATTTGGTGAGAAGGTCTGAGGTGAAACATCATATTTGGATGACCTCAGACCTAATAACCATTAATTTGGTAATATGTTACAAGGTTAACATTATAGTTTAGTGATGAAGACACCGATGCATGACACAAAAACATTCAAGGGCAAGAGAAGCAAAATTCTCCTCAGAGAATGGTATAACACAAAGAAGTTAGAATTATAAGTCAAAAAGTAATAGAAAATGTTATCAGAGGTTACTGACCAATATGAATCAGAAATAAAAATTATAAATAAGAGCTTCATAAGGTACGACCTAAGAATCTAAAATCTCAGGGTTGGTGGTCACAACCCCACTACCTTGGCCGATATTGGTCACCTCGACCCCATCATCTGGAGGGTTAACGTCCTCAGTCCCTGTAGCCTCTGGTTGAGCAGTCTCTGCAGGTGCAGCACCTCCTTCCTCCTCGGCCTCTTGTAAGGCCTGAGCAAACTGGGGATCAGCGAAGCCTAGTCCAACGAAGTTCGAGGCTGCTAGGCTCCCCAACTCCTTCTCTTTCATCACAACCTATTTTCCAGTAGCCTTAATACCTCTTTCGAGGTATTCAAAGCCGAAGCTTATGAACTGGTCAGAGACCTGATAGTCGGCCAACCACTTCTCAGAGGCATCCGCCAGAGTAGCTTTCACTACAGCATCAACCTTTTGTTAAAGGACGTCGTCCTTTGCCTTCAGGGCAGAAGAGTGGTCTTTTTGGAGCTTCGCTATATCCTTCTCCCTCTACTTCACCTTGCTATCAGACTCGTCCAAGGCAGCTCTCAGACGTTCCACCTCAGCATTCAGAGAAGCCTCTATCTTCTGGGCCTCTCTTCCCCTTTCAATCAGGGGCAGCTTCTTCAGATTGCAGTCGATAAACTGGTGCATGGTAAGGATACCCTGCAAAACATATTCAGACGCATGAGTTCAAGAGATAACAAAATTCAAAGCCAATTTTACACTTGAACAGCAACAGTAAAAGTCTTACTTGGATAGATTGGTGGAGGCAGAACTTGGCTAGCGGAGGGGTGTCCAAATAACGACAGAATCATTTATCGGCGTCGGTCATCACGGAGCCAATGGCATCCAAGGCCTTTAAACTTTGGCCAATAAGGCTGTCGTCGATCTTCAGCTTCTCCAGACGAGCAACTAACGCGTCCTTAGAGGAGATGGGGATCGCGCGATCCCCCTTAGAGGTTTTCTTCTTCTGCCTCTGATCCTCAGGGGCAGGGTCATTGGATTTCCTTTTTTTGGAGGCATCGGCCCTTGAAGTGGTAGGAGGAGGAGGCGCATTCAGGCCTGCTTTCTTAACCAGTTTGGTGAGGCTGGGGGCTGCCATTTCCCAGATATCGTCTGATATTCCTTTCGGACACTCTGCAAAAAGAAAAGATCTGAGTTAAAAGATCAGAGACATAGCAAAATCAGAGGTATAACTAGTTAAAAAAATAAAGTAACTTACGAAGCTCGGTCAGGGGACTCCCCCCAAGGCTAGTTTCAAAGAGGTAGTAGGGGGTCATCAAATGCTCGTACTTGACCAGCTGACCATGCTTCCCCTGATCTTGAAGGTCTTTGACCTTCTGAAAGTTATTCTGGGTTAACGAGGGTCGTCCCTAACAGCCATTGTCACCTTTCCCCACCTCAGAGGTACTCTCGGCTCTAAGGATGAAGAGGTGGCACAGGGACCAAATTCTTATTCCCCTGAGGCGAAGAAGTATCATGCTTTCCAGTTATGGTTCGAAGTCTGGGTAACCAGCAACATCTTCTTATTGGACTTTCGAGCTAGAAAATGGTAGTAACTCGAATGATTCCTAGCAGAGGAGGGCACGTAGCACCCTGTGAAGACCTGGACGGGAATGTCTGAATGATGGACTGCCCTCCATCAAACTATAGCTCCAATCATCACCCTCCAGGCATTGGGGGATAATTGGGCGGGAGACAAGTTAATATGAGATAATATGTCCCTAATTATTGGATGAATGGGGAGACGAAATCCTAACTTAAGCATCTACTCATATAGGCATATTTCACCATCTCGGCCGCCAAAGGCCCTCTCATCCCTCAGAGTCCTCCTAAGTTTTATGGAGGGGCCTATGGAATAAAGATTCCTAAAATATAGGAGGTCGAATTCGCTGATAGTGCTCTTTATCTCGACTGCCTCCGAGGTGTCAACATCACTTTCGTGACCATCATCCTCATCCCGGGCAACGTAGGCTTGGGCAAGGGTGGGATCACCAGTGGGGAATCTCTGAGAGAACTCAGCCCCTGTGACAGATAACAAGGGGATAGCGTTGATAGGCGGTGGAAAGGCCACACTGGAATCTACAACCTCAACATCAGAGGAAATGTAAGAGGTGCTAGCGCCATTATGTGACGAGGCTCGACTTTGGACCTCGGCCTGATCGGGGACCGGATCCTGCCTAATGGAAAAGTCCATCGCCTCCTGGAATAAGTCAACTGACATAGGGCTCAACTGGTTCTGCTGGCTCAAGGTATATCACCCTCAGAGGGGGTGGAAAGATTGGTTTGAGAGGGAAAGCCTCTACCCTATGAGCTTCCTCTTGGGCTCGCTCTATTTGCCAAATCTTTTCTAGGGTCTTCTCTCTAAGAGAAGGGAATTCTTCTAAGAGATGGTAAAGAGGTCTAAGCATAGGAGGATGAGACTACACTTGGGACTCTAAACCACAAACATCTTGGCACAACCTAAGCTAAAGATCAAACATGGTTATTTGAAAGATTTCTAACCAAGAACAGTCAAGAACAGTCCACCAAAAAACTCATAAGCTCACCGAAAAACCTAAACTACCACCGGAAAACTCAAGCTGATACCAAAAAATGCAATAAATAGAAAAACAAGACTGAAAAAATGGCAAAGGAGAGGTAATAAGCAATACCTGATGAGATACGAGGTGAAGAATGGGAAGATTGACAAGAGAAATCCATAAAATGCACCCTCGATCAAGCTCTGGAAGAGAGAGAAAACGAAGAAGGTTCAGGCGGGAGAAATGGAAGGAAATGAAGAAGAAAGAGAGAGAAAAGGGTTAAAACCCTTAAAATCTATTTGCACACACCCTAAGGCCCATCATTACCCTGGGAGCCCAAAATACTATCATTATTGCGCTTGCCAAGCAAGCAACCTACTCCATAAGCTGACACTTGTCAAGAAAATATTAGCACATAAAGAAATCCAACCTCGGACATACATACCCCTTAGTCACCTGTTCACATAGGTAACTAAGGGATAGAGGGTGATTGATATGCCCTAAATGTACCTGACAACTCGGAGACACCAACCTCGGCCAAGAAGATGTCCGATGTAACAAGGACTCTAAATTGGCAACCAGCGATCTTATCTAACATAAGGTCGGCTATGGACGACGTTACTAGTTACCTCATAGTCAGGAAAAAGCTGAGGTCTTCATGATCCATGGGGTCAGTTATCCATCAGGTCGTCCGGAGTCAACATCACGTCTACCTCATACATCAACCTCGGTTGGGTATAAGCCGAGGCAACAAGGACTACCACTATCATCGTAATCAACCTCAGCTGGGAATCAGCCGACGTTCCAACTACTCCTACCTAACCCCGTCCCAGGTTGATGTTATAACTCCACCTGTCTTACCTCGGCTTTACTACTGGGCCGAGATCATCATGAATAACCTAGGATAGAGCCGCAATTAGACTTCACCAACCTCGTACTCTTACAGGCCGAGGTTGCACCAGTCAGGGACGGGGCCAAGCATTTATAAGCATATGCAAGGATAGGAACACATGGACAAAATCAGTTGTAATCGAATCAATCTCCTCACGTGGGGGAATATTTCATCATCATTCTCTACTTGTGATAGTGACAGATGTCTTCATTAGATTGGCTAGATCAACACATATATACTCATTGCATGCATGGGGGTACATTACAACCCCCACACACTATATATACTTGTCTTCTCCTACCTTGAGAAGGATTCGAAAATAACAACCCTAGATGAAACTCTGTCAAATTATACTGTAGAGAGAGAAAGCTTAAGAGATTGTATCCATGGCCATTAGTGCCTTATTCTAGTGACCTCACTCACTCACTTGCACAATGGACGTAGGCCTAATTGACAGAACCACTTATACATTGGTGTTCATCCTCTTATCCTAATCTCTATCTCTTATATTTAGTATACTCTTGTGCTGCCATTGTTAACATTGATTTAATCTTACAAACACCTTGAAGGGTGGTGCTATTTCCAGCATCATCAAACATCATCAATGACTCATATTTTATTCAAGGCAAAAAGATATTGCATTATTACATATTCTCGTCCATCATTATAAAATCAACACAAAACCAACATAAAGAACTTCTCGCTCTACTAGATGTTTTCCAAAGGATTTCTCCGTGCCTACAGAAGGGACATCTAAAGCCGAAGGAAGGATAGTAGACCCCAACTCCCTGAGCCTAATTTACCTACCAGAACTAATTTTGTCCACTAAATGCAAATGTCGAATAAGAGTATCTTCTCCATATAGGACATAGTCCCCATGATATTTCATAATCAGGCCTATAGGTATGGCATCGGTGGGAATCCACTTGATGCCCAACTTAAAAGGAGGAGTATACGGTGATCCAAATAGCTAGGATCATATCAATATCACAAAGAGTCTTTTGTTGGAACCTTCAACACTCTCATAGCATTGAGCTAGACGCATTTACACCCTTCTATCATAGCTTTCTCCGGTTCATCACCCATATATTCTAAGGCTTCATCATACCCATTCATCCAAATGGTGCCCGATTTCTTATGAAAATTGAAAGTCAGACGGTTAACCTTTTCATTTAATTTCTCGATGCTAGTCGACTGGTTCTTTATCAAGTTAGCTTGGTTAGCTAACGTCTTTTTTTTCCTCTTCAACTGTTGGACGAGTAACCACAACCTGCCCAGATGATTGGCCACCTTGGGACTTCTTTAACCTCTCAATATCCTCCATTAATCGGCCACCTTTGGACTTCTTTAACCTCTCAATATCCTCCAATAATCTGGCATTATCCTGCTCCAAAAAAAAGATCCCTCACTCTGATCGACACTTGGAGACTTTTTTAATCCCTCCAATTCATCCATTAACACATTTTTCTCCCGCTCTAACAAACTAGCTACCTCCCGAGCACTATTTACCTTACACTTCATCACAAACTCCTTTTTATTATAAATCGAGGAGAAGTCCTGTAACTTTTTGTTAAAACCACTCCCACTGCTTAGCTGTGCGAACTTCTTCTCATAATCAACTGTCAAACTGATAAGAGCTTCCTTATGATTCTTCTGCATTTAGATTATCATCTCGTAATAAGAGGCGTTGGTCACCATGGCTTGACTAAAAAATCTACGTGAATAAAGATATGCCTTTTTAACTTGGCTAGAAATGTTTAAGCTTAGAAATTCCTCTAATTCTTCCTCGTCAAAATTTTCATGACCTGCCCCTAAAGATCTGAACATTCCTCTTATATAAGTTAATCACGATAGTTGCAGGAACAATTTTCCTGGAGTTAAATTAAAAGGGATAAACAGGAAATAAGTATGAAAAGTGAAAGAAAAGTTCAGAGGAAGAATCAACATCATTTGTATGAAAAAGGAGAAACTTCATTATAATTATTGAGGGTGAATACAATAATGGAAACTAGTTCAGATTACAAAAGAGCTACATTATAAGACATAAATTATAAAAATAATCCTAGATGGCTACACCTTCTCCTTGTCCTGAACAACCTCCTCCTCAGGACGTACAACTGTTATAGTTATCTTAGGGGCCATAGACGATTCGGCCACTCCATGCTCATCATCCATCTCCTCATCAAACACAGGAGGATTACCAGGGTTGTATTGTTTAAATAGCTCAAAGTCTAAAGCTTTGTCAACCTTCTTCAAAGCCACATCCCATCCTTACTTCTTCAAAAACTCCACTTGAATAATAATAGTAGAAAAGGCCTTATCCCAGTCTCTGGTGTAGGCATCATCTTTATCCTTCTTAAACTTTGCCTTTAAACCCTGGTGCTTTCCATCCACATCGGTAGCAGTCTTCTCGACTCGATCGACCTTCTTAACAGATTCCTCGATAAACTTCACAACATCATTCTTATCTTTCTCTACCTTCTACACAATTCCTTTCCATTTTTCTTGGTCCTTCACATGTGCATTCTTGGAAACGTCTAGGGAGTCCTTAAAACCCTTGAAGGCAGCTTCAACATACGACGAGGACTCACTCAGCTGGTCATCTCTCCTCAAAATTTGGTCATAGTCAACGAAAATTACAGCATCAAAGAGGGGTAAGGAAATTAATAAACCACATCATTAAGGAATAGACAAATGAAATAAAGTAAAGTGGTAAGATAGTTACCAATGCCAAATTATGATTAGACATCTCTAAAAGTCTATCCCTAAAAAGGGCAATAATAACAGATTCATCGATAAAAAGGACCCCCGAACCTATCAGGCCCTAGGAAGTCCGGGGTTCACTACAACATAAGCAGTACCAATAGGAACATGGCCAGCTGGGCTCTTTTTTGGAAACTCTTGGCAGTTGGTAGGTTATTTCTTCAACCTATTAAACTGAGGTTGCTAGGTTTTAACCTCACAAGGCACCACCACTACAAGGCACTTAGAACTGCCCTCCTTAATATTCTTCTTCTCGTCTAGTGAAGGAGACTTAACTCCAACGAGGAGATTGAGGATCTTTATTTTCACCATATCTTCTAGGGAAGGAGTAATGATCGACGCCAACTTAATGTCCAGGGATTTAAAGAAGGATGAAATACCTCCAACAACAAGATTCCCCTTTAATTCGGAAAATACCCTGAACCAATAATCGAAGAAAATGAGGTCCATTCCTCTAAGTTTATGAGTTCTACATGAATGTCTCCTGTCATCCGAGCAACAAATGAAGTAATTAAGCTCTGATATTCTAACAATACTTAAGCTGAGCGAGAATGATTCTCCCCATGTCTCTATTTAATGGACCATACAAGCTTCAAATCAACGAAATTCACCTCGAATTTAGGTGGAATATCTTTCTTCCTTCTCTCTGCCAAACATAAATACGGGAGTATTGGCTAGTAAATGAATAAATTGAAAAGAATAATACAGAAAATACTCAAATGATAGAAGTGCCAACCTATGTCATTCCCTTCCCGAGGGAAATGTGGCCCAGTATATGCTTCACCCTCAGGAAGAGGGGAAACTACCAATTCTTAAAAATTAAGCCATAATATCAATAATCTTTATTAGAATCAGGAAAATTAGCCACTAATGCTCTGTTGAATATCTGGTCTTCAAGTAGTATATGTTATCAACAGTGGTTCCCCAGCTATAACAGTACATTAATTATGTTATGCATATATGGGTCCTAAACGATTCATTAATGAGGTTGACCCCATTTACCACTCTTCATGTATTTGGTGCCACTTGGTCTGGGACCACATCAAAATATTGGCAAAATTCAAGAAACAAAATATTGGGTGGGAAAGTAACCCCACACTCCGATATAAAAATAGTGGGAAGCCAGTGACCTTAATCTAAAGCACATAAATCGCACGGACCAGTGACCAGTTCAATTACTACCCACTCAGGGATCCTATGTTATGTGCTAAACTTCTCCAAAGAACTCTCATTCATAATATGCACCATTGTAAAAACTTAGAAAGGAAAATATAAAAAGAAAAAAAATTCTTACAGTAAAGGCAAATCTCGAGTCCCAAGTCTCTTCTTAATAGCGAAATAAAAAGCTCTATAGTAAGGGAGGGAGTTTGAGGTTCAAGGTGAGATGAGATTGGGGGGAAATGATATTTAATATGTGTGATGATGTCCCTTAAGCTCCAAGTTTGAAATGATTAAACGTACTAACGTTTCAGATATCGATGGCATCCCATTGCCCCAGACGTTTAAAAGTCCCGCGTTCCCTTAGCCGGTTCGCTGTTTTTCTAACTATTTACAAAATTTTCATCGCCTTAGTATAACAGGTTAAAATTCACAAGTCCTTGAGGTTGGCAGTAGACTAACACCACTCTGGGATGCTGAGTAGATTTTTAAGAAGAATAACCTATCCTTTTACTACCCCATCAAGAATGAAGTATTAGGGGCTTTTGTTATAGCCTAAAATAATTAGCCCATGTGGACCAGTAAAGTAGTGACACCTGTTAACATTATCACTAAATCCTCAAATAGTGAATAGACTTGGTTGGCTATGATATTTTTTGGTCGGCCATCTAGCCGGACACACCAAAGAAAGAGAACAATCAGTAATGTGAACAGGTACGCATAGGGTATTCAACAGTCACCATGCACGTCCATGTGAATAAATATTTGACTGCCTATTATCGTGTAAAGATGTAAATACCTAGTGTATAAAGGTATTCCATCTTTTCAATTTCCAACTAAAATAAGTAGATTACTACCTCTCTCAGTCGAAGGACAAAACCATTTCGTTATAACCCTAGAAAGTGTTACTGAGAGATTTATACTAAATACTAAAAATATAGTGACCTTACCCCCATGGATGTAGGTACTATATTTAGGCTGAACCACATAACCTCTATGTATCTTTACACTTCTCTTATTTCTCTAGTCTATCATATTTATCCGTGATTATAAATATTGAGTAGTTTGAGTTAAGATTATTCTAACATTATTTTAGACATCAACACTCAGCATGGAGATTAACAGGGATCGTTCCATGGGAATTGTTTATTTATCACAAAAGTAGTGTTTAAATAAGGTGTTACAGTGTTTTGGTATGGATTCTAAAACCAAACCTATAAGTAATCTGTTGTCCCCCCACTTCTATGGAATCTCCACAAATAGATGAGAACCGTTCAGAGATGGCTCATGTTCCCTGTGCTAATGCAGTGGGAAGTCTTATGTATGCAGTGGTGTGTACGAGGCCCGATATTTCACAAGATAATAGTATGGTGAGTAAGTACATGCGTGATCTAGGAAAAATACACTGGCAAGCTATGAAATAGATTTTACGGTATGTAAGGACATAGTCCATCACAATTAAGTATGTCATATACCTCTACAACCGTCGAAGATGTTCAAGATCAAATATGCAATGAGACGGTCTGAATATCAAGCTTCATTAACAATCAAGCCTCCGCGAAATGAATTTGGTAAACTTGAGTTTTGAATTCCTTAATATTTCACTTAGGATATTGTGATATTTTTCACAAAATATTTTCTAAGTGTTGGAGCGAAGCTTTAAATGTTTCGTCAAAAATATATTTTTCGGAGTGTTTGAGACGGTGCATTTACTGAAAGGATAAATGAGAAAAAATATTTTTTTTATGGGTCTCGTTCGAACAACACCATATGTCATTCAAACGACATGCTGTCTCCCGAGATACTTCAAACGACAGCGTATGTCGCTCGAACGACAACGTGTCTCGCTCGAACGACCCGCCAACTTAAGTATTATATTTAATGGACTCTTTAACTCCGTTTTTCATAAGAAGTCTGTACGTTTTTATATTCTGCAAACAGTGCAAAATCAGCAAAACCTTTTGGCTTCTTCTTTTAGAGTTTAATCTCTTTTATTTTCAATTCACAAAAGTCCCAATTATTCATGTGAATTATTTTAGAGTTTGAGAACACACTTTGCTCGTGTTCATACTTTTGTGGAGAGTATATTTACATCATATGGTTGCATGTCATTGAGGTTCGCTGCATGTGGATCTTTGCTGGGATAGGATTGCAGTTCTTGTGGATTGCTGCGCATAATTCATTGCTGACGACGCCGTCCTATGCCCGCGGGTATTCCTGCGTCCAACTGTATTTCATTGTAATCGTGTAAGTTACGATTTACAATTATAGTGAAATAAAAAGGTTTTGCCCTGAGGGAATTTTTTCCTGAAATTTGTGTCGCATATTTTATTTATGTTGATTTGACACTGCACGCACGTAGCTAGTTGATGTTAAGGGTTGAATTCATTTGCTTCATTAATTGACTCTAATTAAATAAGTTTATGATTGGAATTAGCGCATCTATTCAAATCTTTATCACACATAGGTTTTACATGGTACATCCATGGTACTGTAAATATTTCTTTAAAGTTTGAGAAGGATTCACGTGATCATCAACATGTATTTGGATATGTGGACTCAGATTACGCCAGTGATTTGGATAAACGTCGATCAACCACTAGTTATGTGTTTACACTTGATGGAGGGCCAGTGTGTTATAGGTGTACATTAAAATTTTTATTTGCCTTCTCTACTACAGTGGCAGAGTACATGGTAGCGACGGAGGCCGTTAAAGAGGTCATTTGGCTTCGTGGTTTTATTGCAGACATGGAAATTCTTCAGGATCACGTGGATGTCTTTTATGATAGTCAAAGTGCAATCCACTTAACAAATAATCAAGTCCATCATTCACAGAAAAAGCATATCGACGTTTGTTTGCACTTTGTTCGAGAAATTTTGGTTGAGGGGACTATTCTACTCAAGAAGATTAGACACATAAATAATCTCGCAGATACGTTGACGAAAGTCATGACTAAGGTCAAGTTTGAACACTGTTTGAACTTGATCAATATACTTTGGATTTAAACACCTTCGGGTGTATAATGCTTTCGAGCACATTTGGAGTCTACTCGAATTATTTTGGATAATATGGGGTTACATGTATGGGTGGATCTTTACATATCTAGCTAAGATAGAATTTTCAGATTTTTGTTGTAAAAAATTTGACAAGGTGACCTGTAAAATTTTTCCAAGGTAGAGATTGTTGAAAGCAGAAAGAATCTTTCTTTCAATGAAGTGGAGATAAATGGATATTGATTTTGGTGATGCTTAGGTCCCATCCTCCATAATTTACTCCATCATTTTCTTATTGTCTGCCTCATTCATGCCTATATAAGGAGGTTCATATTGCTGAACCAAAGCATACTAAACACCAACAACAAAGTTGAGAGTAGAGAGCTTATTTGAGTATACATCCGTATTGAAAAATACACATGTATTTTTTAATTGAAGCGTATTTGTTAGAGTCGTCTTTTGTAACTCATTCATTAATGGATCTCAGTTATCAATGGACGAAGCCAAATTGATGAACACTTAAATATTATGCCTTCATGTGTATGTGTGTCTTTTTACTCATTATAATTTTATTGTATGTGTTCCATATCAGTTCCTTTTAAAAAAATGTCTAATGCTTGAGACACTAATTACAGATGAGGAGCACGGGGGGAGCACCTATCTTACTAGTAGAGAAGGGAACTATTCCATCATCAGGTGTCTCTTCGGCACATAGGGGAGATATTTCATAAGCTAGTAATTCAAAGCTTTCACGTAAGCCTTATGGGAACGAACCCAATAAGATAAGATGTAAGTCCGGTCCCAAGCTCATGTTCAAGCCAAGCTGTAGTGTGGCTTCAAGATGGGCATCGCTGAAGTGTTTGTAGGACGCGTGGCATCTAACTGTCTAACTTCCACAATAACTTGACATTGTATATGATGACACTCAAACAAGGATTTCCACATTCTGCCTTTGAATGAATTCATTTAGCTCTCGCCACAACTCTTTCTTCCCTCAACTTATTTATCTTCGCACAAATCTTATCAACAACCTTAATTGAAATTTTAATTTTTGTTAAAAGACTCCTAGCCAAACTTCTTGTTGTATCAACTTTGTGAAACTCAGCACCCTTTTCATCCAAATGCTTCAGCCTACGACGCTTCCTTTCATTCAATATCCTCATTTTCTCCTCAACCTGAACTTCTTCATATAATTTGTTCTCCCACAGTTACATTTGTTGTAAGCAATGATCCAATTTAAATGTAGTAAACACAAAATTCATTTCAAACCTAAGCATTGATCCAATTTATATGTAGGAAAATTAAAAATCCATTTCAAACTCTAAATGAAGTAAAGAAAGTCAAAATTGCAACAGTAATTAATTCAGTTCTTATATTTATATACTAGAGGATGCTCGTGCACGAGGGCACGGTGATAAATTTGTCCCCGTGATAAAACCCACCCATAATGACTCGTCATTTTTTAGAAAAAAAATAAAAAAAAAATATTTTTTTTTAAAAATATTTAAAAAATTTATTATTTTTTTAAATATTTTAATAAAAAAATAAAAATAAAATAATAATGTATTTATGTATGTATGCATGCATACATGAATGTGTATGCATGCAAGCATGTAACACATAAAATGACATGCATGTTTATCATGCATGTCTTATCATACATGAATTACTATTCATAACACCATTGTCCCATATTATATAGATATATATGAGTCAGGCTCTTCAACATACCTCATTAAACATACCTATGAACATACCTATTTTTTTAAAATAGTAAAAAAAATAATTTTGAGTTGATATTTTTTATATGGGTTCATGATATTTCAATGTGCTCCTATAAAAATATTCAGATCAAAATAATTTTTTTTGTTATTTTTAAAAAATAGGTAAAAAAATCTGACAGTTATATAGGGTAAAAACTGTCATTTTTTTAACTATTTTTTAAAAATAACAAAAAATATTATTTTCACTTGAATATTTTTACAGGGGCACATTGAAATATCATGAACCCATATAAAAAATATCATCTCAAAATTATTTTTTTTACTATTTTAAAAAAATGAGTATATTGGTAGGTATGTTATTAGGAGGTATATATATATATATACACACAATCAAAACACTCGACAAAATCCATTTCGAACCTAAGCGATGATCCAATTTAAAACCCTAACCCTAATGAAAATGAAGGTAAGTAAAAAAATGTCATCCTAATAACTAATGAACATAGTTGAAAACCCTAAGAAACTTTTTAAAACCCTTAAATTTTAGAAATGGACTAACAATATTTTATCCTAAGAATTGAGCGATTTAAAAAACCTAATGAAAATCAAGGGTAACTCAAATATCTAACATTGAATCTATTTATAAACCCTAGAATTTGGAAATATACATTCAGTTGTGACCAAAATGTTATGAGGTGGGAGTGAAGGGTGTCCTTGTGCGAAAGATGGGAGAGAGAGAAGGAAGGGCTAACCATGGAGGGGAGAGAGGGGGAGGGTTGTTCATGGAGGAGATAGAGGGAGGATGGATGTTCTTGGAGATGGAGGTGTATTTGAGGGTGTGACCAAGATGGACGGACGAACAAGTGATATTTTGTTCAACTGGGGGAAAAAATTTCCCTACGGTCAATTGATTATAGTGAATTTTATTAAATGCGAGTTTTAGTAATGTTAATGATTTAATTAGTTTAATTATTTTTAATATTTGGCAATCGTGTCAACTCATATAGGATTCAAAATTATTCATTATCTTAACGAAAAATAATGGATAAATGACACGACGTGTGAAGGTAATTGGTGGGGTTTGAATATATTTTTTTCACACGATCAAAAAGTCACTTGTTTAAGCACAAACTCAATATGACTCAAACATGATAAAAACTGACACGAACATAACTCAAAATGACCCATTGTCGGGTCTAGTTCAATTAACACGTCAAATCAAACCTTATTATATTTTAACCCCAAAACACTTTATAACTTCCCTTAAACACAAATTATAGGATGGAAGATATTTGTATAACTATGATTTCGAAGGGGAACAAAGTCGACCTAACCCACAATGTAGGATACATGGCACTCACTATCCAAAATGCTGATAGGTTAAATCGGTCAGCATCTAATGCAGTTGACTACACCTGAAGTCTTTTAACATATGTGGATAAACATAAACCAAGATCATAAGCAATAAAGCCTCACTTAAACTCAACTATTTTAGAGAGTATGAACTCAAAAAGAGGCTAAAAACAGCTAAAATCATCCTTTAAGTGATAACTATTAAATAGGACTCTAGAAATGTATAAATAGGATCACATAATAATGAGAAGGGTCTCTAGATCCAGAAGTGCACATGAAGGTTGTTCAAGACATTATCTATAAGGACGCCGAAATATTCATCGAATAGTCAGTAGGGTGGATCTACCTGATGAATGATCTCATGCTAGATGAAGAAATATTCCTCCATAAATAATTAATGTGTTAGAAAAAGAGGACCTACATAATTTCATCGTGTGTGATTTATTAGAAATTGCATTCGTTAACCGGACGCATTATGATGATTGGTAAAATATTGAGGTGGTTACCCGTGGGGTCATACCGGTGGGGGTAAAAAACGTGTATCATGTGCTAGGCCAGTAGATGATACTCAGATTCTAATGAGGGAGCCTTTGTGCCATCATCAGACTTTCGCTTTGAACCCTATTGGTTTATATAAGTGATTCTTTTGGGTTATATTTTTAATTTTATTTTGGCTTTTTGTGTTATTATTTTTTTCGATTATGAGAATATTTTTGGACTTACATAGAGTGTGCTTTGTAAGTGGGACTTCTTCTTCGGTTATCGATACTCGACGGCCAATCAACTGGGATGAAGTGTGTATGGGATAACCTTCTTAAGCATGTTCATAACCTGGAGTGAGGTGCTGGTTTAGGAGGACTTTCTGGACAAGACGCCACGATCTTCTACGATTTTGAATGCTCTAGGGGAGAGGTGGTGGGGGACTACCCTTACTTTCCATTTTAAAGAGGGGAAACGACGGTGACATCGAAAAATATGTACTATAATTTTTAAGTTTACAATGTGAGGGGGTACAAGTGGTAGTGGCCATTCTTTATGCTTCATGAGAAAGACGATAGAGGTGAATTTAGGGCCTTTGGAACGAGTTGGCCATGGTGAGTTGGTTAATGTGGCGGATTTGAGAAAGGCCTTGTTGTGCCAGCCGGTGGATGTGAAAAACACGCGACAAGTGCGGCAGATGACACATCTTTTCATTATGTTATTGTTAGGGACCACTATATTAGTGAAGAGTGGGATGATAATCATATGTGATTGTTGCCTTATCTGCAAGACTTCACCTAGATTGATCAATATTATTGGGGGAGATTGACATGGGGTCATTCTACTCTTTTTTGAACGCTTTGAGTCATTGTTGTAAAACCACCCAACTACGCTAACTTATCAGTCTTAATCTTGATTATCCCACTATAACCTGGCTCCATTTTATGGTTTAGAATAAGTGACATATTTATCCTCATCATTTGTAATACTTACATTTCTACGAGGTAGTGTGTATTAATATAAGGTTATGTTTCATCATGTATGGGTAGTACGGAAGCAATTACTTGGTCTTCCCTCTTAGCTCTTGCAATATAATCGTGATCTTAGGTTTGTGGTCTTTCATTCAACCTTCCCTTAAATACCAAGAACTTGAGACTAACTATCGTTGGTTCCTTTTGGATGACGTACAAAGAGACATACTACAATACTCGTGCCCAAGATTTTATCTATCTCCTTGTAAAAGTTGTATTTATAAATAAATACGAAGATTTAATCATCATCGTAGCTTTCGTGCTTGTCCAATCGAAGTTTTTATAAATCCAAGTTTAATTTTATAAAATCATAGGTTGTTCAAATGAGGGACTTCTCATTCGAACGATATTATTGAACATTGTTCAAACGATACTTTTGATGAGTTAAACCTGATCCCTTTCCCTCACGCGTTGACATCTTGTTTGAATACCTTGTTTATCATTCGAACAAGGGAGCAGTCTCGTTCGAACGAGGTTTAAGGTCGTTCGAACGATCGCTTTAGAATTTTATATTATAGTGATATCCATACTTACTCAACTTGACTCGATGACTTTAAGCCTTGGTTCAGTCTTCACTACTTGAACCTTATTCATAACAACACCGCAGAAATTCACCAACGGTCTTCATAATGCATGCACCTCACACTTTTCGGTATCCACCGATCTTTGTCCAATAAACTGCCATCGAAACAACACGAAATCCTCTGTGCCAAATGTAGCACTTAATGAAGAGTAAACTTGATCTTGGTGAAAGAAATTGTAGATCTCAAACTAGCATATTGTAATGATTGTTGGATCTCAAAACTATAGTTTAGGAGGCTTTTGTTTTTCTCCATAAAACTATTTTTCGAAACCCCTCTCTTGAAAATAACTTTGCTTTGACCTTAATTTATAGAATAACAGTAAAAAACGGCGGCAGGCATCCCAAGGCTATTCCTTCGAATGAAAACTCAAACTCGTTTGAACGACTTCAGGTATCTCGTTCGAACAAAAACGAGGTCGTTTGAATGACACCCCAATTCTTATTTGAATGATGATTTAACGAGTTTCCTTTGAAAACTTTCTGCGAAGCAGAAACATCTCGGTCGACGTCTGATACAAGTCGTTTAAATGAGATGTCAAGACTCGTTTGAACGAAAGAACAACTCATTCGAACGAAATGTAGAAACTCGTTTAAACGACATCATAAACTCTTTCGAACAAAATTTTAAAATAAAAATATTTTCTTTAAAAAAACCTTTTTTGAAAATTGCTTTTATAAAATTTAAACACCCAAACTGAAAACCAATGGGATACACCATTCATACATTTTTTATGATCCCATGGATAAAGACGATACTCGACACTAAAGTTGATGTCACTTTATTTCGGCTACTACAGTCTTCAATAATCATAAGCTTGAAGGACAAACTGACACAATCGTAACATATGACTCAAGTAATTTTGTCCAAACGGAATAAAGTCAATCTTACAAAATTACAAATATATTACAAAATCGACACATTGTGAAATTTTCCTTTACAAATATCCTGCATTAGCTATTCTGGAAAAAAATAAAAATAAGAAAACTACTAGGTCGTTGAGCTCTCTAATACCAAATCCCCAATCCCAAATGGAAAATTACAAACTGACACTAACTCTTGAGTAGATTTTCTCTTGTGAAATTTTTTTGCAGCATCGCTTAAACCTGTTCACTTAACACGGCTTTCAAATGCAAAGAGAATATAACTAATATACACCACATATGGAAAAAAAACTCCTCTTTTTTTAAAATCTCTCCCCCAAGGGAAAACTTCTTCCTTTTTTTATTCGAGTGTTGTAATATAATTAGTGCAAGTACGGGTCGATCCTACAAATATTTGGTCAGTTCGTATAAATTAATGACTTTTCAACTAGACAATATTGGGGTAGAAATAAGATGCAGTGATAAAATAAAATAAGAGAAAATAAAGAGTACAAATACAAAATATGTAAAAAGTATGCAGAGCTTACTAGGATTTTGGATACGTTTACCATTTTCTAGCTTATGATTAATTAGTCTAACTCACAACCCTTTTATAACTTAAAATTGCATTGACTCTCATCGCGTAAATTTCAGATGATCAAAACATTAAAATTCAAATAAAATATTTTATATATCTTTTTAGATACCAAAAATACCTATTCCTTTAAAAGTATCTCTCCTGAGCATTTAATGTCAAGCATAAGCATGGAGTATCAAACGATTTAACATAAGTATAATTCATCAAACGTAAGCGCAATAAGTCAAATGATATGAATAAAATTTATCACTTCCAAGCATTTTATATAAAACATAAGCAGGACTATCGAACACTTTAATATAACCATAATCCATCAAACGTAAGTACACAAAATCAAAGAATGTGAATACAAATAATTAATTTCAAAGGTTTAAAATATCACTCCCATGACTATTTTTATGAACACCAGATTTTTAAAATGTTTTTAGAAAAAATAGGGAATTTAAACGAATTAAACTAATTAAAACATCCATTGAGTAATCATGGTAAATTTCACCTAATCCTAGAAATCAAATTAAGCTAGCATCATAATTAAAACATAAAAATTATAGATGAAATAATAATTTTCATTAAAAATCACTTACAAAAATTGAAGTTCCAACTCTTGAATGCTGGTATAAAAAGTTTTCTCAAATCTTGAACCCAAAAATGCCTCACAAATACTTAAAAATAAAAAAATACAAGTAGTTACTATTTTTGGTTCTCCTAAAATAAACTCACATATTTTCTCGCTCTAAAATTGTGTCTAAACTCCTCCTCTCCAAGTTGTGTGTAATGACATCTTTTTATTGTTGAAAATGTGAGAAAGGAAAATTTTAAATTTGTGAGATTTTTAAATAATTAAAT
Source organism: Sambucus nigra (assembly GCA_949130495.1). Classification (NCBI taxonomy): domain Eukaryota; kingdom Viridiplantae; phylum Streptophyta; class Magnoliopsida; order Dipsacales; family Adoxaceae; genus Sambucus; species Sambucus nigra. The sequence goes on from OX422215.1 coordinate 126,464,583, forward strand.
AAAAGTTCCCTTAAATTATGGATAAAGTGGTTGAACTTTAGATTACATGTGAGAGAAAATTAAGGAAATGGGTAGCTTTGGGATGCATGTGAGAGTGAATAAGGGAAGACTTGTTGGTGGGTTGTTATTTTATTTATATATTTATTTTTGGGTCATTTACTGTTTGGGGTACATTTGTTATCAGTATTTTATTCCTAGGGTACGCTAGTTTGAGTTATTGTTGGATGGGTGTTAAAGTAACAGTTGGCCTGAACGTCCGTTAGCCAGCTGTACCCACCAGACCCAAATACCCACATTACCCTTGGTCAAAATGACGCATGTACCCTCTGTACAAATCGAAACATTAATTTGCCTTTGGGGGTTTTGTCTCTAACGATCGAAGCTTTCCCCTTAAACGATTTGCAACCAGTTCAAGCATCATTTTCGGGTAATGCCTCTGTATTCTGATTTAGTTTTTTTTTTTAGTTTGAAGACAGTTTGTTATATTATTTGTTTATAAAGCACCATTAGTTTGAAGATCGCTTGTTTAATCAATTTTTCTAGGTTTTTGTAGTTTATGATTTTCTTTTGCCTTTGTCATGAGTAAAGAAGAATTTGTTTATCTAGGGTTTCATTTTTGAACAATTATTTTACTGCATGCCTTGTCTTTTTTAGGTTTTGGTAAATGGCTTTGTGTGGGAACAAAAATTTGGTACTACACTTTGATGGGAAGTGGAGTAAATATAGTAGAAAATACAGTGGTGGGAGGAGGGTAGTTTTGAGAGACATTGATGGAGATGAATTATGTTATATGGACTTGGCAAATGATATTGAAAAGTACATTGGTCTTAAGGATATGAATATTAAATGGGTTAACGATGGAATCTTGTGGACCATTGAAAATGATGTTAGGTAATAAACATATGGGACAACTTGGTAGAAGACTTTGGAGAGTACCATCTCTATTTAGAAGACCCAAATTTGCCATCTACATTCATCCCTACCAAGAAAACACCAAAAACTCCCCCCCAAAAGTTTAAATCACGTGTACATGTAAGAAAATCCCCAAGACTCAATGCTGAAGCCACCTCAAAAGTATCCAAACAATCAAATCCTACTTCTTTGGGCTTGAGAAGATCATATAGGATCAAAAACTTGTTCTCCAACACCTTTGAAAACACTCCTGATGATCCATTAACACTTAGTGAGGAGGAGGCAGAGTTTGAGTATGCAGAAGGTGCTGGTGGTGACTGGTCATTCACCAACTTACTTCAAAGTACATTGCAAATTGGTGAATAGCAGCTTATTGGTGAAGAGCAGCCTATTGAGCAGCCTATTGAGCACCCTATTGAGAAGCCTATTGAGAAGCCTATTGAGTCGTTGAATGAGTGGTCTTTAATAACTTCACACACTCTCAATGCTGAAGAATCTTATCACTCAGACAGTGATGGTGATGAAAAGTGGGGTGGGTATTTTGAATCTATAGGGGTAAGGCATGATCATACAGAGGGTGCAGAAGGCACAAAGGATGCAGAAGGCACGGAGGATGCTAGGAAAGAGTTTAAAGAGTTTGTAGCTGACATAGAAAATTTGTACAAAGATGAAACAGTATATGAAAGCCAATATATGTGTGGGGATAGAGTTTTACAAGAGTTGTCACCAGGAATGGAGTGGCATAGAATGTTAGATTGTAGGAAATACATGAGAAATTTTCCAATATTCAAGAAGTTTGAGTATAAGCAGAAGCAGAACAACAACTCAAAGATTGATCTGATTTGTAGGGATCCTAAATGCAAGTGGAGAGTGTATGTAAGGAAGTTACCACATGAAAACTGCCAAGGTCAGAATATTGATGGGAGAACATACTTGCAAATCCAACCCCAAACACTACACCAAATTTGTCGAATTGTCACGGTCATTGACCTTGACAAGTTCAACTTGTCAAGGTCAATGACTGTGATAATTTTGGGCGAGACAACTTTTTTTATCACGGACTTGTCACGGTCATTGATCGTGATAAGTTCGTTAGAATTGTCACGATCGTGTCACGGTCCTTGACCTTGATAAGTTTGTCACGGCTAAGGACCGTGACAAGCCCGTGACAATATTAAAAAAATTATCATGGCCATTGATCGTGACAAGTCCGTGACAAAGGATTATTGTCACGAACTTGTCACAGTCAATGACCGTGACAATTCTGGGCAGAATTGAAAAAAAATCTGCTGGGCAATTTGGCCACTGCCAATGCCCAGCAGTATATTTGTACCTGTTATAGCAACGTTGTACCTGTTCAAGCATCATATATCCAAATAAAATAGAGATAATGCAAATATACATTCAAAATAGAGACAATATACATCACGATACAATCCAAATATAATTCAAATGTACCAACTTAAAAATAATTCAATTCAAATAATGTCACTATATGTCTTGGGTAAGGTTAAATCTGAGGAGGTGAGTTGGCCACACGATAAACGAATTGACACACCCACTGATATACATCGTGCCTCATTGTTTGTACAACCACAACGAGGAGTTCCCCTTCCCGGGTATCACATGCGTGATGAGCACCTTGGACTCGATGTCTTGAACTCACGTCTATGAACTAGTCCATCCTGGACGATATTCGGGTCCCTCAACCCCCACCCTATCCGCTGGCCATCAAATATGTCCAGTATAAACACGCTTGGCCAACCAAGTATCGACATCGGTAGGTCGAAGGGAGCCAAATAGGGAAGTGGATCATCAAAGTCTGCACGTGTCGACGATGAAGCAGCGAGGTCCACATCCTCGTCATCCTGCACCTCGTCCTCCCGCACCTCCTCCTCCACCACCTTCTCCTTCCCTTTCCCCTTGTATTTTCCTCCCAACGAACTCTTCATGAATGAGAACATATCTTGGACCATAGCCTCCAAACGGGATAACTTCTCGTCATGCAAGTCCACCGTTCGAGCCAACCCGGTGTCGCTCATCGCCAATCCGATGTAACTAGATTTGGCCACCCGCGAGCTCACCCCCCTTGTCCTCCCCTTGCGATCAGAGCCAAGCACTTGGCTGAGTGCGTGTGTGGACAAAGATGCCTTGTCGGCATCAGACTGCGACTCATGCATTTCCTTAAGCTTTGCCTGAAACGACAAAAAGCACATTATTAGTAAAATAAGTAAATTAAAAAATTATAACGTAATTAATAAAAATTAAACTGTCGGATTACTTACAATCGTGGTCGCGACGCTCGGGGACACCTCCTTATCCTTCCCCTTCTTCGTCCGAAGAGCCACATAAGTATCGAGCCTATGTGGCCTACCCCCTGGGCCACTCCCTGTCCCCTGAAATAAAATAAAGTTAAATTAGTATCGACCCTGCAAAGTAAAATAATGCAGAATAATATATTTCTGTAGTTATAGAAAAATTAAATCTTACCATCATCCTATGCTCCACCGCGGCGTAAGACGTCCGATCAGAGTAATGGACGTCTGTCTTTTTTTCCCGATTTTCCCTCCCCGATTGACGAGATGCCAATTGTCGCTCCCCGATCTCATTGTCAACGAACTTTTGCCATTGTGCCGATGAGATAGGCTCCTTCGGCGGGACGGATTCACGCCTTTGGATAATGGACTCTCGTGTCTTCCCAAAGTACCGGTTGCGCATATTTTTCTTTCACGTCTTGTGTTGCTCCCTCAACTGCTCCAAGAAGGAATCGCGTAGCTTTGGATCCAGGCTGAATTGTTCATGTCCAACAAATACAATGTTAGTTGCAAATAAATATAAATATAAAATGTAATTGAAATTGAAATATTCATATGAATATAAATATAAATATAAAATGAAAATGAAAATGAAATTGAAATCGAAATTGAAATATTCATATGAATATAAATATAAATATAAATACATTACCTGTAGTGCCACTCAAACAGCTAACTTGAGCTCATATGGCACCTCCTTTCAACTAATGTACCCCGGGCCGATGATCGTCTTTACCAGCTCGAGGGATCTCGCTAATAGCCCCGACTTGTTCTCGATGGCCATCTCCAATATACCATATCTGGGGAGCCTAGGGGCCCTCGTTGCCTCCGCTACCACCGAGCCCAGACGACATCATCATAACAAGCATTATCATCCTCACCTTAATACCTGAATGAGACATTTGTTGTAAAAAATGTTATTAGTACATATCAAAATGAATTAAAAGAAGACATGCAAATATGTACAATTACTACAAATAAAAATGAATTGTTACTGTCAAACACCTCAATTCTGAATTCCAAAACAACAGTATCTAGCTCATAATATGTAAAATTATTAAAAATCTCAAACATCCCCACCCCTACTGCCCACACACACGCACACTACATAAGAGTGAAAATGATAAACTGCAAATCAATTAAAAGCATTAAAAATGGATGTTTCGGTACAAATTGGAATATTTATTACAAATTGAAAAATTGTTTAAAATTCGGGTTATCATAAAAAATGGATTGATATTCGGTAGGAGCAGCCAAGTCATCCACACTACTATTTAGACGCTTTGACGCGTGTTGGACAATTGACCACGGCTCGTTATTGATATACTCCGAGTAAAACACTTGGTTAACCTTTTAAAATGCACAAACAAACGACTCATCACTCACGTGGTCGTTGCTCTTAAACTTGGACAAGTCAACCATTATCAAATTGGTGACATGATCAACATTACAAGCATTTTTATCCTCAAATCTTACCCAGTCACAGTAAAATACAGCCTCTTTGAAGCTTATATAATCCAATTCAAATATATTTCGGATTACATTATAGTAAGTCATTTCAGCTTCAACGAGGTTTTTATCTTTTGCGCTCTCTCGAAAGAAAGTAAGAGCCTTGTATGAAATGCCCGAGTTCTGTACATTTGTACTTTCCTCGTACACTTTAGCGCCGAAAATGTAACCGTTCAATCGATACTTTTTGTACTTTTGTTCCACGAACAAGGTTCCAGTGGCTAGACGAGCAAGCATTGATGTCGCATCACCCGTCTTTAAGAGTTGAGAATATAGATAAATTAATTATATTAGTTGTAAAATTTGAGTGTAATGTAACGTTATATAACGACCATTTTCATTATAATTACCTCCTGTGTCAACCACAGTCTAAATTCGCTGTCTGATTGTACCATTGTTTTTCGTCTTTTATTGTTCTCATAGGCTTCATATTTTATGCATATTACAAAATTAATCATGTATAAAATAATCTAAAATAATGTTAAACATTATAATAATCGAAGCTTACTTTTTTCATTCTTCGACATCTTCATGTGTGTCAAATAGATAACGAGCTACTTGTTCATGTTGCAAACTCGTTAATTTCACTCGTTTTCCCATCACATGACCACCATCATCGACGAACTCATCAGTGTCATCAACGCTAGTCGAGTCAGGCATATATTCTCGAGTATATATTGATGACTCCACGGTGATGTATTCCTATGCAATTGATCCTGCAATATATCGCGTATTCTTGACGCAATCTTTAAAAACTTTCATCAATCTTTCAAACGGATACATCCACCAATATCTAACTGGACCACAAAGAAGTGCCTCGTCGCATAGGTGTACCAACAAGTGAACACTTATGTCAAAGAATGCTGGGGGAAAGTACTTCTCCAACACACAAATCGCTTTGGTCACCGCCAATTTTGCGATCACTATGTGTTCTCGATTGACTACCTTCTCACACAAGAGTGAGAAGGTAATACTAATTTGCATAATAGCCCTCCGCAAATCCTTGTGCTTGGAGAAACAGTGCTTAAATAATAGAGGAACCAATTGCATGATCACATGCCAATCGTGGGACTTACACTTATGTAAATCATGAGTAGTATAATTCACAATCCTTTGCAAGTTGAACGAAAAAGTAAATGGGACCTTCAAATTATACATTGTGTCTAAAAGCACCTTCCTTTATCCACTCGTCAAAGTAAATGCAACAGGGGGAATTATTGTCCTTCCCCTACTATTTTCTTTCAACCATAGTTGTGGCTTAAGTTTCAACGATTTAAGGTCTTTTCGTGCATTTTCTCCATCCTTCAAATGACTCCCCCCAAAGCAAGTGCCCACAATATGTTCAACGAAGTTCATCACATCCAATACATGGCGCACCGGGTTATTCTTCTAATAAAGCCCAACGGGAAAAATCGCTTTAATCTAGGCCCAACGAAAAAATATTTCAATACTTTTTAAGGCACTTTTGAGCTTGTGGCTTCCTTACTAGTAGATTGGACATATCTAGGTTCATCGCATACCGGACAACGATCGATATTTTCATACTCCTTTCGGTATAGTATGCAGTCATACACACAAGCATGAATCAATTTATACTTTATTCCCAAAGCTTTCAAACTGTTCTTCATAACATGATAGCTATTTGGGAGTGTATTCTCCTTGGGTAATAAGCCCTTCACCCATTTCAGAATTCCTGTCACGCTATTGCCAGACAAATCGTATTGCATCTTCAAACTGTGCAAACTAACCATAGCATGTAAAGTTGTTTGATCTTTCTCACAGCCAAAGTATAACGGTTGGGTCGCCTTAAATTTTAAACTTTGGTAGTCATCGTCAAGTTTTGTCGTGATATCTTTACGAGCACTTGAACCTTCTACATCATCAGTAATCTCATTCTCTTCTTCTTCATAAACTCCGTACGTATCATCAACTAAATCCTCTAACATATTATTATCTACGTCGTCCCCTTCTACATCTATCCTACTTGTTGAAGGTTGTTGTGAAGGTTGGTCGGGGACAAAAGGAACTTTCAATTCACCCTGAAAACTCCAAAATCGATAACTATCTTGTATACCCAATCTTAACAAATGTAGTTTAACTGTTTTCCACTCAAACACTTACCATTCTTACACCTAGCACACAGACACGAAAACTCTTTATCATTATGACATCTCTTTGCATATTTCACAAATTCGTTAGCACCTCTGCGAAGCACATCCCCCATTCTACTTGTCTTACCCATCCACTCTTTGTATTTCAGATTTCCCATCACAGCTATTACAACTAATCACCTATTAAAGGTACGAAGCGTATATTCTTGGATTAGTATAAACAAAACTTAGATTTATAGTATGTTTCATTTAATTATGTCTTATTTATATTCAAATTCAATTTATAATAGAAATTTCTATTTCCTCCATCTCCTCTAAAGGGTGAGTGGTCATATCCCATTCAAGACCGCATTTTTCTGTAATATACTTAACAACTCATGCATATTGTTACGATTTGAAAAAAATTCGGCAGCATATCCTCGTAGTTCTCCAAGTACATGACGTAAATTGACAAGTGTGAGTGTTATTTCAATTGATCAATTGAAATAACAGTCACACTTGTCAATCTAGTATGTACCCAGAGAACATTAGGATACGACTGCAGAACTTCCTCCAAAAGTAACAACTTTAAGCCACTAAGAATATTATACAGAAATTATGTAGTCCCAAACTGTCCAAACGGGACAATTCGAGAGATCTCATTATAGGGGTAATGACTCTTGAACGTGTCTAAGGGCTATTAAATGCGTACGCATAAGAACTAGAAGGCTAGTATCTATGCGCACTATATGTAATTTCAAGAATGTTTCATTTAATTATCATACTATATATATATTGTTCGATATACAAAGTAATTTTCAAAAAAAGTTGAAAAATCCCACCCCCATATGGACAATAATCCAGTGGTCATGCCACTTTTAAAATTAACCAACCCAACATCGATCCACTATAATCCAATAACAATGTCAACAATAAATGTGTATCCCGTACTCTTTCTAATTCATCTACTCAATTAATTATTTTCATCAATTAAACTGACAATTAAAGTATACAATTATTAGTTTACTAATTTACAATGAGGGGCAATCCTACTTTCATAATTAATCATATATTAATTTACTAATTTACAACGAGGGGCAATCATATATTAATTTACTAAAAAAATTAATAACTAATCAATTCGTTTACAAGGGACATTACGCACAAACACGCACATACACGCACACTACACACACATATACACATACGCGCACATACACACACACACGCGCACACACACACACACACACACACACACACACACACGCAACCCCCCCACCCTCACCCACCACGCACCCACCCATCCCTACCCCCTCCCCTCCCCCCCACCCCCTTCCCCCTTCCCCCACCCCTTCCCCTACCACCACACACACACACGCACACACACCACACACACGTACACACACCACACACACGTACACACACCACACACACAAAAAAACAACCCTCCCCTCCCTGCCCCTTCCCCCCACCCTGCCCCACCCACCACACACATGCACACACACACATACACACACACACACACACATATATATACACACACGCACATATATATACACAATCACACACATATATGTATAAATGGAAGAGAGAGAGAGAAACTAACCTGAAAATAGAGAGAGAGGGAGAGCAGCGTAGAGAGAGAGAAAAAGGATTGAAGAAGTCGGTGGGAAAAAAAAGGAGGGGAAATGGTTTTTTGCTGTAACATTCGTCACGGACGTGTCACGGTCAAAGACCGTGACAATATTATAAGAATTGTCACGGTCATTGACCGTGACAAGTCCGTGACAACCGTACTTTTCCCTCTCAGAATTCGCACTCGCTACCGTTGCCCTCTCGGAATCAACCTTCCCCTTAACCTTGTCGTTCCACAAAGGACATTCTCGGATCATATGACCCCATTCCTGACACTTGTAGCATTTCGGCCCTTTACCTCCAACACCCCTAGATCTAGACCTACTACCGTAATTAAATCCCCCGTTGGAGTTTCTCCCGCCATTTTGTCCACCTCCGTCTCTCGCCGTAAGGCCTTCATTATGGTAATACCCGTCACGTCCACCTTCCTTCTTTCTCATCGTGACATGAGATTGAATATCTTGCACAACCTCGTTGCACCGGAGCGTAGACTTCCCAAACATGAGAGTGGTCACAAAATGCTCGTATGAATCGGGTAATGATGCAAGCAAAAATAATGCTCGATCCTCATCAATGAATTGAACGTCTATCTGGTTCAAGTCATTTATTAAGGCATTAAAAACGTTGATATGCTTCATCATATCCTCACCCTTCTTCATCTCAAGCTTGAAGAGTTTCTTCTTAAGGAACAATTTATTTGACAACGAATTTTCCAAATAAATCTCTTCTATCTTATCCCACATACCTTTAGCCGTGGTCTCCGCTATCACGTTATTCAACACACCATCTGTGATAAGCATCTCAATACATGAAGCCGCTATTTGATCAATGTCAATTCACTCGGCATCAATCATACCTACCGGTCATCCCTCTACCCCCAACAATGTTAATTGCAACCTCTGTTGGATAAGAACGCCTCACATTCATCTTTGCCATAGCCCAAAATTTATCTTCTCATCAAAAGCCTTCATGTCCCTCTTCATTGAGCCACTCAATCATAACTCGGATCCCATCTCTTAGAGCCTCCGCTTGTAGAGGTTGATTCTCGAGTACTCTCCACATTTTCCGTCATTTGGAACAAAAACAAAAGCTATGCCAAAATTGATTCAACCTCGAACCAAAATACCGGGCAAACGATGCAACCAAAGCTCTGATACCACGTGTTGCGCTAAATCAAGACTATCTCTAGCGACCAATACGATAAAACTCACTCGAAAATTTTATCAAACACTCGGTGTGCGGAAAACACCCAATACCTTGTTCCGAAAATGAATTAGTGTGCAAACCCCCAATCAATTCAACCAACCATCAATGAAGAGACAATAAGAACATACAAACAATCATCAAATAAAAACAACAACGATATACCGTGGTTCGCCCAAATTTGGGCTACATCCACCAAGGAGGATTTCTTCTTTCTATAGATAAATGGAGGAACCCAAAAGTTATACACACACAATTTATATCTCTTAGAGAGTCACTCACAACCTCACAAGAACTCACCTCTCAAATGGAACTCTACCTCTATTTAGCTTTGATAACTCTAAAAATAGCTCTCAAACTTCTAATTTCCCAAAACCTAGAAATAACATTTGTATTTGTAGATTTGAGCCAAAATGACAAATTTGTAAATAAACCAAAACAGAAAAAATAGGAGAGCGAAAATCAACAGTTAGGACTTTAATATTTCATTTTTGGTTGTTTTATTTAATATAATTTATATTATTTGTTTTGGGGGGAAAATAAAGTTAGGGTTAAAGTAATGGTAGTGGTGGTGGTTGTGCTATTTTGAGAGTTATGTGTTGTTTGTTTTTACCTTTTAAGTGGTAATTTGAACCATTCAGACTTAAGAAGTACCAAATAGTATTTGCTTTTTTAAATGATTAAGTGGTTAACGGTTATTTTTGACTCTAAATGATTAAGAAGTAAATAAATCTCTGAATACATTCATTCACATGTTCATTCAGATATAAAAACAAATATATTTTTCATACTCAAATTCAGACTTAAGATTTCAGATGAAAAAACAACGTAACTTTAAAGAGAGAATAAGACATTTAGGAACTGTTTGATAGAGGTTTTTTGCCATGAAAAATGTCCAAATTCCTTATATTTTCCAACTTTTGTCACGTTTGATACCAGTTTTTTGCCCATGAATTGATTTCCTCAGATCCGATCACGTCACCTCCAATTCCCGAAATTCTCGAAAACCATTTCTTCCCCCCCCCCAAAGAAAGCAATGGCTGGGCAAAACTTTCCTGTTTCTCTCCTCATTCAAGGTGATTTGACGGGGAGTAGTTGGCAGCCTTGAAACCTATCCTGCTTCAAGATGATTCCCTCACCATTTAACCCCTCCTCTCCGGGTGAGAAAAACGTCGGTTCTACATTTGTTGAGGTAATAATCAAACCCCTTTTCCCCCACCATTTTAGTTGGTTGTTGTGTTGTTTATTCTTGTTTTGTTTGTTTGCTTTGTTGGTAGCATTTTTTGCAAGATGTTGTTGGGAAAAAAATAATTTGTTTTTCCAACCTTTTGCAATTTTTCCAAACGATTTTATGTATTTGTTTAAAATAAATGGTATGGATGTTTTTGTTTGCTATGTAGGTTCCATATTATTGATTTTTTTTATGGATCTGTTTTTTTTTATGAGTATTTATTTTATAACGAAATGATGATGTTGAAATGGTGAAATATGCACATACTCATTTATAGGTTCCATTTTTATTGGGTTTCATTGCTACGTAGGTTCCATATTATTGATTTTTTTTTATTTGGATCTTTTTTTTTTATGACTATTTATTTTATAATGAAATGATGATGTTGAAATGGTGAAATATGCACATTATAATGATAGAGTGAGATGAGTAAAAAATATTTTATAAAAAAAAAATTATTGTGTTATAAATACCGTATATTAACTAACTAGATAAAAGGAGAAAGGTATGTGTATTTGTTTAAGTTGAAAAGGTCTCAATATGATGGCGCAATATGATTACAAAAATAGGAATATTGTTATAATAGCGCAATAATATCATATTTTATTCCATTTATGTCCACTAATATAATGTAGTTTGTTTTATCATGTTGTAACAAAACATGTTTGTTCGGATTCGGATTCCTCGGATAGCTACTCATTAGGTATAAATTTATTTCCTTCTATGTTTTAAATCATGTTATTTATTGTTAGATTAATAAGAGCTCTTACCAATTTTTATATTATTAAAGTATGGTTTGGTAAGAAATAATACGATGTTTACAAACTGGGGCTTAAAAGTTTAATTTATTATTGTTGACATAGGAATTGACTAACGAAATGTCGAGCGCTGGCTCAAAGCACATGCAACAACAACGAGGGTTGTTTTGGACCTTGGTCATGCGAGCAATTGCGCTTTTCCAATATATGAGGAATCCCGACCATCTCTTAGTTAGGGCTCCCTATTGAAACTGGGACACTGATCGGGAAATTGCATTATATAGAATATTTAGAATGAGTGACCGGGTATGCCACGCACAACTTCGGATGAACATATGGTCATTTGAAAGACTTTGTATTAGGTTACGCACATATGGACTGACTGACAATCGTTCGGTTAAGGTTGAGGAACAAGTCGCAATGTTCCTTAACACCGTTGGATATGACGAGCGATATGTTTTCAAGACATTGACTTTCTTTAGATCTGGTCAAACCATTAGTTACTACTTCCATAGAGTTTTACGAGCATGCCTTGACTTGTTCAATGATTTAGTTTCAATGATTTAGTTACTAATGCAAGTCCAACGAATTCCCCTTACGACAATGGCAAGGACCTACCTTGGTATCATTACTTCGAGGTTAGGATAGTTTCATTAATTACTTTTATTACTTTACGTATGACTTTCCCATTATTAAATTGCTTTCAACCCATTTAGGATGCCGTTGGTGCAATTGACGGTACCCACATATCTGCTTTGGTTCCTACCGCCGACCAAGCGAGGTATCGCAATAGGTTAGGGGAAATTTCATAAAATGTTTTGGTCGCATGTACGTTTGATATGCGCTTCTCGTTTGTCCTCTCTGGTTGGGAGGGATCAGCACATGATGGTCGCTTACTTCGTAGTGCGATTCAACGACAGGGGCATAAATTGACCGTTCCATTAGGTATGTTTAAAAATAAGTAACTTTCATTAGTAATATATGAATAGGTATAGTAATACATTTTATTTAAAATATGCGTAGGTAAATACTACCTCGCAGATGCTGGATTCCCGTTGGTACCTGGGTTTCTATCCCCATTTCGGAAAACACGTTATCATCGAAGGGATGTGGAAGGACAACGACCTGAGAATAGTAAGGAATTATTTAATTTTAGGCATTCATCTCTCCGTAATGTAATTGAGAGGTCGATTGGGTTATTGAAAAAAAGGTTTGCGTATCTAAGGCATCAACCTTTCCACGGGATTGAAATTCAAGCGAAGATTGTTGTAGCTTGTTGTGCCATTCACAATTTCTTGAGGATTGTTGATGTTGAGGATAAATGCTTGGGGGACGAGGACAGTGATGATGATGACATTACCCCTCCTCCCCTAAATGTTCCAGAAATACCTTGGAATGAGCATATAACATTCACAACTGATGTTGCATGGACCGAGAAGAGAAATGCAATGGCTAATTTGATGTGGCAACAATATGATGCGAACCACAATGATACTTCTAACTATGAGTAATGATATCATTTTGTTATGATGTATTCTTTCTTTTCTAATTTTAGGTTGCATCTGGTGAATTTTTCAAATATGCCTTCATCAAACATATGGGGTCTTCTACTTTTACGGTATCAAATAAAGAAAATGCTCATGTGGCGTTGTATCTCAAGTTAAGGTTACATTATCCGATAAAAACCATAACCAGGGACGACTGTATTACACGTGCCTCCAATGTCAAAATTTTTTAGGTTGGACAAAGCCTTCTCTTGAAGGCATGGATGCTAACTACGCAACCTTCAATCCCCATAGTGAGCAAGCAACGTCGAGTATATCTAGTCAATCATCACCTCTTGTACGAGAACCCCCAAGTGTCGACGATCATGGAATTATGCGAAGCTTGGTGGTCGTCAAGAAGCTACAAGTTTTAAATACTATTCTGCTAGTGGCCTTTACTATTTTCATTTATTTTCTTATGATGTAATGGTGTTGAATCACCCCGGATATTAAACTTATGATGCAATGTTTAATTTACTATTTTGTAGTGATGTAAGGGATGTAATGGATGACATGAGACCTTTACTATTTTCTTGTACTCTTTTCTACTACGGATTATGTCTTTATATCTAATTTTCTCCCAAACTTTACTAATATACATGAGCTAATATATTAGTGACTCAGGGAGCACCTTGCATAATTTGAGACCTTTCCTATTTCCTATTTTCTAGTATGGAAATCAGTATGTAAATGTAGGTATGCTAATTTAAATACTGAAATGGCCAATACTAATCTGTTTGAATAATGCTCTGTTTTGGTATTGAAATGCATAGTCATTTGAATGATTTGAATGCATCCTGCATTGAATACTCATGATTTAAATTATTTGAATACTGATCTATTTGAATACACACTGATGATTTGAATGCATATTGATGATTTGAATGCATATTGATGATTTGAATGATTTGAATAATGAGACCTTTTCTATTTTCTAGTATGGAAATCAGTATGTAAATGTAGGTATTTTAATTTGAATACTGAAATGGCCAATACTAATCTGTTTGAATAATGCTCTGTTTTGGTATTGAAATGCATAGTCATTTGAATGATTTGAATGCATCCTGATTTGAATACTGATCTATTTGAATACACACTGATGATTTGAATGCATATTGATGATTTGAATGATTTGAATAATGAGACCTTTCCTATTTTCTAGTATGGAAATCAGTATGTAAATGTAGGTATTCTAATTTGAATACTGAAATGGCCAATACTAATCTGTTTGAATAATGCTCTGTTTTGGTATTGAAATGCATAGTCATTTGAATGATTTGAATGCATCCTGATTTGAATAATCATGATTTGAATTATTTGAATACTGATCTATTTAAATACACACTGATGATTTGAATGTATATTGATGATTTGAATAATGAGACCTTTCCTATTTTCTAGTATGGAAATCAATATGTAAATGTAGGTATTTTAATTTGAATACTGAAATGGCCAATACTAATCTGTTTGAATAATGCTCTGTTTTGGTATTGAAATGCATAGTCATTTGAATGATTTGAATGCATCCTGATTTGAATAATCATGATTTGAATTATTTGAATACTGATCTATTTGAATACACACTGATGATTTGAATGCATATTGATGATTTGAATGCATATTGATGATTTGAATGATTTGAATAATGAGACCTTTCCTATTTTCTAGTATGGAAATCAGTATGTAAATGTAGGTATTCTAATTTGAATACTGAAATGGCCAATACTAATCTGATCTATTTGAATACTGAAATGGCCATTTGAATACTGAATACTGACTACTGAAATGGCCATTTGAATACTAATCTGATCTATTTGAATACTGAAATGGCCATTTGATTTCCATTTGAATACTGAAATGGCCAATACTGATCTATTTGAATACTGAAATGGCCAATACTGATCTATTTGAATACACACTGATGCTTTGAAATGTGATGGTTAAGCCCTATGCTAAATGTGATGGTTAAGCCCTATGCTAAAAAATTAGTATGTAAATGTGAATGTGATGGTTAAGCCCTATGCTAAAAAATTCTGCTGCTATGATGGAAAGGCATGGAGAGATGGGATCTCCTTGCCGGAAACCTATAGAGGATTTGAAGAAACCTCCCACTTACCCATTTAATAGGACAGTAAACTAAGAGTTCTCCTTTTGGTCTTCCACCCATACATGATCAGAGTTCTTGATTTTGTGTATAACCAGACTATTCTCTTATACTTTGACTAAGGAATTAAAAAATTTTGTGTTTAGATCTCCTTTTTAAACCATTCCAGGTTTGATTTTTGTCTTTGGTATTCTTTTTCATTCTTTAATACTAAGTTAATCTAAGCTTTGGCAAGCTGCATTTCACTTCTATTGATAACTGAGGGATCAACTTCAAATGCATGCTCTTTAGCTAAGAAAATATCATCTAAGTCAGATACAATTTGGAATATGTATCTGAATGAGGAATGGTCCCACTATTTAAGAGTTGATTTCAGTCTTTTGAGTTTTTTTGGCAAAAACTTTCATGGGAGGAGCTGAAATATGCATAAACCAAGAGTCTTTTATTAATATGCTACTGATATGCTACTTAATATGTGATGAATGCATACTGGTATGCTACTAAATGTGAGGTTGGGGATATGGTTGAGAATATGAGGATGGTTTAAGGTAGGTTCAGATGATATATATTATTTGAATGGTTAACGAATACTCCTTAGATCTCCTTTTGGTCTTCCACCCATACATGATCAGAGTTCTTGATTTTTTGTATAACCAGACTATTCTCCTATACTTTGACTAAGGAATTAAAAAATTTTGTGTCAATAAATTCTTCAGCTAAATCTCTAACTCCAGTTAATGTTATAAGCAGACAATTAGACCTGCTATTCCTCAACAACAAGGTAGTTCCCTTCTTGCATCCTCAAGGTTCCAGATGACCTCATTATTTTCACTGATGGTTCCAAACGTAGCCTCAAGGCTAATATAAAAACTCTGAAAGAATATGAAGCCAACTCAGTTCAGTTAGTCAACTCTTCTAAAAATTCCTTTTGTGTTGATCCTAAAATTTGTCCTTTTATAAAGGTTGTTATAGAGAAGAATATAGGTATGAGATCCAAGCACTAGCAATGAAATACTTAGCAGTTCATTTAACCATAGGAATAAGGAAATCAATTCTTTATTCAATGTTGCTTCAAAAGATCAGAGACAATCTTTAGTTGTGGGCCTTAAAAATCATTTCTAACACCAGTTCTCCCATTATGAAGAGAATAACAGGAGTTAGAGATTTAGCTAAAGAATTTATAACCAGACTGAATTTATGGAATTTGGTACTGAAATTGCTACTGACAGTTGCATTCTTGGCTACTGAAATTGCATTAGGGGAGTTGCATCATTTGCATAATTTGCTACTTATTACTTGTATGCTACATAATATGCATCATTTGCTACTGATATGCTACTTAATATGTGATGAATGCATACTGATGATTTGAAAATCACTCAGTTTCTACTTACCATATGCTAGTGCGAGCACCTAGAAATGGCTTCTTCCTCAAACCTGAAGTTATGAGCTGGTGCTACAGCCCCTTGAAATCTACTATGGTCTTCCAGTGACCTATGCATACTGATGATTTGAATGTTGATACCAAATGATACTGACATGAATGCGTACTGAAACTCAGGTTTGAATGTTACGAATTTGCTACTGATATGCACACGGATATGTATTATTTGCTATTGAATTTGCTACTGAATACTGGTATGCGTACTAATATTCCAAATGATTTGAATGCGTACTAATATGCTACCGATATGCATACTCAGTTGCTACTAAATTTGCTGAATTTGCTACTGAAATTGCTAGTGAATTTGCATTATTTGCATTGGATGTGCTACTGAATTTGCATTATTTGCTACTGAATATGCATCATTTGCATAATTTGCTGAATTTGCTACTGATATGCATACGAATATGCATTATTTGCTATTGAATTTGCTACTGAATACTGGTATGCGTACTAATATTCCAAATGATTTGAATGCGTACTAATATGCTACCGATATGCATACTCAGTTGCTACTAAATTTGCTGAATTTGCTACTGAAATTGCTAGTGAATTTGCATTATTTGCATTGGATGTGCTACTGAATTTGCATTATTTGCTACTGAATATGCAT
Organism: Sambucus nigra; assembly: GCA_949130495.1. Classification (NCBI taxonomy): domain Eukaryota; kingdom Viridiplantae; phylum Streptophyta; class Magnoliopsida; order Dipsacales; family Adoxaceae; genus Sambucus; species Sambucus nigra. Next base: position 126,481,941 of record OX422215.1, read on the forward strand.
CATTTGCATAATTTGCTGAATTTGCTACTAATATGCATACGGATATGCATTATTTGCTATTGAATTTGCTACTGAATACTGGTATTCGTACTAATATTCCAAATGATTTGAATGCGTACTAATATGCTACCGATATGCATACTCAGTTGCTACTAAATTTGCTGAATTTGCTACTGAAATTGCTAGTGAATTTGCATTATTTGCATTGGATGTGCTACTGAATTTGCATTATTTGCTACTGAATATGCATCATTTGCATAATTTGCTGAATTTGCTACTGATATGCATACGGATATGCATTATTTGCTATTGAATTTGCTACTGAATACTGGTATGCGTACTAATATTCCAAATGATTTGAATGCGTACTAATATGCTACCGATATGCATACTCAGTTGCTACTGAATTTGCTGAATTTGCATTATTTGCATTGGATGTGCTACTGAATTTGCATTATTTGCTACTGAATATGCATCATTTGCATAATTTGCTGAATTTTCTACTGATATGCATACGGATATACATTATTTGCTATTGAATTTGTTACTGAATGCTGGTATGCGTACTAATACTCCAAATGATTTGAATGCGTACTAATATGCTACCGATATGCATACTCAGTTGCTACTGAATTTGCTACTGAAATTGCTAGTGAATTTGCATTATTTGCATTGGATGTGCTACTGAATTTGCATACTCAATATGCATTATTTGCTACTGAATACTGATATGATAACTGAACTGCATGGTTATAGATATCATGGTGCTATATATAACATAATTTAAACTGATGACTCATATTTATATGTTGAACAACGATGGAGCAAATTCGTAATCGCGTCCCATTTCGCCCCCCAAAACCAAATACAAATAATGTAGACCGACCAGTAGACGTGCAATCTTCGCAAGTTGAGGTGAACTAAAAGAAATCGCATTTGCGATGGAGTGAGCTCATGGATGGGTTCCTCATCCATTCCCTTTCTGCCCAGGTCCTCACGGGGCGGCAAAGGGTAGACAATGGATTTACTGCCGCACAAATTAAGGTTGTTATAGATACTGTCGAAGAAGGATGCCATATTCGCGTCGCGGAGAAGAATGTGAGATCGAGGTTGAAAACCCTGAAAAAGGAATATATCGAGTTCCATGAGCTGTTGCAAGTCAGTGGATTCGGTTATGACATAAATAGTGGTGGCGTAACTGCAGATGCTAGTGTATGGGCTGACTATATCGCGGTTAGTACAAATTGTTCAATTGACTTAACTTACAAATAAAAAAATTATAATTCAGTTTAGGAATATGTTGAATTGACTTACTACGGTTTTTACACGGTAAACTAGATGGAGGGAAGATGAGAGGAAGGAAATGTATGTACTATGACGAGCTACAAATAATCTTCGGGAATGACACAGCTACATGTGATAATGCAATATCCGGGGCAGATCAGTTCTCACCTATGGATGGTACAGGGATAGAAGATGTGGAGTTTACTCCTGAAGCGTGCATATACACTAACACTGAAACAACCGCTGCGCATGAGACGGACACCCAACCACCGGGTGGTCAGGAGACCGACACCCAACAATCGAGTGGGCACACTGCAAAGCGTAAGGGGCAGGGGCCTAATGGAAAGCCTCGTCGTCGCCGTGTGAACCCCCAGGAAGAATGTGCCCAAGCGCTGTCAGTCATTGCACAGTCATCGAAGCAGATTGCCACCGCAATGGAGCTTCAAGTTGCCATTGACTCTCAAACTCACGTTAACTGGCAGGGTATCCTTGACAAGCTAGTGGGTATGGATATGGACGATGAGAATGTCATGCGAATGATGTCTTTATTTGAGGCCGATAATGAACTAGGTCGAGTGTTTATGGGATTCTCTGACTTTTCATTCGCACGTACATGGGCTTACAACAAGCTCCGTGATCTGCCTTGATCAGATGGTCTATTAACTATTACTCACTATTATGCATTGCTACTATTATGCTTTGGTATTATCTCCACGTATTCCGTTTTGATGCTTCTGGACGTGGGATTATCGGACAGTTTATTATCGCATGTAATGTTTTGTTCAAACTTTGCTCTACGTATTAGGTTTGTGTACGCTTTGCTCTAGTAAACTTTTGGGATGTAATGTTTTGTGGGATTATCAAAGATTGTAACCATCCTTTTATATTATGAACTTGAATATTTAGCATTTTAAAAGCGCAATATAGATATATGAACCCATGTGCTTTAACAGTCCAAGTCATTACTAATTCAGTCCCATTACTTTCAACCACATATTGCAGAGTCATGTGATTGAAAAGTGCAATATAGATATATGAATGCCAAACGCTTTAACAGTCCAAGTCATTACTAGGGACAGTCCCATTACTTTCAACCACATATTGCAGAGTCATGTGATTGAAAAGCGCAATATAGATATTTGAACCCATGTGCTTTAATAGTCCAAGTCATTACTAATTTAGTCCCATTACTTTCAACCACATATTGCAGAGTCATGTGATTGAAAAGTGAAATATAGATATATGAACCCATGTGATTTAATAGTCCAAGTCATTACTAATTCAATCCCATTACTTTTAACCACATATATCAGAGTCATGTGATGTAAAAGTGCAATATAGATATATGAACCCATGTGCTTTAATAGTCCAAGTCATTACTAATTCAGTCCCATTACTTTCAACAGTGCAAGTCTAATACTAGTATAAAGAAGACGGTAGTTCGTTTCATATCACTCACTATCAAATGACAAACCATAGACAAAATGACGATTTTAACCCAGTAAAGGATGTCTGGATTACTTCAGCCCAAACATGGTATCCAGAAATAAAGAGCCCATGAAGGACAAGCGTAAATCTAAAGCATCAACATCATATGACGTTGGTTATGTTGACGATGTTGCACCCGTTTTGACTAACCCAGGAATTTACGAAGATCCCCACGGAGGGAGTTGGTTTGGGGAGAAAAGGGTTTTTGAAAACATGCCTATATGCACATTACATTTTTTAGGTGATGTTGGGCATGTGATGAAATGGTTACCTCCAACTAAAGCTAATATACCATGCGATGATCATTTGAAATGGCCTAGGTTATATGATAGACGATGCGATTTAGAGTGCTACTGTAATTGGCATGGTTTACCGGTACCACAAGCAAAATCTGCAAATTATTGCAAAGATCCAACTAAAGACAGTGAAAGATGTATCCGTCTACTACAACGAGAAATTGAACAGATGGAAAAAAGATTAATGCGCTGGCATTGTAAGAATTTGATAAATACTGAACTCGACGATCCAATTTATGCATCGGATCCGGAGCTGCCGGACTACAAAATGGACGATTCCTCAATGGATTTTGTACAACATCTACCAAACATGTTGATGGGTGATGGGAATGCATTATGTTGCGATCCGTGGTTGACCAGGAAACCACAAAGTAATTAAATATGCAACTTTCTTTTCTATGTGTTTATTATTTTTATTACGTCAGTTGTAATGTTTAATTCCGAGTTTTAAATTTATCGTTTATTATTTTTTTAAATCTCGTTAGAAAACAACTGTCAACAACCTTATGTCCAACTCAATGTGCTCCCATCAATAATAAAGACTTATTTTTATTCCAACTGCAATACTGATCCAAATCATTTGCCACCTGCTAATCCTGAAAATGAAGTGAAAAATAATGATAAGTATTAAAATATATAGGATAACAAAAAAGTGGACAATTAACAAAATAAGACAATTTATGTATTCACAAAACTCTCTATTTCCAAGACAAATTTTGGCTATCAAACATCAAAACTAGGAGTATTGTTGTTTTCTAGTAGGCAAATTCTGTCTATCAAACACAAAAATTTGAAAATTACAGAATTTGCCAGCATGCAAATTTAAGCTATCAAACAGTCCAAAATTTTATTTTCCAGGGCAAAATTTGTATGGATAAAATTTTTCAGGGCAAAACTTTCCATTTCACCTCTGTTCCAAGTTTTCTATCAAACAGGGCCTTAGAGGGAAATGAAGGCTGTGATAGGAGGCGTTGGTGGTACTGTTTAATGTTAGGATTAGGTTTTGAGAGAGGAGGAGAGGAGCTTGTGGTGTTTCGTATATAAATTTATGTGCTTTTAACAACACGTTTGGTTGGTTGTGATTCACAACCCTTATACCATCTTGGACGGCCTAATATCACAAACGAAGCATTACTTTAAAAGTAAAGGGTTAATAGGTGAATACAGTCCGTTGGACAAGGCAGGATGAAATCATATTTCATGCGGAAAAAATTAAGCTTCTATGTTATGATTAATTTAACACTTTATAAAATAGTTATTTTCTGATCTTTGATCAATAATAGCAAATATAATACTGTTATATTAATTCCTTTGTGTTTGTCATTTGCCTCCATAGCCATAATATAAACCGCAAATCAACATCAGTCGTCTTAGTCCTTTGACTTTGCCATATCCGGCAATTGTCGTTTCTTACATAGACAAATGGAAAATCAAATGCTTCATTCATCATTTGAATATCTATGCAAGAAACCATTTTCATGTGACAATAATCTAGCCTTTCTTAAAAGAGAAAATCCAGCTAGAAGAACATATTTCTCTCAAGTCCAATCATTTTTTCTCATATCATACAAAACTCAGCAGCATATAATAATAAATCCCACCTTTTGTTTACTCTCTAATCAAAATAATCTCAACCCTTCCCATGTCTATATCCTCGTTGAATTCTCTCTCCTTTTATCAAAGACAGTCTTCTATATTAATTATCATCTTTTTCTTCTTCTTCACAATTACCTATGCCTTTTCACTTTCTTTAGACACTGCCTGTGTACTCGATATTCGATTTTCGTCACCTGAAAACAACTCAAATTGCAGAAAAGGAAACTGGGATGGATTTCTCAACACCTGCTGTGAGGCGACGTTTAACGGATATCTAGATGCACTGGGGAAACATGCCAACCAAACGGGGAAAATATTCTTAAATTCAACTGAGCAGAAAGGCTGCTTAACTTCAATGAAGAGCATAAATGATAATGTATTGAGCTGTGGTATTGAGAAGTTAACCAGTGGGGTTGGTGGCTGCTCTGACTATTCTGTTAAGGATGTTGAGAATAAACTAGGGGAGAGGTTAAGAAGTTTAGGTGAAGATTGCAAGCTTTTGGGTTTGAATGGTGAGTCAGATGAGGCTTGCAATACCTGTTTGAGTAGGTGGGAAGAGATGGGTGTGTGGTCTGATGATAGTAAAGGGTCCATTAAGGCTGAAGTTGATGTTTGTAGGTTTGCAGTTTTGATTTCATTGACAAGCCAAAGGGTTTATGACGAGGAGGGTCTGCAGGCAGTTTATGAATGCCTTGGAGAGAAAAGTCTTCCTCTGGGTAATTTTAGTACCCAAATTACACTCTTTTAGAATTTCAGAATAACTCTCATCGAATTTCACATTCTTGTATCAAATCCTTAATTCTAGTCCTTTTTGAATTTTATGCAGACGATCAAGGAGACAAGGCCAGACAGGGAGTCAAGTTTGGCAAAGGTAACCACGATTATCAATAATCATCAATCCATGAAGTCTAAGAGTCACCATGCTCTCTAAATGTTGATGTTGATTTGATTGAAAGGAAAAATAAAAGCAAAAAAATAATATTTTGCTTCGCATCTTTACATTTTATTGTCACAGGAAGTGTGGGTTACATCATAACTGTATTCTTTCATAAACACATTTCCTTGAAAAATTCCTGCAGTTTATATAATGTATTGGAATTGGATCCAGGAAAGTTAAGGCTTACTTCCCGACAAAACTTTCTCAACAATCAAATGAAGCCTAGGTTTGATAAGTTCAACAGAACTTATAATACTTGTTTTGTTTTGCAAGAAACCCTCCAAAAATATTTCCAGTACAAAAATATTCTTAAAGTACGCATTTTTGTCAAAGACGCCACTATGAGTATTTTTTAGTGTCACATAAGAGGTCTTTACAACAAAATGGTTCAGGAGATTTTTTTCCGCATCAAAGGTATTTCAAGCAGGTTCCTTGCAGAAGTTTTATAGTTCGCTGTGTTTGTGTGTGTGTGTGTGTGTTGGGGGAGGGGGGGCTATGTCTTCTCACTGTACCATATATAATGTTAAATAGTGTAAATTTAAACAAATCCTGAACTATGCAGATTTTTGCAAGGAACCCCCTGAACTATTTTTGGTACTAGAAACCTGTTTGGTTGCAAAGCCAATAAATTAAATGATTATTGTAGAGTTTGCCCAAAATTAGTGAATTGAAGTCACTCATGTATTCTGATTTCCTTATGGTTGATTTACCAATTGAGATACTGGGAACCATACTTATAATACATGCTTCATTATATGATGCTACTTTCGGACTATCAAATCATAGCAAAGCTCAGCCGGAGGGATAGTCCAAAATACATTATTACGTAGTATGTAGGGCTTACACACACACCTTTAGTAGTTCCCTGGGGAACCACTGTCTTTTGTATCTGTTGCTGAAAAATCCCTCAAAAAGGGGGTCATTACAATAAATACACACTTCAAGGAGATATTTCAACATACAGGAAGTTAATTGCAAAAAACATGAAAGTGCAAGAATTTCATTTTCAATTTTTTTTTTTTTGCATTTCCCCTATTCTATATTTGTTAATGTGTAGTATTTGATATGAGACACTTTCCTTGATGAGTGCAGTTGTATGGATTCTAATTGGTGGTCTAGCGGGGATTATAGTAATAGTAATTGTTGCTGCATGGATCTTGTCAAGAAAATCGATAAAAGCCAAAAGAAACCAAGGCAAAAATGGTATGTCTTACAGGCATGATAGTGACAATTTCTAATAGCATTCTATATTAAATTACATTTATGAATTGTATACCTCCTTGTTTTACTTGATAGCATCAGATGATTCAGTATCTGAAGATTCCAGTTGTCATAAAATACCAATTAAGGAAGTTTATTCTGCCACGGACAACCTCAGTGCATCAAATTTCATTGGCCAGGGAATAGCTGGTCAGAACTTGTCTATCTCCTAGAGGACACAGGCACTTAAGTTAATTGTTTAATTAATCAAGATTCAAAGATTATTATTTAAATATGTTTGGACACAAAATCCAATTTTTTTTCTTCTGAACCAAACAGGGCCTAATCCTTGAATTTTGATATGGTGATGTTATTTACCAGGAAAGGTGTACAAAGGGATACTATCAAATGGTCAGCAAATTGCAGTTAAGCACATAATCAATGATGGACAAATGGAAACATTTATAAGGGAAGTTACAAGCCTGTCACATGTGAGACATCCAAACCTCGTATCATTGCTAGGCCATTGTGTGGGAGAAGATGAATGTTTTCTTGTTTACGAGATGTGTCACATGGGAAACCTTGCAGAATGGCTGTTTGGTACATATGCCTCGATCTAAGAACTTTCATTCGCATTTTTCAGTTTATTTGTCTATTTTTTTTATGGCTGGGTGGGTGGGTGGTGGTGGGATGGAGTGGGGTGGGTGAGTATATTGACTTTCAACACCATTTGTGTTCAATCCCATTTCTTAAATTTAATATAGACCTGAAAAGAGTGGCTAAAGCTCACAAAGTATCACATTTTAGAGTAATTTGCGATGCTTTGTGTGCTTTAACGACACTTTTGGGGGTTGATGTCAGTTGTTTAGAAAAGATGGGGTGTAACACATAGGTGAGAGTTAAAGTCAAAACCATTCTTTCTATTTTTTTCCCAGGAGGACTCAAAAGATACATTTGTTGGACACAGGTAAAGACAAAACTTTGTCTTGGATCCAAAGACTCGAGATTGCCATTGATTGTGCTAGAGGTCTCTGGTTTCTCCATACATATCCCGAAGGCTGCATTGTTCACCGTGATATCAAGGTAAATTCATCACCATATCATGTAATTATTTTCCTCTACTTACCACAGAGATTTATGTTCTATTGTATTATTTTCCTTTTAACTTTTGGCAGCCAACAAATATTCTTATATGCTCTAACTTTCAAGGGAAACTGTCTGATTTCGGGCTATCTAAAGTTATTGCCACGGGTCAGTCCTATGTGAGCTCAGAAGTGAGAGGTACCTTTGGTTATGTGGATCCTGAGTACCAGAAGAATTGCCATGTTAATTCTTCGGGTGATGTCTACAGTTTCGGAATAGTCCTTCTACAACTTATATCAGGGCAGAGGGTTATAAATATGGATTTGAAGACACCAATGTCTCTAAATAAAAGGGTGAGTGAGAATCAAGTAACTCTCATATTAAGTTTCCCCACTCTTTTGAAATACTAGAAGTCGTGAGAAATGTTGCATGTGCAATACAAAAATGGGATTCAGACAAATTGTTTTTTTTTCAAACAAATCTTATTTTAAAGATTTTTTTGATTATAAATAAATTAGAGGATATTATGGTATTTGAGTAATATATAATACCAGGCAGCTTTACATTACAAGTAGTCAATTATATAAGGGTATTTTAGTACTTTGATATACATACCAAAACCCACTCCTTCCTTAATATAGCAAACACGTTGATAATGTCAAAACATTTCCCTCTAATTCTCCTCTTTCATTCCAGGCAAAAATCCTCACAAAGGGTGGGAAGATAACAGAATTTGCTGATACCAAACTTAGTGGGGAGTATCCGGTTGAAGCTTTTGAGCTCATACTCAAGCTAGCTTTGACATGCACAGGGATCAAGCAACAAAGGCCATCCATGGAGCAAGTGGTTTTAAGGTTAGAGAAGGCTCTTGATATTTCAACAAGAGAGAAGTCTGTTGAACCTCGATTCTCAATAAGTGTGGACTAAATTGGAGTAAATCATTTATTTTTGTATCGAACTCTATCAGGTTAATTTTTTTATGTGATAATCATGATGAAAGTGAACTTTTGTCTCAAACAAGAATGATATTCAGGTTCCACCTACAAAAATGTGTCCATTCTTGGGAAAGTACTAGTGAAAAAAAAACTTAAGTGGCTTAATTTTGAGATGGACAAAAATATTATGGCAGTAAAATACTACTCCCTTCATCCCAAATTAATAGTCCTACTTTCCTTTTTGGGCCGTCGCAAATTAATAATTCGCTTTCCTTTTTTGGACATAATCTACGGATCAAATTTCACGATAATGAACAAGGCTTGATCTTGGCCATTGATTGAGTGAATCCTTAAAAAACGTCATTTTCAAATAGCGATTATTAATTTGGGACAGGGATAGTAATGATGGCAAACAAAAGAAGTTTAATGACTGCATGCGAACATAGCAACAAAGTGTTATAGCTAATAGCACGAAAAGAAAAAATATAATTATTTATAAAGTTACAGTGAATATATAGAAAGATAAGCTTTTTTGAGATTACCTCTTGAAATAACCGAGCTAATTTCACGTATAATTCCTTTAGAGGGGTAAGAAGTTCCCATTGCCTGCGAAATAACAGCTAACATGTATGACAACGTTATGCTATTAGAATGTCCCTGATGTGATGCGCAAGCAAATCACATTTACACCAACAACAATGTAAGAGAAGAACCAACTCAAACTCTCATTCTCATGTACTAGTTGAATGATTTCCCCAATGGGGTACTACACACGACACGATATATAGGGAAAGGGGAAAGGTTCTAGACTTCCTTATTGGGAATATTCTAGCACCCATGTGATGTCATGGTGACATCACTGTAGGTGGTACTCCCTGATACTACATGATATATAATATTCTCAAACATTCCCTTATTATAATAATAAATTTTAAAATAAAAATTGTGATTAATAATATTTCTGTTCTCTGCTTGATCCCACGTGCTTGCCATTTTTGGACATACATCAGTCCCCATTTCGGAATTTATTCATTCTGTTAAGATATTTTAGTCGTCCACAAATAACAAAATTGCTGTAATGTCCTAAATTTTCTTCGTTTCAATAAAAAGAAGATTGTCTCATAATATATTAGCAGTTTCCAATAAAAAGATAGCATAGTGTATCATAAACAAAGAAACATTATATCATCATCATCATCAAAAACAACTTAAGGCTTGTTGTGTCCTCTTTATTTTTCAACAAAGTTGAAGTATGAAAGGGGGTTTACAACCATGCTGGGTTCTTCAATTGAGTAACAACAGCCTTCACTTGCAGGTAGTTTTTGAGACCGTATTCTCCCTTTTCTCTGCCTTGTCCACTCATCTTGTATCCACCAAAAGGTATTGCAGCATCAAAGGTGTCAAAGCAATTAATCCATACAGTCCCAACTCTCAATGCTCGCATCAAGGTGTTGGCAATGTCAATGTTTTGGGTAAAGACCCCTGCAGCCAGTCCATAGCGGCTGGCATTTGCCCTTCGTATAACTTCGTTAAGATCCCTGAAAATAAGATAAATGAATAGATGAAAGTTAAGAGCCAGAATGCTCTGATAATTAGGGTTGTAAAATGAATCATGCTACTAGAGCTTGACTCGTGTCGGCTCGTTTACGGACTCGTTCGAGATCGGCTCGTAAGCTAAAGGAGTAAAGCTTGATCATATTTTTAGGGCTATTTTGTTCTTACTTTGTTTGTCCCCCAAAATGACTCTTTGCGTCACATCGTATCATGCGAAGTGTTGCAAAAAGTATAACAGAAATGAACAAAAAGTCATTTTGGGGGTAAAAGGCAATGAAGTGAAAATTTTGGTGACAGGCTAGGTAAGCACAAATAAAAAGGCAAAAGTCAAAATAAATTGTTTATTTTGTTAGTAAGGAGTTATCATAGAAGACTGTAAAAAAATAATGCTACTCGAGCTAGGTTCTTCATTTACTCAGTGCTCATTACAGATTAAATCATAAGATAAATGAGCTGATTTCAAGCTTAATTTAAATCTCATTAAGGTTTCCAAGACAAGGTTGAACAACTATCAGGTTGGAACGACTCAGCCCCTTTATATGGCTACTAATAATGGGATGTAAATAGATTTGTTCACCACTTACTTAAACTTTAAGATTGACTGCACTGGACCGAAGATCTCCTCCTTCGCAATCAACATGTCTTCCTGAATTGAGAAAATATTTTGTGTGATAACATATAAATTAAGAATGAAAAGGTTACTGATGATACTGTCTGTGGTGTACAGATATGTACCTGAACATTAGAGAAAACAGTGGGCTTAATGAAGTAGCCCTTGCTGCCATATCTCTCACCTCCACTTTCGAGAGTAGCTCCGCTTTCTATGCCAGATCTTATGTACTTCAGGATCTTTTCGAATTGGTCCGAGTCAATCTGATTTTTTCAAGAATGACGCATTACTATCTAAAGAAAAATCCAACAATTCGATAAACGTTGTAGTATTAAGTACTAATATAATATCGCAAGTGCGTGTGTGTTGTTCCAATACATAAGACTCGTTTGGAATAGATTATTTTCACCAAATTGTTAGTTATAATGAGATTGTATAATCTCGTGGATGTAATCTATCTTAAATTGGTCCATACTACACTACGCATTTTAAATTCATTTTTTTTTATTTTGGTAAAAATAATTTTCCTCGGTTAATTTTCAATCAAAAGCGGAAGATTACGTGAAGAAACTGTCGCCAATTTACCTGAGGACCTTGTTCAACTCCAACCTTGAATGGATCACCCACAATACGTTTCATAGCACGTTCCTTTGCCTTTTCTACAAATTCATCATATATGTTTTCATGAACATATGTACGAGAGCCAGAACAGCAGCATTGCCCCTGCAGGTAGAAAATGTGAACAATGGATTTTACATTCCATGACACACCCTCTTAAGAAAATATTAATTAGAGATACCTGGTTAAAAAATAGAGCACTGTGGGCCAGCTCGACAGCTTTATCCACATCAGCATCCTCACATACAATGAAAGGGGATTTTCCACCAAGTTCCAAAGTCACTGGCTTAAGATTGCTTTTAGCTGCCAATTGAAGCACGATCTTTCCGGTTTCCGTCGATCCAGTGAAAGCAAGCTAGAATGATAGGAAAATGTATTTAGAGGCAATGAATCATTGGGTAATCATTTTGAGATCACCAGAGGTGAATCCACTTTATGTTGGGTGAAAAAAAAAAGTCACAGGTACAACTCAACCTTAACTTTTTTATTTTATTTTTTATTTACGAAAAAGATTAGGACTTCTAATGGCCAACATGAATCTCTGCTTGAACCCTGCTGTATTCTTCCCATTAAAATTACCACATGGAGTAACATAGCTAAATCTAAGTTATTCTCATCCTATTAATCAGAAAAATTTGTAATCCTAAGATCCCAAACATATTCTTACCAGAAAAGGATAACAAGCATACTGACCTCAGTTAAAAAATGGCAAAGCAGCAAGCAGGGCTGGCCCAAAATATAGCTGCAACTGGTTGTGGGATGCAACATCTACCCATTGTGGCATGTTATCCCAGCCCGGCACAGAAATTTTTATTTAAAAGAAAATCCAAAAGTCTATCGATCCATATTTTTTTGTATAAGAACCTAGAAATAACCATTTTCCATTATTCTCTTTCCACAACTCAATGTTCCCATTCTCTCATAATCACCATTCTTTATTTCTTTCAAGAAGTTGGAGTTTTGAATTACAACTTCCTCAAAATTCCTAGATACAGAGTTTATTACTTCATTAACAACTTTCTAATTAGTTAGGAAATCTTTGATTTCTAGTCAACGTGTCATGCATTGGGAACTCAAGAGACTCAAAGACAATTTTACAAACAGTTGGTGTGATGAAAAAGAAACAGATGAAGAGCAGGATTTTAGATGAGAGAATTAATAAAAGAGTAGGGAGAAATAGAAAGATAACAGATTAGCTTTGGAGAGAAGAGATAAAGGGGGGAAAGAATATGAGTGAGAGAATAGAATTCGTATTATACTTTCAGAATGCTTTTACAATCGTGAACCACTGTTATAAAAAGCGCGCATAGGCGTGAGGCGTGGGAGGAACGCCCCGCCCATGCCTTGTAAAAGGCAGTCAACGCACGTGTAAGGCGGGGTCAACGGTCCACGCGGGCCTAGACTTGTTAAGGCGTGCCCAGGCGTGTTAAGGCACACTTTAAAAAAACATGTCGTCCAAAAAAACAACCCTAACACGGTTGATCGACTTCCAAACAAAACCTCTCAGCCTCTGACCGACTTCTGAGCAAAACCTCTCAACCTCCGACACAATTCCAACTCAGACTCACTCATTTTTTACTCCAACCTTCAGCTTTTCTAGTATATCTCTCTCTTTTCTCATTGTTTTTCTATTTGAAGTTTTTTTTTGTTTCCTATTTTCAATCCCAAATCTGACTCCGAACTAAAAAAATATAAATACATTCAGTGTTTTTTTGTTTCCTATTAAGTTTTGACAATGTAAATACATTCACCATTTTTTTGTAATATATTTGTTTCATTTGAAAGCTGAAAAATGCATTTCTTATATTGAATCATTTTGTGTGATTATTGATAATTGAATGATAATTGATATTGATTTATTGAGTGCATATAAGAAAGACGGCTACCAAACGTACAAATATATTTTCAAATTTCAAGGTATGTATTATTTACTAGCCTTAGAATAATAATAAAAAAAAAGAGAAAACGTCTTTTAACACCTGGAGGCTTGATCTCTACGCCTTGGCCATGCCTCACCCCTTTTAGAACCTTGTTGTGAACCTTCCTTATATATACAATCAATGACTAATAACCACGCAACTCTCCTAACTAACTCAAATTATTCAACTAACCACCTTCACAATCCACATTACCCATTGTTTATCAGTTGTACATGTTAAATAACAATCCGAAATGAAACAAATCTCTAATTGAATCTACAAGCAACTAACTACTACTAATCACACATTTCAACTAACCAACCCACTAGACTAAACCACTAAATCTCAATAATCACATCCAAGCATGGTAATCTTGACACTAAGATTCCTACCTCAATTATGAACCTTTACCCGAAAGTATAAATAAAGGGCTAGCCCTCATTGCAGTCAATTGATGATTAATGAGAGTTATTAGTGCATAGTGGAAAGTCTTCTTTCTTATATGCTTCTTCTAGTTACATTATAATTATCAAAAACTGTAATTGTAATACCCAGTATCAAAAAACGCGGAGCTATGAAAATGTTAATTAATCTAGAAGAATTTTATGATGTAATGGCTTATCTAATTGGGAGCCAAATAAATGAATTTATAATAATATTTGGATGGTTCTACAACATACATGATACGGAAATAAAGAAGACTAAAACACCTAAATCCCAACACATAACGGACCCAAATATAAGAGGAAAAATACAAAACAACACGAAATCCAACACTCCCCCTCTGGATGGAGCGAATATATCAATTAAACCTAGCTTGGCAATGGAAGAACGAAGAGGAGAGGGCCCAATCGATTTAGTGAAGAAATTTGCCGTCTAATTTGAAGAAGGGACAAAAGCCAAGAGAATAATGTCAGACCTTACTTTTTCTTGGATAAAATTAATATCAACCTCCACATTCTTCGTCCTCTTATGAAGCACAGAATCCGATGCAAGTATAATGGCGGATTTTTTTGTCTCAAAATAACTCTAGTGATCTACTTTCCATAAAAAATGACCGCAGCCATAAGATCTCACACGTCCCCACGATACTCAACCTCAGTTAAAGAGCGTGAAACCACCGCCTATTTTTTGCTCTTCCATGAGATGAGGTGAGAACCATAAAACATACAAAAACTAGAAGTGGATCGTCTATCTATTTAGACCCTTCATAGTATAAATCCGTAAAGCATGAGAGGCTTGTTTGACTCCCCGAGGCATAAAACAACCCCAAGTACTGGACACGACTTGAGGTATCTCAAAATGTGGTAAACAACATTCAAGTGTGCGGTGCATGGAGCATGTATAAACTGGCTAACTATACTCATGACAAATGCTAAATTCAGCCTCATGTTAGTCAAATAAATGAGGCGACCAACAATTCTTTGATGAACTGACGGTTCACGAATCAAATCACATTTCTCGGCTGAGAGCTTTAGGTTGGGGTCCATAGGTGTAAAAGTTAGACGACAACCTAGTATCTCGATATCCCAACGAAAATCCAAAGTGTATTCCGTTGGGACAAAGATATCCCGTGTAGGAAATGAGCGACCTCAATCCCAAGAAAGTAACGGAGAGAACCTAAGTCCTTCACATCAAACACCTTGCTAATATCTCATTTCACTTGGGCAATCCCATCAACATCATCACCTATAATAATGATATCATCCACATTCACTAATAAGATGATGCATCTACTATTAAGTTGATGATGGATGAGACATGTATGACCATAATGGCACTGAGTAAAACCATGGAGAGAACCACCTCACTGAAACGGATAAATCAAGCCTGAGGTGCTTACTTAAGGACGCAAAGCGACTTCGGAAGACAACATACTTTTTCTCTATACTCCCCCTCAACCTCAAAACCCGAAGGAGAGTCATAGAGATGGTCTCAGATAGATCACCATGTAAAAAAGCATTCTTAACATCCAACTGATGTAGAGACCCAGAATAAAAGGCCGCAAGTTAAACTAATAATCGAACCAAAGTAAGCTTAGCCACAGGGGCAAAGGTAACACCAAAATATTTCCCCGACACTTCAGTAAATCCCTTAGCCACCAACCGCACCTTATAGTGATCAACTGATCCATCGGCCGAATATTTCACACTAAAAACCAATTTGCATCCAACCGTATTTTCCTCGGGAGGTAGGGACACAAACTCCTATTTACTATTTCAATCCAAAGCATCCATTTTCACTTTCAACGCTGATACCCACTTAGGATTCTAGAGAGTCTCAGTCACAGATTAGGAGTTAAGTTGGCCTAAATATGCTCGATAGGTACCAAATAAACTATGATAGGAAAGATAGTGAGAATTAGGATGATTAGTAGTACAAGCATGACCATATCGGGAAGGAGGCGTCGAATACGAGAAGGATAACGAGATTAGAAATCAGTAGGAAGTGGTAAAGGAGAGGGTGAGATACCCGAGTCTGGAGAGGGGGATGGCTGAGGTGGATGAGGGCGATGGGAATACACTTGCAGGGGGGCTTCGAAAGTGGAGAAGGAGTCTCATCAAATAAAGGAATATCTCGGGTAAGAGGTGAAGCCTCATCCTCGAGTGACATAGGGATAGGTGATTCTGTAGTAGTCATTCCCACCCCCCCATAAAAAGGGATATCCTCATGAAATGCAACATCAAGTGCGTGATAAATGTGTTTGGACAACGGGTTATAGCACCGATACCCCTTAGACGTCAAGGAGTACCCAACAAAAATGCACCTAATAGATTTATCATCAAGTTTGTGTCGAGAAGGAGTACGGTTATGAAAAAACAAGTACACCCAAATACTTGAGGGAGGATATGGAATAAGGGACTATCGGGCCGAAGACGCTGAAAGGGTGCCTTACCCCTAAAATCCGACTTGGGGTGTAATTTATGATGAAAGTGGCGGTAAGGATAGCAAGGTGCCAATAAGACTTTGGCACGTTCATACCACTCAACAAACACCGAACAACGCCAATTAAATGACATTTTTTTTCGTTCCGCAATCAGGTGTATATGGGCAAGTGAGTTGGTGAAGGATCCCTTTCTGATTAAGTTGGGACCGAAATTCATTAAAATCATACTCACGCCCATTATTAGATCAGATGTAACCACTGTCTGAAATTGAGTCTTAACCATTTGAAGGATTTGTAAAAACAAGGGGAGGACTTCTGATTTGATACACCCACGTACACCGAGTATGATCATTAAATAAGATCACGTAATAATGATGAACGGAAAAGGCAATACTAGGGGATGGTCCCCATACATTAGAATGGATCGAATCAAACATATTAGGAGCACGACTCATATGTGGTATATAACTAGTCCTAATATGCTTATAGAGCTCAAAAACTTCACATAAGAACCTTTTTTCCTTAGAAGCTTTAAAAATGAAAGGAAATAACAAACATAGGTATTGAAAATTGACATGCCATAAATGCAAGGTCCGGGAGAAAACCTTATAAGAAATGGAACTCGACTAGACAGAAGCACTAAGACTAGAGGTGAGAGGTTGTGGTGGTGGTGGTGGATCCCGAAATAGTACAACCCATCATGCTCATAACCCCTGCTAAGAATCCTCTTCGAACTGAAGTCTTGTAAGAGGCAATGGGTAGGAAAGAACACGAAAGAACAATTGAGATGTTTGGCAAGTTGACTAACGGATAAGAGGGATTAAAAGAAAAATCCGAACACTGCACAACTGAGGAGAGAGTAATTTTAGAAGATAAACACACATCCCCTTTACAATGGATACGTGTACGGGAGCCGTCCGCAATATGACAATACTAATAAATGGGAACGGTAGGTAAAGAAATGAAAGATAACTCCCCCTCCATCCATGTGATAAGTGGGTCTAGAATCCAAAATCCAAGTAGGCTTTTAAGCTCTAACATGATAAACGGTGGCGATATGAGAAAGAATCTCCTACACACGATGAAGGATCCACCAAAGGACTAGCGGTATCAACAACTTTGGTCCTTCAGGATCTCGAACTATGTCTACACTTGCACTTAAATATTAAAATTAGTTCCTACTCCTCCTCCTTCTCAGCACGAGATAAATAAAAAGTCTCCCCATTACTAAGATAAGATCTCAAAGCAAATTTGTACCCATTCATACGGGGGCTCATAGCCAGTTGAACCAGATTACTTTTAACCAATGAAAAATCTTTTCAGCTACCCAAATCCAACAGTCTATCAATTTTTAATTAAAAAAAACTCCAATCAAGAATCACCAACTCCAAAATATGACCATGAAAATACTTAATCTCCAATAGAAAAATACCAAGAACACACCAAGAATCACCCAACAATAGCCAAATAAAAAAAAGGGGGGTTTTGGGGAAAGGTCCTCATAATTCTCAAAGTGTATAAAAATAGGACACTCCACATAATTTTATAAATTTAGTCCCTATACTAAAAACACCATGAAAAATGATGCCGCTAGCGCGGACCAAAAAAATGAACTCCTAACTCTAAAGGGACCACACAAATAAATGTTATTGTACCACCGGGACTCGATTTATAAACTTATAAAGCATTGTCCTAAAAATCCAAATAAAGGAACGAACACGACCTTTACCTTGATTCTCTATAAAAAAAAAAAAATGGTGTGATGAGACCAATAGAGAAGCTCCTAGAAAGGGTATATGGGTCGAAGCCCTACCCACATGGGTACCAACCAGAGTAGTCCAAAAACCCGACCAGAACTACCCCAAAAAAGCCCGACCAAACCTAATCAGAATAGCCCCGGGGCAGAGGAAGGCCTAGACCTAGGATTTGGTGGAGAGAGGTCCCCACCCTTTAAGGTTCAGGTAGGCTAGGGTTTTGGCTGGGTTGGTTGGGGAAGAAGGGGGGGATTAGGGTTGGGGTTTGAGAAAGGAAAAAAAGTGGTTGAAGAAGATAAAAAGAAAAGTAGTATTAGGGTTTTCTTTGTCCTGCCTCTGCTGATACCAAGAGGAATTTTACGATGTAATGGCTTATCCAATTGAATCCAATTAAATGAATTTATACTAATATTTGGATGGTTCGTAACATATATGATACGGAAATAAAGAAGACTAAAGCGCCTAAAGCTCCACACATAACAAACCCAAAATATAAAAGGAAAAAATACAAAATAACATAAAATCCAACTAATCTTCATATGAGGCAAAAATTAGGGAAACATTTGATATTTCATAGTTTGGAAAACACCGCAAAAAAATGAAGTAGTGGAGATGATGAACTAAAACTTACTTGAAAAGGTGAGGTGAATGTTATCCAATGTAAATTTGCCAAAATGATTTGGGTGGAGTGTTTATCCCATGCTTACTTCGTTGTCAACCGTTTACCATCTCTTGAAATTGACTATAAGACTCCTATGGAGGCTTGGTCAGGTTCACTAACTACTTATGACACAGTGCACATATTCCAACTTACTATTTTGTTAATTAGGATAAAATTGATCCGAGAGGTCGGAAGACAATTTTCATAGGCTCAAGTAGTGGGGCAAAGGATACAAGCTACGATGCCCAAGTGAAAAGAAAAGGAGGATGACTAGTCATGTGACATGTGACAACGCCCAAGTGAAGACGCAATTGAACGAAAGTTTGAGATGAAAGACTATAGTAAAACTGGATGATCTTAGGCATAGAGCTTAGTGGAGAGAGGAAGAAGGCAAGGTTAAATTTCTCACAGAGGCAAGACCTAAAAAAGGTTATGACACGGTTTATATAATACCCCGTAATTTTAATGCGTTAATTAAATTAATTAAGTTGTGATATGTTAATTATCTGCAGTGATTCGTGATGTCACTACTTAAAATTATTATATTTCATATATGTTATGCGTGTATTTAATTCGAAAATGGAAAATGCACTTGATACAAAGAAATAAATTAATAATGATTTAATAAATAATTTAATAAATTTAATAAATAATTATTAACCGGTAAGAAGACTAAGATGTTAATGGGGTACGTTGGACCAACGTTGGAACATGTAGAATGTTAGTTAGGACTTAAAATAATAGATTTGTAGCCCTATGGGTTAGTATATAGCTTGAGCTAGGCTTTGGACTATTTGGAGCTAGTTTTGGGCTTAATGGGTCAAGCTCCATATGGGTTAGTATACAGCTTGAGCTAGGCTTTGGACTATTGGAGCTAATTTTGGGCTTAATGGGTCAAGCTCCATATGGGTCTAACCCTAATTTCATGGTTAACATTATAAAAAGAGGATTAGGGTAATCTAAATCATTTTAACACATTTGGTGAAGAATCGCAAAGCCAGAGAGAGGGGGATAAGAGGAGAAGAAGTGGATTGGAGCATTTTAGGCTTTAATTTCATCCATTCTATTAAGGTAAGTTTACTTTGTATTTGAATATCATTGTTTTTGGTGTTAGAATATAATTATGTATTGGAATCTAAATATAATTGTTATGAAAACTGATTTAAATGATTTAAACTACTAATTTCGAGATTAATATAATTAGTTAAATTAGGATAATATTCATATTCATAACATATTTTAAAAGGTATATAATTCTTTTTGAAATTTAAGTAGAATGGATGTTAAATTGTTAGAACTATAATCTACTAATATAATTGATCAAAAGCCCCTTAATTATTTCCCGAATTAATCACATTCTGAGTTGGATTTTGGAGAAATGATAAATCTATGGTTCTTAAGAAGTTTTATGAATTTAATCCTTTAAACCATGTTCGAAGTGCCTATAATCATTGGAAAATTTGTTAGTACAGAGGTTAGACTAATTGTATCTTAAAGAGATGGGGTTTGGAGATTGGCTAAAAGCTTCAAAATAGGGTTTGAAGGTTATCATGGAGGATTTCAATTATGGGAAGAAGATCATTGGAAGAAGATCATTCTGAGCTGGGTTCATTTGAACGAGATTTAGCCTCATTCAAACAAGTTGGTGTTTCTCATTCGAACGACAATTGGAAGTTGTTAACGACATATGGAAGTCATTCAAATGACCTGTGTATTCTCGTTCGAACGATATTTAATCTGTTGGAATTTTAATGCTTAGTTAGAAGAGTTTAATTAGAGTAATTAATCTGGATTTAAGCCTAGTAATCTGTGGATTATTAGTTTTACTAGTCTTGGGTATGATGTACCAAATATTGAGTGTGAGTACTTGTGTATACATGCTAGAGACGGGCTTTATTTTAGGTCAAGCGACAGTGACCACTTCAGTATCTGGTAGATAGAGGCGGGCTTTACCCTGGACCGTGTGAAGGCGCCACTTCCATATCTCGATAGATAGAGGTGGGGCGTACCCTGGACCGTGCGACGGCGCCACTTCGGCATCCCGGTAGATAGAGACGGGCGTTATCCTGGGCCATATGACGGTGGCCACTTCGATACCCCGGTAGACAGTTATAAAGTTTTTAATATGCATTATATTTATGTGGGTATAGACGTAGAGACTGTATTCCTGAATAAATGTATATACTTGAAATGTATAGAATAGGTTAAACACAAAACCTTTACTTATATTCAATTGAGACGAATCATACGTAATCACGGAGTTTCACTTGGATCTGGGATTAGACGCATGTGATATCTAGGATTGTTTGGGTTGGAATAACTTAAAAGATTCTAAAAGACGAGAGGAAGATGTGTAGTTATATTGTATTCCAAACCACTGTTCTAAAAAACCCGCCTAGGCTCCGCCTAGGCACGCCTAGGCTTAAGGCTTGGGAGAAACGCCTCGCCTTACGCTTTTCACGCCTTATTCTTGGTAAAACCCTTACGGTGCACTTTTTTCTAAAAACAACAATGCCTTAGTGAAACGATGTCGCCTTTTAAAGAATTTGTTTACAAACCGGACCATTATCTTATCCAAAATGATCAGATAGTATTTTAATTTGCATATATTCAAACATATTTTTATGATATGTGCAATTTTTGTATTTTAATAGCCTTGTTATGGTTAAAAAATATTAAAATATATTAAGAAGGCCTAAACGCCTTTTCACGCCTTTTTACGCCTAGGCCCGCCTAGGCTTCTAAGGCTTAAGGCTTGGCCTCCACGCCTCAATCACGCCCTGCGTTTTTTAGAACCTTAAACTCAGTTATATTCTTATACTTCGTAGACCTACTGTTAACGTTGTTGTTGAATTATCTTTTCAAGAT
Organism: Sambucus nigra; assembly: GCA_949130495.1. Classification (NCBI taxonomy): domain Eukaryota; kingdom Viridiplantae; phylum Streptophyta; class Magnoliopsida; order Dipsacales; family Adoxaceae; genus Sambucus; species Sambucus nigra. Next base: position 126,503,631 of record OX422215.1, read on the forward strand.
ATAGGCAGACGATGCTGCCTCACCCCTAATTCGATTACACTCCCGCTCCATTTGTAGTTCAGATAGGATGTAGGTGTCGAGCCTGCGTGCTCAATCTCTTGTTCCTGTTTCTTTATCAGTCATTCCGATTTATATTAGTAATTTTTAGTCAGATTACTATTTATGTTGGCATGGGTTTTATTTACAAGATAGTGCAGTACTGCGATTTATCTATTATTTTTGGTGGTTTGGTATCAAAGGTTATGTGGTTCATCTGTTTTGGGATTAATCTATTTATATTATGCAGTTAGTATTATTTCCGGTTATGCTTTGAATGATACCAAATTATTTAGACACTTATTTTATTTTTTTTAGACCGGATCAATCTGGTTTAGATTTTATGGGGTGTCACAGTTTAGGATGCACGATTCAAAGTCTGTGAGTACTCCCTTAGTTGCACACTTTATACTTTGGGCTATGATTCCCCCCATCACATTGGATGAGGTGGATTATACAGATCAGTTTCCATATGCGAGTATGGTGGGTAGCCAATGTACGTCATGGATTGTACTCGGTGGTTTAATAGCGAGCGCTGTGAGTAAATATATTGCAAACTCGGGAAAAGAGTATGGGTAGTGAAGTGGATTTTGCGGTATTTACGAGGGACCTTGGATGTGGGACTTGTTACCAACGGGTTCAAAAATCACAAGGGTGTGGGTATATTAATTTGGACTATAAGGGTGACTTGGACAAGCGTCCCTCTACTATGAGATATGTTTTTATATTTGCATGTGGTCCGATTAGCTGCAGGTCCATGTTGCAGGCCACAGTTGCTTTAATGACTACAAGTGATGCTGTATATTGCGCTAATGAAAGCGGTTAAAGAGGCCTTATGGATTTAGGGTCTCCTCATTGATTTGGGGATTACACAAAATTGTGTGAAAGGTGCATTGTGATAGACAAAGCAATATTCACTTGGCCAAGAACCAAGTTCATGGGAGGACCAAGAATATTGATGTCCGGTTTCATTTCTTATAAGAGGTCATTAATGAGGGTGTTTTTTTGTTAAAGAAAATTGGCACAAAAGATAAACCGACTGAAATGTTGACGAAGGTGGTACGAGTGATAAAGTTTGATCACCATTCAAACTTGATCAATCTTCTACAATGTTCAGGCCTTTCGAGGTTGTGTGGTGATGGTCTTCTTTGATGATTGAGTTGGTGTATGTGGGTCGTAGAATTATCTCGCCACAGTGGAAATTTGTGAATAATCTCTCGGATTTCAGCCCAGACACCTCTCTCTATGGGTTCGCTGCCCATGTAAATTTCGTGGGTGCTTCGCTAGTCTGGTTGCGACCCGCGCAAATGGGGCAGAAACTTGAGGGTTTTGGAATTGAAATTTTGTGGCTAGCAAAGGTTCTCTTCATTGCGCCGAAACTTGGTTGGGAGTCAATGAAGGTTTGCATCGCGATAGCAATGCTCGTGGCTGCAGCGAACAAGTTGCCACCCTGGTAACGAACGGGGGAGAGAGATACAAAAGGTGGATTTTAATGAAGGGTTGTTTGGATATTTTTCCCATGTTTCTGCTTTACATATATATATATATATCATGTTTTAGGGTCATTCAGCTGAAGTTGTAAAGCTACTTAATCATCAATGAATGCTCTTACATACACATAGAGAGAGATAGTGAAGTTTGAGAGAATTGTAACCATAAATTGTTGATTTAATCAAATAAAGGAAACCATCATCATACGTGGACATAGCCAAATTAGTGAACCACGTACATCTTGTTTTGTACTTGGTTTGGTGTGTTCTCTCTTTACTTTCTCATTACTTTGCATTTAGATTGTATTTTTCTCTCTTGTTATGAGTTGCCTCATCTTGGATCTTGGGCGTGCGTGAAGCATTCTCTTAGTGACTATCAGCACTAATATATAGGCTTGTACATCACGAGGATTTCAGGTCAATATTAAATGCACTACTAAGCAACAATGAACCAATGTAGTATATAATGGCATCCAAGAGTACTCTAGTAGGGTCTTCATATAAATTCACAAAGCATTTTGCAATGTCCTCAAATCAGTTGAATTGGTAATAGGAACTCTTGATCTTACATCATGCCCCAGGGCCTGACCAAAATAAAAGAAGGAAAAAAAAACGTATTCAAGAAAATCTCAATATATCACAAACTTAGATATACCGAGTATAACAATCGATTGCAGAAAGCATGTACTTCATGAACTCAAGATTCTGGACCTGCAATATTAAGTTTCAACATCACAACCCATATGATGTCATTGCTTACCTATATTGCATTAATGGTAAATTAGTGGTAAATTAGCGTGTGTGATGTCATTGCTTACCTATATTGCATTAGTGGTAAATTAGTGTGTGTTATGTCATTGCTTACCTATATTTCACTAGTGATAAATTAGTGTGTTGGGTAGAAAAGGTGTATTTGCCATGCTATAAATACCCCATGTCCTATGCTTGTATAATCATCCAAGAAGAAGTAAAACAATAATGCAATTAGCATTTGTATCTTAGTTTGAGTGTAGTATTTTATGAGTCGGTCTTCTTTAAGTGTTTTGAAAGAGTGGTTTAGTGAGTACTTCCTTATAATCATTTCTTGCGAATATTAGAGTTTTGTACCCGTTATTCTCAACATGCAATAGACTCGTAAAGGACTGACGTATAAACATTTAAAGTGCAAATCACCTTGTCCACATCCATGTGACTGCAAAGAGAAGCACCAGCTGTGGGACCAAAACCAGATACCACATTCAGAACGCCCGCAGGGAGTCCAGCCTGTCCCAAAGATAATCCAATAAGAATAATTGGAAATTCAATAGTACACCAAAGTATAACCAGCATAAAAAAATCATTATTACTCCTGTAAATGTAACCAGCACTACTACTATTATGACATTTTACCAATTATATTGCAGATAAATGCCCTCGAAAAAATTATGGGATAATATATTAAATTAAAATCATGTAAAACAAAATTTCTTTAGTTTTTTCTTTCCATAGATTCAGATAATCGAGGCAAATAAGTTTCACTCTGATACTCCCTCCATCCCAAATTAAGATTCCTGATTTGAATGACAAATATTCTAAAATGTATTGGCTTCAAAGTAATGAACTCAACTCAACAAAGCCTTTTCCCAATTATTTGGGGTCGGCTACTTCAAAGTAATCAACAGTCAAAATTAAGACTCACTTTAATAATGTGGCATTTGGCACATTGGTTTTCATAGTGGACTATTAATGACATCCCAGAAAGGAAAGTAGGGCTTAGTTTGGGGCGGAGGGGTATTATATTGCTTGGCCCCTGAAGAAGCTTAGACAATTGTAGCTATTAAGATCAAGTTATTCATGAACTTGGCCAATTGCAGCACATGATAGATAGATATATGTGCATGTTGTGTGTTCTCTGTCTACAAATTTCAGAAGCAGAACCCATAATGATAAAAAAATAAGTGAAGAAATTAATTCATATGCTACCTGGTGGAGTAGGTTTGATACATAGAGAGCAGACAATGGAGTTTGCTCTGCTGTCTTCAAAACAACAGTGTTACCACATGCTAGTGCAGGACCAACCTTCCAACCATACATGAGAAGCGGAAAGTTCCATGGAATAATCTGACCCGCCACACCAATTGGTTCATGCAGAGTTTGCACATGAAGTGATCCATCAGCAGGAACAGTGAGACCATGAATTTTATCAGCCCAACCTGCAGATATATAGAAATTAAAGATGGAACTTAGAAAAAAATCAGTAAGTTGATTCAAATAAAGGCTAATTGTAATAAATCCCTCAAACTGCCACGTTCATTGCAAATACCTCCCCAAAATCATTGATTTTGCAAACAACTGCTTGAATTGTTCTATTCGTATGCAATTAAACCCATGCATTGCGATAAGAGATTTTTAGCTATACATGAAGGGGTATTTGCAATCTAACCGATAGTTTAGGGGGTTTATGATGAGAAATGCCAGCAAAGTGGCATATCTTATCTTATATGATATTCACTTTGACCTACCAGCATAATATCGAAATAGACGTGCCAACATTGGTACTTCAGATTTAACAGACTGTTCAAATGGCTTGCCATTATCCCAGCTCTCAAGTGCAGCAATTTCATCATTATGCTTTTCAACCAAATCGGCAAATCGAAACATAATTCTGGATCTTTCCTACATGTATGAAACAAAATATAAGTTATAATTTTTTTTTTCTTATATGGAACAGGAAGAAATAGATGTTTATTACATAAGCAGTCATTTTTGGCCATGGTCCTTCATCAAAAGCCTTGCGAGCAGCAGCTACTGCTCGGTTGATATCCTCAGCATCACCTTCAGCAACATGAGCAATCACATCCCCTGTCCTGGGGTCTAAAGTTGGAAAAGTTTTCCCTGATGCCAGAGAAAAAAGTGAGCATTTGAAATAGTAAATCAAAGAAGAAAGAAAATTAAATTATCAGCGGCTGATAGAATATATGTTGCTGATTAAAAGATAACCTGATGCTGCATCGACAAATTGTCCATTGATAAGAAGCTGACTATGATTTACACTGACAGGTGGCTTGATTGGTTCCTCTATAGCAGCAGCACTGCTGTATTGGAAAATTTCTCTTCCCAGGAAAGAATTCTTCCCTAATCAAAATAAAGTGCATTTTCATAAACTTTAAATATGACGATGCAATAAGTTGGCATGACGATTCAGAAAATTGGCATTGTCCTGGTTGATAAGCACAAGTCAAACAAGTACATGTCCAAGACCTAACTGATCCATTCAATTCAACTAATTCTATCTGAAGTATATTTTTCTCAAGTTGAACCACCGGTTTCAACAAATGCAGAGCAGCACCTGAACAATATAAAGTGATACGGATGATCCTGAAGCATTTTTAATTGGCAATGCAAAATTTGAAGGACTAAAGATAATTTCTTGTTAACCGAAGAAGTTTTAACATGTTAGAGATGTTACTCTCTAGGGATGTTCATTAGAACGGGTCACCCCAAACCAAACCAACCTTTATGGGTGGGATGGCTTCGTTTTCCCACTGATGATTTCATTAAAGGGCAAACCCAGTGCACGAGGCTCCCGCCATTGCGGGGTACTGGGGGGTTGGATTTACGCAGCCTTACCCCTGCATACGCAGAGAGGCTGTTTCCGTGATTCGGACCCGTGACCTCCAGGTCACAGCAGGGGCAACCTTACCGTTGCGCCCGGGTTCACCCCTCCACTGATGATTTCATTCTAGATACAAAAATCATGAAACTGGGTAGCTTGGAACCGAGGATGGAACCGTACACAAAGAAACCTGTTTAATCCTTAGATTGCAAATCTATCACATTTAGTTATGTCGTACATTTCCCCTCTTTTTTCTTTATATTGTGACATATAGTTGGATTTCAAGTGTTTTAAGTTGACATCCTTTGAAATTGCTACTGTTATATTTTTCAGCGAGTTTTGATAGTTTAAAGTTTGTACAATACTTTCTCAATAGTTATAAGTTTTTTCTTCTAATTAAAAAATGATCACATTGCCTTTCACGATATTCCTGCATTACAAGTTTTTTAAAATTAAATGTGAGTATTAAGAAATAGTTGGAACCTAGAACCGAACTCAACCTAAACCATGATTTTGGTTTAGGTTCTCTTCCAAAATCATGGTTTAGTTATAGAATCAAACCTACCCAAGCGCGCACCCCTATTAGTCTCACGTTTCTTCCTCTTCTCTTAATAGTAGTTTTGCACAATCAAATCTGAGTTAATTAATCTATTTTGAACTCTCTCATTCAGATGTAAATGGCATTTGTGTGTGTGTATAGGCGATTACACATATGCCATTTACATCCATTAGGCCAATAATTCATAAAATTAACACATATTTCTTAAGCAAAACACAACCGGACACAGTTTTGAATAAACGGATCAGTAATCAGTACTAAAAACAATTAATGGACATTGAGGGGAAAAAACATAAACAGAAGGATAGATAAACACACACACACACAACTGCACATAACAAAACCCAAAAAAGAAAAAAAGAATGAATGAAATGTAAGGAAGAAAACTAAAAACGACCCTTTACCTCGAGAAAGAAAAGCAACCGAAGAAGAAGCTAACGAGCGAGAAAGGAGTGAAGAAATTCTTTGAGCTGCCATTGTTAACAGCAAAAATATCAAACTTTTGTCCTTTAGTAAAAAAAAAATAATGTCTATGTATTTATAATTCTGTGTCAATTATTATCATGGGTAATAACTTGTGGGTTCAGTTTGGATATTAGTGACAGATGAAATGTCAGAGATTCAGGTGTACTATTATTGGAAAGAGGGAGTTGCGATTGAGTAACCAAAAACACTACAAAAGAGGATCCCAATTGCACTGACAATCAATAAAAATGTTTCAGTGCATTACAGGTACATGGTTAGGTGATATCAAGATTTGGTATCTAGTCTGACTATTCATGAATGAATAAGCCAAAGTCCCATGGTGGACCCTGGCATGTTACAACACAGGTAAAACGGTACTAGCTTTCGCTGTATTTTAGTGTTTATCAAATTTATACTATGATTTTCTTTTGGGTCATTCTAGGAAAATTCTCTTCGACATTTTCTCAATTAATGTTTAGCTCATTTTTTTTTTTTTAGAAAGTCCACCTCGTAAAGAATCTATCTTATACTAAATCCTAGGGGTGGCAATTAGGATCAACAGGGGTGTTTTGAGTCGACACGACACGACACGATACGAATTCGTGTTTTTTTAGTTGACACGAATACGACCCGAATAAAAAATAACACGGCATGACACGACACGAATACCAGAATTTTTTAAATTTTATACCTAAAAATCACAATAACACCACACGACTCATAATTCAGACACGAGCAGAACACGACACGTTTTCTTGTCAAAAAACACGACATGAACACGAAATATCGTGTCAATTTTGGATCAATTTCGTGTCGTTCCATGTCGTTTATTCGTGTTGTTTCTAAAATTGTCCCCCTACTAAATCCTAAGAAAATTTTATCGAAAAATTGATAAAGTACTTTTTGAAACATAAAAAATTAGGTGGGAAGTGCAAAATGTGTTTAGCTCCTAAAAGCAACCCTTATGGGTAGTGTAAAAACCCAAATATGTCGTATCTGCGTATGTTATGGGTAGTCTAAAAGTTTATATTTGAACGTTGCTAGATTCAAAAATAACAAATATACAATTGGACTAGTTGGTTTTTGTGGGACCCGCTGTTAAAGCGGAACATGTAGTTCCGCGTGAGAGAAAAAAAATATAAAGCCTAAAGCGGAACATTTTGTTTCGCCTAAACTTTATAACATCTTTTCCTAATTCTATTTTGACCCCCAAAATAGTTGCAACGGTTATATAATTACAACGAATATATTTGATTTATCCAACGACTCTTTTTTTTATATATAAATAGCAAGTTCAATCCAACACAAATCATACCCTTAATATTTTTATTCAAAACACTCTCTCATATCTTCATTTTGATTATTACCAAATATTTTCTTTTTAGCTGCAATATATATTACATAATAACTTAAGACTTTGGGGAGGAAAAATTGTTGTGGTCTAACCCACAACAATTTCGTCACTTTGGCAAGGCTATATTTCCACTCGTTTAGTTCATTTATACCCTCTGCATAAGAGTTGCTCTAAGGACTATACATTAATTGTTCCTTTTTCTTTTTGAGCGGTCCCAAATTAATGTTTTTTTTTATTTTTGAAATAATCATAAAACTATTTCTACGAAAGTAAACAAGCGTTGGTCTTTGGGTGGCGAGTGTATCCTTACAAATTGTCGTTTTCAAACAACGACTATTAATTTGCGACATAGGAAATATAATGTTAATTAATGTTTAGTACCTAAGAATATGTCCACTTATTATTTAATCTTATATATTTTCAAACTTATTCTAAATCTCAATAATGACCGGACAATAATAACATTAGTTGTGCCAACTAAACCAATTGTCGTGACAACGACAGGTCAGCATTCTTGACAACTTTCTAATGAGGTCACCAGAAAATATTGATGTGGCATTGCCAACACCAGTGCTCAATACTTCGGTAGCATTGTCACGTCAATAATCCTATGTGTACAATTAATGTCACTATTTATGGGCTAATGTCAGTATTAGAGAGTAAAACTTAATTTTGAAAATATGTTGAAATAAAAAATAAATCATGAGCTTTTTGCTAACTGAGACTTAAATATACTCATATAAATAATGTTGTATTTCCCTTATGAAGAAAAAAATCAGCAATTTTACATATAAAGAAAAGGGGATTTCGCATATAAGCCCCATCCACATAAAATGTCATCATATAACACCCACTAAAACTCTTTCCACTAAGTAAGTCTTAGGTTATGTTTATTTTATATTTGAATATGAAATTTGAAATCTAAGCCTCGACCTGAGATATGAATTTGATTTTTTTTTTTATTTCATGTCTAAATGAACCTCGTAATGAATGCATTTAGTCAAATACATATTTAATGTCTAGATTCATATGTAATTTTACCTCTTAACCATTTAGAGACAATATAATCATTAGCCTCATAATTGTTTTTCACATTCATAGTTAAGATGCAAAAATATACTAACTCATACTTTAAGTTATCAAATTTATTACATTTCACATTAACCAACATTTAAGAAACAACATCGGAGCAGATGTACCACTCTTTTTATTTCGTTTCAAACATCAAAGAGGTTATAACTTTTGATTTATAAATCTATCAAAATTAAATTTTCAAACCTACTCACTCAGACCTACCAAACAAGATCCTTCATCACTAAAAAATTCTGAAGGGAAAGTTTGTGAGCACAGTAATATTAGTTGTATTTATAATATTTACGCTATTAGTGTAAAAAATTACTCCAGTACTAAGAGAACAAGAAGAATAAAAGATGAAGAAAGAGAATTAACTTATAAACTAAATATATGTCAATTAGAATTGTTTAAAAAAAGATGCAAACATTTTTACAAGAGTAATTTACTCTTGTAATAAATATTTAATAGAAGAGTATTTATTACAAGAGTAATTTTCTATTGTAGAAAATTTGTACTAAAAAGTAACTATGTTTACAGTAAGAAAAGAATCAGATTTATGGGGTCAAATGAGAGAGAGAGCGAGAGAGCGAGCGAGAGAGAGAGAGAGAGAGGTGTTGTTTAGTTAAAGGTTAACAGTTGTATTGGTTTTAGTGGGAGTAAAACTCTTTATATATAGGTTCATGGCTCTAGGTTAGGATGTTGTAAGACCATAACTTGCATTTGAAAGATAAATAACTTGGCATACACATCGAGAATCGTATTAACCACATTGGAGCTAGATGAAATTAAATGTCGAGGTGATAATTTTCTAAATTGTGCAATTTATACTCGATTAGTGTGATGATTGTTCTAATCGCAAAGTCATAATTGACGAGAATTTCAGTCCTAAATTAGAATTAGTTAAAACACATATTGAAGGATAATAAATAGTATGGTCATACAAGATTTCCTAGTTTACCCTTTGAGCGGGTTAACGGCCTATTAGATGGGCAAGACAAACTACATTGCACATGACCGACCAAGCCATATCGTGACGGACTTTGATCAAATGATAATTAATCACGTGAATACGGGAGAGTATTTGGGGATAAACATTATAAGGAGTTCAATCCGTACATAACTCAACTTCAGCAACGTGATACCAAACATAGTTGACCAACTTATTTTTAAGTTGTTCCAACTAGTTCTTAAGTGAGTTTTTGTTAGATTCTTAGGCGACCGACTTGTACTAACTCTTACCACTGTTTGAGCGAGTTTTATGTTTTGAATAAAACACATTTAGAGTAAAGTGGTTTATGCCTTGAATAAAATCCACTTAGAGGTCACCTCACTTTAACGCTATTTTGTAGGGGGCTTCTAGTTCGGAGTTAACTTTTCATATGAAGGCTTCTTTGTAGCAAGCAGGAGCTTTCTGAGGACTAGTTCACCGACCTAGAATTCCTTAACTTTGATATTCTTTTCATAATGCTTCATCAGCTTTTGTGGTAAGCGGATAGGTGCATGAGAGCTTGTTCCTTCGTTCTTCATTTAGATCCATCTCGTGGGCTAATCGATCATCAGTCTGACCATCTTCAAAAATCTCTGACTTGAGAGTTAAAAGTACGATCTCCAAAGGGATGAATTTTTTTATTCCTTAAGCTATAGAGTAAGGTTTTTCCTTAGTCGGCCTCATGGTGTTGTCTTATAGGCCTAAGGTATAGGAGGGAATTCGCCCACCCATCTTCTCTTTGTGTTTTCCAATCGGGGCGTGATTCCTAACATCAGAGTTTTATTAGTGATCTTGATTTGGCCATTGCACTGAGGGAATATAACTTATATGTAATGGCATCTGATATTATGTCTTGTATAAAAGTATATGAAAATGTCGTTGTCAAACTATCTTCCTTTGTCAGTGACCAATGCTCTTGGAATGCCAAATCTTGTAATGATATTCCTCCATACGAATCGCTTGGCATCTTCTTCTCTGATGTGGATGAGTGATTTTGCCTCCAACCAATTTGTAAAGTAATCAATGGCAGTGATCAGGTACTTTTGGTTTCCCGATGCTATGGGTAGAGGTCCCATGATATCCATACCCCATTAAGCAAAGGGATAAGGAATCGTAATGGGGTTTATATTTTCGATCAGCTACTTGATGATTTAGGAGAACTACTGACACTTGACACACTTTCAGATGAACTTAAGGGCATCCTTTTGCATGAATTCCCACCATTATCCCTAAGAGATCTCCATATAGAAACGTGATCTTCCACCTGCGTGAGTTCCATAACTTCCATTGTGTATATTGTTGAATATTCCTTCCATTTGGTCTGGATAAATACACTTTAGTAGGGACTAGTGAATAATTGTCGATAAATCTTACCTTCATAGTTAAGGAAAAACCTCACCAAATTTATCCTCAACCTATGAGACTCTTTGTTGTGTGATGGTAAGTCACTATTTTTTAGAAATATGCTGATTGTATCCATCCATGATGGTGCTAATTCGGTCTATATAACATCCAAAAAGGGATCTGGCTCATTAATACGGGGTTGATCTATGTACTACACTTCCGTTATTCTCTTAAAGTCGGTGTTAATGGCAAGCACCAAAGTAGCCATCGCATTTACAAGGTTATTTTTGTTCCTTGGTAGTTCTATCGAGGAAGGGCAAAAGAGTTGGAGAAGTTTCCTTGTTTTTCTTGGCAGGCAAGCATCCTGGAGCCCTTGTCTACGCACTCACCATTGAGTTGATTTGTTATTAGACGAGAGTCATAATATATTATAATATGACAGATTCCTAGATTAATCGCCCTTTGCATGCCATAGATCATTGCTTCATATCCTCCTTCATTATTGGGTCATTTGAATCCTAGTCCAACTTCTTGCTATATGAAGCAACCTTGTGAAGTGACAAAGAGGATCCTGACACTATTACCATATTTGTTGGATGCCCCATAAATGAACAACTTTCTTTTTTGAACGTTTTCATTAATGACTAGTTATTCTCGGATTGGATTTATCTCCTCCTCCTTTCTTGGTGGTGATACTAAGAATTTGACAATTCAATTGGCCAGATACTTCTCATTGATGAAAATCCATGGCTCGTATTTGATGTCAAACTACGTTAGCTTCAGGGACCATTTTTTTATTTTATTGGAGAGATCTTTCGTCGGTTATAGGGACAACTATCGTATAAGCATCAAAGTATTATCGCAGCTTTCTGGCCGCCACTACTAGTGTCAAGACCATATTTTCAGTAGGCATGCATTTGGTTTTTTCCTCGAGTAGAGTATGGCTGACATAGTAGATCGAAATCTATTCCTCATTCCTTAAGGAGAGTATAGTTGACATGCACTGGTCGCATGCTTGGAGACAACTAGTTACAGGTAGATATCTTCTCTGATGGTAAGAGTTGATAACAAGGGAGGATATCCTAAGTATTGTCGAATCCCTTTAAGCGGCAGTTTGCATTCCTATGTCCAAACTATTGAGCTTGCCTTCTTCAAGGCTTGGAATAAATATCGACACTTGTCCGACGATCTATATATGAATTGATTTAGTGTGTCCAGCATGCTGGTGAGGACATGTACGTCCCTGATAGTGGTCGGCTTTCTAATATCCTGTAGATACTTGATCTGATCAGGATTTTCCTATATCCCTCTTTGTGTTACTAAGTATCCTAGTATCTTATTGGATCTCACTCTGAAGACACATTTGGAGGTGTTCATCTTCATATTGTACTATTTAAGGATCTTAAAATATTTATTAAATCTTTGATGTGGTCAGTCGCTTATTTCCTCTTAACAACCATGTCATCAATGTAAACTCATATAGTTGTACCGATCTACTTCATGAACATCTTAGTCACAATACTTTGGTATATTTCCCATGTATTCTTCAAACCGAACGACATTACTTTGTAACAACAAATCCCCAATGTAGTGATGAACAAGGTATTCTTCTAATCTGGCCTGAATAATAGTATCTTATGATAACCAAAGTGCACATCCGTAAAACTCATGCACTGATGTCTGATGGTTAAATCCATGAGTTGATCTATCTGGGGCAGTGGGAAATTATATTTTGGACAATGCTTGTTGAGGTCAGTGAAGTCTACACACACCCTCTACTTTTCTCTCTTCTTCTTGACTACAATAATAGTGGAGATCCAGTCTGCAAATTTGACTTCTCTAATGGAGTCGGTCTGGAGAAGGTTTTTGACTTCGCTCTTCATAGTTTTAACCTTCCCTGGTGCTGACTTCCTTGGTTTCTGCTTGATTGGTCGAATAGTTAGACCCACGTGTAGTCGATGACAGACGACATCTAGATCTAGATCTATGCCCGGGAGATCATAAGGTTTATCTTACAAAGACATCGGTGTTAGTTCTAAGGAAGTGAATGAGTTATTATATTTCTTCCTTATATAATTTTGATATGATTGTAAAGGCTTTGTCTAGTTGGGATGATCCAAAGGAACATTGATGAGTTCCTCAATTACGCATTCGGCGAGGTCCATCCTATTTTTTTACTCCCCCCCCCCCCCAATTGAATGCCTTTTGGTTGCTACTTGGGATGGTCTTCCTCTGAATCCTCATTATTCTGGATCTTCTCGGTTTAATTTTTCTTTGTTTTAATGGAAGCTAAGAATTAGTTGTGGGTCATCTCTTGGTCTCCCCGAATTTCCATAACTACTTGATTGCTCATAAACTTGATATTTTGGTGAAGGGACGACCCTAATAGTATAGAGCCAACCTCTGCCCAGAATGTATTTATAAGATAACTCCGAATGAATAACGTGGAACTCTATCTCGCGATTGATCGGACCAACCTTAATTATCATATTGATGTTCCTCTGAGGGATCTCCACATTTCCATTTAAGTTAATTAGTGGACTAACCCTTGTATCCAAGTCCTGAATAATATAGTCAATCTTGAGCAGTGAGCTCAGATACATGATCCCTGATGAGGTCCCTTGATAGACTAATACCCTCTTGACATTGAAATTAGCAACCTGCAAGGTCGGGACCAAAGTGTCTTTATGTGGTAAATTCACGCCGATTAGGTCTTCGTGAGATGTATTGTGTGGCAACTTTGATTATGATAGTGACATTGGTAGTGGCAACAATGAGTAGTGTTCTTTGCGACCTAAGTGTAAATGTTGTATATTTCATATATGGAGGTTAAATGACTGAGTGGCATTCATAAGTATTGATTCTATGGTGAGAACATATTGGGTCCCTTGGTTGAGGGCTTGGGTTTGGTGTATCTTGATTATAATGTGGTATTAAGGAATAGGATCCCATGTGGCATCTGTGGTATGGGCCTTTATATTTATAGACAATACCCGACGTCTTATATCCTACCAAGATCTATATAGTCGTGTTAACTTGTAGATTATCACATGGTGTTATGTTCACATAGTGAGACAATTTAATTTTCATGGTGATACGAGGCCAATATTGCGTATTTTACCCGTTAACTTACACTTTATTAGCCCCCTCGGGTACCATAATTCACAAATTTTTGCTCGTTAACCAGACAACCTCGTATTTGGATATATATATATATATATATATATATATATATATGCTTTGCAGGGATTAATTGAGCTTTTGTAGGTATTTTGGTGCTTAATGTGAAGTTTGGTCGCTTTTCGGAAAAGTTTCGTTGAATATTGAAGTTTCGGAGGCATTTTAGTAATTCCAGCATTCCGGTTTTAATCCCAAACTCTTCACGAAAGCTGAATCCCTTTGATTTCTCTTCGCGTGGCCGCCGACGGTGCATGATTTCGATGTATAATGGAGGAGTTATGACATTTTTAGGATGGTTTTGCCTTCAAAATCACACTCAGGGGCACATTCAAGGGCATTTTAGTCATTTAATAATCTGGGTTTTTGGCCTAATGTCTTCTTGGATGTTGTATCCCTCTGAGTTATCTTTGTGTATCCTCTCACCATGCCTAATTCCCAGTTATAACGAAGAAGTTACGACATTTTTCGTAAAATTGGACAAAGTTGCAGAATTGCAAACCTGTAGCACTTTCAAATTTCAACCTTTTATTAATTCTTCTGATTATATTGAGGCTTATGGTCCTTCCTTTCCTTTATTCCCTACTATTCTTGAACTATTAATTTATCACAATAATCGGTTGAAAGTCTTGAGGACTTTGACCCGATTCTTGAACGGGAATTTTATTTTGAAATGCGTGATCTCATGGGTTATTCACTTGCACTAGCCCCACCTCCCCTTCCAATTGAAAAACCTTGGCGATGTGATTTCAATTTTTTTGATATCAATATCGTCTTGTCACCCTTAGTATCCAAATCCCCCATCGTCCCCCAAAAATTGATAATTGGCGATGGTTTGTTTCTTACATCGTACACATGCCTTACGTTGCTCAAACGAAATTCTTATTTTTAGGGAGGCATGCATTAGAGGGAGGGTCCACCGTGGATCTTTCAAAGTAAAATTGTATTTTGGGTGGTTCCTAAAAAATGTAGACTTCTAGTGTATAGTTAGTTAGAAGTCCAAATTGTAGGTTGTAAATAGTTAGCTTTTTTTTTCTTTCTTTAGTTTTTCTTTCTTTTTAATCATAGTTTAGTGTAATTAGTTAAAGTTTTTGTTATTCTTTTTGTTATGCTTGTTACTAATTTGTTTTGTAGATTCAATGGACTCGTAGTTATCGGGGATCGCTCCAATTTCGGATAATATCTTTATTTTCCTCTCTTTATGTTGTGTTCTGGATTCGCATTGAGGACAATGCAAGATTTAACTTAGGGGTGTGGTATATTCTATCCATTCTTTGTTATGTCCTTTGATTTGATCACATGTTAGTTACTAAGCATGCTTTTTTGTGAAAAATTGAAAATTTTCAAAAATATATTTTTTCTTTTTTCTCCTTTGTTGGGTATTTTGTCTTCGTTTCCAATAATAAATTTCAATAAATGTCCGATCCAATAAATAAAGCGGTATCTTTCATTGAGATTATAATTTTTTTATATTATATATAGCGTTCTTCAATTAGTGACATGTTGCGGCCTAGTTTCCATTTACATTTACTCTTTATGCCCACATGTCCCGTGTATTACCTTCATTTTCATAATGATTTCATTTATTGAGTGTAATATCCAGTGATGATTGAAATATATGCATGCTTTTATGTTTATTCGGTTTATTTAAGTTTTGGCCAAATCATATTTTGCATGTGCTCTCTCCCCTCCCATTTTTAAGGTTTCAATTCTATGAAGTTCGTTTTATAATGTTAATAACAACGAACTTTTATTTAAATTCATTCGATATGCTAATAACATGCTTGAAATCTTGTTCGTTATTATTGAGCGTGTATATTTTATTAGTTTGGGCATATTTTTTAGGAAACCATATGATGTGTGTGGGTTTCATCCCTGAAAACCCTCACGAGACAACACTCGTCCACTAGGGTAACCTACGGGTTTAACGTCTTATTGCATACGCTAAATACAATCGTTCACCCGCGAAAGTGGCCTTATCCTTTCATCTCATTTTGTACTCATCTCCTGCTTTTGGTTTACTTGTAGTTATTGTTGTTTACTATTTCATTGCTCGGGACTAGCAATGTGTAAGTTATGGGGTGTGATACGACGCGAATATTGCGTATTTCACTCGTTAACCTACGCTTTATTAGCCCCTTCGGGTACCTTAATTCCTATATTTATGCTCGTTAACCAGACAACCTCGAATTTGGATATATATATATATATATATATATATATATATATATATATATATATATATATATATATGCTTTGCAGGGGTTAATTGAGTTTTTGTATGTATTTTTGTGCTTAGTGTGAAGTCTGATCGCTTTTCGGAAAAGTTTCGTTGAATATTACAGCTTCGATGGCATTTTAATAATTTCATCATTCTGTTTTTAATCCCAAGCTCTTCACAGAAGTTGAATCCCTTTGATTTCTTTTCGCGTGGCCACCAACTGTGTATGATTCCGATGTATAATGAAGGAGTTATGGCATTTTTAGAATGGTTTTGTCTTCAAAATCACACTCAGGGGCACATTCAAGGGAATTTTAGTCATTTCATCATTTGCGTTTTTAGCCTAATGTCTTCTTGGATGTTTTAGCCCTATGAGTTATATTCACATAGTCTCTGGTCGTGCCTAATTTCGAGTTATAATGAAGAAGTTACGGCATTTTTCATAAAGTTGGATAAAGCTACAGAATTGCAAACCTGTAGGGGCGAAATCGATTCGGATTTCTCCAAATCGATTCGATTTGCCACAAAGCCTAAAAATCTCTACTTTTAAGTTGGTTTTTGGTGGGGTATTTGTATGTAAACATTATATTAAGTGGGGGATTCATTTTTAGAGACCTTAGATACGATTTTAGGTTAGATAGGAGGTATATTTTTTGTGGGAGCTTGCCTCTCCTAGGGTTGATTCCTTTGGGTTTTTTAAGTGCACTATTCATCATCTTCCTCATTAATATAAGTTGTATTTCTTATTTTATTGCTTTGTTAATTAGTTTCCATGCTTTGATAATTACTTTTTGTTGTTTTCTTTGGTTAATTAGATTTATTTATTACTTTAATCATGTTTAGTGCGTTATTTAAGGGTTGGGTCATGTTTCCGCCATTGATGGGCGTTGAGCTCCGAAAGTTAGGTTTTGGATAAAATTGAGTTTAATTAAAACCGCGTGTATTAAAGTTGGAATATTATGCGTTTAACTTTCCTTATCACGCAACGTTAGTGTTTAAAGCGATATTTTGAATTTAATCCACGTGTGATCATTTTTTATTAAATATTTTATCTCGCATTTTGGGTTAAATTACTTCATGTATTACGTTTATAATTAACTAAAAATGCTCAATTAAATGTTTTTGAGACGAAATCTAATTACGTGTGTTTAGCCCAAAGCGAGGATGTGACCTTGACTCTCGTTTTATTAATTCCTGTTTAGCTTTAACTTCTTAATTTTTTTCCTTTTCTTTTAAACCAGCCTATCACCTTTTACATTTTTATTCTTGAAGTAATAAATCAATTAAAGTCTATCCAACATTCCCTGTTGATTTCTTATGATACCCGACTTATCGCTATACTTGTATCGTAAGTGTAGTTGTAGTTTAGATTTTTGCATTGAGGCGATGAATCGAAAACAACGACAGTGCCCTTACACGAGCACACGGTTCGCGCTCGATCACATGGTTGATTATTCATTGGGGATTAGATGATCGAGGTAGACCTTGAGGTTTATAGGTCGTAGGCGACGTCATGTACCCTTTCATAACACTACACCAAATCTGCCCATTTGTCAAGGTCATTGACCTTGACAAATCCACCTTGTCAAGGTCAATGACCGTGACATTTCGAGGCGAGACAACTTTTTTTGTCACGGTCATTGACCTTGACAACCTTGACAAAACATACGCATTTTGTGTCACGGTCGTGTCACGGTTTATAACGGTGACAAAGCCGTGACCTTTTTTAAAAAAATTGTCACGGTCATTGACCGTGACAATTCTGGACAGAATTAAAAAAAAAACTGCTGGGCAGTATGGCCACTGCCCAGCAGTATATTTGTACATGTTATAGCAACGTTGTACCTGTTCCAAACATCATATATCCAACAGAAACTAAAGATGTAATCCAAATATATTCATGACAGTATAATCCAAATATTCAAAGTACAAATAATATACATGACGATATAATCCAAATATAATTAAAATGGACAAACTTGAAAATAATGTGACTACATGTCTTGGATAAAACTGAGGAGGTGAGTAGGCCACACGACATACGAATTGACGCACTCACTAATATACGTCGTGCCGCATTGTTCGTGCAACCACAATAGGGAGTTCTCCTTCCCGCGTATGACATGCGTGACGAGCACCCGGGACTCCATCTCTTGAAGCACACGTCCATGGACTATTCCACCCTCGAGCCTATGTGGCTTACCCCCTGGCCCACTCCCTACCCCCTGAAATAAAATAAAGTAAAGTAAAATTAGTATCGGCCCCGCAAAGTAAAATAATATCCAATAATATATTTCTGTAGTTATAGATAAATTAAATCTTACCTGCATCCTATGCTCCACCTCAGCGTAAGAGGTCCGACCGGAGTAGTGCAAGTCCGTCTTTTTGGCCCGATTTTCCCTCCCCGATTGGCGAGATGCCAATTGTCGATCCTCGATCTCATTGTCAATGAACTTTTGTCATTGTGCCAATGAGATCGGCTCCTTGGGCGGGACGGATCCGCGCCTTTGTAAAATGGACTCTCGTGTTTTTTCAAAGTATCGTGTCCGCATATTTTTCTTTCACGTCTTGTGTTGCTCCCTCAACTGCTCCAAGACGGAATCGCGTAGCTTTGGATCCAAGTTGAATTGTTCCTGTCCAACAAATACAATGTTAGTTGTGAATAAATATAAATATAAATTGAAATTGAAATTGAAATATAAATTAAAATATTCATATAAATATTACCTGTAGTGCCGCCCAAACAGCTAACTTGAGCTCATACGACACCTCCTTCCAACTCATAAACCCCGGGCCGATGACCGTCTTTAGCAGCTCGAGGGATCTCGCTAAAAGCTCCGACTTGTTTTCGACGGTAATCCCAAATTTTTCATATTTGGGGAGCCTAGGGGCAGAGGATCTCTCGTCGCCTCCGCTACCACCGAACCCAGACGACATCATCATAAACAGCATCATCATCTTCGCCCTAACATCTAAAGGAGACATTTTTGCTGTAAAAAAATGTTATTAGTACAGATAAAAAAAAATGTTAATAGTACACATTTCGTTTTACCTAATTGAATTAATTGAATTAATAGTACAGATAAAAAAATGTTCCGTCTATATTATAACGTATGTGTAAGTTCCGTCTATAAATATTTCATTCAAAAATGTTCCGTCTATATTATGTTTAAATGAAAATATCAATTATTATCCAATATTTTTAAATGAAATATTTATTTTGAATGAAAATATCAATTATTATCCAATTATTATCCAACTATTATCAATTATTTATTTTGAATGTAAATAATATTCAAAACCCCATCCACCCTTACCCCCACCCCCTACCCCTCCCGATGTGGGAGTCATGTTTGGGATCTTGTTTAAATTATATGTAAGATTTAATTAAGTTTAGGTCTAATTTATCTTATTATGGTTATGATAATAGTTAACTCATAGTTCATCTGTCTTGTTTACAGTCACTTTATAATCAACAAGTGCTTTCTCATCTCAAATTCGAAGATACTAAAGCCAGTACTGCTGAGCATCTTTCAAGGTATCTATTCTTTGTTTCAAAATCATATGATGTTAGTCATAAAATACTAAGAACTGAAGGCTTTTTTGTGATCAAGAATTTGTTGTATTTACAACAACAATGTTGGTAGATTTTTTTATGAATTTAAAATGAACTATCAAATGCAATTATTTTTAAATAGGGTGCTTTTGTGTTTGTGAAATGATTTTTTTTATAACATCAAATACAATACGAAAACATAGGGTCCTACCTAATGTTACCTGAAACGTGGATCATTTTTTATAATATTCTTCTAATAAATATCTTCTAATATTCTCAAGATATGAGAGTTTTTTTATTCATTTTTTATATTTCCTATATGAGAATTATGTATATAAACACTTTTAATAAGTATATCCTAGCCTTTTAGGATTTTCTCTTAAAACCTCCTTATCAGTTTATTCTTAGATTTTAGCACATTATAAATTCACTATAATTTATCTTTTTCCTCTTAAAAAAGCAAATTTTCATGTGTTAATTTTCATGTGTTGGAACGGAAGTGTACCATGTTTTGGAACGCGGGAATCAATACGTAAATTGCTAGGGTGTTGGCATTCCCTAACCAAAAGCGCTATGTGAGTATCTTATCTAATAACTTGAGCCCTAATTTTTAATTATCATTATAACTATTATATTCAAAATGGAATTGAGCCAACGATGAGTTTATGGGTTATTCAAAATGTATTTTAATAAGTATAACTATTATATTCAAAATTATAAATACCCACACCCCACCCCACCCCACCCCCTGCCCCCCTCCACCACCCCCTCCACCACCACACACCACACACACACACACCCCACCCCACCCCAACCCCTGCCCCCTCCACCACCCCCTCCCCCCTCCACCACCCCCTCCACCACCACCACACACACACAACCCCACCCGGCCCCACCCCCTGCCCCCCTCCACCACCCCCTCCCCCCCTCCACCACCACACACACACACACACACACCCCACCCCACCCCCTGCCCCCTCCACCACCCCCTCCCCCCTGCACCCCCCCACCCTGCCCCACCCCCTACCCCCACCCTGCCCCACCCCCCACACACGCACACACATACACACATATATATATACACATACACACATAAATATACACACAAATATATATATAAATGGAAGAGAGAGAGAGAGAGAGAGAGAGAAAAAATGGACCTGAAAGTATAGAGAGAGAGAGAGAGAGAGCAGCGTCGAGAGAGAGAGAGAGAGAGAAAGAGAGAGAGAGAGATGGAGGGAACGACGCGAGAGGGAAAAAAGAAGAGGGATAGGGTTTTTGCTGGGAACATTGTCACGGTCCTGTCAAGGTCTTTGACCGTGACAATTATTTGTCAAGGTCGTGTCAAGGTCAATGACCGTGACATAAAACGCGTGTTTTTTGTCACGGTCAATGACCTTGACAAGGCTGGCCGGCTGAAAGGTGACAATTTGCCCATTTTGGTGTAGTGTAAGCCTTAGTAGC
This sequence comes from Sambucus nigra, assembly GCA_949130495.1. Lineage (NCBI taxonomy): Eukaryota > Viridiplantae > Streptophyta > Magnoliopsida > Dipsacales > Adoxaceae > Sambucus > Sambucus nigra. The sequence continues at coordinate 126,524,954 of OX422215.1, forward strand.
ATCGATTATGGTTTGTACAGCTTGTGGTCACATCCGTTTGGAAGAAGTATAAGATCATTATCTAGGTGTAAAGACTCGTTTTTTCCGTTAAGGTAATGGCTAGGTGCGAGTTAACCCTAGTGTGAGAGTAGTTCATAAGCATTTTGAGGTGCTGATAGGGCAAATTGTGAGTGGCATCATTGAGGATGGAAATGAAATGTTGTGGCGCCTTGAGGTGTTTGATGGTTAAGGTGCACTATAGGTAGAATCTCTTAGACTAGTGCCTTTGCGAGCACCGACTAATTGCGATGTGGGTATTGAAAGGTTTGTAAAAAGAACCTACAATGATAAAGGTATGGATGATAAAATCTTGTAGGGTCTTGAGGACGGTTACATAAGATGTGTTTGGTGTTTTTAGGAGACCAGTTAAGTCTGGTATAAAGGAGCATTAGAACCCTAGTAATGATTGTGTTGAGGGTCAGGTGATGATCCCATATCGTTGGTCATATAGTGTACGTGTCGGGTGTGGCTTCCCAAATCGACATAGATGGGTAGTATAATACCTAAGATAGGGTGATAGTTTGTGTCGTTATAAGAGGGATGATCAGATGCCATAGAATCACTAGTATTGGTATTGTGATACTCGGTTTCGAGATGTTCTAGGAAATGTATTCAAGACTTAGAAGAATGACGTATTGTGGATACATGAAGATGGAAATCGCGATGGGGTAACATTAAGACATGATTACAATATCAGCGTGTGTCGACGGTATATGCTAGGGTAGCCTTAGCAATGTAAGAACTAGATATTAGCACATATTGCCAAGCCGGTTCGGATTAGAATATGTAGCCCTGTGTCATATTTACTACCCTTAGAATGCCAATGGCGGCGGGTGTGGTCGTCACAAATTCTGTATGGGTAGAACTCGAAAGTAAGTTTGGAGGCAATCTCATGTAGTCAAAGGACACGATAAGGTGAATGCCTCGCATGAATTAAGTAATACCTATGGTAATTTGGGGAATCGATCACGATATGATAAGGTAGATAATAACCTAGGTGCAGTAAGTTACTCACGTCGTCACCAGTAAATGGACAAGGTCAGTGTAAATAAGGGTGTGTGGCACCCGCCAATCGGATTGGTTCATGTGTGCCAAGGATGTGAAGGGTAGGGCCTTACTCCTAAGGAGGGAAGTTGGGCGTTGACTTACTAGAGGATTATCGATTCGTATATTGATTTCATGTTACGAGAATAAATGGTTGTGATTCGATTCGTCACGGCTAGTGACCCAAGCCAGGGTATGTGGCTAGGATTAGTGCTCGATGAGAACTTTAGGAATGAGTGACATGACTTCAAGAATATGGCATAGGTTCTCTTTCATAAATCATATTCGGACGCTTATGTGCGAAATTTCTCTGGACGGTTGATTGCCCTTCTGACTCTCGTGTGTCCTTTTCAGTTTCGATAATTGGGGATCAGTATTCTCACATATGTGGGGACTCGGATTGGTGCCATGTCATGTGAATGCGCGGTTGGTCCTGGTAGAGCGTGGTGGACCGGTTATGGTCAATGTAGCTCGGTTTCTGGGTACGCTCCATCTGAGGTATTCTTGCTATTGCATAAAGTTCTGTGTACGGGTGGCTGAGCTTTCGACCACACAGTTTGCTGTAATATGAACTTTTCTTAGGATTAGTGGCATTTCGACTGACTGGCACGACAATCAGTGGCTCTAGTTGCAAAGGGTGGGATAATAACTTGAGGATATTGTATAGTGTTAGAAATTAAGGAAGACTTAGTCCGGTGATTCTTTGCCACGGTGAGTAGATTAAAGCGAGGCTCTAGTGAGTACTTAAAGGCGAGACACCTAGGTTAGTACTAGGGTCATTCGAGTGATACAGCGGAAGGTGTAAGCCAAACGCAGGGTGATGACTTGGTAAGAATATTACCTTAGAGTGAGAAAATAACATACTACGATTATTGGCAAGCTCATGCGACTTGTGTAGTCAGGATAGCCTAGAAATTTATGGAACGCAGGATGTACAGTCCTAAACTATAATTGATTTTGATGATGAATACGATGATTGGTAGTATTACTGCCATTATTTGGAGCCTTTAGAGGTGGAAAAATATATCCTTAGTGTTAAGACTATATTTTTATTATTTGTAGTCTTATAGTTAGATTGCATGAGTAGGGTGCATTTGATTAAATGATGAAAATCATGTGTAGAAAATAATAAACATTTTTATGGAATAAAAAATGTTGGCAAAATGTTATTTTATTGGAAATAAAGGATGAATAAATATTTCAAAGTCTTGAAATATTAAAAGTTGGTATTTTATGAAAATGGTATATTTTCTCGAAAGATTGATGTTAAACATTTTATGAAATAAAATGTTTGAAAATAATGATTAATTTTGCTAAACATTGGTGAAATAATGTTTCAAAGTTTTTTGTAAAAATGTAAAGTTTATAAAAAAAAAAGGACATTTGTTGAGTTTGAAATAAATGAAATATATTTTATGCCTTGAAAGTATATTTTTGCAAGTATGATGAATTTCTAAAAGGAAATGTATGTTTAACCTTTAATAGGATTTTAGGATTTAAAATCCATCTTCTCATGCATATAAACTTGTAGTATTTTGGCAATAAATATATAAACAAGTTTAAAGAAGATTTTCTTGAGTTTAAACATGAAATGAGAAAAGTAGAAATTATTATCTTCAAAGTGTGTGAAAAGGGGGTTAAAAGTGTAATAAGTACAAAGTTGCAAGACTACATGTATTAATAAAAAGGAAATGGTATTTACTTATGAAAGTAGTTTTTATGTGTAATTTGATTTCTTGAATAAAGAAAGTAAAGAAATGTCTAATTTGGGAAAATGGTTAATAAAGGTGTTGGATAAGTGTTAATGGTTAAACATTGGAAAGTTGGTGTGTGTATAACTTTATAATGTTGTAAAAGATTAACACTTATGAAATTGGAAAGGAAATAATGAGATAAAGATGTTTTGAATTAAGAAGAATATTACTCCATGGTTAAAAGGGTGTTAAGGCATTAAAACACTTAAGAAGTTAGTATGTGTAAGTTAATAGTGTTTTGGAAAAATTAACACTTGTAAAAATGGAGTAAAAGATGAGTTTGGAAACAAATGGGTAAAATTATAATTTTACTTAAAGTGGGACATTTTTATGAAATAAAAATATTGAAAAAGATTTTACACAAATTGGTCCTAAATGAATACGATTTTTAGAATAAAATCACAATTAAAGTATAAAGGACATGAAATGATAATTTCAAGTGTAACACTAGTTGGGGTATAACCCCGAGTTTGACTTCGACCGGGTAAAAAAGAAAAGAAGGAATAATGTAAACATTTGTAAAATATTAAAACACATGTGAAGGAAATCGGATGACACCGGGATAATTAAGGACAACCTAAAGCCCCGGGGTGAAAGACCCAAAACAACTGGTCAGAGCATATGGTGCCCATAGCCGACATTGTGGAGCCCGTTAAGTATGCGATTATTAGAAGATTCCGAGAAAGAATAAAGGAATAAGGAACATGTCAAGAATTGGGTTGTGTGGTGAAAATGTATTAATACAACCTAACTTGAATGTATTAATAAATGTTCTGGTAAGGGTGAAATGGATAAGTAAATATGTAGATCGATTAATGTCCATATGGTAAAGGAAAGCAAAGTGAGTGGGTAAATGGGTGGCTAAGCCACCTAAGTGGTTAAACCCTTAATTAACACAAGAATGTATTGTAAAAGTTTTTCAAATGCTAAATGAGTATTTTCTAATACGGTGTCCACGTCTGTTGAAAGGGTGGTTTTCAATAAAAATACTAATGTGGATCGGTTAAAATGAAAAGGGTCATTTCGGTAAAGAAATGGCTTTCGATCAAACTAAATGAGTTGCTTTGAGAGGTAACTAATGAACCAGAATTCACAATGATGAATCAATTTTGATCTTTATTATTAATTAAATGTATCGTTAGTTATATATAAAAATATAAGAAATCTTAATTTGAGACATACATAATTATTACTTTTATAAAAATTCCCCACTTTGATGATAAGGTCATTTGACAAAAAATCCCACAATAATTTTTAAAGAAGATTTAGTCCAAACATTTTTTTTTTTCAAAAAACCACTCACCATATAAAACATTCGAAAACATTCTTTCCACCCTTATTCTAAACCCAGAAAATTGACTTTTTAAAATAATAAACAAAACAATATACCTTGTTACAAAAAGACTTTTAGTTTGTTTAACTCACTTTATAAAAAAGAAAGTAAACTTTGTTATAAAATACGTATCTAGTTAATGTCCATTGGTATTTCACAATTATTAAAGAGTCTATTTGGATACCTTATTTTGTATAATAAATAGGAGTCATACCCCTCGAGTATTCACATATCAATGACATGAAGAAACTCTCTCCCTCTATGTCACCTTTATTTACAACACATTATCAGCACGAGTTTGCTCTCATATAATTCTAGTAAATCAAACTGTTGAGATCAAATCTACGAGAATTTTTTTGCATTGATCTTCTATAATTTTCTTTCGAAATTTCAAAGGTCATTCTCATTATTGGTAATCTCACGAACATCTATGTGGAACTTTTTTTTGGTCAAGAACTCAATCGATCTAGTTCAATAAGAGCTACATTATTAGACAGTTAAAATTTTCACATCCATTGCTATATATAAATGGGTATGTTAATAATTATGTACTTACTAAATCATGTACAATTGTTATTCTTATTTGTATTATTATATTAGTAGTTCCTCCATACAAAAATTAAAAATTATATACGTATACCATAATCCATTTGTTTTCATACACTAAGAGTACATTAATAATTATTTTGCACATATGAGTACATATTTTAAAATATTATTATTTGATGGAGCTTTGTCTCAATTTTGGTGTTTAAGAAAAAAATCTTTATTAATGCTCTATTTATGATGAAATTTTAAAGAAATATTTCTTTAGTGCTTTGCGAGATGTAAATCAATGTAAACATATTTGTAAAGTTCTATACTCATAAGGATATATTTTTATGTTTCTCTACATAATTCAAGGTAAGAATGAGTAATTTAATTGAATATGCATGATAAGTATTTTATTTGTTATGATATATTTTTGTGTGAATTACTCATTTATAGATTTTAACCCTATTTTTTGGGTAACTAAGAGTTCATTTGTCAAGCTTTGATTATTTTCATATCGATCTATTTTAATTCAACAATATTGCATATTTATTGTTCTATTTATAAATTTTCAAGAAGCTCTTATATTTGTTTACAAGTTACAAGAAAATTAAAATTTGGAACTAGAAGTTTCATATTTTTTTATGAGGACCTGAAGTTCCTAACTATCATTCAATGTTGGGACTCGAAGTTCTTATGTAATCATTTTAATTTTGGGCCAGAAGTTCTCAAGTTAATTAAAATTCGGACTCAAAGTTCTCAATTAGTATTTAAATTTTAGACCCGAATTTTTAATAAAATATAATTTAAATCAAAACCTGAAGTTTTGATTATTTTTATAGTAAGGGTAAGGACATAATGTTTATTTTTATAGTACCATAATGTTTATTTATAGTATGGACCTGAAGTTCTAAATAATTTTATCCCTTATCGAACTTGGAGTTTGGATATAATTGGACAGCGCGTTTAAAGTCCCTAAATTTGTAATGTAGTGATATGAAGTTGTCGTTATTATTTACAACTGGGACCTGAAGTTCCCCCAATAATTTTTCATATGCAGAAATTTAATTTTTTTCGTTCAAATTTCGAAAAGTGGAGTACCTAAATTATTTGGTCCTAAAGTATCAAAGAAAATATATCAAAAGTCAAGTTGAAGTTTCGATTGTCTAATTGACAGAGTATAGAGAAAGAGTCCCCCAATTATATTTATGATATAAAGATTCATTATCATTATTGTGGCCATAAGTTCACAAATTATTATTTATTATTGGGATATTATTTTTTTAATTAATTTTAAAAATATGAGACCTGCAGTCCTCATGTTATTTTAAATTATTTAGATCTTAAGCTCCAACAAAAATATACCATAAATCAAAACTTGAAGTTTTGATTATTCATGGGGTATGAATTTTGAAAGTTCTCAAATAATTATTTATAATTTGGACATGAAGCTCCAAGTATATCATTATTGTTGGGATTAGTTTCAAAATAAATTGAATATTTAAACATATTGTTTCAACTTCTTGGATTTTCATTTTCTTCATTAAATGAAATGTCTTTTGAGATATTCTATTAATGGTGAAAGGTTCCTTTAACTATCCTATTAATGATTTCATCATTAAACTTTGATCTCTTGACCTTTCGATTCTTTTAAATATTAAATTATCCTTCAAATGGTATTTAATTTTAACTCTTTTTCACATTCCAATTATTAATTATATATTGGAATCTTGGGAATGTGTATAGAACGTGAAAAAAATTAACGCACCTCATTTTTTTTGGATTACTATTAGTTGGAGTTCATAAAAATATTTAGCACTTGTTTGGCAGATTCTCTAATATATTTACCCCTAATCAAACCTGGAGGTTTGATACAAAATGGTAGATAATTTAATGACACCAATAATACTGAACCTGATGTTCAACTATTTTAGGCCAAGCATGAGGTTTTTGTAGAACCTATTGATTTTTTTTCTTAGTTATATATTGAAAACCTAAAGTTTCTTATTTCTGAGCTTGAAGTCTCTAACATTAGAAATTTTGATTCATCAGCTATGAACCTAAAGTTCTATACTTTAATTATTCATAAATATTTGGACTGACACACACTTCATAATCTATATTGAATATTGTAATTGATAATTTTGAACTTTCATTATATAATGACATTTGTCTAGAAAACCATGAACAACTCACATTATTTTGAAAACCAAATGTTTTTAGACTTGGTATGTAATATTATAAAAATTTCAACCATTGTTGAACCTAAGGCTCCAGAAGAGCCTATATGATATTGTTATATGCTACCCGTCCATTTATATGTGATGAGTTATATGGAAGCAATTTTTAAAGAAATTTGCTTCATTTTATGGGCATCAGAATACATTGGTACCATATTAAAATTAATCTTGCATTGTTTCTAGTATTGAAGGCTATAAACTTACACTAGTAAAAAAACCTTTTTATTATTTACGGGGTTATACTATATACCATTTATTGTTGTAAGAAATGCACTTTGTTATGAACCTGAATCTCCATAATTATTGAACTATTGACACATGTAGTGTTTATTGTATATTTTATAAAATTTTATTATTGATGAGACAATCTTCCCGCCATTATGGGAGGATAGAATGTACCTTAAGTACAATTTGTTCCTTAAGAACAGTCTGTTCTAAAAGAACGATGAGAATTATCGTAGAATACTTCCACTTTGCCTCATCTAATCCCCCGTATGGCTCAATGTGAAAATGAAGTTAATAATGACATTGCAACATCAAATGAGGTGTGGTTACACATACTAAATGTAAATGTACTTGCCAAAATCATTGTACCACTGGGACGAAATAAATTCAGCAGTAAATAAGTTTATTGCACACGAGAAGCGTGTAAAACCTATAGGTCTGTTGATGTAAAAAATTAGATCACTCTAATTATTCAATCACAGATAAATAAATAAGACAAAGAGTTTTTAAAGTGGTTCAGCCTTGTAAGAATGGCCTACGTCCACTGTTTTGGTATTGCTGTTTGTATGGGAATTCTCGATTACAAGTTATCTCAAGAAATTCCGGTCTGGGCCCCCTTTTACAATGAGGATTGTTCAATGTATTTATAGCCTTGAGGCTGTAAAGTGAAAAGGTACTACATTAAATGATATACATATGAAAGGGTAGTACATTCAATGCCCTTTAAGCGTATGCGTCTGAATGATAAGCATTTAATGAACAGTCAAACTGTTGGTTATCCCGCTATTAATGCTTTGTTCGAGGTACAGCTCGGACCGCCTAGGCTTCTTGGTGCACAAGAGTTCCTCGGAGAGTTCTCGTTCCTCGGAGCGTATGAGTTCCTCGGGGAAATAGTCTTCCTCGTTGTAATCTTGTACCTCAGAGCTTGTGGGTTCCTCGGAAGTGTTGTTGTTGCCATGTAGATCACCACGTGTCTTCATTTAATTGGGCCATGTCAGCAGACTAAATTTGGTATCAACAAAAGCCCCCAATGTTTCATAATTCGAATTTTGAGGAGTAGGGAACATTCTTTCTCGGAATATGGTAGCTTTAAATGGTCTTCCTAATTTTTAGGAGTGTTTCCTTCGTATTTATTTCTCCTTCCAAATTCGTAGAATCATGCTTTTTTGAACTTTTCTGCTCGCTTCGATTCCCACTCCACTTTTCGTCTTTTTAGCCGCCGTTGCCCGCTTTGATTCCCGCGTCCCTTTTCGTCTTTTTAACCGTTGTTGCCCGCTTTGATTCCCGCGCCCCTTTTCATCTTTTTAGCCGCTGGTAACGAAATCATATTTTTTTGTAATCATTACTTCACCATTTCCCAAGGCAAGGTATTTAAACTTCACAGACGTTTCCATCGTCTTCTACCTTTTCAAATTTGTATTCTCGAGTTTTACATCGTCTCTTCCTCTCCTGTGTATTCATCTCTTCCATCGTCCGTTGTCATCAGATCCACTCTTTTTCTGTAAGATTTTCTTCCTTCTTCTTCATTTATTTTATTCATCATGTTTTACCCTGTTGAATCTCTTGATAAATTTCGTTCTGATTTTTCCATCCCCTCCTGGGTTATTTTGGAAGAGCTTTCTGAGCCTTCTGATTACTTTCGTTTGGCTGAGGGACATTGGTTCCCCAGTCTCTTTATTGCTGAGGGTGGATTTTCTTTTCCACCAAATCCCTTGTGTCTGGAATTCTGTCATTACTTTGACGTTGTTCCTGCAAGAATATCCCCCAACACGTGGAGAATAGTTAATGGGGTGCATAGATTAAATCAAATCCATGGAACTCGCATAGGAATTCCTGAGATTATGTTTTGTTATAGATGGGCAGTTAATGATAACATTTTTTATTTAAAAACTAGAATTTTGAATAGAGCCTTAGTAGTCAATCTCCCTGATGCTAATAGGGATTATTTTGAGCATGGGGTTGTCATAAAAAATTGGCAACACCCTCCATTAACTGGAGATGAGGTTTACCAGGGTCCCAGATGCCCTCTTTATGGCAATGGGATAGGTTATTTTTATTTTATTTTGAAATTATGCTTCCTTTATGTTTGATAAAATGTGTCACTGATGGCAATGTTTATTTATTTGCAGTTGATAACAAAAGAAAGTGCCCAAAAGAAGCAGATGTCAATATAAGGCATTTGAAACTTATCTGAAGCCTGCATCAATCTGTTGTTGACGAGCATATTAGGTCGGCATCATATCTGCTGCAATACAAGAGCTACACCACCTCTTTTACTGCTCGTCCAGTAATAAGTGAATCAGAACCAGTACCAGCTTCCACCAGCTCCTCGCCTGAATATCACGTCCCTTTAAGCGAAAGGATGAAGAGAAGAAGACCTCCCACTCTGTTCGAGAAACCTGCCTCTGGTTCTGGTGAGGTAAAAAGAAGTAAATTTGATGTCCCAGGAGAGGGGACAAAGAAGAATGACGCGCCTTCCTCGGCTGCTGCCTTGAAGGTTGTAGAGAAGCTCGCAATGGTTCCGAGCAGGTCTGCTGCTCCTGGAGAGGTGATTGTAATATCACCGACCAAGGGTTCTTCCTTGGTGGAATCTGTCCCTGCTCCCCCGAGGAGGCTGAAGAAGAGCTCCTCGGTCAATTTGGCTGACACCATTACTCAGCCCACAACTGCTGGGACAGGGGTTCCTACTTTTGTTCCTCCGAGCTCTTCCATGAGCTCGGTTAAGTCCTGGATCATTCCCGAGGTCCAAGGTACTAAAGAAAACCTTACTCGGAACATGGTCACCTCGTTAGCTACTCGTCACCTTACTTCTGTAAGTCTTCTTACTTTGAACTTTTCATATTTCCTTTGTTATTTCTGTTTCTGACTTGCTTTATTTTTACTTTCACAGTTGACGAGCTGCTTTAATATAATCCTGAAGAAGGATGAAGTGATTAAAGCTTCATGCTCCTCGTCCAGTGTGGAGGGAGCTCTGGCAGAAGCTATCAAGTCTTTGGAAGATTCTCGCCAGACATACGCTACTGACAAGGTTGTCTGGGAGAAAAAGCTTGCCTCTACCGAGCAAGAGAAAGCTCGAGCTGTTGATGCCTCCAAGGAGTTGGAGAAGAGAATAAAAGCCCTGGAGAAGGCAAATAAGGAGCTCGAAGAGAAGATCAAAACTGCTGGGGAGCTTGAAGATAAGCTCAAGGTTGCTGAGGAGGAGCTGGATCAACTTAGGGAAGTAGGTCGGCAGAAGGAGGAGATTGAAAACAAATTGAAAGCTGCTGATAACCTGCTGTCCGAGAAGCTCTCCTCGGAGAAATTGAAGAGGAAGATGGCTGTGAAGAAGTCCTTCAGCGCTGGCTGGGACAAGGGGTGGAACAAAGGGTTGGCTGCTATGGTGTCGCAAGTGGACTATAGCAATCTCAAATACTTTAGGGTTGGATGGGTTACTGCTCTCCAGGAAATGAAAGTTGATGAATCTTCTGAGCTTTTCCAGCAACACATTCCTGGTCCCCCTCCAACCCCAGAAGATCTTGAAGAGGACAAAGCTGCCTCAGAAGAGTCTTCTATGGTGATGGGAGATAATCCCCCAGCCATTCAGCCTGCTGCCGAGGAACTTCAGCAGATTATTACTTCTTCCGAGCAGCTGCCCGTGCTCCCCGAGCAACTATCCATTCCCTCCGAGCAACCTACTTCCTCATCCCAGCCTCCCGAGAAGGTTTTGGGAGATAAGGAAAAGGTGTAGAGTTCTTTGGGTTTCTCTTTATTTTTTTCTTTTTCAAATGTAACCCACATATGTAACTCTGAACTTTATGATCTAATAAAACTTGGACTTTTATGCATACTGTTGTTTATCTTCTATTCATACTCTGCTTATATTTCTTATTGATGATTGCTCTTTCTTTCTCTGCTAGTTTCTGGCCAGGATGGAATTACTATCTGCCCATGATACTAAGTTGCTGCGATAATGTAATAATTATTTTAAAGTTGGTCACACAGACCTGAGTGCAGCACAAGTTGTAGACATCCTCGGCCAAGATGCTTCAGAACAGGCAGTGGAAGCATATCAATATCTGAAGTGTCTACTTGATCGAGCGGTGGCCAATAATGTGGCCTATTATGACATGATCGAGGATCTCCAAGGCACCCTCGAAGACCTTCAGCTTCAATACAAAGAATCCACTGCCCTGCTGCATAAGAGGTATGAGAAGAAGTACAAGTTGATCATTGCCGACAAGGGCTACGAGAAGCTTTTTGTTAGGTACGATGTGAGGGAGATAACCCTGAACGGTAAAGTCGAGGAATGCAGACAGATTGCCGAGTTGCTGGAGCGAGAGAACAACAACTTGCAGAAAGAGCTATCAGAGTTGAAGTCTGCAGCCTCCTCTTCCAAAGCCTTAATCCCAGTGATCGATGAGGGATTTTCGTTCCTAGAGGTTGAGAACGCTAACTTGAGGGACGAGTTGGAAACCTTAAAGAGAGCTGGCCCCTCTACATCAACTCGTGGACGAGTAAGATCTCCTCGGGGACGAGCAAGAACAGCACGAATTCCTGTCGAGGAACAGAGGACTCAGTCTGCCTTAGAGAACCAGGCCTTCCAGCTAATGGCGAAGAACCAGGCTTTGGCTGAAATGTCAAAGAAAATCAGAGACTTGGAAGAGCAGCTCTCCACGCAGAAATATACCTTGGAGAACAAAGAGATCTTCGTCAAAAATCTCCACGAGCAGCTAGACAGACTAACATATCAGCTCCACAAACAGCCCAGGGAGTTCTGGATGGCTGGATACAATGAAGCTCTCTTTCACTTGGACGATCGTATCCAGAATGCCAATAATAAGGGCTACAAGCAAGGCTGGTTGAATGCCTTAGGTGTGCTGCAGCTCAAACATGGTCATTACCTGTGGGACTACCATGATCCTGGGCTCCTCGACTTACCCGTGCCACCATTCAAACTGGATATGAGTTGGATCCCTGCTCGGGCCATTCCTCGGAGCTTAATTTCTAAGTATCTTGGCGACTATAATCTTCATTCAATTGTTGAAGTATCTCGTCCCGAGCATCTTCTAGATCGACCATCCGTAATGAATGTCAGGATGTTAAAGGATCTCAACTTCATAAATTCTCCTCTGGCTTTAAATGATCCGCCTGCTGGCGAGGAACCTATGTCAAAAGCAGAGGGGAAAAGACCAGTAGAATAGGAATTTGGATGTAATTGTTAGTATACATATCAATGTAACTTTCATTTCATTATCAATGTAATTTATTTTGAATTCAATGAAAGACTTTCATTTTTATTCGCTATTGTCTTATAACACTTTATATTTGTGCATGCATAAAAAGATAATCATATTGTGTAGTTTGAACTTGTGATAATCATTTGGCAAAAATAACATTTTGTTTCTCGACCAACTAAAAATGTTTAAAATATTTCCAACCAACCAAGGTTGTTAAATTCTTCATGTCGACCAACTACAGTTAGTGGGTTTTTATCCCCGACCAGCTATAGTTAGTCTTTTTGAAATAATTTGCCCATAAAATGTATCCGACCAACCAAGGTCGGTAAATTTTCCTTGTCGACCAACTATAGTTGGTGGGTTTTTATCCCCAACCAGCCATAGTTAGTAGACTTTGATGCTTTCTGGAATAATTTTACCTCCCGACCAACATAAGTTGGCATTTTGGAGAATATATTTACCTTCCGACCAACATAAGTTGGCATTTTCGAGAATATATTTGTTTCCTAGCCAAACAGGTTGGCATTTTTAGGAATATTTTGTTTCCTAGCCAAACAGGTTGGCATTTTTAGGAATATTTTGTTTCCTAACCAACCGAGGTTGGCATTTTTAGGAATATCTTGTTTCCTAACCAACTGAGGTTGGCATTTTTAGGAATATTTTGTTTCCTAGCCAAACAGGTTGGCATTTTTAGGAATATTTTGTTTCCTAGCCAAACAGGTTGGCATTTTTAGGAATATTTTGTTGAGTAGTCTGATCTTTGCCGAGTTTTGCCGAGTAGTGTGTAGCACTAGTATTCCCCCAAAAATTCTCAATAAAAGGAAGAATTTTGGCAGAATATCTTCATTTTATTCATAATGATGGAACTGCATTACATGGGAATATACATCACTGATAATACTTGCGTAGGTGCTCTGCGTTCCATGCATTCTTAAACTCCTCTCCCTCTAGAGTAGCTATTTGGTAAGTTCCTGGTCGAACAACTTATGTAACTCGGTATGGTCCATGCCAATTTGCCTCCAATTTATTGTGCTTTTGAATTACTTTCTTCAGCACATAGTCTCCTTCTTTCAGGTCGCACTTCTTCACCCTCTTGTTGTAAAACAAAGTTGTTCGCTGCTGGTATGCAGCATTTCTGATGGCTGCTTCTTCTCTAACTTCCTCGAGCATGTCTAAATCCAGTCTTCTCATTAAGTCGCTGATAGGGGAATTAAAATTCAGTACCCTGTGTGTTGGGAGGCCCAACTCGGCAGGTATAACAGTTTCACTTCCAAATGCCATCATATATGGTGATTCTCCTGTTGCTACTCGGGGAGTAGTTCGGTAAGCCCAAAGTACTGATTGTAGCTCGTTGATCCAATTTTCTTTCGCATTATCCAGTCTTTTCTTCAAACCATTCAGCAACGTTTTGTTTGTTACTTTAGTTTGTCCATTGCTTTGAGGATGGCCTGGTGCTGAGTGGACCTTCAAAATGTTTGACTGATGGCAATAGGCAGCGAACTCCTCGTTATCAAATTGTGTTCCATGGTCTGTGATGAAAGCATGAGGAAGACCATATCGACAAATGATGCTCTTCCAAACAAATTGATACACCTTCTCTTACGTCATATCAATGAGTGGCTCAACTTCTACCCACTTAGTAAAATAATCTACTACGACGATGAGGTATTTGAATCTTCCTCGGGTCGGTGGCAGTGGCCCAACCAAATCAATTCCCCATAAGGCAAATGGCCAAGGGGAAGTTATGGGTGCCAACAATGCTTGTGGAGTTCTTCGGATGGAGGAAAAGCGCTGGCACTTGTCACATTTTTTGGCATAGGCTATACAATCAGCCCTCATCGTCGGCCAGTAGTATCCCTGCATCATCACCCTTTGTAAAAGCGCCCGACCTACTACATGTGCTCCACAGGACCCTTCATGGATCTCTTCAATCAATTCGTTCACCTCGGAGGGATGTACACATCTCTGCAAACCTGCCATAATTCCTCGTCTATATAAAACACCATTAGTTAATACATACCGAGCAGCTTTAAACTTCAATTTCTTGGTTGCGAGCTTGTCAATTGGCAATTCTCCCTCTTCAATATATGCCCTGATGGGATCCATCCAAGATGGTCCTAAATCAAGGGTAATAAAGTTCATCGTCAAATCTTCATCTATACTCCGACCAGATAGCACTTCAATCGGGATTGTTCATCGTAGCTCGGTGCGAGTAGCTGATGCTAGTCGGGCTAGGGCGTCTGCTCTCGCATTCTCCATTCTTAGTATTCTGACCAGCTGAATAGCGGCAAATTCTGACACCAGCTCCTTTGCCTTTGCATGATATCTGATATTTAATTCTCCTCTAACTGCATATACTCCCAACATTTGATTTACAATCAATTGAGAATCACTGAAGACAATAATCTGCTGCGCCTCCATAATTTTTGCCAAACTAAGTCCTGCAATCATGGCCTCATACTCAGCCTCATTGTTGGAAGCTTTGAATTGGAAATGCAGGGCGTATTCCATGTCGACCTCATCCAGAGTGCTCAAAACTATCCCCGCGCCACATCCTGTAGTGCAAGATAAGCCATCTACATATAGCCTCCATATAGGTAACTCGTCTTCAAATTTCTGATCAGTTAGAGTTCCTCGGTGAAATATTTGTTGCTTCCTTTCATCCTCCCTGGATATTTCTCGCTCTTCATCGATCATTTTTTCTTGCCCTTTTACCAACCGGAGTTGATCTGAGCTCGAATTTAATGATTCTGTAACATCCACTTGCCCTTTTACCAACCGGAGTTGGTCCGAGCTAGTGTTTGTTGATCTTGTAACATCGACAGGTTGATCAGCGAGCAACTTTTGCTCCTCGTCCGGAGTGCTCACAACTATCCCTACGCCACATCCTGTAACATCCACACGCCCTTTTACTAATCGGAATTGGTCTGAGCTTGTGTTTGTTGATCCTGTAACATCCACAGGTTGATCAGCGAGCAACTTTTGCTCCTCGGGGATATCAGGATAGGTGAACTCTGCTATAAAATCCGCCACAGCTTGCCCTTTTAGCGATGATCTGGGTTCGTAGACTATATCATATTCACCGAGCTCTATTTCCCAGTACATCAATCTCCCTGATTTTTCTGGCTTGTGAAGGGCTTGCCTCAATGGCATATCGGTATATACTACTATGGTATGAGCCTGAAAGTATGGCCTCATTCTCCTACTTGCCTCAATAAGCACCAGTGCTAACTTTTCCAGCCTTGGATATCTGATCTCTACTCCTCGGAAGTCCTTACTTGTGTAGTAAATTGGTTTTTGCACTCCATTCTCCACTCTGATCAACGCTGAGCTAACTGCATTCTCGGACACTGCGAGATACAAGTACAATTTTTCTCCCATTACTGGCTTGGACAACAGTGGAGGTGCTCCCAAGTATTTCTTCAAGTCTTGAAAAGCCTTCTCGCATTCATCATTCCACTCAAAAGTCTTTCTGAGTATCTTGAAGAATGGGAGACATCTATCAGTTGCTCGTGACACAAATCTGTTGAGTGCTGCTACTCGTCCTGTGAGACTCTGTACTTCCTTCTTCTTCATTGGAGATCGCAGCCCTAATAGAGCTTTGATCTTTTCAGGATTTGCCTCAATGCCTCGCTGATTGACAATGTATCCTAGAAACATGCCTTCTCGGACTCCAAATATGCACTTCGTCGGGTTCAGCTTCATTTGATATTTATCCAGTTGATCAAAAGTCTGACTTAAATCAACTAGATGATCGGCAACTTTCTTGCTTTTCGTCAGCATATCGTCAACATAGACTTCCATATTGCAAATAATTTGCTCAGCAAAGTCTTTGTTCATCAGCCGCTGATATGTCGCACCTGCATTTTTCAAACCAAAAGGCATAACATTATAACAATAAGTTCCCCTAAGGGTAATGAAAGAAGTACTCTCCCTGTCTTCAGGTTTCATTTTAATCTGATTGTAGCCAGAATAAGCATCCATGAAGCTCAGCAACTCGTGTCCCAAGGTAGCATCCACCAGTTGATCAATTTGGGGCAGTGGAAAATGATCCTTTGGGCATGCTTTGTTGAGGTCGGTGAAGTCTACACACATCCTCCACTTGTTGTTTTTCTTCTTTACCATCACTACATTGGCTAACCAGTCTGGATATTTAACATCTTCAATGAAACAAGCCTTCTGGAGCTTCTCGACTTCCTCCTGTATAGCTTGATTCTTCTCGGGACTAAATACTCTTCTTCTCTACTTCACAGGCTCGATCTCCTTATTCACATTGAGTTCGTGACATAAGAAGTTTGAGTCTATCCCTGGCATATCTTCATGACTCCATGCAAAAGTTTGTTTTCTGCTTTTAAGGAAAGTTATTAATTCTTATTTTAATGAGGCTTCCAACGACGAACCTATTTGAGTAGTTCGCTCAGGGTGCTCGTCGTCCAGAATGATGTTTTCAGTAGCTTCCACCACTTGACCCTTCACGAGTTGCGACTCATCTCGAGGATCCAATGTTTCAATCTCTGCACCTTCATTGACTTGATAGGTAGTAGACTTTTTCTTTGATTCCTCCAATTCTTCTTGCTCGACGGATGAATAATAGCATTCCCGAGCTACTTTCTGATCACCTTTAACAACTCCTACTCCAAAGTTTGTTGGAAATTTTTGGCATTGATGCACTGTAGATGGTACAACCTCGAACTTCTTCAATCTTACTCTTCCCATGATGATATTGTACGATGATTGGACATTCTTATCCATCACGAAGAAACGTATTCTTTCTGTCCGACAAGCAGGCCACGTACCAATGAATATATCCAACTTGATCATCCCAAGTGGAAATACTTTCTCACCAGTAAATCCGATGAGGGGTCTGTGGTAAGGTTCCAGTTGAGATAGCTTTAGATTTAGACTATCGAAGCACGAGTAGAACATGATGTCTGTCGAGCTACCATTGTCGACCAGTACTCTTGAAATTATAACCTCCTTCATCCTCATTTTGATCACCAGTGGATCATCGTGAGGATATATAACACCTGCGAGGTCATTTTTTGAGAACCCAATGACCAACTTCTCTTTATTCATCTTTCTCGGGCGATCCTCCTCAGCTAGATTTATTCGCTGAATGTACGAGCAAGCTTGAGCCTCACCGAGGTAAGCTTTTCTCTCTGCAGTAAGGTCTCCTCCTCCTGCATCTCCACCTGTTATAACATTACAGTCAAATGACCCAAAGCGTATTGAAAATACCTCTCGTTCTGGCTGCCTTGGTCTCTTGGGAAGATCACGGTCATTCTCGGGATCAACTTCATGATTTCTTTTCTTATTCTCCTCTCCTCGACGAGGAGATCTAGACCTTTCTCTTGCTCGGTCGTTGTTTCTTCTTTCGTTTCCCCGATCGACATACTTTGACAACTTTCCTCATCTGATGAGTGTTTCAATCTCATTTTGAAGAGCTATGCAATTCTTGGTCATATGGCCATGATCTTTGTGAAACTCGCAATATTTTTCCCTATTCCTCGTGTCAGGGTCTGCCTTCGTTTTCTTTGGCCAGTTTAACTCCTCGATGTTCTTAATTTCTTCCAGGACGTGGTTGATATCTACCTTCAAAGGAGTGTAATTATCAAATTTCTTCAATACCTCCCATGACGACCTATTTTTGGATTGTTTGTCACCACCATTGTTCTTATGTTCTTTCTTCTTGGTTTTGTCTGCTTCCACCTTGGTTTCTTTATCCATATTCTTCTTCGCAGCCATAGCCTCCTCGGCATTCATGATTTTGGCCGCTTTTGCCATCAATTCTGACATAGTTGTGGGTGGATCTTTGGCCAAAGTGTAATATAACTTGTTAGGCGACAGCCCACTCATCAAGGCAGTGATCGCTGTCTTTTCCTCATAATCAATGACTTCAAGTTTCTCGTTATTAAAACGAGTTATATAATCTCTGGTACTTTCACCAGCTTTTTGTCTAACACTTAACAGATGTGCTACTCGTTTAACTGGCTTTGCCCCAAAGCATAAATTTCCAATGAATAACTCGGCCAGTTGAAAGAAAGTTGAGATCTTACCTCGAGGAAGATTGTTATACCATATTTGAGCAGATCCGGTAAGAGTTCCCGAGAATGCCCTGCATCTCATCTCGTCTGGGATAGCATAGATGTCGGCAGCAGCTTGATATTGTTCTATATGAAGAACAGGATCAGTCTTTCCATCATATTTGGGGGTCACAACAGGTGCTTTGAACTTTGATGGTGTTGGAAAATCTACAATGGCCTGGATAAAAGTTGTTCCTCAAACTAAGGTTCGTTGTAAAGGGTTCTTGGTTTTAACCATTTCCCCTAATCTATCCTCCAGCCTTTGAATAGAACATTTCCATGCATCATTTCTTTCCTCGGGCCTGTTGGTTCGAGCAGCTGATCGCGTTGAGGTGGCTTCCTAGGATCTCTCTTGACGAGCAACTGGTCGCGACTGGGCAGATCCTTCCCTTAAGGCTGTTGATCGTCGAAAGCTCCTCGACGCTGCATTAAGAGGACTTTTGTTCCTCCTAGGGCCTAATCGGTCGAAAGGAGAAACCCTACTTAATCTTTCCAATGCGCTGGTCCTTTCTGGAGAGAGAGTGACACGTTGTTCAGTATCTGTGGCTCGCACCGACGAAGTTCGCCCAGGTTGATAAGAGAAATCATCAGATTCCTCATTGCGATGTGAATCGGTACACCTAGTACGAGAGGATGGTGCGCGGGTGTTTCTTTGAATACTCCGTGGTCCTGAATGGGCTGACGCACCGCCATGGAGAGTTTGAATGAATTGTCGCATTATTTCTTGCATGACGGTCTGGCCCTGAGCTAGATTTATCATTATTCAAGCCAGATCTGGAATATTTGGTGGAGCAGATGGATTTGGAGGGGTTCCAGCGTTTCGATTGCTGGATTCCGGAATATCAGCCATTTGTGATGGATTGTTTTTTGTGAGAAAACGATATTACCAGTCGTATTTCCCACAGACGGCGCCAATCTGTTGATGTAAAAAATTAGATCACTCTAATTATTCAATCACAGATAAATAAATAAGACAAAGAGTTTTTAAAGTGGTTCAGCCTTGTAAGAATGGCCTACGTCCACTGTTTTGGTATTGCTGTTTGTATGGGAATTCTCGATTACAAGTTATCTCAAGAAATTTCGGTCTGGGCCCTCTTTTACAATGAGGATTGTTCAATGTATTTATAGCCTTGAGGCTGTAAAGTGAAAGGGTACTACATTAAATGATATACATATGAAAGGGTAGTACATTCAATGCCCTTTAAGCGTATGCGTCTGAATGATAAGCATTTAATGAACAGTCAAACTGTTGGTTATCCCGCTATTAATGCTTTGTTCGAGGTGCAGCTCGGACCGCCTGAGTTGTTCGGACCGCCTAGGCTTCTCGGTGCACAAGAGTTCCTCGGAGAGTTCTCGTTCCTCGGAGCGTATGAGTTCCTCAGGTAAATAGTCTTCCTCATTGTAATCTTGTACCTCGGAGCTTGTGGGTTCCCCGGAAGTGTTGTTGTTGCCATGTAGATCACCACGTGTCTTCATTTAATTGGGCCATGTCAGCAGACTAAATTTGGTATCAACAAGGTCTAAACTACTTGATTCTTTAATAATGGAGGTAAAATAAAATCATACCCAAATAACTCTCTAGAAGAGGTTGTACATAATGATCCAGAAGACGTTATGAACTAAAGATCCGCTTTCTCTAAAACCCCGGAAGAGGTTATAGTTTATGAAAATACACAAGTCCTGAAGTGACTATAAAGCGCCTGAAGTTGGCAAAGGTGCCTAGCATTCAATGAGATCTCAATGTTTTATACATGTACAATAGAAAAGTGGGATCACCAAAGATGATCATTGATGATATAATCATATATGTTGTAGCGACACAAATAAAAGGGCAGTGATGATATAAGTTCACATATTATAAATGAATGTCGATAAATAATATATTGGTTAAAATGAGAAAATTTCATGATGGAATAATTCGAGTCTCTTAATATACATGGTGTATTTGGACATATAATAGAAACCCCAAAAGATGTTAAACCTAAAGGTTATGAATGGGTTTTATTGTGAAATGTTAAAACTCACTAAAAAGTGCATTATCTATAGCACTATGTTTCATAAAGAAACCAAAATTGTTTATACATGAACATACCATCCCGTTACGATCGTAAATACTTTTCAGATATATTACTAGCTTAGCAATTTTTTGAAATATATTATATGAGGCTCACGAATATTATAACTTCTTATATATACGGAATTTAGATAAAGAATACATATAAAAATCCTACATAAATTTTCTTTGCCAGAAGAAAAGTATAGAGTACATACTCAAATGCATTATGACTTTCATTGTACAGCGAGCAATCCAAATGGATATAGGTACAAACGTCTTAGTAAATATTTGTCTAAGGAAATAATATATGCAAATGTGTCATTATAAATTTATCCTCAAAAGGATGTGCTCCTGAAGAGCTCAATTGAAATGAAAAATATCCAAATAAGGAATTCAAAAATGAATGACCTTGGGGTAACTAATTATTGCCTCGGCTTGTAGATCAGTCACGGAACACGGATCCATTAATCAAATGAATTAAAAAGTCCTACAATGCTTTAGTAAATATTAAGAATACCATTTTGTATATGTATGGTCTTCGGTCTTTGGATATTATAATATCCAGATCATCTTAAAGAGGATGACAAATATAAATTTGGTTCCGAAATACCATATGTGCATGTTATAATAGTATTTGGTCCAGAAGTACCATACTTGATTAAGAATACCTTTTTAGGCCTGATTTTATTTAAAACTTCTAGTAGACTTATATAATTGAGTGTTAACCTTCCCTTGTTGACTAGTGGATATATTTGTGAGATTGGGAGTACCTTGAGGATTAAAACTTGGAATTAAGTAGTAAACCGGATGACATCTATGTGTTAGGGTATACGTAACTAAAATTACGACGTGAGAAGAGTTGATAACTTTAATGTATATAAATCGGGGACTTGTAAACGTGTAACATTAAATGACGATATCGGGATTAGAAATATACCTCTATTAATATTATGGGATACCTAAGATGGGTGAATGCTTGGTATATGTAGTATTTGTGTATAGCATACTTACCATACTTGCTATCACGGGAGGTCGACGTTCGATCAGGGTCATCTAATCTTTGTGTGCCTACTGGGGGGATTTAGATTGGTACCTAGAGGACATAGGTCAGAGAAGGACTTATTGAGAAGTTAATAAGTCTGCTGATCATGGGAGCGTAGGTATGTGCATGACCCATGTGATGTGAACTATGTTCGCCTCCATTATGTGTGATTGTTGTTTATTGAAAACGATTCCTGAGAGATTCTGAATACGTGGTCCTTATGTACGTGATGTACCGGGATTGGATAGCAGAGTATGTGTGCACCGCAACTTAATCTCGGGGTGCCAGTATTGTATATTTATGATGAGAATAATATACTGTTAATTTAAATGAATTGTCACGTATAAATGTAAGTGTGAATAATAGCAACATTGTAGTAGAATTTAAAATGAAAAATCCATAGTGATTAGTATTATAATTTTTGGGAACCAAGAAGAAAAGTAAAACTCTCTGTTCCAATTAAGATGTCGGGAATTGAATCGTGAATCGTATAGTAATGTTAGATTGTGTATTGGACTAGTTTGATAGTAGAATAATTAGAACGGGTACGAGTACGGTAGGAGTGCACAATTAGTTGAGAGGTGAGGATCTCATGTGAGTGCACTAACTATCATGTACTTTATATTCATTGTTTAATCATATTAAACACTTGCTGTATTTTAAACTGTTTTCACAATCAGGCTCTGACCCGTTTGCTTTCAAATCTATTTTCTTGTAAAAATATTTTAGGTGCCCAGCCACAAGGACACCAAGCGTAGGAGTTCCATTCCGATGACGTGCTGTAGCTGCTGTGAAAGTTACAGGACCTTGATAGTAGACGCCTCCACTTTCTATCTTGAATCTATTTCAGATTCACTCATCTGTAGGGCATGTCGCCCCTTTTCTTTTAGAGACATCGTACTTACTCAGTTTTATTTCAGATTTTAGGTTGTAATTATTTAGTAATTCAGACTTTGTATTCAGTTTTATTCAGTACTTCGGATTATTATCGAGGAGTGTTCCTCCAGATTTATTATTCCTTTATCATTGTAATGTGACTGTAATGTGGTTGTGATATCATTATTCCATAATTTAATACTTGTTGCATGTTAATCAGATTTAATTAAAATTGACAACTCACTTTTTAAATATTAGGTGGCTAGTAACGGTTAAAGCATTTTCGACAGTGATGCTATAAACTGAACCAACTTGACATTTTGAATTAATTTGAATAAATGAATAGCTACCCGGTATTTAATTAGTCGGGGTGTCACAGCAACTTCCACTCCCTTTTGTCCACGAACAATTTCAATGTTGAGTTGAGCAGTAAAGAGTTGGGGATTTTGCATGTGGCTGATCGAAGCATGCCAACCGTTTCAAACATTGGGGGTAAATATAGAAATGCCCTTAGCAAATTGACACGTGAGAAGCACATGTCGATTTATTGTTTACATTTAACGGTCTAATGGACGAAATTACTTATTTTGCACAAATGACATAATTGAGGAACTATGAGAAGTAAAATATAAAATAAGGGAGCATTTAAAAATTATCCCAATAGTTCGGTCTCCCAAAAGTTAATTTACTCAAATATCTTATATGGCGAAAGAAGAGAGACACCGAAAGCGTATTTGGTAATTGGTAGGCAGATTCTTTATGTGAGGCCCTCCCCACCCCTCCCCATCCCCATCCCCATCCCCTCTTTATAATATTATTATTAAGAGTTGATTCTCTCTGTCTCTCTCTCTGTATCATTATATAGAGTGAGATTGCGTGACCACTCTTCTCACTCCAACTTCTTAAGAAAAAAAAAATATTTAAATCATCAATGGCTGAAGAGAATGTTGTTGCTGCCGATTTGGCTGTGAAGAGGGCAAAAGACACCCGAGAAAATGCTGACACCAACCTTGAAAATTTATCACCCGTTATACCCGGATGGTTCTCTGAGATTAGCCCCATGTGGCCTGGTACGTCACTATGCCCAAATGACCTTTACCACTCTGCACTAAATAATCATTTTAACCTATATTATATTATATGCTTTTTACACTAGTGGCTGCTTCTTATTTATACTGCACTTTTAGGAGTCACTTGATTCATATGCATTATGGTGACCTTGGTAATGAGTGGCACCAAAGATAATGTGCAAACCAAATATGTAATTTCAATTATTGGTTTCTGTCAGTCCTTCATAATTTTGGATAGTGGCCTACAAATAAGATTACATACACTTCTTTAAGAACTAAAACTCGGTCACCCCTTTTGTGCTTGTGTTGGGTTTTCAAGTTTCAACGTGATGGGGCGGATCCACCTCAGGCCGAAGCGGGACCGCCTCCCCAATTCAATTTAAAAAAATATATATATCGGGGGTTTTCGGTAAAAATTCAAACTTAGAGGTTACTTCTTATTATTTACAAAGATGAGGGTGTAAATGTAGAAAATTAGTTGAAATTAAATTTATAATGTATGCTTTTAGTCTGAAATTAAATTAAATTTGTTGTAAATATAGAAAGTCATGGAGAAACTTTTTAAATGGAAAAGAGGAGATAATACACAACCCATTAGGGTAATATTATAAATAAAAAAAACACGAACAAAGTAGGAATCCAAATTTAGTTAATTACTACCTCAAACATTTTTAAGGTTAAAAATTGCAAAAAAAGAGTAAAGACAACCCAAAAAAATCGGCTCGGAGACTCCCGCCCCCGAACCGGGTTCGTTAGAAATTTTCGTCCCACTTGATTCAAATTCCTGGATCCGCCACTAATTGAGATACTCTTATAAGGCATTTCAGCAACTAAACTTGGCCTGCCTAATGATACTTATCTTTTTCATTATTTTGGGGGGATAATTTTCAAATGATTTTCTTGCGTATTATGTTTTTGAGGTTCTTTCCGTTGTTGTGTTGATTATTTATTTAGATATTAAAAAGGTCGTACTACCCGTTGCACTCGGCTCCCGCTCCACATATGGAGAGGCTGCTCTCATGTCTCGAACTCAAGACCAATTGTAGCTTTGACGAGGACGCTTGCGATCACACCAAGATAGATACTATAATCATTGTTGTGAGCGCACATTTATAATATGCTTATGAATAGGGGATAAATTCCCTGAGAAATTAATAAAATAGAAAATTAATCTTATCAAAATTACCCCTATTTGTCGCTAAAAAGCTCTCAAACGGGTCTTTGCGACAAAATGCATATTTCAGGCATGATCAGAGCATGAGACACTCGTATATGTGAATTTACCAAGTCAGGATATGAAATCCTTTTTATTTGAAACAATCTCTCTGTGTTTCATGCGTCTCGGTATCTTGATATTTTATAATTGTCGCAGACTCATTATTATGATCTAGTACTGTCTTACTGTAAGCCTAGTTTCTTTCTGTACGATTCAATTTTTCATACATGAAATCCATTTGCGATAAGTGACCTTGTTTGTGCTTTTTGTAGGAGAAGCACACTCTTTGAAGGTGGACAAGATTCTATTTCAAGGGAAGTCTGAATACCAGGATGTTATGGTATTTCAGGTATGTGTTGGACTAGGAATTTGATTAAGCATGTGATGAAAAACCACTAACAGAATTTGAAGAAGCTAAAATTAACTAAAGAAAGCTAAACTGAAGTAAACTCGAATCAATATTTAATGTTAATTAATCAATCATTCAAACGATATCTTCATTAATGAAGACTACGACAGTTTATTCTACTAAGACTAGGATAGTTGGTTAATATATAGAATATAAGATAAATACTAAAGTATGCCTCATCTATCCTAGTCATCCCTAACTACATCACTTGCTTAGCAATCATCTCCAACAAATAATTAAATGCCTAAATATACAATTTCCTATTTTTTGTTCCGCGTCAAAGTGCCTATCCACTTGTATGTTAATAAGATCAATAGATTACTTGATGATGCATATGTTGTATGTTTTTGCTTCTTGTTGCAGTCTTCATCATATGGAAAGGTTCTTGTTTTGGACGGCATAATTCAGCTCACACAGAGAGATGAATGTGCATATCAAGAAATGATTACTCATCTACCACTCTGTTCAATTCGAAATCCAAAGAAGGTCTTCACTCCTTACCGTAAATATTTGTATCATATTAGTGGAATATGCCTTGCTTATTTTTCGTAATTCTAGCACTTTAAATTGTCATGAACATCTATAATGTGTGTTTGAAACTTACACATGTAGGGAAGAGGAGTGTTATTTGGAAGGAGTTCCTGAGAGGTTATTCATAACCAAAAGGGAAAACGTTTAATAGTTTTATTGCATAATTTTCACCTTTGTTTTGGACTTTTTGGTGCATATATTATACGTGAAAAGATTCTCGTTTTCACGAGAGGCTTAGCTTCATTATAATGAACACAAAAATATAAAAATATGAAGTAGCATGGAAACTTGAAGTTCCCCATAACTGCAACTAATCATTATATGTACATATTGAAACCCATATACCTATATATAAATGTATATGAGTGTATTTTGATACGTGTATATTGATAAGCAATAGAAAGGAAGTACTCGAAGTAGAAGAGATTTTTTTTTTTTTTTGTAGCATACCGTGAGGTGTCCAGGCCAGCTTACGCGCACCTCGACTAATCCCCATTCGCGGTTCGTGGCTTCCGCTGGCCAAGCATTATTTTGACAGTGCCAGGGATCGAACTGGGACCAAACCCAATCCACCCCTAAGACTGTTCCAGTGGCAGCCTTGTACCATTGGGCCAAGAGGCTTGGTTGCAAAATAGAAGACATCAGGTGTCTATTAATGTATGCTAATCTTTACGGCATTTTGCAAATGTCTAAGTGTATGTGTTGCATTCCAAATGTATTCATAATGCACATTTCAAAGGTATTTATAATATGCATGAAGATAAATTCGGAATGTAAATATTTTTCTCAAAATGTTTGCCTTTCAAACACGGACTCATAATTTGCGTCGGGGAATTATAGATATACAATTAGCAATTACTAGTTTTTATTTATTTATTTTTTCCCAATGTCACACACATACTATGGAAATTGTTCAAACTCTACAGAAACTTCACAAGCAACTATTATAAATTGATACTATATATACAATTAACAATTACTAGTTGTATTATTTTTTTATTCTTTCTCACTTCTCAACCTACGCCTTCTGTCACCAGGTTTTGGTCATTGGAGGAGGAGATGGTGGTGTTTTGCGTGAGGTGTCTCGCCATTCTTCTGTTGAGCAGATTGATATATGTGAGATTGATAAGATGGTAGTTGATGTGAGTATCAGTGACTTCTTGTTTCGTTTTCTTTGTCTTTGGCTTCAGTGGATTCTCGAGTTTTTAGATTGAACCTTATTACTGGCTATTGCATTCCGCCAGGATGATCATTGTGTATCTAATGCTACTCCGACGGATTCAGACGTGTTTTATTCAGTTTAGTATTGGATATTTAATGGCTCCATTTGTTTCTTCCTTTTCAGGTTTCTAAACAATTTTTTCCTGATGTAGCTGTTGGATATGATGATCCCCGTGTTACACTACATGTTGGTGATGGTATAAGAAGCATGATCTTCTTTTATTTCTTATTATTCTTTTTATCCTCTTTCTTATACCTTTAAAATTCATCTTCGTGGGTTGAATTAATGCAGGAGTTGCATTTTTGAAGGCTGTTACTGAAGGAACTTATGATGCAGTTATAGTGGATTCTTCTGACCCGATAGGTAATAATTTCATTGTCACCTATTCCAACCTCGTTCTCTTCATTGGAAATGGTTATCTTAAAAAAAATTAAAATTTGGTTTGTTAAATCATTTAGGTCCAGCACAAGAGCTTTTCGAAAAGCCCTTTTTTGCATCGGTGGCAAAAGCTCTTCGTCCTGGTGGGGTTATGTGTACCCAGGCTGAAAGCATATGGCTTCACATGCACATCATTGAAGATATCGTTGCAAACTGTCGCCAGATTTTTAAAGGCTCTGTCAACTACGCGTGGACCACGGTTCCTACATACCCAAGGCATGTCTCTCACATGCATACACATTCATAGCCACCCCATAGATATATTGTGTCAAGAAGGGATAATAATTGAAGGGTAAAATTGAAAACAAAAATTAATGAATAGAGATACCTGTTCAAGTTTTGCAAGAAATCCCCTGAACTATTTTTGTGCAAATAAAATAGAAGAAATCCTAAACTATGCACTTTGTTACCAAAGGCCCACTGGGCTGTCTAGCAACGAAGATCATGACTTCAGTTCATGCTTTTTTTTTTTTTTTTTTTTGTATTAAAAACAGTTCAAGTGGGTTTCTTTGCAAAACATGCATAGTGCAGGGTCTTTTTCTCCTTACCTTTACTCGTTTTTGTTATATACGGTGGTTCTGTGCCAGCTTGAAAAGGGTAACTTTGCATTACAATGTTCATCACAGATAACCCAGGGATTATCTTGTATTAAGCTGGGACTCAATATTAGAGTTATTATCTTGTTTTATTTATTAATGAAAATTTTGCTTTTATTTAATTGAAGAATTATTTATTATTTAACCCTGTTTCTGAATGTTTGGATCTTATTTGGTTTCAGCGGAGTAATCGGTTTCATGCTTTGTTCTACTGAGGGTCCCCCAGTTGACTTCAAGCATCCAATCAACTTGATAGATGCCAAACCCCTTCAATTTTACAACTCTGAGGTATATGATTCTCTTCCTTCCGAAAACCTCTCTTTAAGGTTTTCCATGTGCTTCCTGTTAATTGAAAAAGAACATTTTTGTTTTAATAATTTCCTGTTTTTACCTTCTCCAGATTCATGGTGCTGCTTTCTGTTTGCCATCTTTCGCAAAGAAAGTGATTGATTCCAAAGCTAAGTAATAAAGATTTTGGACCATTTAAAGTGGCAGGAATTTGCTGTGGTGTAGAATTTCACACTTTCATCCTCCGCGAGATGGCCTATTTAGGATACGGTGGACCACGGAATAACTCAAGCTTTTAGTTAATGCCCTGAACAGGCAATCTGTCAAAGAAAAATGTCGGATTGTAATTGATTAATTTAGAGATAAATCTCTTTTCTCACAATTGGTACTAGAAAGAGATATCCCTTGTTGCAGAGTATCTCATAACATTGAGAGTTTATTCATTGACCAATTCAGTTTTATATATGATACATTTGTGAAATCTCTTTTAAATTAGCAGGAATAATCCAAGCTTCTTTTTTACTCTGCAATTGTCTTTTAAACATTTTAAATTTTTAATTCAGCAAACTTGTTTTCAGAGCTGTGCTGTTATTTCTGAAAGTCCCACGTTTAAGCAGAGTGAGATGATCTAATCTGCTTATGGAGCTCATAGTGCCCTCTTTGTTAGAAATACCTTGAGAGTGTACAGTTCAGATTTTACTAAATTTGATCTACCATGAAAAATTATCGTACAAGTGACCAGTCTAATTCAACATTAGCCTTTAATCTATCTTTTAGTACCGGTAAGTCTTTGAAATGATCTGGGTTTACTCCATTTAGGCTCACAAATTTATTTTGTTAATTGAGTTTTGCTCAATAAGTTCATAAACGCTCTGACTGTATTTGGCTTGTTGATATTCTCTGCAAGTAAGAACTACTTGTCAATGTAATGAATCAAATCTAAAGTAGGATATGTCAGCAGTGAATAAATGGACGGAATACATCAATTAGTACTTTCCCTTTGCACCTGATACGTTTGGTCTGTTAGAAAGCTGCTTAAAAGATTGGCATTCTCACACAGCAAAGTTACCAACTTTAAAAAAGTCACATAAAGCGTTCATCACTTTGCAAGTTCATTAGGTATTAAAAATATAATTCCTCTTTTCTTTTAAAAAAGGGAAAAAATATATCATCTTGAAATTTCATTTTTATATGTTTCTTCCCTATTCCAAAACAGCAATTAGCACTGCTCAATCTCCTTGTTGCTGAATCTGACTTCTTTCAAATGCTTCTGTATCGACATTTTCCACTTCGTGTTGCAGAGTCTTACTTCCTTCAAATGCTGAAGGTTCGAAATGTGTCAATATTGATTGTGAAGTTGTTAAGGAAGAAGTGCACCGATAGAGGAATGCTGTTGTAGCATGAGTTGGGTACTAAAGTATCTTTTGGTGCTATGATGAGTTATCTACAAAGGAAATGGAACATTTATGGTAAATTTGATGTGTACTTGCTGAAATCAGGTGTTTCCATTATAGCTTTTGATAATTTTGAAGCTCAATCTCAAGTTTTAGAACTTGGACCATAGTCATTTGATAATAGGCCTCTAATTGTTGAACCTTGGAGTCCTGATGAGAGTTTGGAAAGTGATGTCACTAGAAGAAAAATCTATTTATCAGGTTTTTACTAGTCTTTTTATCATTTAAGGGCAAAATGAGAAAAGTGCAACAAGGAATGGCTTCAATGGAACACGCAACGGCTAGTGGTGTGGGGGAAAGTGCACCGGTTGCACCGGCGATGCCTGCCGTGGTGATAACACCGCCAACCACCTCCCCACCACCCAGCATGGAGGAAATGAAGAAGGAGCTCTTAAAGTTCATAGCAGTGTCCAAGGCTGGAGGAGATAGTTCCTCGATTTACGATGACTTTCGCACTCCGTACCCAGAGGAATATAATAATGAATCCTACCCAGTAGGGTATATTCCATCCATCTTTGAAAAGTACACAGGAAAGGGTGCAAGCCTTAAGAAACATGTGAAAAGGTTCATTGAGAGCCTTGGAGCCTATTGTAACGACAAAAAGATGAGACTGAGGGAGTTTTCAAAATCCCTGACAGAAAAGGCCTACACGTAGTACTCCCGCTTGGCCCAGGTAGCGTGGTCTCCTGGGAGGAAATGCATGTTCTGTTTGTACAAAAGTTCTTTTTTGGCTGAAGACGAGTTTACACTCACACAACTGGTGCGCGAGAAACAAAAGCCGGGAGAAGATGTTGTTGCTTACATCAGGAGGTTCCGCGAGTGCTCTCTAGATGTGAGAGAGGAGACGTGAGAAGATAAGCTTTTGCAAGTTTGTACAGAGGGGTTGTTGCCAGAATATATTTGCCACTTGATCAACGAAACACGAGAAGGTACGTTCGCAGCCTTCCTAAAAGCAACAAGGAATATTTCCCTATTGGTAAAACCCACACCACCCACACCTGCATTGTCAAGTTTATTACTAAGACCATCAGCTACCTTGGGGAGGGGAATACCCTCGAGGATAAATTACGGAAATGATGGAGGAATGGGGGAAGGTAGTGGTGGCCGAGGAAGAAGGGGTAGAGGCAACAAGAGGATATTTGAAGGTGAAGAGGATCCCCCCGAGCTACCATGCACGGTGGAGTAATCTCTAAACCTATATAATCTTATGGTTCGAGATAAAGTTTGCAGACCGGTCAACACCAGTACAGCGCAACTCTCTCAAGAAGACAGAGAGAAGCCAAACTACTGTGCACTTCACAACAGAGTGAACCACCCGACCAAGGTATGTTTTTAACTAAGGAGGTTGATTGACCATCATGTGAAGAAAGGAGATATCGAATTTCCCCAAGGCAATGTGAATGGCAATGCTCTACCAGCTCGCGGTGCCCATATGGTAAGTGCTTTTGAAGTAAAAGTTGAGCAACTGTTGAGGGAGCAATGGCTCCTCGAGAAAGACTTTGAGGAATCTCTGGAGTACCTTCAAGTTGTCCCAACTGTAACTAGAGGATGAGACATATGAAGAAGATGAACAGGAAGATGGAGACGACCCCAACGAGAGTTTGATCCGATAGATGCGAGTCTGTTCTCTAGAAGCAGTAAACGTAGTGATAGCCTATGATGAGAAAACTGCTTTTCGAATGCCTTTGGGCAACTTTATGTACACAGTTATGCCTTTTGGTTTGAAGAACGCATGAGCCACTTATCAGAGGACCATGATGACTATCTTCCATGGCCTCTTTCACAAGATCATGGAATTTGACGTCGATGACCTGGTAATCAAGTCCAAAAAGGAGACTTCTCACTTAGCTGATTTGAGGTAGGTTTCACCCGATGCAGAAAGTACAAGTTGAAAATGAACCCTCTCAAATGTGCATTCGGGGTGACTAGTGGGTAGTTCCTCGGGTTTGTGGTGAACCGGCAAGGTGTTTAGATGGACTTGGACAAACAACGGGCCATTCTTGATACGCCAAGGCCAAATTAATCAGCGATGGAGTTAAAGAGTTTCTTGGGAAAAGTATCCTACTTGAGGAGGTTCGTGCCAGGGTTAGCCGAGGTGACTCGTTCGCTTATGGAGCTACTGAGAAAAGGCTCCAAGTTTTTACGGGAGCAGATGCACCAGGACGCCATGGACAAGCCGAAAACACTCTTCACATCTCCTCATATGATGATCCCCCCGAAGGCAGATATCCCTTTACGTCTATATCTCTACTGAACGATCTATTGGAGCATTATTGGCCCAAGAGATGGACGGTATAGAGAAACCTGTTTATTACTTGAGTAGGATTATACATGGGCCAGAGGACACTAGCATCGAGAGGCACTGTTTAGCCCTTGTATTTGTAGCACAAAAACTTAGGCATTACCTACTATCATTCACAGTCCACATTGTAACTAGATGTGATCCTATAAAGTTTTTGCTTATTAGAACTGTACTAATAGGCAGGGAAACTCGGTGGTTCTTAATCCTCTCAGAGTATGATCTTAAATGCATAGTTCCTCGAGCTATCAAAAGCCAAGCTTCTGCAGACCTCTTAGCCATCTTTCCCTCTATGGCGTTCGATCCACCTGTGGATGAGCTTTCGGGTGATGATCTTTAACTTAATTTTGTAGCAGCCATCCTGGACAAATGGAGCATGGAATTTAATGGCTCTTGGGCTGAAAACAAAGGAGGAGAAAGCGTCATTCTAAGAAAAAACAGGGAAGAAATTTGACTATCCTTCAAGTTGGACTTTAAGTGTTCGAACAATGAAGCGAAATATGAGGCGCTAGTGTTGGGACTGCTTAAAGCCCTTAGAAGGGGCATCCAGGTGCTCACTATAAAGGGGGACTCTAAATTTGTGGTTAAATAAGTAACGGGTGAGTTTTCTTTGAAGCACATGAGCTTTATAAACCTATCGAATGATCATACAAAGGTTGATCGGGCAATTCGAGGTGGTAAAGATCAAAAGATACCCTCAAGCGATGAATCGGCATGCTAACGCTTACACCACTATCGCCCAAAAGATTACTTTTGATGGAGAGTCAACATTAGTTCGAATAACCAAGAGGACATCTCCCTCGACCATATTGGAGATGCTACCCACAGATGATAGCAATGATTGGAGGGGAAAAATAAGAAAGCAGTTGGAGACAGGTGAAGGCCCATTGAGTTTGGTTGACCTCGCGCAGTATTTCATTACTAGGGGAAACTTATATTACAAAAATAAAGGAGGCTGGCTATCCAGATGTGTAGACCCCGAGAAGGACAAGAGAAAATTGATTGAAGTACATAAGACAGTTGTGAAACCACTAAGGTTCCCTTGTACAGAAGGGTCCAACGAGCAGGTTAATTATGGTCGTCAATGAGGCAAGACACTATAATGGTACAGAGGGACTGTGGAAAATTTCGGTTGTTTTATCAGGCGACGGAGTGCAACTTCATTGATCAACCTCAAGACTGGAGGCAACCATACATAGACATGTTGGTGGATGGAGTAATGTCGGTAAACAAGGATGATGCTACGAGGCTAAAGAGGCGAGCACCCAGATATTATGTCCAAGAAGGGCAGTTGTACCGAAGAGGCTATCATGATAGGCCTTTGAGGTGCATCGGGAAGGAAGAAGACGAAGAAGTGTTAAACAAGCCCATGAGATAGGATACATCGGAGGAGCCAAACTTTATAATCAATTTATAACTTTGGGGTATTACTGGACTACGATGGAAAAAGACTCGGCAAAGTTTATTCGCAAATTCAAGGCTTGTCAGCTGCACAAGAATATGATTCGTACTCCTTCGGTGGACATGCATTCTCTTTCTACACCTTTTTCATTCCACATATGGGTGTTTGATTTAGTAGGGGCAATAAATCCCTCCTCGCGAGTAAAGGTTTGGATACTTGTCGCCACTAAATGTCTTACCAAGTAAGCAGAAGCCATACCACTAAAGAGAACCACGGTGGAGGGTAGTTGCTCGATTCATGAAGGAGTACATCATTTGTTATTTTGGTATCCCGAAGATATTCCTCTCAGACAATGACACTCCTTTTTGTGAACAATGAGGTAAGTCTGATTACAGATAAAAACTCCATCATCCACCATAAGTCAACTATAGCATACCCAAAGTGCAAGGGGCAAGCAGAAGCTACCAATAAGACTTTGGTAAATATCTTGGCCAAAATTCTAAAAGATTTTTCGGGAACATGGGATGACAAGATACCTAAGGTTCTATGGTCATATCGAACGACTAAGATAAAACCCAGAGGGTAAACCCCGTTTTCCTTAGTTTTTGGTGTAGAAGTTGTTTTGTCAGTAGATCTCGAGGTACCTTCTGCTTGATATAACTTACGAAGTGTCATGCTTCCCCATAGCCGACACGTACAACTCGAAACACTAGAGGAACATAGAGACAACACTGCGAGGCACTTTGAAATGTATAAATATTTGTCCAAATCCTACGATCAAATGGTGAGGCCAAGGAAGTTCAAGGAAGGAGACTGTGACACCCCGACGAATTAAATACCGGGTGATCAGTCATTTATTAAATTAAAATCAAGGTGAACGGTTGGTTCATTCCTAGCATCACTGTCGCAAAATAAATATTTCCAATTTAAACACCCTAAATAATTAAGCTAATTGTCAAAACCAATTAAATGTATAATTCAATTAATAATTTTCATTGTAAAAACCTTTTTAAATATAAACCATCTTAAAGATAACCAATTGTTAAATATACAATCATCTAAAAGAAACATGCCAACTAGCTTATTCAAACCAAGTCAAATATCCATAAGTATAATCAACGCGCCATGAAATAACTCCCAAATGAGTACTGAATACTTGAAATATAAATAAATACAAATCTCTGACAAATCCAAACGGAATAGGAAATCGGGCGACACATGCCCCAACTATGAAGAACTAAAACAAGAGTTGAATCAATGAAGAGGTCGTCTACTGCAAGGTCCTGCAACTCCAACCTAAGCTGCAACACATCCAATCCAAGGAACCTACGCATGACTCCCCTATGATTGGGCACCTGTAATATATACATATATATACAAGAGAGAGAAAGATGACAAGAAACGGGTCAAAGCCCGAGTGTAAAAAAATTTAAAAATTAGTTTAGCAAGTATTTAAAATGCTTACCGGCTAATATAACAACCATGTTAGTATGCGACACTCTCTTGAGAATTCTCACCTCGCATCTAGTGTGTACACCTACCGTACTACTAAATGCCTCATAAGTCTATCTAACTTATCTCCCATAAATTTTTATTTCGAGAAGTCACAAGACTATATTTTTAGGTTAAAGATTAATCTCTTAACAATTTCTTACGTCTATTATGTATTCACTACACCAAAATGGGCAAATTGTCACCTTTCAGCCGGCCAGCCTTGTCAAGGTCATTGACCGTGACAAAAAAACACGCGTTTTATGTCACGGTCATTGACCTTGACACGACCGTGACAACGAATTGTCACGGTCATTGACCGTGACAAGTCCGTGGCAAGTAAATTTGTCACGGACTTGTCACGGTCAATGACCGTGACAATTCGTGTCACGGTCAAAGACCTTGACACGACCGTGACAATGTTCGCAGCAAAAACCCTATCCCCCTTCTTTTTTCCCTCCCGCGCCGTTCCCTCCATCTCTCTCTCTCTCTCGACGCTGCTCTCTCTCTCTCTCTCTCTCTCTACTTTCAGGTCCATTTTCTCTCTCTCTCTCTCTCTTCCATTTATATATATATTTGTGTGTATATTTATGTGTGTATGTGTATATATATATGTGTGTATGTGTGTGCGTGGAGGGGGGCAGGGGGTGGGGAGTGGGGCGGGGTGGGGCAGGGTGGGGGAGGGGGTGGGGGAGAGGGGCAGGGGGTGGGGCAGGGTGGGGGAGGGGGTGGGGGAGGGTGGGGTGGTGTGTGTGTGTGGTGGTGTGTGGTGGGGGAGGGGGTGGGGTGGGGTGGTGTGTGTGTGTGTGTGTGGTGGTGTGTGGTGGGGGAGGGGGTGGATGAGGGGTGGGGTGTGTGTGTGTGTGGTGGTGGTGTGTGGTGGGGGAGGGGGTGGGGTGGGGTGGGGTGTGTGTGTGTGTGTGTGTGGTGGTGGTGTGTGGTGTGGGAGGGGGTGGTAGAGGGGGGCAGGGGGTGGGGTGTGTGTGTGTGTGTGGTGGTGTGTGGTGGGGAAGGGGGTGGTGGAGGGGTGGGGTGGGGTGGGAAATCATATGAAATGAATTCAAATTATTGTTGTAGCACTAAGAGAATAGATGAAAATGAATTGAAACTATGAAATTGTTATGGAATATAATAAATTTGGAACTATTGTCTTTTCAACCATCCAATAAAAGTTTTCCTTCATGGAATGTTAGAATTGTTTCTAGGATAATAATCCTACTATAAGATAATTGCTCAAAATAAATATTAAATAATAATTACTAAGATATCAATTCAAATAAAGTCTTAATAACCTAACCAAAAGAAATAAAATAAAATATCAAATAAATTATCATCCACCTCATAGACATTCCCTACCAATCATTTTAAGATAGTTTTTTCCTTATAAAGATAAATACCTTTGATTGCAAAGCATGCACTTGTATTATTATTATTATACAACATGTATTATTTCGACGTGTAATTCTAAAATCTCACCTAGTTTTGTATACTATTTTTAAAATCATACTATCAATTCACGAGACACTAAACAAGAAAGAGGGCATATTAATTTGGAAATGCTTGTTTTTCTTTCTAGAGATCCGTGTCGTCAAAACTTGGTAGTGTTCGAGTGTGTTTTTATCACTAAATTATTATTTCACTAACAAATACTCCTTATATCCTAGATTAAGAGTCCATATTTAATTTTTGTACTTACTAATAATACACTTAATCAATGGCTAGGATTAACCCTTATTCACTATCATGAAATTTGGTTAATTGATTATTTAAAAAAAAAGCAAAAGTAGACTAACATATATACACAACACTAAAAGTAGACATCAATTTTATAAATAATTGATATTTTCATTCAAAATAAATATTTCATTCAAAAATATTGTTGGAGGGTGGGGGGGTGGGGCAGGGGGTGGGGCAGGGGGGCAGGGTGGGGTGGAAATTTGGCTAATACACGAGAAACTGATAATCGTAAATATTATGAATAAAAATGGTACTTTCTTGGAGACTATAAATTATTATGTACAAACTTTGGTTCTAGACCTATGTTGTTGGATTTGGATGTTGGGTGTTGATTAGTTGGTATTATTGGGAAGATTGGGTTAAGTTGAAGCATATGTTGTTGGAGTTGAAAATTAAGTATTTTCAAATAATGACCCCGAAACATAGAAATTCAATCTCAAGCAATTTAATTTCAATCTCTACAAATTTATGCATGTATTCAAGGGATTTATGAAGGATTAATATTAAAATTCAATTCCTATACATAATCTAAAAATTATAACTCAGATTCAACTAGAAATAAACCAAACCAAAGTTAGTTAAATAAATCAAAGGATTAATATTAAAATTCAACTCTATTAGTTAAATTATAAATGTAATAGAATTAATCCATATAAATCACATAGGCTCGATACAAATATTCTAATTATCTTGCCTCAAATTTGATGAATAACAAGGGCTAAAAGTATTGTTCATTTAATTCAATTAGGTAAAACCCATGATAATGAAATTTATGCTACAATTATAATTATCTCATGTCATAATTTTATTGATAAACAATATATGTAGTTGTCACGGTCGTGGTGGGGGGAGGGGGTGGGGTGGGTAGGGGTGGGGTGTGTGTGTGTGTGTGCGCGTAGGTGTGCGTGTGTGTGTGGCGGGGGGAGGGGGCAGGGGTGGGGCACCCATTTAATAACTCTTTAAATATTTGGAAAAAACATAATATTACAAAATTGAAACGAAATGGTATTGACGGAACTTACACATACGTTATAATATAGACGGAACATTTTTTTATCTGTACTAATAACATTTTTTTTATCTGTACTAATAACATTTTTTTTTACAGCAAAAATGTCTCCTTCAGATGTTAGGGCGAAGATGATGATGCTGTTTATGATGATGTCGTCGTCTAGGTTCGGTGGTAGCGGAGGCGACGAGGGCTCCTCCGCCCCCAGGCTCCCCAAATATGGAAAATTTGGGATTACCGTCGAAAACAAGTCGGAGCTTTTAGCGAGATCCCTCGAGCTGCTAAAGACGGTCATCGGCCCGGGGTTTATGAGTTGGAAGGAGGTGCCGTATGAGCTCAAGTTAGCTGTTTGGTCGGCACTACAGGTAATATTTATATGAATATTTCAATTTCAATTTATATTTATATTTATATTTATATTTATATTTATATTTATATTTATATTTATATTTATATTTATATTTATATTTATATTTATATTTATATTTATATTTATATTTATTCGCAACTAACATTGTATTTGTTGGACAGGAACAATTCAACTTGGATCCAAAGCTACGCGATTCAGTCTTGGAGCAGTTGAGGGAGCAACACAAAACGTGGAAAAAAAATATGCGGACACGGTACTTTGGAAAAACACGAGAGACCATTTTACAATGGCGCGGATCCGTCCCGCCCAAGGAGCCGATCTCATTGGCACAATGGCAAAAGTTCATTGACAATGAGATCGAGGATCGACAATTGGCATCTCGCCAATCGGGGAGGGAAAATCGGGCTAAAAAGACGGACGTGCACTACTCCGGTCGGACCTCTTACGCTGAGGTGGAGCATAGGATGAAGGTAATATTTAATTTATCTATAACTACAGAAATATATTATTGGATATTATTTTACTTTGCGGGGCCGATACTAATTTTACTTTACTTTATTTTATTTCAGGGGGTAGGGAGTGGGCCAGGGGGTAAGCCACATAGGCTCGATACTTATGTGGCTCTTCGGACGAAGAAGGGGAAGGACAAGGAGGTGTCCCCGAGCGTCGCGGCCACGATTGTAAGTAATCCGACAGTTTAATTATTGTTAATTACGTTATAATTTTTTAGTTTACTTATTTTACTAATCATGTGCTTTTTGTCGTTTCAGGCAAAGCTTAAGGAAGTGCATGAGTCGCAGTCTGATGCCGACAAGGCATCTTTGTCCACAGACGCACTCAGCCAAGTGCTTGGCTCTGATCGCAAGGGGAGGACAAGGGGAGTGAGCTCGCGGGTGGCCAAATCTAGGATCATCGGATTGGAGACGAGCGACACCGGGTTGGCTCGAACGGTGGATTCACACGACGCGAAGCTGTCCCGTTTGGAGGCGACGGTCCATGATATGTACGCATTCATGAAGCGTACGTTGGGTGGAGACCGTAAAGAGAAAGGTAAAGGGAAAGGGAAGGAGAAGGCGGTGGAGGAGGAGGTGCGGGAGGACGAGGCGCAGGATGACGAGGATGTGGACCTCGCTGCTTCATCACCGACACGTTTGTACTTCGACGATCCACTTCCCTATTTGACGCCCTCCAACAGACCATTATCGACAATTGGTTGGCCGAGCGTGTTCATATTGGACATATTTGATGGCCAGCGGATAGGGCGGGGGTTGAGGGACCCGGATATCGTCGAGGGTGGAATAGTCCATAGACGTGTGCTTCAACAGATGGAGTCCAGGGTGCTCGTCACGCATGTCATAACCGGGAAGGAGAACTCTCTATTGTGGTTGCGCGAACAATGCGGCACGACGTATATTAGTGGGTGCGTCAATTCGTATGTCGTGTGGCCTACTCACCTCCTCAGTTTTATCCAAGACATGTAGTAACATTATTTTCTAGTTTGTCCATTTTAATTATATTTGGATTATATCGTCATGTATATTATTTTTACTTTGAAGATTTGGATTATACTGTCATGAATATATATTTGCATTATCTTTAGTTTGTGTTGGATATATGATGTTTGGAACAGGTACAACGTTGCTATAACAGGTACAAATATACTGCTGGGCAGTGGCAGTGGCCATACTGCCCAGCAGATTTTTTTTAAATTCTGCCCAGAATTGTCACGGTCATTGACCGTGACAATTTTTTTTTAAAAAGGGTCACGACTTTGTCACGGTTATAAACCGTGACAAACGTGTCACGGTCATTGACCGCGACACGACCGTGACACAAAACGCGAGTTTTTTGTCAAGGTCAATGACCGTGACACGACCGTGACAAAAAAAGTTATCTCGCCTCGAAATGTCACGGTCATTGACCTTGACAAGGTGAATTTGTCAAGGTCAATGACCTTGACAAGGTGAATTTGTCAAGGTCAATGACCTTTACAAATGGGCAGATTTGGTGTAGTGATTTCTCAATACTTTAGTAACGTTCCCGAACACTTATTATATTTATGGAGCATTTATACAATACTTATCTACTTATACGCACAGTAGAAGAATTCCATATATACGTATATATATAAATCACTCATATAATATATATACTATCGGCACCCCACATAAAATAT
Organism: Sambucus nigra; assembly: GCA_949130495.1. Classification (NCBI taxonomy): domain Eukaryota; kingdom Viridiplantae; phylum Streptophyta; class Magnoliopsida; order Dipsacales; family Adoxaceae; genus Sambucus; species Sambucus nigra. Next base: position 126,565,101 of record OX422215.1, read on the forward strand.
ATGGTGCTGGCACACTCTGCTATCAAGTCCCCATATCTCTCGTACTAAGGGAAATACTAATGCGGAATCACTCTCGAACTGTGTTAGCACAATACACACAAAATAGAGGCGAAGCATAGTTCCAATTCACTAAGAGGTCAGCACATACCCCTCACGTCTCTTAGGACCGTCTGACTATCTTTCTCAGATAGCCTGTACCACGGAATCCTATGTTCTAGAATACAAGTAATATCTCCCATAAAGGTCCCATCGAGATAAAACTGTCCCGACGCGGTAACCTCCGTGATAGCAAGTAGCGCGGGTATGATTATACATAATATAATGTAAATAAATACACATGCACTCGGTCATATATAGAGATATTCTCATTTTCCACTTTGGTTCGCCCATGACCCATAATAATATTATAAACGTAAGTAGAACAATTTTTTTACACAATCTTTACGTATAAAGAACTCATATCATTTTATTCTCAATTATGATCGTTTCGTAATCATTTCTCTTCCCTCAAAGTATTCTCTCTTCCTAAAGGTAAATTAGTAGGTACACCTTCTCTAACATACTGGTCTAAGTCATTCACGAATCTCCCAATTCCGTAGCTCACGTGTGAACGATTTCCACTATGAGTTAAACCCCACATTAACCCACGGTTTCATCCCATAAAAAATTATAATCAACAAAAATCTACTTAGACCCTACTAGTCCTCTTCACGACCCATTATGCTCTTTAAATAATATTCAAGCGTTCCTACGCATTTTATCTGATTTAAATAAAAAGGGAAAAAACTTATAGTTTCCAGGAGGGGTCGATAGATCGATCATAACTGCTTGGTCGATCAATCGATCAAGCAGGTATTCCGAATTCTGCCATTGTTAACTAAGGCTTTCCTTCTTCAACCACAACCAAAACTCCATAATTGAGTCCCAAACTCCCAACCAATCAAACTAATAGTCATATTAACCTACCTACATGATTTCCTACGTAAAGCATGTACGAATTTCAACAAAAGTATAGGATTAAAGGCCTAATTCATAATATTTATCAAGAACCCTTATTTCATTATAATTTCTAATCTTCTAATTCTTTTTCTAGATTCATCTCTTCTAAACCATTATAATTTCGTGGGTAGTCCTCTACATATGATGAGATTTTCAGAATATACTTATTTCTTCTAAAGCATGTGATTTAAATTCCCTAAATCATCAAATGCGTCCATAAAACATACATATATATATATATATATATATATATATATATATATATATATATATATGTCAATCCTATTCTAACATGGGTGAAATATTAACTAGAAAAATAGCAAGTTAGATACTTGCCTCCGATATGAAGGTATTATTCTTAGGTGTTGACTGGTATGATTGCGTTTCTCATCTCCCGGTCTACGCGTTGGTGGTGAAAGATAGCAAGGGTGGTGAAGGTAGGGTGGTTCTCCCCTTTAGAGTCTTCTCCCTTCTCCCTTCCTTAGCCTATCTGCAACTCTACCAATTCTAATCCTCGAAGACTCTAACTCCCAACAGATATATCCCTTTAATTTTCATCCATAATTAAGCCTTAAAAAGAAAAATTACTAAAATGCCCTCCCGAATTACCGGTTAGGCCTAAAAACATTTTGAGACCCAAACTAAACCCCCGAGTACCTTTTCTGACTATTTCGACCCTTCTAGACACGTTGGTGCACTCGAAATGACCATACGGGTGACTTATAATTTAATTACTTTATATTCGATTAATTTAGTCCCGACACGACACAAGCGCGTCCCGACTTAAATTCTATAATTATCGTGTTATTCACTCGCGACAATATTAATAAATTCAATCTCATATATTACTTTACTCATCTAGTAATATTCAACAAATTCTCAATAATTACTAACTCTCGTCACGCTAGCAAATATTTTAAATAAATTTATGGATTAATATTAAATTAATTTATCTCAATTACATTTAATAAATCCCCAATTTAAAAGCCATAAAAATACGGGGTATTACATACTTTCCCCCTAATAACGGAATTTCATCCCGAAATTTGAAAAATAAGGCATACCTGGTAAAAATGAATCTCGATATTTTTCGCGCATATCTGCCTCGCGCTCCCAAGTGGACTCCTCCACATTATGATGCTCCCATTGGACCCGTACAAGTGTAACTACCTTTGACCTCAATATCCTCTTGCTATGGTCTAGGATAGCCATTGGTCTCTCCTCATAAGAACTGTCGGGCTCTAAGTCAATCTCCTCTATCGCGATGTGGGTGTGGGCCATATCATCCCAAAGATATCGTCTCAACGAAGAGATGTGGAGTACATCGTGAATATGATGCAAGTGCTCTGGCAACCCCAATATGTATGCCACCGATCATAATCTCTCGATAATGGAAAATGGTCTTACGTACCTCAGAGCCAATTTCCCCTCCTTCCCAAATCTCATTGCTCCTTTTATAGGAGACACACGCAGTAATACTTGGTCCCCCATGTTAAACTCTCGGAAGGACTGCTTTGCATCCGCGTAGCTCTTCTACTGGTCCTGGGCTACCCGAATACGACTCCTAATAAGCTCAATCATAGTTGAAGTCTCCTGAATCACCTCTGGCCCGAGCAAATTGTTGTCCCCCACGTCTAGCCAATAAGCGGGAGAACGACAAGGTCTACCATATAAAGCCTCAAATGGTGCCATGCCGATCGTGAACTGATAGGAGTTATTATAAGCGAAATCCACCAGTGAAAAATACGGCTCTCAACCTCCTCCAAAATCAAGGTCACACATGCGTATCATATCCTCCAGCATCTGATTGGTACGCTCTGTCTGTCCATCTGTCTGTGGGTGGTAAGCTGAACTCAATCTCAACTCTGTACCCATGGCTTCCTAAAAGCTCTCCCAGAAGAGAGAAACAAAAATATTATCTCTACCAGACACAATATTCAGGGGCACCCCATGTAGCCTAACGATCTCGGTAATAAATAATTGCACATACTGGCCCGTGGAGTAGTCTGTCCGTACTGGCAGAAAATGAGCTACTTTAGTCAACCGATCCACTATAACCCATATGGAATCATGACCCCACTGTGATGTAGGCACTCCAATAATGAAGTTCATGAAAATACTTTCCTATTTCCACGTACGTATCTCCAATGGTTGGCGGTCTCTGGTGGTCCACCTTTACCATCTGACAGGTAGAACATTTGGACACGAACTCTGCAATGTCCTTTATCATTCCACCCCACCAGTACTGCCGCCTCATATCCTGATATATCTTATCCCCTCCGAGATGTACCATAAATCTGGATTTGTGCGACTGTGTCATCACTGCATGTCGTAAATCATCTCCCTCCATGACCACCAATCTCCCATTAAACCTTAAACCCCCATCAGAACTCACTGACTATGATTCAGCACCCTCATCGAAAAGTTGTACAATCTGATCCTGACAAAAAGTGTTCGCTGCTTGTGCCTGTATTACCCTCGTAACAATATCGAGTGTGACTGACATAACAGATATAAAGGAACGGGACACCGCGTCCTGATGTCCCAACTCTTTCCACTTCTCCCTTCACACTTCCGCTACATCACCTATCGGTCTACGGCTTAATGCATCAGCAACTACGTTAGCCTTCCCCGGATGGTACTGTATCTCGAACTAGTAGTCTTTCACAAACTCCAGCCACCTGCGCTGATGCATGTTCAACTCCCACTGAGTGAACAAGTGTTTCAGTGACTTATGGTCTATGAACAAGCGAAAGTGCTCCCTCAGCAATTAATGTCTCTAAATCCGCAATGCAAACACAACCGCTGCTAGCTCCAGGTCATGGGTGGGGTAATTCCTTTCGTGAGGCTTAAGCTTACGGGAGGCAAAAGCTATAGCCTGCTCCTCCTGCTAAAGTACTCCACTGAGTCCCTGTAGAGAGGCGTTAGTATACACCAGGTACTCCACTCCTGGACTAGGCAAGGCAAGCACTAGCGCCGAAGTCAGCTTATCTTTCAGCTCATCAAAAGCCAATTGACAAGCATCATCCCATACATACGGTACTCCCTTGCGAGTCAGATTCGTCAACGAACCCGCTATCTTCGAAAAGCCTCGAATAAACTGCCTGTAATACCCGGCTAACCCCAAGAAACTACGCACCTCTATCGGGGTTGTGGGTTATCCCCACTCCCTCACTACTGACACTTTGTCCGGTTCAACTGATATCCCCAATTCTGACACAACATGCCCTAAAAACTGTATCTTTCGTAACTAGAACCTGCACTTTTCATACTTAGCATACAGTTGATGCTCTCATAGAGTTTGAAGAACCTGTCTCAAGTGATCATTATGCTCCTCCTCAGTCTGTGAATAAATCAAGATGTCATCTATGAAGACGATGACAAATTGATCCAAGAATGCTCTGAACACTCGGTTCATCAAGTCCATGAATAGGACTCGAGAATTTGACAGCCCAAACGGTATGACTCTGAACTCGTAGAATCCATATCTCGTCAAGAAAGCAGTCTTCGACACATCCTGCTCCCTAATTCGTAGCTGATGGTGTCCCGATCTCAAATCTATCTTCGAAAAGAATTTTGCTCCTCTCAGCTAGTCGAACAGGTCATCGATTCGAGGCAACGAATATTTATTTTGTATCATGACCTTGTTCAACTCCCGATAATCTACACATAACCTCAGTGAACCATCTCTCTTCTTTACAAACAACACCGGAGCACCCCAAGGCGAGGTTCTCCTATGAATGAAGACCTGGACCAAAAGCTTCTCTATTTGATCCCGTAACTCCCTCATCTCCGTTGGATCCATACGGTACAGTGCATGTGCTATCGGTCGAGTGATCGGCATCAAGTCTATGACAAAATCTATCTCTCGACTGGGAGGTAGGCCCGGTATCTCCTAGAAGACATTCGAAAACTCACGAACAACTGGAATTAAATCCTGGTGAATCACAATCTCCTTAGAGGTATCCTCCTCTATGTAATACAAATGGATGGAATATCCTCCCTCTGGGCGAGGCATTGCCACCAAAAACATCTCTTGACCCGGAATGGCAAAGATAATACTCCTACCGAAATAATCTATCATGGCTCTGTACGCAACGATCCAATCCATGCCAATAATGGCGTCGTGCTCATGCATATCTAAAACTAGCATGTTCACACGTAAAATCAAGCTACTAATCTCTATACCTACACCCCAACATATAAAGAAAATCAAATACCCATTCCCTAGTGGTGAGTCTACACATGTCACTATACTCTCTGTCGTGTCTAATAACCCTAAGGCTCGTGCAAAGTGAGTAGCTATAAAATAGTACGATGCCCCAGTATCAAATAAGACTCGACCCATAGTGCCATGGATAGGAAACGTACCCTCAATCGCAGGTGGTGCCGGAGGTGCTGAGACCTGGTGGACGTTATACACACGTCCATACTGCAATTGCCCTTCCTGAACTGGGGATACTATGATGGCTGGTAGGTCTGGCATCTGAGCTGGTGCTGGGAGGGCGGATGGAAAGAGTGGTCTTTGTGGCTCATTACGAGCACCCTACCGCTATGGGGCCCTATCCCCCTCTATGCAATCATGACGCCTATGGACATTCTTGCCACTTCTAAAAATCCTACACCTGAAGTTTCCTCCACTCTGTCCCTGCTGACCACGGCCCTGTTGGCGTTACCACCCCGCCACTGACCTTGTTAGCCCTACTGAAAATGTTATTGGCCCTGATGGCCCTGCTGCTGACGGTGTTGGCCCTGCTGGGTATGTTGACTGGACTAGCCCAGTCTATAGCCCCTAAATCCCTGCCTGGAATCACCTGATCGGAATCGCTTAGCAAGGTCCCCCTAATGGGAACTCTACTCAGACTGATGAGTTTGCCCTTGGGCTGTTTGTCACGACCCCGACCCAAAAATTATAGGGAACGGGTGTCTTGACATGCCACCAAGGCATCCAATATTCAGGACTTAAAATTTTTGTTTTAAAATATATGTAGCGGAAGTATAATCACATGGTTATGAATCGTAAAATACTGAAAGTGAAGGAATTACATCATCAGAGCTTTCTAAAGGGAACTTCATTTGTATTAAAATATCAACGAGTTACAACTTGACACAAAGAGCTAAACATGCTCTATCTAATTAAACAAACTTCTAATTAAGGTAACAAAAAGAGCTTTAAGAGCTAAATCTTCAACATAGTCCTTTTTCGTTCCATCCACGAACTTAATTATTTCCTGAAAAATGGTTATTTATACAACGTCAGCTAAAAGCCGAATGAGATTCAATCTCCAAATATTCCAAGGTTTTCAGAAAATAGATACCTATTCAATTTAGAACAGAAGGTATATACATAGAGATAGGAATTTCAAGTAATATATATAAAGTAAATGACAATATATATATTCAGAATAAACAGTTCGGAACAGAACAGATAAAACAATTGATCATGTGTCAATTATTCAATTTTAGTGGCCATGTACACTCTAATACCCAGACAGATAGTGTTACCAAATGTTTCCACCCGATAACATCACAAACAGATAATCATGATTTCTGGAACAACGCCTTGTTTAGGGCACACCAGCGATAAACCAGCTGGGAAGGTACGACCCAAATATTTTCACCCGGTAGTCAAGGCCAACATAGTAAGAGAGTTTCCATAGTAATTTTAGAATTCAAATCAGATGTTTATATGGAGAGATATAAACATATAACAAATGACGGAATCATCGGTATCAGATGCATTTTGAGAATAAAAGCATTTAACAAAATATACTTAGTTTGCATAATATAATATAATCAAAATGCGCAAGAAATTTCATAGAGTACTCACCTAAAATAGAGGTCGAAATTATAGATAACGAGTCTTCGATCGCACGTTAATCTAACAAATACGATAAAGGTTTAAGTATATGTTCTAAACAAGGTCCAGTCTACATATTGTATTTTAATAGTAACTTGTTTCAAAGGATTACTAAAAACCCATTTTCTTAACTTTTAAAACTTATTGATCATAATTAAAGGATTCAATTCATAGTTATTCCTAATCAGACGGTTCCCAGTAGAGATGGAGGGTCACAAGGGCAACGCTTAACTACCATCTCCTCTAGACAGAACATTTCCGGATTCATTCCCAGTAGAGATGGAGGGTCACAGGGGCACCACTTAAATACCATCTCGTCTAGACAGAATTTCACCGGGCCTGACTTTGGAATTACTTAAATGGGATTCCATAATAACGAGCAATTACTTTTAAAAAAAATCATTTTTAAAAGCGTATATACAATTTCGAACAAGTTTACATGAAAATAAAATCAACTTGGATTTCTTCTAAACTTTAAGTTTTGATTAGTGAAGTCCTTAGTGTATTTTACCAGCATAACTACTAAGTAAAGCTATAAAACACAAAATTAAAAATATAAAAATACATTATAACATTTAAATAAAATCATACCTACGAAATGAATTCTTTCTTCGAAATTATAAAACTCCTTCTTAAGATATTTCCCAAGCTTTCTATCACTCTTTCTTACTATAATTCTCAAGGAATTGGTGTGAGTTTCAAATGAACCCTAAGGCCCTATTTATAGATTTCCAAATGTATTACGGTGTTGACACGTGTCAAATGACTAAGCTTTTTGGATTGGTGATTCAACACCGAGGTGTCGCGATCCGGAGTGGTCTTGGAGTGTTAATATCACCAAATGATGACAAGTGTTTTAGCTCTCTCTCTACAGATGACATGTGGAAGGTGGAAGTGACCAGCACGTGGTGGAAAGGTGATAAGGGTATAAGGGTCATTTCACACATGAAGGGGTTTGGTAATTTCACACTATATATTTTGAATATTTCTTAGAGGTCCTTGAAAATATTTTATTTACAAAATGGCCCATTTTATATTTTTATTTTAGTCCTTAAAGTTTCATAAAATTATATTTTCTACCCCAAAACTTATTATTTGCCTTAAGATATGTCATAAGACTTCGATTTGATCCAATTTACTGTTGATTCTTCGTAATTAAAAATGGGGTTTGTTATATTAATAGCCAATAATACCACATATCTAATAATACAACATTTATAAGATAATAAGTAACACAAGAGTGTAAAAACAAACAATATATAAAAGTGGGGTCATTACATCCTACCCTCCTTATAAAAAGTTTGGTCCCCAAACTTTACTTGCATTAATTTTCAAAAAGGTATGGATATCGCTCATTTATCTCATCTTCCTGCTCCCACGTTGCTTCTTCAACAGAATGATTCCGCCATAATACTTTAACTAGTGGAATAACCTTGGTTAGTAATATTTGATCTTTATGATCCAAAATTTCCACTGGATGCTCAATGTACGACAAATCTTCTCTAACTTGAAGAGGCTCATGACTTAAGATATGTTTTGGATCTGGGACATATTTCTTCATCATTGATATGTGAAACACATTATGTACACTAGAGAGTTCCGGTGGTAAGGCTATTTTATACTCAACAGCTCCTATCCTTTCAAGGATTTCAAAAGGTCCTATGTATCTTGGGCTCAATTTCCCTTTCTTCCCAAACCGCATTACTCCCTTTGTAGGCGATACTCGCAAGAACACATAATATCCTCTTTGGAATTCTAACTATCGGTGTCGATTGTCAACATAACTCTTTTGACAGCTTTGAGCGGTTCGAAGTCGGTCTTGTATTAATGTCACCTTCTCTGTTGTGATCTGAATCAATTATGGTCCCAACAATTTTCTTTCCCCAACTTCTACCCAATATGTAGGGGAACGACACCTTCTACCATAGAGTGCCTCATACAGAGCCATTTGAATACTTGATTGATAGCTATTATTATATGCGAATTCCACTAACGGTAAATGATCATCCCAATTCCCTTTTAAATCAAGTGCACATGCCCTAAGCATATCCTCTAAGGTTTGAATAGTTCTCTCTGATTGTCCATCCGTTTGAGGATGAAAAGCAGTGCTAAAATTCAATTTTGTTCCCATGGCTTCTTGTAGGCTTTTCCAGAAGCGAGACACAAATCTAGAGTCACGGTCAGAAATAATTCAAATTGGGGTTCCATGAAGCCTAATAATTTCCCGCACATACAACTTAGCTAACTTCTCTAAAGAATGGGTAATCTTAATGGCAAGAAAATGAGCAGATTTAGTTAAACTATCAATAATTACCCAAATAGAGTCATTACCATTTGAACTTCTCGGTAAACCTATCACAAAATCCATAGTAATATGTTCCCATTTCCACTCAGGGATAGGTAGGGATTGCAGTAATCCTGATGGTTTTTGATGTTCTGCCTTTACTTGTTGACAAACCAAACACTGAGATATAAATTCTTCTATCTCCCTCTTCATGTTATTCCACCAAAATACTTCTCGAAGATCCCTATACATTTTTGTACATCCGGGATGAAATGTGAATCTTGAGTAATGACTTTCCTCCAAAATTTGCCTCTTTAGTTGGGCATCACATGGCACACACACTCTATTTCCAAACCTCAATATATCATCTCGCATCGCAAATTCAGTTCTCTTACCCTCGATGACTTCTTCTCTAATCTTCTTCAGTTGTGGGTCATTTACTTGTGCAATTTTGATCCTCTCCATCAACATGGGTTGTACTTGTAAGTTTACAACTATTCCTCCTTTGCTATAGATACGTACATCTATTTCCATACTTCTCAAATCCCTTAACAGTGCTTCCTGGCTTGTAATAAGACATGGTAAATTTGGTGTAGACTTCCTACTTAAAGCATCGGCTACTACATTAGCTTTCCCCGGGTGATAGTGAATATTTACATCATAATCCTTCATCAATTCTAACCACCTCCTTTGTCTCATATTCAACTCTTTCTGAGTAAATATATACTTCAAACTCTTATGATCGGTATAAATCTCACAAGTCTCACCATACAAATAGTGCCTCCAAATCTTAAGAGCAAAAATTACAGCTGTTAATTCTAGGTCATGGGTTGGATAATTCTGCTCATGGGTTTTCAACTGTCTTGAGGCGTAAGCTACTACTTTTCCATTTTGCATTAGCACACATCCCAAACCATTTTTTGAAGCATCACTATAAATCACAAATCCCCCTGTCCCGGAAGGAATAGTCAAAATTGGGGCAGTTACTAATCGATTCTTAAGTTCTTGAAAACTTTTCTCGACTTGCTCAGACCATTCATATTTTACCTTCTTTTGTGTTAACCTAGATAGAGGTTTGGTAATTCTAGAAAATCCTTCAACAAATCTTCGGTAATAACCTGCTAATCCAAGGAAACTACGAATCTCACTCACATTAGTTGGTCTGGGTCAATTTAATATAGCCTCAATCTTTTGAGGGTCAACTGACACTCCCTCTTTAGATATGACATGTCCTAGAAAAGAAACACTAGGCATCCAAAACTCACACTTCTTTACTTTTGCATATAATTTCTCTTTCCTAAGGATTTGTAATACCGTCTCTAAATGCTTTTCGTGTTCTTCAATACTTTTGGAATAAATAAGGATGTCATCAATGAAAACAACCACACACTGATCCTAATATTTCCTAAACACCCTATTCATCATATCCATAATAGCGGATGGTGCATTAGCTAGTCCAAATGGCATTACAAGAAATTCATAGTGACCATATCTAGTACAAAAAGCTGATTTTGAAATATCATCATCCTTAATCTTCAATTGATGATAGCCTGACCTAAGGTCAATCTTAGAGAATACTTGTGCACCTTCTAATTTATCAAACAAGTCATCTATACGAGGTAAGGGGTATTTATTCTTAATGGTTACCTTATTCAGTTCCCGATAATCTATACATAGTCTCATTGTCCCATCCTTCTTATTCACAAATAACACTGGAGCACCCCAAGGCGATATACTTGGTCTGATAAAACCCTTGTCTAAAAGGTCTTCTAATTGAACTTTTAACTCTCTTAATTCTAAAGGTGCCATATGATATGGTGGTTTTGAGATTGGTATAGTTCCAGGAACAAGGTCAATCGTAAATTATATTTCTCTATTAGGAGGTAGGCCTGGTAAATCATCTGGAAAAACATCCGAAAATTTCTTAGCGATAGGAATATCTTCTAAGCTAGGCCCTATTATCTGTAAACTGGTAATAGTTGCAAGAAATCCTTGACATCCCTTCTTAAGAAAACTATAGGCTTGCATTGCAGAAATAATACACATCGGAGATATGATGCCAGTTCCTTTAAAACTAAATTTTGGTTGGTGAGGAATTTGGAAAGTAACACTCTTCTCAAAACAGTCTACCTTAGCATGATGTGATGCTAACCAATCCATCCCTAAAATGACTTCAAAGTCTTTAATGTCTAAAACTATCAAATCAATAAATAGTTTATGACTATCAATATCTATGGGGCAAGACTTGTATACTAATTTACCCATCAGTAACTCACCCGAAGGAGTAGAAACATGTAAGTTATGATTCAAGGGTTCAGGAAATTTATGAAAGCGATTTAGTACATGTATAGATATGAACGAATGGGTAGAACCAGGATCTATCAAAGCTTTAAAAGGTTGTGCACGTATAGAAAGTGTACCTGACACTACCGCATTAGAAGCTTGGGTATCAGAAAGTCCGAAAACTCTACCCTGTCTGTCTTGATCCTTCTTTGCACTTGAAGATTTTATCGGAACCCTTGCTGGGTTTGGGCAGTCTTTTATTTGATGTCCTTTCTGTCCACATCTAAAATAAGCTCCTGAATCCTTATAACAAGGTCGTCCTCCATGCATCTTTCCACATTGCTGACATGTCTGGTTATTATACTGTTTGTTATCACTAGATCCCCCAACATTGGATGTGTTCCTAAAGAAATTTCTATTATTTGGGTTCTTTCCTTTTCGTTCCCCAAACTTCTTCTTGACATCTCTAATTCGATTGTACTCCTCACCCTCCCTCTCAGCTATTGTAGCCCTAGTCACGACATCAATATATGATGTTAATTTCATGATGGAAATTCGACTACGAATATTCAACCTTAACCCACGCTCAAACTTCTTCGCTATTAAAACATCAGTTGCTACAACATGACGTGCAAAACGGGATAACTCAGTAAACTTTGCCTCATATTGACTAACCGTCATATTCCCTTGCACCAAACTCATGAAGTCAGCTGCCATTTCATCTTTCACCGTTTCCGGAAAATATTTCTCATAAAAGATTACTAAGAAATCATTCCAACCTATGTAAGTATTCCTTTCCCCGTGTATTCTCTTAGTCACTCTCCACCAATGTGCAGCCTCCCCTTCTAACATAAATGTTGCAAATGACACCCTTTCTTCGTCGGTACACTTAAGAACATCGTGTATCTTTTCCATCTGCATCACCTAACTTTCTGCCTCGGTGGGGTTAGGAGTACCTTTAAAAGATGGAGGATTCAACTTCTTGAACTGTTCAATAGTACATCTACTTAGTTCAAGATTCTTTGGTACTCCATTGTTCGCCTGCTGCTCCACAATCTTTGCCAGACTTCCAATTGCCTTGTATGCACCTTCCAGTCCTTCTATACTCAAATCACTAGTTCCCATTGATGATCTTCTCTTGGTCATTTTCTACAGTTATTGCCAAACGTAAGATCTACTGTACTATATCAATATTGAAAACTAAAAGACCAACTATAAATAATATAACACATAGGGAGGGTTATCACATAAATTAGATTTTTAATACTATCTCCTAAGGATGGAAACATAAAATCTATAACATTCGAAACCTATGCTCAGTAGTCTACGGGTTCATAACCTATGCTCTGATACCACCTCTGTCACGACCCCGACCCGAAAATAGTAGGGAACGGGTGTCTTGACATGCCACAAGGGCATCCAATATTCTGGACTTAAAATTTTTGTTTTAAAATATATGTAGCGGAAGTATAATCACATGGTCATGAATCGTAAAATACTGAAAGTGAAGGAATTACATCATCAGAGCTTTCTAAAGGGAACTTCATTTGTATTAAAATATCAACGGGTTACAACTTGACACAAAGAGCTAAACACGCTCTATCTAATTAAACAAACTTCTACTTAAGGTAAAAAAAAGAGCTTTAAAAGCTAAATCTTCAACATAGTCTTTTTTCGTTCCATCCACGAACTTAATTATTTCCTGAAAAATGGTTATTTATACAACGTCGGCTAAAAGCCGAATGAGATTCAATCTCCAAATATTCCAAGGTTTTCAGAAAATAGATACCTATTCAATTTAGAACATAAGGTATATACATAGAGATAGGAATTTCAAGTAATATATATAAAGTAAATGATAATATATATATTCAGAATAAACAGTTCAGAACAGAACAGATAAAAAAATTGATCATGTGTCAATTATTCAGTTTTAGTGGCCATGTACACTCTAATACCCAGACAGATAGTGTTACCAAATGTTTCCACCCAATAACATCACAAACAGATAATCATGATTTCTGGAACAACGCCTTATTTAGGGCACACCAGCGATAAACCAGCTGGGAAGGTACCATCCAAATATTTCCAACCGGTAGTCAAGGTCAACATAGTACGAGAGTTTCCATAGGCCGAATCAATAATTTTAGAATTCAAATCAGATGTTTATATGGAGAGATATAAACATATAACAAATGACGGAATCATCGGTATCAGATGCATTTTGAGAATAAAAGCATTTAACAAAATATACTTAGTTTGCATAATATAATATAATCAAAATGCGCAAGAAATTTCATAGAGTACTCACCTAAAATAGAGGTCGAAATTATAGATAACGAGTCTTCGATCGCACGTTAATCTAACAAATACGATAAAGGTTTAAGTATATGTTCTAAACAAGGTCCAGTCTACATATTGTATTTTAATAGTAACTTGTTTCAAAGGATTACTAAAAACCCATTTTCTCAACTTTTAAAACTTATTGATCGTAATTAAAGGATTCAATTCATAGTTATTCCTAATCAGACGGTTCCCAGTAGAGATGGAGGGTCACAGGGGCACCGCTTAAATACCATCTCCTCTAGACAGAACATTTCCGGATTCATTCCCAGTAGAGATGGAGGGTCTCAGGGGCACCACTTAAATACTATCTCGTCTAGACAGAATTTCACCGGGCCTGACTTTGGAATTACTTAAATGGGATTCCATAATAACGAGCAATTACTTTTAAAAAAAATCATTTTTAAAAGCGTATATACAATTTCAAACAAGTTTACATGAAAATAAAATCAACTTGGATTATAAAACACAAAATTAAAAATATAAAAATACATTATAACATTTAAATAAAATCATACCTACGAAATGAATTCTTTCTTCGAAATTATAGAACTACTTCTTAAGATATTTCCCAAGATTTCTATCACTCTTTCTTACTATAATTCTCAAGGAATTGGTGTGAGTTTCAAATGAACCCTAAGGCCCTATTTATAGGTTTTCAAATGTATTACGGTGTTGACACGTGTCAAATGACTAAGATTTTTGGATTGGTGATTCAACACCGAGGTGTCGCGATTCGGAGTGGTCTTGCAGTGTTAATATCACCAAATGATGACAAGTGTTTTAGCTCTCTCTCTACAGATGACATGTGGAAGGTGGAAGTGACCAGCACGTGGTGGAAAGGTGATAAGGGTATAAGGGTCATTTCACACATAAAGGATATTTTGGTAATTTCACACTATATATTTTGAATATTTCTTAGAGGTCCTTGAAAATATTTTATTTACAAAATGGCCCATTTTATATTTTTATTTTAGTCCTTAAAGTTTCATAAAATTATATTTTCTACCCCAAAACTTATTATTTGCCTTAAGATATGTCATAAGACTTCGATTTGATCCAATTTACAGTTGATTCTTCGTAATTAAAAATGGGGTTTGTTATATTGATAGTCAATAATACCACATATCTAATAATACAACATTTATAAGATAATAAGTAACACGAGAGTGTAAAAACAAACTATATATAAAAGTGGGGTCATTACACTGTTAGTGCCCCACCAGTACTACTACCCCCTGTCCTGCCCTGCCCTGTTGGATGGACTTCCCTACTCATTTTCTTCCCTACTGATGGAAGTGGTGATCCTGACAATGCAAAAGAGCGACGTATACGTCAGTGTAAGTACCCAACGATAGATTACCTATGAGGTGCTGACGAATCTTCCAGGCTAATTCATCTAAAAACAACAATATTTTCTTCTCCTCAGTGGGTGCCTCATCCGTAACTATAGTGAGAAGTCAGTGAACTCCTCCTTATACTCAGCAACAGTCATACTCTCCTGCTTAAGATTCAGTAACTTTCACCTCATCTCAGTCTACACGACGTATGGAAAATATTTGTGGTCAAATCGCGTCCAAAATGACTGAATCGAAATGTTATCCCTCTCCTACAAGGTGGTGGTGGACTCCCACTACTCCAAAGCGACTCCTACTAGCTTGAAGGAAGCAAGTAACTGACTCTGCACGTCAGTACACTCATACATGCGATGATGCCTCCGGATATCCTTCTCCCATTGGCTGGCGATCATAATGTCTGAACTACACGAGAACTCTGAGGGATGCACCTTCTGAAAGGCATCCCTGACCTGCTCCCATGCAATGGGAAGCTTTGCTGGTACCGATGCTATTTCCTGAACCTGGGGTGGAGCGTGCTGCACCACCACTAATGCGGCATTCACCGCCTGAGCAATAATGAAGGCTACTTCAGTTGCATTCATCATTCCCTAAGACAGAGCTACTGGCTGCACGGGATGGGCATTCCTGTCTCGGGGTGCAAATCTCAGAGGCATCGGAAACGAGAAGGAAGTTTATTAGTCTACAGTTATTATTAAATCTCAAATAATTGAAGACGTAAGCGTAACTACAAGAAAACAACAGTCCTAAAAATAGGGCTCTAAATCAAAGACGCTAAACTAAAAGCGACATAAGCCGTACATATCCTAAAGGACACTAGAACTTGATGCTCTGATACCACCTGTGACACCCCGCCTAATTAAATACCGGGTGATCAGTCCTTTATAAAATTAAAATCAAGGTGAACGGTTGGTTCATTCTTAGCATCCGTGTCGCAAAATAATTATTTCCAATTTAAACACCCTAAATAATTAAGCTAAGTGTCAAAACCAATTAAATGATTAATTCAATTAATAAATTTCATCGTAAAAACCTTTTTAAATATAAACCAACTTAAAGATAACCAATTGTTAAAGATACAATCATCTAAAAGAAACATGCCAACTAGCTTATTCAAACCAAGCCAAATATCCATAAGTATAATCAACACGCCATAAAATAACTCCCAAATGAAATATAAATAAATACAAATCTCTGACAAATCCAAACGGAATAGAAAATCGGTCGACATATGCCCTAACTATGAAGAACTAAAACAAGAGCTGAATCAAGGAGGAGGTCGTCTACTGCAAGGTCCTGCAACTCCCACCTAAGCCGCATCACATGCAATCCAAGGAACCTACACGTGACGCCCCTGTGGCTCGTCACCTGTAATATATACAAGAGAAAGAAAGATGACAGGAAACGGGTTAGAGTCCGAGTGTAAAACAGTTTTAAAAAGTAGTTTATTAAGTATTTAAAATACTTATCGGCTAATATAACAACCACGTAAGTATGTGACACTCTCTTGATAATTCTCACCCCTCATCTAGTGTGCACGCCTACCACACTACTAAATGCCTCATAAGTCTATCTAGCTTATCTCCCATAAATTTTTATTTCGAGAAGTCACAAGACTATGTTTTTAGGTTAAAGATTAATCTTTAAACGATTTCTTACGTCTATTATGTATTTCTCAATACTGTAGTAATGTTCCCGAACACTTACTATATTTATGGAGCATTATACAATACTTATCTACTTATACGCACAATAGAAGAATTCCATATATGCATATATATATATATAAATCACTCATATAATATATATACTATTGGCACCCCACATAAAAGCTATGGTGTTGGCATACTCTGCTATCAAATCCCCGTATCTCTCGTACTAAGGAAAATACTAGTTCAGAATCACTCTCGAACTGTATTAACACAATACACACAAAATAGAGGCGAAACATAGTTCCAAGACACTAAGAGGTCAGCACATAC
The DNA here is from genome assembly GCA_949130495.1 of Sambucus nigra. Lineage (NCBI taxonomy): Eukaryota > Viridiplantae > Streptophyta > Magnoliopsida > Dipsacales > Adoxaceae > Sambucus > Sambucus nigra. Next base: position 126,582,207 of record OX422215.1, read on the forward strand.
CCCTCACGTCTCTTAGGACAGTATGACTATCTTTCTCAAATAGCATGTACCAAGGAATCCTATGTTCTAGGGTACAAGTCAATATCACCCATAAAGGTCTCATCGAGATAAGACTGTCTCAGTGCGGCAACTTCCGTGATAGCAAGTAGCGCGGGTATGATTATACACAACATAATATAAATATATACACATGCACTCGGTCATATATATAGATATTCTCATTTTCCACTTTGGTTCTCCCACGACCCATAATAATATTTTAAACGTAAGTAGTATAATTTTTTTTCCCAATCTTTACGTATAAAGAACTCATCTCATTTTATTCTCAATTATGATCGTTTCGTAATCATTTCTCATCCCTCGAAGTATTCTCTCTTCTTAAAGGTAAATTCAGTAGGTACACCCTCTCTAACATACTGGTCTAAGTCATTCACGAATCTCCCAATTTCGTAGTTCACGTGCAAACGATTTCCACTATGAGTTAAACCCCCCGTTAACCCATGGTCTCATCCCATATAAAATTACAATCAACGGAAATATACTTAGACCCTACTGGTCCTCTTCATGACCCATTATGGTCTTTAAATAATATTTAAGGGTTCCTACGCATTTTATCCAAATTAAATAAAAAGGGGAAAAATTTGTAGTTTCCAGGAGGGGTCGATAGATCGATCATAACTGCTTGGTCGATCAATCGATCAAGCAGGTATTCCGAATTCTGCCATTGTTAACTACGGATTTCCTTCCTCAACCTGAACCAAAACTCCATAATTTAGTCCCAAACTCCCAACCAATCAAACTAATAGTCATATTAACCTACCTACATGATTTCCTACGTAAAGCATGTACGAATTTCAACAAAAGTATAGGATTAAAGGCCCAATTCATAATATTTATCAAGAACCCTTGTTTCGTTATAATTTCCAATCTTCTAATTCTTTTTCCAGATTTCTCTCTTCTAAACCATTATAATTTAGTGGGTAGTCCTCTACATATGATGAGATTTTCAGAATATACTTATTTCTTCTAAAGCATGTGATTTAAATTCCCTAAATCATCAAATTCTTCCATAAAACATATATGTATCAATCATATTCTAGCATGGGTGAAATATTAACTAGAAAAATAGCAAGTTGGATACTTGCCTCAGATATGAAGGTCTAATTCTCAGGTGTTGACGGGTATGGTTGCGTCCCTCGTCTCCCGATCTACGCGTTAGTGGTGAAAGATGGCAAGGGTGGTGTAAGTAGGGTGGTTCTCCCCTTTAGAGTATTCTCCCTTATCCCTTCCTTAGCCTCTCTGCAACTCTACCAATTCTAATTCTCGAAGACTCTAACTCCCAACAGATATATCCCTTTAATTTTCGTCCATAATTAATCCTTAAAAAGAAAAAATATTAAAATGCCCTCCCAGGTTATCGGTTAGGCCTAAAAATATCCCGAGACCCAATCTAAACTCTCAGGTACCTTTTTATGACTATTTTTTACCCTTCCAGACACGTTGGCGCACTCAAAATGACCATACAGGCGACTTATAATTTAATTGCTTTATATTCGATTAATTTAGTCTCGGCACGACACAAGTGCGTCCCGACTTAAATTTTATAACTGTGTTATTCAGTCGCGACAATATTAATAAATTCAATCTCATATATTACTTTACTCATATAGTAATATTAAAAAAAATCCCAATAATTACTAACTCTCGTCACGTTTGCAAATATTTTAAATAAATTTTTAGATTAATATTAAATTAATTTATCTCAATTACATTTAATAAATCCCTAATTTAAAAGCCATAAAAATACGGGGTATTACAGAGACCTAGTCTTAAAAGCTTGCACGAGGCACATCAGGGGACTGTCATTGCCTAAGTTTGAAGCCAACTGGGAAGGAGCCTACATCGTTCGAGCAACTCATGATTCGAGTTACTGCGAGATATCTAAAGTGGAGGATGATTTCACTTTCAAACTTAAAAACAAGTTGCTTAATATGTTTGAATGTATTTGATTTACATCCCATCACTTCAATTTATTTCATTATATTCTATTACTACTTATTTGGTAGAATATTCCCTGCAATGTTGGGTTATTTATTTAATATGGTATAAAGTCATATTTATTTTGAAAGTTTTGGCCCATTTTTTTTCTTTATTTATTATACATAATGTAAATTGTATGGATGTAGTGGATCATTCAACATTTAAGCAAGACAGAAAAGAAAGAGAACCAAATGCAAAGTTGTTTATTCAAATATAGAAAGAAATAATGTGTTACATGCCTCAAAAGTCGCAAGGAAGTAAAAATAAAAGAAGGGGGAACTTAAATAAAAAGATACTAATTATCAGGAGCATCCATTATGAATCGCAAGTTGTCGAGCCAAGAAGACGATAGTGGTGCTGAGGAAGTATCTGCTCAAGGTTACTCTAGTCAGAAACTAGATCGGCCAAGTCCTTCTGACGGCGCTCCCTCCTCCTTTGATGAAAGTCAATTAGTTTTTGCCTAGACCTAAGTAATTAAGCTTCAACTTGGGCAACAGCATTGCGAGCATCCTCAACCTTTTGCTCAGACATAACCAGTTTAGCCTCCAAACTTACTAGCTCCTCTGAGATAGCCACATGCGAACGATGAGAGATTTGTAGTCGGGTATAAAGAGAAGGTAAGTTAGCCTTCTTAAAGTCAACAGAAGCTTCACCAACCAAGACAATGAAAATCCATCGCTGATAAAAAGATTTACTTTCCCCAACAAAACCTTAATAGTATCAGAACTTAACGACTCCAGAGAAGTGTTGAGGATTTTGTTTAAAATAGTGTCTAGGTCGAGCAATCTGCAAGCCATAATCACGGGTATGGGTTGAACACTACGAGAGGCAAAAGTTCAAGGAAATTGGTCTAAGAGTTTCTCAATCAATGCACGAGGACCTACAATTAGGATATGGGGTAAATCTAGCAAAGTTTTCCTCACAGCTACTTCGAGAGAATCCTCCGAAGAATGCACATTGAAAACACTATCGCTGGCAAAAGGGCGTCGAGTGTACAAAGCACTATCACTTTCTTGTAACATGGAAGCAACCATTTTGGGCACCTCACCAACGGTTGGAGCCACTGGCTGAACCTACACACCAAGGGCCTCGTCCATTGCTGCCAAACCAGCCACTGTCCTTGCTTGTATAATCTCATGGGCAATACCTTCGACTTCTGGATTGCGCGCAACTCACTGCTCAACTTCAACTTGAAATGTAAGAAATTATTAAACAGAGAAATATACAAACTTTCTTACAAGAAAATTAAAGTCCTACATTACTAGGCCCGCATGATCCTGGGTTATGGTAGATTTAAAGTCTCATATAACTTGGCCCGCCTAACCCTCAGTTATGGGAGATTTAAAGTCTAATATAACTTGACTCGCCTAACCCTCGATTATGGGAGATTTAAAGTTCAATATAAATTGGCTTACCTGACCCTCGGTTATGGGAGATTTAAAGTCCAATATAACTTGGCCCGCCTGACCCTCGATTATGGGAGATTTAAAGTCCTATATTACTAGGCGCGTATGACCCTCGCTCATGGGAGATTCAAAGTCCTATTTATTAGGCAATTCTAATAACATTTACATGCAGGAGTTATACAAAATAAGAAGTGATACCATACCTTTGGTTTCCAATCATCGGTGAATTGACTGGTGGCTATTTGCACTAGATCTTCCTCCTCACAAAAAACTCCTAAAGCTACCATAGGATGCTCCTCTGAGGGAACAATAGTAGTACCTCCAATTTCAGCAACTTCTTCTTGCCCACCTCCCACCTAACCAGTAGTAACAATCTGTATTCCCTCTGAATTGAGGACTGAAGGCCCAAAGAGAGTAACCAAGAACTGATCATTCGAGGAAGGAGGGGTCAGCAAGGCAATTTGCCCAGGGAGTGAAACCTGGGAAGACCAACAGAGAACAAGATGAGAACAATAAGAATATAGCACAAGGAGTTTAGTAAGATAAGGAAAATAATTTACCATAACATATGGCATAAAAACCATAGGGCACTTTCGAACGCTCGAATCAATAACACCTTCATCATGAACACCCTCCTCAAGACCAACCTGATTGTGCAAGAAGGCGAAGTCAGGCGAATAGACACTACTGGACTGCATAGAACAAAGAGATTTATCTTCCCCTAAGGGAGAAATTTATAGTTACCTGCGAGGTTACAGCTATCCCCTTTGGCAGAGCTTCCTTCGAGGCAGGCAGAACTCTAATTTCCTCCACTAATAGACCCTAAAGATCACCAACAATTTCAGCACCCTTGTGAAAGTCACCTTGAACATCAACCTGAAGATGGGGACCATGAGTCAATATTATAAGGGAAAATGAGGAAAAGTTAAAAGCAAAGAACAAAAATAGCATACATACCTCTTCCTCAAGAACATCTTCTAAAAATTCATAGTCATGAGGAGGTAAAGCAGGCTTACAGGAAGAAATCATCCTTCACAACCTACGCCTTTGAATAAGGGGAATGTCTTCTTCCTCCTCCTTTTCCCCTTCCTCCTTCTTTTCCCCTTCCTCCTCTTCCTTATCTCCTTCCTCTTCATCCTTTTCTTCATCCTCATCACCTACCACTTCTTCATCAATAGTTACCTCCTCTTTGTACATAACTCCTCTAAAACAATTTTAATAAGACTAGTTAACTTTATTTTCCTCAGAAAAATTCTCCCAAGTCTGTATAAGTTGATCAAACATATGGTTAACTTACTGAGCAACCTTGGAATCAGGAGTCAAGTTTGGCGAGACTTCTTGGGTAACCTTGAGATTTTTCTTGGGATCTTTTCTAGTGTCCCTCATAGCTGCCCCAGTCGAAGCAGCATGAGGGATGTTACCCCCTTCTACTAACCTTGAGGGACCAGGGGAAATAACAGCCGCTTTGACCGACGCTAACGACTAAGTCCCCTTTTTCCTTTTCACTATAGCCTGCTCCACAGGGGCCGAGGGAGGCTACTCATAAGGGATGGAACTGTTAGTGGTACTGATAGAGAACATGGAACTAAAGGTAGTGCAACTCCTCAATCCTAGCTTCATTGGAGGACATCTTTCAACATCTGGGTAGCGGGGTTCTTTGAGAAGATTTCTCTGAAAGCGACTCAATTGATTTTACCAAAATATCGTTAAATATATAGAAGATCTTCCCCCACGAGCTTGCTTACTCGGGATAACAGGGTTGACAGCATAGTTCAAACACAGGTTAACAACGGTCGAGGTTAAAAAGTTGCTACAGGCGAAAAAGAAAATTGTAGGCTTCTCGCGGGTGAAGTGACAGCATGGGGCTACCTTGATCATAACCAAACTGTATGGCCACACGATTTTGTCATTATATGGAATAAAAGGAAGACCCCTCAGTGTATAAATGAAGATAGGAGGGAATTAACAATAGAGGAACGTTGTTCGCAGGAAAATTCTTGGCCAATGATTCCTCGATGGGGGTAATAGGACGTTCCTCATCTGTAAAAAAGTGGTTTATGAAAAACTGATCCACCCCAACATAGGGGCGAGGGACAAACTTCTCAACTTTATCGACTAAAGATACAAAGGGCTTCTTGGAAATTTTATGGTTCTAGCAACAGATTCGGGGGACCTTAATAGTATGAGAGATGGGAAAATTACCAGTCAGGGCATACTCTAGAAAATGGACATAGAGAAAGGCCATCACTAACACATGATTGGCGTAATTCGAGACATCAAACTAGTCGATGCTTAGGGCCAAATCAGCTTGCACACGATCTAGCCATGTGTACAAGGAATCTAGGGTGATTACAGCTAGGGGGAGTTTGATGCCACTGTACATGCGAATAGTCATGTTGATTAAATCTTCCCTGGGGCAGTCATGAGGCTTACCAGGAAGAAATATCTTCGACAAGATGACCCAAATATAACCCGCCAATTAAATCTTCGAATCAAAACCTTTCCTAGCCGGGGATACTCAAACACCTGCTTCCCCTTCGAATTTTCTTTGTCCGCCTCACGGGCCTTGGTCATAGACTTGTCCTCAGTAAAGTATAAATAGCGGATCACCTCCGAATAGGTGCACTTGTTATACGTCACCATGCAATCCTTCACTACTACCTCTAGCTCTGCCAGGGCAACTTTCTCAGCGCTCGAGATGGCCTCCTAGAAGAAGGTACCAAAGTCGACCTCTTCTAAATCCAGAAGCTCACAGACGTACTCGATAGTGATGGTAAACTCACCCCAAGAAGCAACAAACATGTGGGACCTATGACTCCATCGAGACACAAACAACTGAAAGGTGTTATTGTTCTTTACAAGGGTGAGGTCACCCAGCCAGTAGGTGGAAGATAATCCAACTAAGGCCAACTGCACAGGGTATTTAGCATGAATATAGTAGGTCCAAGAACCTAGACCTTCACAGGTGCCTGGGGTGGACTCAAACTCCACCTTTGAAAAAGGATAATCGCCCCGCTTAATACGAAAGTAGGTTATAGTGGCTGTGGGGATATAGGTAAAAATCTTCGGCACTGCCGCTCTCCTCCATTAATAAATTTTCTGGCTCCACCGGCATAAGGTCACTCAAAAAATGCTCAGCTAATGTCCAAAAAGGTCAGACTCACCGAAATAAGGCGCTCGGTGGTAGTGTGCCCACTGGTTTTGGCATGCTTGCATACCAGGGGAAACGCCCCTTGTGGAAGGAGTTCTCTTCACTATGGGTGTCATGGATAAATAAAGAAGGAAATGGAAGAAGATTGAACAATTAGGGTTTAGAACGGAGACAGAAGGCAAACACTGAAATCTCTCTCTCTCAAAGCAGACATTTACAAGTGAACCCAAGGGTGAAGGTTTGGAAAATGCCAAGTATGGCTTTTTATAAGGGTGACATAAGACCCAACAGGCGGTAGAATAACAGTACCTTGGGAAATGTGGTAACGATCGAGTTGCCCCGTGTAGCCAGCACACGCGTATAGGGGCATGAATTCAAAAGCCAGAACAATGATGCTTTAAGAAGCGACACGCGAATACCCCTTGCGTGAGGAAAATGGGCTAACCCCAAAGCCACCACATGTAAAGCGTAGAAGAGAAATCGTCCATATCATTAAATATTATACGGCTAGAGTAATAATGAGGCATGCCTGGATTTTTTCAACTTAGGGGAGATGAAACGCTTTGGGAGAAATTTGAAATAAATCTCTTCACTTCCCCCATGGAAACTATCACACGCAATAATAACGTCCCGTCAAGAAACGACTCTATCAGAAACACCCCAAGGCATTTAAAAGATATGAAGCACCTTATACCTTTGACTTGCTTAAGTCTATACTGTATAAGTATTCATCTAATTTGGAAATAGTGACAAAATTGGTTGTCTATCCTAGAATCCAAAAAGCCTCAGAACTTATCTCTCTAATCCTCTTCAATGATCCATGAAGGTATAAATTGAATCACACTACACACAATTAGAAGTGCATACATGTGTATATATTACTTAAAATTGATTGTGTGATTAATTCCCCTTAAAATGTGGTTTTAATTATTTTTGGGAATTTTTAAACATTTTTAAACATTTTTTAAATAAATGTTTTCATTAATAAAATGTGTTTATATAATTTGTGGGGTAAAATTTCTATTTTAAAAAAACTTCATTTTTCAATGGTATGTTTGTTTGGGTAGAATGTAAATGCGCTGGAGACTTCAGGGTGCTTGCTGTAATTACTTTGGACGCGTGTGTGTGTGCCACTCATATTTCAACACTTGTCATCCTCCTGGTTCATCTATTTGTGTTTGTTATGTGAGAGGGTTCGCTGGTGGATTGATGATCGTTGGATCAAAGCTGATCGATGGTCTGCATGTGTTTTAAACCTATCCGTGTGCCATCGTTTGAACCAATCACTTTGGACTTAACCACCGCTGTTTTATAACCCTTAGATCAAGTCAATCGTAGGATGACTTAATCTCAGCCATTGATTCCATGCGCATTTCCAGAACCTTCCCTCACCCCTATATAAACCCCCCACTTCTCAGACTTTCAAGACTTTTGGGCATTCGTCATTTCTGAGAGAAAAAAATAGAGAGAAGAGAGAAGTGAGAGAGAAGAGAGAAAAGAAAAGAGATAAGAGAGAGAAAGAAAACTGTGTTAGCCAAAAACCAAACCCTAACCCTAAACACTTCATTTTCTGAATCAAACCTTCGTATACACCTAACCCCAAACACAACCTTGAGTGTTTGAGAGAGAGAGTGGTTTGTTCATATTGAAGCTGTAACCTCTTTGTCTATGATCTTGTTTACAACTTAAACATTCGTGTGAAGATCTGTGTTTCTTTTTCATAGAAACTTTAGATCTGCATATTTCTTACTTGATTTAAGAAAATCTTTACTGATTTGGTTTTGAAAATGTTTTATGGTTTCTGTTCTTACGAAACTTAACCTTGACCTAGTTGGATTCACACTTGGAGATTTTCAATCTCAAAAATATTTTTAAAACCGAGATTGATTAAGATCTTGACCGATTTTGAAGCGAGATATCCGTGGAATCTGGGTTATATTAAAGGTCAAAAAGGTTTTTAGTTCTGTAAGAAAGAAAGAAAACAAAATCACAGCATATAGACTTTATATGTAATTTTTCTAGGACTGTCTGTAAATCTAAGTGTGTGTGAGTTCATGCATGTGATAGGAATCACTTCACAAACAATTAACACACTACTACACTGGAAGTGTTGTGTATAAGATCAAAGATCATTGAGTCGACATAAGGAAGCTAAAGCAAAGGAAGTTATCAAACTGGAAGAACATCATCAACAATCAGATCTATGAGAAGTTAGAAGGACACCAAGTGGGGTATATTCCTAAACTTAGAATAGGTTGATTTGTGTGCATGTATGTTGTATTGTTTGTAACTATTATTTGTTATTAGTGGATTTTTGTTTTTGTGACTTAGAAGTCACCGTGGATGTTTCCTCTGTTGGGAGAGGTTTTACCACGTTAAAAACTGTGTGTTTGATTATTTTCATCTCCTCATCTCAGTCTATAGTGTGCTAATTTTTAAAACTGTCTTGTTTTAAAAACTGATTACAAAGTCTTGATTACTCTCGTACATAAGTTTTTTTGTAAACACATCTTGTTGTTTATAATTTTTATTTTCAAAAGAAAAGGGTTTCTCCAACAAACATCTCGGAGTTGCTTATACAGTTTAATCTTGTATTAAACGGCATTAGCAACGTTTTTCAATTGGTATCAGAGCCCTGTTAACTTTTATTTCAAAAAGATCTTGTGTTTCTGAAATCGTTTTCTGAAAAACCTAACTATGGACGAGAAGAATGAAAGGTTTGGTAATCTGTCCAGACCTCAACTCTTTGATGGAAACAACTTTGCTTACTGGAAAGTAAGAATGGTTGCCTTCATCCAAGGGACTTTAGGAGATGATGTCTGGGACATTATTGAAAACGGATACACTTATCCTACTAAACCATCCACTAAAGGAAGTGATGAGAGGGTAAAGAAAATCTTAAGTGAGTTTACACAAGAAGAGAAAACTATTTCTCGAATTAACAATAAAGGCAAGAATGCCATCTTTATGTCTATTAATGAGTATGAGTTAAAGAGAATCTCATCTTGTGCCACTTCTAAGGAAGCATGGGACACATTAATCACTGCCCATGAAGGAGACTCAAGAGTTAAAGCTGCTAAAACTCAAATGCTTATCCAGCAGTACAACTCTTTGATCATGTCTAATTCTGAATCTTTTGATGATTTCTACATGAACTTAACTGATATAGTCACCAAGTTGCATGCTAATGGTATAACTTATGATAGGAATGAAATTGTCTCTAAAATCCTAAGATCATTACCACAAAAGTTTGACAGCAAGAGGTATGCTATTGAGGAAATGAGTGATCAAAACCTTACCCCTGAGTTACTCAGTAGCAAACTTAGGACTGTGGAAATGGAATTAGACTTTAAGAAACAATTAAATCATTCACAAAGAAAACAGCCCAACTCTAACTTGAGTTTTGCCTCTAAGATATCTAAACTTGAGACTAATTTGATCAACTCTGACTCTGATGAGGAGTGTGATATAGACAAACTAGATAATCAGATTGCCTTAATGTCTAAACAATTTAAGAAAATTGTTAAATTTAGAAACAAACAGGCAACTAAACAAGGCAAGCCTAATTATCCTACTCTGTCTAATCCCAAACCTCATGAGAGAGGTCTTGACAAACATCCTAAGGACAACAACTCCTGACCCACTAGAGACCTTAAAAAGATTGAATGTTTTAGATATGGGAAACTAGGTCACATTGCTCACGATTGCAGAGTTAATCTGAATAAAGCCAACACACACAATAGAGCCAATGTCTGTAAAACTTGGAATGATTCAAGTGACTCTGATGAAGAGGAACTAGAGTCATCAAATGTACTTGACCCTTGCATGTCCTTTTATGCTAAGATCATTTATAATGATGATATGCATGTGTGTGATAATGATGCTCCTACTCCTTCTTGTGTGAATACTGTTTTGACTGGCCTAGATTCTTTATTATCTGAAAATGTTGCTAGTTCTACTACCGTGTGTGTGAGTCAAAGTGATCTCGATAATGACGATGCAAATGGGTGCGTGAGTACTAAAACTGCATCATTAGGGGTCACTACACAAACTTCACTTAGCGACTCAGACACAGATGACCTCCCAGATATTCATACTTTGTATGCTAAAACTCTCAAAAAAGGCACTAGACTGGAGAAGACTGTTAGAGACCTGACTAAGAAATTAGATGATCTAAGTCTTATTGTGAAGCTGAATGCCGAAGAGTACACTAACCAGTATTTGTCTCATCAATCTGAAATTGAAACTTTTGATCAAAAATTAAAAGAGTTGACTAAAACCACTGTTCTAAAAAACCCGCCTAGGCTCGAGGCTTGAGAGAAACGCCCCGCCTTAAGATTTTCACGCCTTATTCTTGGTAAAACCCTTAATGCACACTTTTTTTCTAAAAATAACAATGCTTTAGTGAAATGATATTGCCTTTTAAAGCATTTTTTTACAAACCAGACCATTATATCATCCAAAATAATCAACTAGTATTTTAATTTGCAAATATTCATACATATTTTTATGATACATACAATTTTAGTTTTTTAATAGCCTTGTTATGGTTAAAAAATATTAAAATATATTAAGAAGGCCTAAACGCCTTTTGACGCCTTTTTACGCCAAGGCCCGCCAAGGCTTCTAAGGCTTAAGGCTTGACCTCCACGCCTCGATCACGCCCTGCGTTTTTTAGAACCTTGACTAAAACTAATGAAACCCTGGAAATGAAATATAAGGGAACATTATTAAAACTTGAGGAAGCAAAAACAAAGACAGCTACTGTTTTCAAAAAAAATTCTAAATTTGAAAGCAATTCAAATTGTTTTACTGACTTTGTTGTTGACTCCAAGACCAATTCTGATGATAGAACCGGTATTGGATTTTGCCCTAAGAACAAACCACAAACTACAAATCTTGAACCTATTAAGTTTGTGTCTGGGGACAAAAGACCAATTGAAACATGTCCAGACTTTCATTTTATTAAAGAGGAATTTGATCAAAAGCAACAACAGAAAGACATTGGAGAGTCTAGTAATTCCAAGGCTAACACTGCACTTAAGACTAAATACGTCTGTCCTTTGATCAAAAAGGCTGATTCTACCTTTAAAACCATCCCTCCTAGGAATAGCACTACTGAACAGAATGTTGTTAAACCCATTTTTAGAAGTTTTCCTAAGTAAGTTCATCCCTCAAGCAATCAATATTGCTCCTACTGTGACATTTATGGTCATTCCTTTGAAGGTTGTTATGCTAGGCGTCTAAACACCCCTGTGTACAACACTTCTGTCTACAAGAACTTTAACTATTCTAGGCAAAATCGTAACCATTATGTCCTTCCAAGACAACCTGATAAGAACTCTAACTACAGAAATAGAAAGACCAAAACTAAGAGTTCATTTAAGAGAAAGGATCCCAGAAACTTTCCTAAACCAAAAGCTCAAATTTTCCACAATAATCAGTTTGCTGCTCCAAATGTTTTTCGACAAAAAGCTGTTTCTCAAAAATTTTATCAAATGAGGGCAAACTTGCGCAAAATTAAAACTAGAGCTATTTGGGTTAGAAAAGATGATCTTTTACCCCAAATGAAGTGTAACATTGTTATCACTGCCTTAAAAGCTTAACACACTTCATCTGGTTGGTATTTAGATTCAGGATGTTCCAAACATATGACAGGAGATGAAACCAAACTTTTAAACAAAACCATATTTGCTGGTGGGAAAGTAGTTTTTGGTGACGGAGTTTCATCCCAGATCATAGGTAAAGGAACCCTAAAAGAAGAAGGAATGCCAGTTCTGGAAAATGTACTTTTAGTTAAAGGCCTTAAAGCCAATCTCCTAAGTATATCACAATTTTGTGACTCTGACGATACAGTCACCTTTTCAAAGAACAATTGTAAAATTCTAAATGATAAAGGTGAATGCATTATTACAGGATTTAGAACACCTGACAATTGTTATACTGTCAAGACTAGTTCTGAAATCTGTAACATTGTCAGAATGGATGACAATGAAATCTAGCATTATCGTATGGGTCACCTAAGTTATGATACCCTTGGTAGATTGTCTAGTCAAGAGATTGTTAGAGGAATTCCTAAAATTAAACATATTTCAAGTGTTGTCTGTGGTCATTGCCGAATACCTCTCGAAGGACTTCCCACGAAGACCATCCACAGACACTCCTCGATGGATTCCTCTCGAAGACCAAAGTTATTTGAATGATAATATTTTATAATAAAAAGCATAATGTATTAAATCTTGTACTTTATTTATTGCAAAAGTTTACTTTATAACATGGGCGAGGTTGTTCAGTACCATCGAGGGACCATGCCTAGTACGGCATGGGAGAGCTCACATGCTCTATCGAATGACCTTCTCTTGGGAACCTCACAAGGACATGGTGTAGAGGATTGGGAGCAAGGCAATGTTGGAAAATCAATAGCCAACCCTCTTGGCACACTTGGGCAAAACTTCACTCAGCATAAATGGTTTCTCAAGCTACTTCCAGCCGAGCTACCATGACTTCAACATACTCAGAGGAACTTCCTAGAGGAACCCAAATCTTGAATATTTTGCCTATAGATAGTTCCTGTCATGACCCCGACCTAAAATAGTATTAGGGAACGAGTGTCTTGACATGCCACCAAGGCAACAAATATTTCGATTTAATTATTTCCTTAAATAAATGCAACGAAAATATTATCACATAGTTATGGATCGTAAAATACTGAAAATAAAGGAATTACGTCATCAGAGCTTTCTAAAGTAAACTTCATCTATATTAAAAGTAACAACGAGTCACAACTTAAGAGAAAATTTAAGCCTTATTACAAGAGAGCCAGACATGCTCTAAATAAACATTTTACAAAAAGAGCCCTAAAAGCTAAATCTTCAATATAGTCCATTTTCGTTCCGTCCGTGAGCTAAAACGTTTCCTGAAAAATGGTTATTTATACAACATCAGCTAAAAGCTGAATGAGGTTCAATCTCCACACATTCCAAGATTTTCAGAAAATAGATACCTATTCAAGTCAAAAGAGAACGCATATACATATATGGATAGAAACTTGCAGTAAATAGATATATATTTTGAAATGAAAGTGTATATATCACAACTGGATAGCTCAGAATAACATGAATGCAACAAATCAACTGTGATATCTTTTTCTTTCAATCATATCATTTTAATGGCCAAGAACACTCTAATACCGTATTATACCCCGGTAGTTGAGTGTTAATCGAACATGTTCGTCACAACGCCTTATTTAGGGCAGACCAGCGATAACCCAGCTGAGAAGGTCAGTTAGTAAAGAGGTCCCTTAGGCTGAATCACATTTTCAATACTCATTTTAATAGGTATGTCTATATGGACAAATATAAACATATCACAATGGATCAATCATCGGTATCAGATGCATTTTGAGAATAAAAGCAGTTCACAAAATATATACAGTTTGCATGCTATCATATAATTAAAATACGCAAGGAATGTCATAGAGTACTCACCCAAAATGGAGGTCAAATTTACTGGTATTGAGTCTTCGATCACACGTTAATCTGATAAAGATTTAAGTACACATTCTAAGGTCTAGTTTATACTAGACTTTAATAATAAATTCTTCTTTTAAAGGATTATTGAATCCCCATTTGTCAACTTTTAAAACTCATTTATCGTAATTGAAGAATTCAATTCATAGTCTTTCCTCATTAGTCGGTTCCCAGTAGAGATGGAGGGTCACAGCGGCACCACTTAAATACCATCTCATCTAGACAGAACATTTACGAATTCATCCCAGTAGAGATGGAGGGTCACAGAGGCACCAGTTAAATACCATCTCATATAGACAAAACTTCACCGGGCCTGACTTTGGAATTACTTAAATGGGATTCCATAATAACGAGCAATTTCTTTAAAAAGAATCATTTTTAAAAGCGTATAATTTCAAACAAGTTTATAAAATCAACTTGGATTTGTTCTAAATTTTAAGTTTTGATTAGTGAATCCTTTAGTGTATTTTACCAGCATAACTACTAAGTAAAGCTATAAAATAATAAATTAAAACTATAAAGATGCATTATAACATTAAGATTACCTAAGATGCATATCCCTAAGAACTTCTTCTTAAACTTTCTCACACTTTCTCTCATTATTTCTTTCTATAATTCTCAAGGAATTGGTGTGAGTTTCAAATGATCCCAAAGGCCCTATTTATAGTTTTCCAAATATATCACGGTATTGACACGTGTCTAGCTGACCAAGCCTTTACAACGGCGAGTCAGCGTAGAAGTGTCTTGCAGTCTTATTTCACCAAACTGCGACACGTGTTTTAGCTTCTCCTCTAACGACGGCACGTGTTTTTTCTTCTCCTCTAATGACGACACATGTACAGTGGAGGTGTCAAAACCAAGCACGAGGTGTCGAGCATGAGGTGGAAAGGTATTAAGGGTATAAGGGTCATTTTGCACCTGAAGGGCATTTTGGTAATTTCACACCAAATATTTTCAATATTTCTTATAGGTCCCTGTAAATATTTTATTGACGAAAAGGCCCATTTTATTTTTCATTTTGATCCCTGAAACTTTCTTTATTAAAACCAAGTCCCTAAAGTTTTATAAAATTACATTTTCTACCCCAAAACTTATCACTTAGCTTAGGATGTGCCATAAAATCTCAATTTAACCCATTTTACCGTTAATTCCTCAAATTTAAAAACGGGCTTTATCATATTAAGAAATTGAAATATCATATATGTAATAATATATCATTATTAGATAGTAAGTGTGACGAAATTGAAAGAAGACAATTTTATATTGTCATAAGAAAATGGGGTCATTACATCCTACCCTCCTTATAAAAAGTTTGGTCCCCAAACTTTACTTACATTAATTTCCAAATAGGTGTGGATATCGCTCTTTTATTTCATCTTCCCGCTCCCATGTTGCTTCTTCAACAAGATGATTCCGCCATAATACTTTGACTAGTGGAATAACCTTGGTTCGTAATACTTGATCTTTATGGTCCAAGATTTCCACTGGGTGCTCAATGTATGTCAAATCTTGTCTAACTTCAAGAGGCTCATGACTTAAGATATGTGCTGGATCAGGGATGTATCTCTTCATCATTGAAACATGAAACACAGTATGCACACTAGAGAGTTCAGGGGGTAAGGCTATTTGATATTCGACGACACCTATCCTTTCAAGGATTTCAAAAAGTCCTATGTATCTTGGACTCAACTTTCCTTTCTTCCCAAATTGGATTACTCTCTTTATCGGTGATACTCATAAGAAAATATAGTCTCCTCTTTGGAATTCTAACGGTCGGTGCCAATTGTCATCATAACTCTTTTGACGGCTTTGAGCGATTTGAAGTCGGTCTTGTATCAATTTCACTTTCTCTGTTGTGATCTGAATCAATTTTGGTCCCAACAATTTTCTTTCTCCAACTTCTTCCCAACATGCAGGAGAACGACACCTTCTATCATAGAGTGACTCATATGGAGCCATTTGAATACTTGCTTGACAGCTATTATTATATGTAAATTCCATTAACGGTAAATGATCGTCCCAATTCCCCTTCAACTCAAGTACACATGCCCTAAGCATATCCTCTAAGGTTTGGATGGTTCTCTCCGATTGTCCGTCTGTTTGAGGATGAAAAGCAGTGCTGAAATTCAATTTTGTTCCCATGGCTACTTGTAGGCTTTTCGAAAAGTGAGACACGAATCTAAGGTCACGATCAGAAACAATTGAAACTGGGGTTCCATGAAGCTTAATAATTTATCGCATATACAATTTAGCTAACGTTTCTAAGGAATGGGTAATCTTAATGGCAAGAAAATGAGTAGATTTAGTTAACCTATCAATAATAACCCAAATGGAATCATTACCATTGAAACTCCTTGGTAGCCCTGTCACAAAATCCATGGTAATATGTTCCCATTTCCACTCTGGGATTGGTAAAGGTTGTAATAATCCTGATGATTTTTTATGTTTAGCTTTTACTTGTTGACAGATCAAACACTGAGATACAAACTCTGCTATCTCCCTTTTCATGTTATTCCATCAAAACACTTCTCGGAGATCTCTATACATCTTAGTATTTCCAACATGAATTGTGAATCTCGAGTACTGACCTTCCTCCAAAATCTTCCTCTTTAGTTGGGCATCCCCTGGTATACACACTCTATTTACAAACCTTAATATATCATCTCGTATCGTAAATTCGATTCTCTTCCCTTTAATAACCTCTTCTTTAATCTTCTTCAGTTGTGGGTCATTTACTTGTGCAACTTTAATTCTTTCCATCAACGTGGGTTGTATTTGTAAGTTTGCGATTATTCCCCCTTTGTTATAAATATGTACATCGATTTCCATACTTCCCAAATCTTTCAATAGAGCTTCCTGGATGGTAATAAGACATGCTAAATTTTGTGTAGACTTTCTACTTAAAGTGTCGGCTACTACATTAGCTTTCCTCGGGTGATAGTGAATATTTACATCATAATCCTTCATCGATTCTAACCACATCCTTTGTCTCATGTTCAATTCTTTCTGAGTAAAGATATATTTAAAGCTCTTATGATCGGTATAAATCTCACAAGCCTCACCATACAAATAATGTCTCCAAATCTTAAGAGCAAAAATTACCGCTGCTAATTCTAAGTCATGGTTTGGATAATTTTGCTCATTTGGTTTTAACTGTCTCGAGGCATAAGCTACTACTTTTCCATTTTGCATTAGCACACATCCCAAACCATTTTTAGAAGCATCACTATAAATCACAAATCCTCCTATACCGGAAGGAATAGTCAAAATTGGGGCAGTTACTAATCGATTCTTAAGTTCTCGAAAACTATTCTCAACTTCCTCAGACCATTCATATTTCAAACTCTTTTGCGTTAACCTGGACAGAGGTTTGGCAATACTAGAAAATCCTTCAACAAATCTTCGATAATAACCTGCTAATCCTAAGAAATTACGAATCTCCATCACATTAGTTGGTCTTGGACAGTCTAATATAGCCTCGATCTTTTAAGGATCAACCGACACTCCCTCCTTGGATATGACATGTCCTAGAAAATAAACACTAGGCAACCAAAACTCACACTTCTTTAATTTCTCATATAATTTCTCTTGCCTAAGGATTTGTAATACTATCTCCAAATGCTTCTCATGTTCTTCAATACCTTTGGAATAAATAAGGATGTCATCAATGAAAACAACCACACACTGATCCAGATATTTCCTAAACACTTTATTCATCATATCCATAAAAGCGGCTGGTGCATTAGTTAATCCAAATGGCATCACAAGAAATTCATAGTGACCACATCTAGTACGAAAAGCTGATTTCAAAATATCATCTTCCTTAATCTTCAATTGGTGATAGCTTGACCTAAGGTCAATCTTCGAAATACTTGCGCACCTTGCAGTTGGTCAAACAAATCATCTATACGAGGTAAGGGGTATTTATTCTTAATGGTCACCTTATTTAGTTCACGATAATCTATACATAACCTCATCGTCCCATCCTTCTTTTTAGCAATTAACACTGGAGCACCCCAAGGGGATGTACTAGGTCTAATAAAACCCGTGTCTAACATATCTTGTAATTAAAATTTTAATTCCCTTAAGTCTAAAGGTGCCATGCGATAAGGTGGTTTTGAGATTGGTGTGGTTCCAGGAACAAGGTCAATGGTAAATTCTACTTCTCTACTAGGAGGTAGACTGGGCAAATCATCTGGAAAAGGCTTAGTTATAGGAATATCTTCTAAACTAGGATCTTTTGTTTGCAAATCAATAACACTAGCAAGGAATCCTTGACATCCCTTCTTAAGAAAACTACAAGCTTGCATTGCAGAGATAATACGCATGGGAGATAAGATGCTAGTTCCTTCAAAACTGAATTCTGGTTGGTTAGGAATTTGGAAAATAACTCTCTTCTCACAACAATCCACCCTAGCATGATATGATGTTAACCAATTCATCCCCAAAATGACTTCAAAATCTCTTATGTCTAAAACTATCAAATCAGCGAATAGTTTATGACTACTGACATTTATAGGGCAAGACTTATATACTAATATTCCCGTCAATAACTCACCTGAAGGAGTAGAAACGTGTATGATATGATTCAAGGATTCAGGAATATTAGGAAAGCGAATAAAAAACGCACAGACACAAACGAATGGGTAGAACCAGGATCTATTAAAACTTGAAAAGGTTATGCACATATAGAAAGTGTACCTGACACTACTGCATTAGAAGCCTTTGCATTGAAAAGATTAAAGACTCTACCTTGTCTGCCCTGATCCTTATTGTCATTAGAAGTCTTTGTTGTCGTCTTCCCTTTGTTAGGATAATCTCGCATTTTATGTTCCTTTTGGCCACACCTAAAGTAACTTCCCGTCTCCAGGTAACACGGTTGCCCTCTATGAATATTACCACAACGTTGGCATTTATCAACATTAAAGGGTTTGTTTACTAAATGTTGTCCTATATTAGGTATAGTCCTAAAGGGTTTGTTATTGGGTTTCCTTACTCTTTGTTCTCCAAACTTCCTCTTCCCCTCTCTAACCTGATTATATTCTTCACTATCCTTCTCATCTATTGTTGCCCTAGCCACCACGTCATTATATGATGTCAACTTCAGGATGGAAATTCTGCTACGAATATTCAACCTTAACCCACGTTCAAACTTCTAGGCTCTTAAAACATCGGTTATCACAACATGAGGTGTAAAACGGGATAACTCAGTAAACTTTGCTTCATATTGACTAACCGTCATATTTCCTTGAACCAGACTTATGAAGTCAGCTGCTTTATGGTCTTGCACCGTTTCGGGAAAGTATTTCTCGTAGAAGATCACTAAGAAGTCATTACAACCTATGGGATTATTCCTTTCCCCGTGTATTCTCTTAGTCACTCTCCACCAATGTTCGTCTTCACCTTTTAATGTGAATGTTCCAAATGAAACCCGTTGTTCATCTGTACACTTAAGAACATCGAACATCTTTTTCATTTGCATCACCCAATTTTCTGCTTCAGTGGGGTTGAGAGTACCTTTAAAAGACGGTGGATTCAACTTCTTGAACTGTTCAATAGTACAACTACTTAGTTCAATATTCCTTGGTGCTCCATTATTAACCGGATGATCCATAATTCTTTCTTAAATTGCCTTGTATGCACCTTCCAGTCCTTCCATACTCGAACCACTAGTTCCTGGAGTTGATCTTGCCTTGGTCATTTTCTACAGGCATGGCCAAACGTAAGATGTATTATACTAGCCCAAGATTGCAATTTAAAAGAACAATGATATATAAATAATTATATATATTATAATACATATGGAGGGTTATCACATAAGTCGTATATTTAATCATGTATCCTATGTATGAAACATAAAATTTATAACGTTCGAAACTTATGTTCAGTAGTCTACGATTTCATAACCTATGCTCGGATACCACCTCTGTCATGACCCCAACCTAAAATAGTATTAGGGAACGAGTGTCTTGACATGCCACCAAGGCAACAAATATTCTGATTTAATTGTTTCCTTAAATAAATGCAACGGAAATATTATCACATGGTTATGAATCGTAAAATACTGAAAGTAAAGGAATTACGTCATCAGAGCTTTCTAAAGTAAACTTCATATATATTAAAAGTAACAACGAGTTACAACTTAAGAGAAAATTTAAACCTTATTACAAGAGAGCCGAACATGCTCTAAATAAATATTTTACAAAAAGAGCTTTAAAAGCTAAATCTTCAATATAGTCCATTTTCGTTCCATCCGTGAGCCTAAACGTTTCCTGAAAAATGGTTATTTATACAACATCAGCTAAAAGCCGAATGAGGTTCAATCTCCAGGCATTCCAGGGTTTTCAGAAAATAGATACCTATTCAAGTCAAAAGAGAAGGCATATACATATATGGATAGGAACTTGCAGTAAATAGATATATTTTTTGAAATGAAAGTATATATATCACAATTGGATAGCTCAGAATAAGACGAATGCAACAAATCAAATGTGATATCCTTTTCTTTCAATCATATCATTTTGATGGCCAAGAACACTCTAATATCGTATTCTTCTACCGTATTATACCCCGGTAGTTGAGGGTCAATCGAATATGTTCGTCACAACGCCTTATTTAGGGCACACCACCTATAACCCAGCTGTGAAGGTCAGTCAATAAAGAGGTCCCTTAGTCCGAATCATATTTTCAATATTCAATATCATTTTCAATACTCATTTTAATAGGTATGTCTATATGGACAAATATAAACATATCACAATGGATCAATCATCGGTATTAGATGCATTTTGAGAATAAAATCAGTTCACAAAATATATACAGTTTGCATACTATCGTATAATTAAAATGCGCAAGGAATGTCATAGAGTACTCACCCAAAATGGAGGTTAAATTTACTGTTATTGAGTCTTCGATCACACGTTAATCTGATAAAGATTTAAGTACACGTTCTAAGGTCCAGTTTATACTATACTTTAATAATAACTTCTTCTTTTAAAGGATTATTGAATCCCCATTTGTCAACTTTTAAAACTCATTTATCGTAATTGAAGAATTCAATTCATAGTCTTTCCTCATCAGTCGGTTCCCAGTAGAGATGGAGGGTCACAGGGGTACCACTTAAATACCATCTCATCTAGACAGAACATTTCTTGATTCATTTCCAGTAGAGATGGAGGGTCACAGGGGCACCACTTAAATACCATCTCATCTAAACAGAACTTCACCGGGCCTGACTGTGGAATTACTTAAATGGGATTCCATAATAACAAGCAATTTCTTTAAAAAGAATCATTTTTAAAAGCGTATAATTTCAAACAAGTTTATAAAATCAACTTGGATTTGTTCTAAATTTTAAGTTTTGGTTAGTGAATCCTTTAGTGTATTTTACCAGCATAACTACTAAGTACAGCTATAAAACAATAAATTAAAACTATAAAGATGCATTATAACATTAAGATTACCTAAGATGAATATCCCTAAGAACTTCTTCTTAAAATTTCTCACACTTTCTCTCACTATTTCTTTCTATAATTCTCAAGGAATTGGTGTGAGTTTCAAATGATCCCAAAGGCCCTATTTATAGTTTTCCAAAGATATCACGGTATTAACACGTGTCTAGCTGACCAAGCCTTTACAACAGCGAGTCAGCGTAGAAGTGTCGCGTATCAGAGGGCACTTGCAGTCTTATTTCATCGAACCGTGACACGTGTTTTAGCTTCTCCTCTAACGACAGAACGTGTTTTTGCTTCTCCTCTAATGACGACACGTGTACGGTGGAGGTGTCAAAACTAAGCACGAGGTGTCGAGCATGAGGTGGAAAGGTATTAAGGGTATGAGGGTCATTTTGCACCTGAAGGGCATTTTGGTAATTTCACACCAAATATTTTCAATATTTCTTATAGGTCTCTGGAAATATTTTATTTACGAAAAGGCCCATTTTATTTTTCATTTTGGTCCCTGAAACTTTCTTTATTAAAACCAAGTCCCTAAAGTTTCATAAAATTACATTTTCTACCCCAAAACTTATCACTTAGCTTAGGATGTGCCATAAAATCTCAATTTGACCCATTTTATCGTTGATTCCTCAAATTTAAAAATGGGCTTTGTCATATTAAGAAATCGGAATATCATATATGTAATAATATATCATTATTAGATAGTAAGTGTGACGAAATTGAAAGAAGACAATTATATATTGTCATAAGAAAATGGGATCATTACAGTTCGGAACCAACCAATAGTATACCTAATGCTCGAGATACTTCCAGGTGAGAAACCTTAAAACCATACACCATCCTTTTGGTTGATGTGATCACACGTCTAGTGGGGGACACTGTTCACCTACTTTATGACGTCATAACGTCTGGCATTTAGGGACTCGAAGTTACAATACGCAAGTGAGTTTATCCTTAGAATGATAGGCCTAGTTAATCACATATCCGTTCTAAGGTAAGCCTTTGAGCTGTCACGTCACATCCTCATTAATGCCACAACACTTCTAACTGGTCGAGCAATTTCCCACCAAAACATAATATTCCGTGCATTTAATGCAATATCTTCCACATTAATGCCACAATACTTTAGCATTTAATGTTGGTCAATCACATTTAATGCCAGTAAGGTTACTCGAGTAACCTTGCCTCCATATAAATAGACCAACCAAACAGTTTACAAGCACGGTAATCTTGATCTATAATTGTTGTTGGATTTCCCTCATACGCAAGAGCTTCTGCGAAAACATTGACTGTCCCAAACATTCTCCCTGTACCCATTAATGACCTCATTATTGAGCACCAACTAAGCTTGAAGTTTCTGCCTTACCTTTATTATGACAAGAGTGCTTTCTCTTTCTCCCTCTGACCAAATCACTTTATGGTCCCATTTATTTAGTGTATTTGTAGTTCGTTTATGTTGTAAAGATCTCATTTACTACTAGCTTGAGTGTTGAATGCTATTAACTCTCTTGCCCTCATTTATTGTCATTATTAAACACGGTCTTGAGCATTAATTCCAGTCTTGATAAGGGGTTATGCCTCGCTTGATACTAACTGTATTCCAAGAACCCGCATCTTATAATGGGTTAAATGGATCCATTGAGTTGTCATTAAAAATGAAATGTTATGGACAGTTAAGGTTGGAAATGAATCTTCATGGACCTGATGCAAGCTTTGTAAACTCATAATTGAAACTATGAAGCTTATCAAGCATAAATATTGTTAAAGGAGATAATACCTACTTTGGATTGACAATTGGCATGAAAATGGGCCTTTAATTGATCATTATGGAATGAGGGTTGTCTATGATGCTGCTAGCAATGCTAAAGCTAAAGTCATAGGGTATGTTAATGATGGTAAATGGAATTTCCCTAACCCTATCTCTAGTGACCTTATGGGTATTACTAGAACCAATGTGGCTCCTAAGGTATGACTGGATGATTATGTTACATGAAATGTTACTGGAAATGGAATTTATAATAGTATAGATACTTATAATGCCTTAAGAAATAAAAAGCAAAAAGTGAATTGGTGCAAAGGTTTGTGGTTCAAAAGGTTCACTCCTAAATGTGTTCTGATAATATAGATTGTTTATTTAAACAAGTTGTGGTCGAGAGATAAATTGAAAAGATGTGGGAGGATGAATGAAGATAATTGTGTCCAGTGTAGTAATTGCACTTAGAGTAAGAATCATATGTTTTTTGGATGTGAATCATTTAATAGAGTTTGCAATTACTCTTTATAGTTATGTGGCATCAATAGAGGGGCTAAATCCTTTGAAGATGGAATCTACTGGTTAGATAGCATGGATAAAAGTTTCATTGGTAATAGTTAGAAATTGTCCTTAGCTACTATGGTATATTGTGTGTGGAGTGAGAAATAACTGGATTTTTAGATCTAAACAGGGGGATATTGACACGGTTATCAAGAAAAATGAGAAATTAATTCAAGAAGTCACATGCAGATGATTAGGAATTACTCATAATAGAGAAAATTAGGAAATCATAAAATGTTTAGGTATTACTGAAAAAATTCTTATTATAAAAATGTCCATGCATGTATAATGGTTGATTGGATGGGATATTGTATAGAGTGGTTGAAGATTGACTTATCTATGCTTCGTGGTTGATTTTTGAAGTTGCATTTTCTCGTTGGTGGCTTTCGTATATTTCTTATACCTCTTTAGATTTGAGTTGAATCTGGATCTTAATATCCTGTTGATTGTTAAATAAATAAAATATGTTCAGTCGTTTGAAAGTCAGAGATAAATAGTTTTAAGATGGATGTTTCTAGCTACTTCTCTTGTGGATATCGCAGTTGCATGTTAGTTTTTATGCCTTGCATCATTGGATTTAATGGTTCTTCATTTTTCCTTATGTTCATATTGTGAAGTTTGGCTTGAATTTCAGGCGGGTACTATTCATACGCTGGCCTATTGTTCATATGTGGTTCACTATTCATACGCTGGGTATTGTTAATACGCAGGGTATCGTTCACTTCTTTCTCCTTATCTAAGGAGGGTTTCATCCAGAATTAAAAACACACCGACGTCAATACAACATAGAGTTAGAGAGAGTCTTCTTCCAAAGGAAAGGGTTTGGCATGAGGGGTGAGAGATGAGAGATTATCCCTCTCACCCATGGGTATTGCTCAAAGGTGGAAGAAGGGTATGAGTGTGAGTGTTTCATGTATGGTAGGTGTGCTTAAGATGTAATGTGTGGGGATTTCTCACCGATTTATATGGAAGCGAGATACACCGGATTGGATACATGGAAAACACTTAGGAACACTTGAGGGTAAGACATTGAGAGGGTTCTTGGATTAGAACTTGGATTCACTTGTGTGGAGAGTAGGTGTACAATGGATATCCGGGACTTGGGTAGGAGAGTAGATGGTATGTGATTTATCCTTGTATATTCTCAATGGTACTTATAATTTCTTCAAATATACTGGAATCAAGTCTCTCCCTGGATATAGCCAAGTTGGTGAACCACATATATCTTGGTGTTGTCTCTCTCATTTACATCTTTATTATGCTTGACATTTTATCTCGATTATATCCGGGTTCGTAGTTGATTGGAGGGTGCCCTAAATAATTGGTCATTGGGGTACGACAATTGGTATCAAAGATCTTGATATGCACAATGTGTTTGTAAAAAAATCGAAATGAGATTTTAGTGTTGAACCACTAGTGCTTAGATTTTTTGGGTGTGTTCATTCAATCATGACAATGGATATTGCTTCATAATTTTACATGGAGGAATTTGATGGTAAGGGTGCTTTGATCTTGGTGATTAGAGCTAAGGTGCTTCTTGTTCAATATGGGTCGTGTACCGGGGTTGATGGAAGAATTGAAGACGGAGAAAGATGGAGGATGTGATTGCTTGCGCAAAATGCAATTGGAGAGGAGGTAATTGCCATCCCTGAATGCAATTGGAAATAATGTGATAGCCACCCACAAGGTCTATTGGTTACGATTTGATTTTCACCTAGAAGAAAGTTAATTATCGGGGATGTTGTCATAGCAAGTTTACATCCAAGGGCAATGAGCATTGCTACGTGTAGATGGAAATGAATCATTTCTTGCTTCGATACTTGAAACAAAGATGTTGGTGGCTCGAAAAATCCCTCAAGACGGTTAATGATATATGCTGAAATTTTGGGGATATTCTCACAATCTCCAAAATTAATGAATTCCAAAGTGAAAGATGTTCGATTATTGGTGGAGTTCGTAAATCACACGATGTTGTATAAATTTTTTGTGATTGGTTGATGTAGTCTAAATTGATCTCAATGGTATATTTTAGGAACAAGGTGCACAAGTAAGGAAGGCCTTCCAAATGCTTTCATTTACAACCGATTAATGGGGTGTATGTTCCAACAAACAACGATGAGAGGAATCTTGCTAGCGAAGGGGTGAGGTTAAGGTCCCTCTTCGAAGTCGAGGGGTATATTCGATTGATTGCAGCTACATTTAGGCATTAACTCGTGTGTTCAACTTCAGAAGATATTCAAGAAGAGGAGTTGAAAATTATAAGCTACAAAAGGTATATTTGCAAGAAGAGGTGTATAATTCATGTGCAATTTTTATGAATTATTTGGATCTTTGAAGAGGCATTGAACGGTACACGGATGTGTAGTTGGTACAATGAATCTCAATAGTGGTTCTCATCAGGTGGAGTCTCGATCGTAATTTGCGGTATTTCTCGCCAAGGTGAAGATTTGTAAAATTTGGCTTGAATTTCGGGCGGATACTATTCATACACATGAGTATTGTTCATACAAGATTCACTATTTATACGCAAAGTACTGTTCATACGTGGATTATTTTTTACAAGAGGGATTATTGTTCATACGTGGGTTATTGTTCATACGTGAGATACTGTTTATACGCGGAGCACTATTCACTTTTTACTCCTTATTTAAGGAGGGGTTCAGTTATGAGTCAAAACACACCGACGCCAACACAACATAGAGTTAAAGAGAGTCTTCTTTCAAAGGTGAGGGTTTGGGGTGAGAGGTGACGAATTTTTCCTATCACCCATAGGTATTGCTCAACGGTGGAAGAAGAGTGTGAGTATGAGTGTTTCATGTATGGTAGGTGTGCTTAAGATGTAATGTGTGGGTGATTTCTCACCGATTTACATGGAAGCGGGATACATTAGATTGGTTACATGGGAAACACTTGGAAAACACTTGAGGGTAAGACATTGAGAGGGTTCTTGACTTAGAATTTGGATTCACTTGGGTGAAAAGTGGGTATACAATGGCTATTCGAAAATTGGATAGGAGAGTAGAGGGTATGTGATTTATCCTTGTATATTCTCTATTGTGCTTGTAATTTTTTTAAATTAATGGAATCGGCCCTCTCTATGGAAGTAGCCAAGTTGGTGAACCACGTATATCTTGGTGTTGTCTCTCTCATTTACATCTTTATATTGCTTGCCATTATTACCATTTTATCTTGATTATATCCGGAGTCATGGTTAATTGGAGGGTGCCCTAACAAATTGGTCATCGGGGCACAATAAATATGACATTTACACACATCTCAAGAAGGATTTTGCTAAGAGTTAAAAGCTTTCTCGACTAATTTGTGGGCTGCTTATTTGTATTTGGTGATTGTATGGTGGTTTTTATAATGGTTTGTATGTATTCAGAATTTTCTCGATTTGAAATATTTTGGGCTTGATCATTGGATTTGTGGGTTTTAATTTCTTGATTGGTTGATTGGTGAAAATGATAGTTCTTTATGGGTTTGGTTTCACCGGTATGTCCGTTTAAGGTTTGGGAGTTAAGAGAAATGGGTATGCGTGTCTTTCATGGAGGTTCTTCA
Organism: Sambucus nigra; assembly: GCA_949130495.1. NCBI lineage: Eukaryota > Viridiplantae > Streptophyta > Magnoliopsida > Dipsacales > Adoxaceae > Sambucus > Sambucus nigra. The sequence continues at coordinate 126,609,665 of OX422215.1, forward strand.
TTCTCTGTCTTCTCTGGTCGGTTTGATCTGAATGAGAAGATAAACTTTGGTTTTACTTCATTTTGGTTGTGGCCGACAATGTCAGTTATTTGGATTTGTTTCATTGGTTGGATCAACGGTGTTATTATGAGTGGTTTTATCTTGGAGTCCTTATTGAACTCGTGGATTGGTCTTCTCAGATGTTATACACATGGTCTTGTTGTTATATGAGGTTTGCTTTGATTGGTTCATCCAGCGGTGATTTGTTTTGCTTGGTTTACAAGTGTGTTGTATTGTTCGACGCATTGGTTTTGAGTTTTGGGGGCCGAGGTATCTAGTTGGTCTATTTGGTTTGCTTGAGTTGTTGTTGGTCTTATTTTGTGGGCTTGGTTTGCACTACTTGTTTTGGGTTAAGCTCCATTTGTGTTTATTGTTTGTTGTTGAATTTTGGTCTCATTGTAATATGTTTAGGTTGTTTTACATTTCATCAAAAGAAAATCCACTTCTTGTGGCACAATCTCACTAGCTTCAAATGCTTTTGCATCACCATTTTCCACTTATTGCAGATTCTCATTTCCTTCAGTTCCTTCAAACGCATCTGCATCAACATTTTCCACTTTACCTACTTCCACATTGACCTTCTTTTCCAAAATTCGAGTTTTACAATCATAGTAATACACCATGCAAACAAACCACTTCATCACATTACTCAAACAGAACAATCCAACTTGCGCAAAAATTATACTAGATCCCCAAACAAAGAAAACGAGCATCAATATTACTCCTTTCTATTTTCCACCTCTGCTGAAATAAGCCGAAACCATCGAACTTTGTGTCCCATACATCTCCTGTTCGAAAAAATAATGGACATGTTCCAAACAACACTCCGATCCAAATATTTTTTTAATAACAATATAAAAGTCGCAAAATTGAAACCAACAAAAAAGTAACCATAAAAATTATGACTAGAGAAGAGTAATTCATTACTAACCATGTCAATCAAAGTAGTGTACATGTTGACAAAATAAAAGCATAGGACGTGACAAAGATGCCCGCCCACCTTGTTTTCTTAATTACTACAAATACCATCTCTTTGGGAGTGATTAGTTTATCTTCTATATACACCTTTGATGCTAAATTAACAGTCAGAGCCATACTAAATAACTCTGAGATGTAGAGAACCAAATAGAGGAGTACTAGATGAACGAGCTTGACCGAAAATGCTTTAGTCAATAATCGACTTACATAATCAAGTACTGGACAAGTATAGTAGAAATGACCATGGGAGGATCTAAGATGAAAGAGGATTCAATGAGTACTCTTTGGAAGATCATTTCAAAGATAAACATGGAGTAGAACAAAGGGAAGGAGTTTAACAAGGTGAAGATGGTGATAGAGATGTTTTTACAAGGGGTTTTTAGAGCTTTTTTGAGTATGTTAATTAACTATAGCTTCTCCCTCGGCATAACATGTTTGGTTTCCATCTCCATCACTTCCGATTTGGGGTCTATTTCAAACTGATTTCAATCAACACAGCTTAGAGTGGTTTGCCTTCATCATTCATAGTTATTTATGCCAATTACTCCACCATATGGATCCACCACATATATTTGGCTTCTCATTCTCTCTTATTTATATGCAATGTTTTTATAATAACGAATTCCTTATAATATTTGTACTTTGTATATGTACGGAAAATGGGGTCAATTCAGCATTACATTGGGGTGATGATCCATGCCATAGAAATGTTTTTTTCTAATTGCCTGAAAAATAGTTTAATTATTTATATGCAATATATAGCCTAAATTCTGGAAACGTACTTAAAGGCAATGGCTTGGAGGATCTAATTTGTTGTCGACTAGTTATAAGCTATATGTTGAATGGACTGCTCTCAATTAATAATGCAATATAAGTCACTCAAAAAATCTTTACAACGTACCCCTTTCACTCCAAACCTTTCATTTCTGTAAATGTTTCAAATTAAGAGTTTGAAATATATGTAACAAAATCATATTTAGCTGATGAAGTTCAGATTTTCACTATTGGTTAGATTAATATTTATTTGTAAAAAAATAAATTTGAAATAATTACTCTTAACAACAAAAGAGGTACTATGTCAATTATCATCCAAATAAATAAAAACAGTTGAATGCTTGGAGTTTTAAAATCACTTGCATCTCATCATTACCTTTCTCCTTTTTAGATGACCTACAAACTACAATTGAGTCGTGTCACATGACTTACCCCAATTATAGAAAATCAAAGGATTGATTAGAATTTTTCGTCAAAAAGAAAACCCTAACACTCCGTTTGGTTCGTAGCAAAGATAGGTGAAATCTGATTCCTTCCAAACTTCTCTGAAAAAGTGTAAGATTACTGTGCTTGGCATGAGGTTAAGTTGCATGAGAATGTGAGCGTCAATGGAATCAGATTACCTCTGTTGTGAAAAAGTAGGTGGAATCAAAATCCATCAAATATAAGTGAGATTCTTACTTTTCCATGAAAATCCTTACAAAAAAAAATTGTGAAAACAAAAATTCCCTTAAAAATATTAAATTATAAAAACTACCAATAAGGTCTAAATATTTATTTTATGAAAACAATTTTGTTATGTCGATTTGTATTAAATTTAAAATCGAATATATTTTATTTAGACATTTTTTTCCACTCATGTAATAATTAATTTGATCAACTTACAATATAATACACACATATCTACAATTAATTACTATATTTGTTAAATATTAAAAAAAAACATAATTAAGTTTGTACATTTATAAATAGTGAACCATAATATTGTGTAAATATACGTGTGTGTGTGTGTGTGTGTGTGTGTGTGTGTGTGTGTGTATATATATATATATACCAGTTCGCATTTTAAAAGTGCGGACCGAACATGTGTCACCTAACGATAACCCCAGAAGAGAGAGTGGACCCCTATAATTTAGCCTATAATTTCTAAGTCCTGTCCGCACTTTTAAAATGCAAGCTGGTATGCACAAGAGCAGTATATATATATATATATATAATTGCTGAAGGGTATATATGATACATTACCATATCACTTTCCATGCATTAACCCAGCCCAATTTTGATTTCTAACAAAAAAAAAACGATAAGATTTAAAATCCTAATAAAAAGATTCCTGATAATTACAATCCATCCAAAGTATTATCGCGAACTGAACAGGACCTAAGCTTCTACATTGAATTGTCTTCCATGGAAAATAGTAATTTTAGTTCCATTTTCACTTTTTTCATGCGTGATTTCAAATTCATTCTATAAAAACAATGGCCTTAAATAGAAAAAGTGTTCCATAATTTTATCATTTTCATGGAGAAGAGTTCTTACCCAAACTCCAAAGAATTGATTTCCACGAAAATCTCCAAAAGTAACACATCTCGCTTGTCTTTTTCCACTCATTTTTCAACTTCTGGTCAAATTATACTAATTTTCCAACTTTGTTATCAAACACAACCTTTATTTTTAATGGTTTTAGATATATGGCTAAAAACCTTCCTTTTCAGCCTTCCATAAGCAAAGAGAGACTGCAACTAAAGAGGCAAAAGAAAACAGAAATAACCATCTTCAGTTAGGTTCCCCTTTAATTATCTCTTGGACCAGTAGCTAATCAAGTTTCAACATCAATACAAACCAATCAAACCCATCAAAAAGGACATGTAGCAAAACTACGAACATTGATGATTTCAAGCAGTAGGAAATTGTCATCAGCATGAAAAGCGGCCTAACAATAGTAGTACAAACTCGAGAGCTTGAATTACTTTTATTAGCCAGCCATGTAAGCTTGGTTATGTAAAGTAGTGCCTGGTTCAATCGGCACGGTTCCACTCAATAATGTCCACTGAAATTCTAGGGTACATGGTTAAAAACCACCGGGCTCATTCGATGCAGCATGCCAACAAGTAAACATGGTGCAGATAACCAATTGAAACAGAGTAACATGGCCAACAAGCATGATGCAGTTCAACCCGTTATCGCCTACCACCAGTAGGCAGAAAAGTAAAGGGTCTTACCAATAACATCAGAAGGTAGCTTTGGTGCATATGATAGGCATATAAAAGTGCTCTATCTTTGCAACCAAAGCCCTGAGCATTTGCCATTTCAATTGTGATTAAAACTTGCTAAGAAACATGAGCAATGATGAATATATGACGCGGTGGCAGTAACGGAGGTAAACCGTGTAGACTAAAATGCTGTGAGTAGCAAAACAAGACCATTGCAGCACATAATGGAGGTAAACCATGTAGACTAACAGGTGCAGTGGGTTGCGAAACACGTCGGTTATATAGCACGTGGAGGTAAACCATGTAGACTAATGGGTGCAGTGAGTGGCGAAACAAGCCGGTTATATAGCACGTGGAGGTAAACCATGTAGGCTAAGATGCAGTGGATGGCGAAGCTAAGCCGTTTTTAGCAGACAATCGATGGAATTAAACCGTGTAGACTATAAGATGCAGTGAGTGGTGGGTCGAGGCCGTTACTCTAGAGAGTTGCACCGTGAAGCCTAAGATGCAGTGAGCGGCGAAATGAGGCCGTTTTAGCAGACAATTGATGAAGTAAACCGTGACTAGGCTGATTTAGCAGATAAACACACCTCAAAACAGAAAATATAGCACTTATTAGAAACATCTACTTCAAAGAGCAATGTTACGTCACTCAGAAAAATAGCAACAGTAATAGCAATAAGACGGCAATTATAAGAATGAAATAAACCTCCAAATTTCAGTAAGCTGAATAGAGCAAACCAACGCAAAAATGGAGTCTTCAGCACCCCTTTTACGGCTACAGAGTCCAGATGTTAACCAAAGCGAGGTTGAAACACACCCAATTGTCATGATACCAACTAAAACAACCCTACTCTTTGTTTGTTCATCAATCTTATCAGAATTACAGTACTGCAGAGATCCTGTCCTTCACTGTTGTCCAGTATCTTGCATCCATTGCTGCTCCATCCTTAATCTCTGCCAACACATAAATCACGTAAGCTTAAGCAAACATTAAAGATGTGTTTGTGCGCCCATGCGCGCATGCACGTGTGAGTGTGTGTGCGTGTGTGAAAGAGAGAGAGAGAGAGAGAGAGAGAGAGAGAGAGAGAAGAAGAAGAAGAAGAAAAATTGCACATGAGCAAGCACAAATTAATAATGTTCTCTTCAACTATATAAAAATGTCAAAATGTAAAGTTATCACTATGATTGGTTGAAGGCCTCAAGACTACATTACCTTGCTCACCAATTTAAGCCCTTTAGGGTTCGTTTAGTTCGGGGTGAAATACATTTGAAATGTTTTTCTACATAATTAAAATTAATTATTTGTTGGTTTAAAATTGTGAATAAATGCGCACCCTATAATTATGCAACTTTAAACAAAAATTGTGAAGAAAATTTAACTCTAAATTGATGAAAATGTATTTCACCATTTTACTCTTCACCACATTAAAAAAAAAATATTTTATCCTGAACCAAAAGGACCCTTAAAGGTAAAAATACTAAAGAGGGTTATTGAGAATACTTCATGGGAATTTGAAAAGTGTGCGTGTGTGTGTGTGTGTGTGTGTGTGTGTGTGTGTGTGTGTGTGTGAGAGAGAGAGAGAGAGAGAAAGAAGAAGAAGAAGAAGAAGAAAAATTGCACACGAGCAAGCACAAATTAATAATGTTCTCTTCAACTATATCAAAATGTCAAAATGTAAAGTGATCACTATGATTGGTTAAAGGCCTCAAGACTACATTACCTTGCTCACCAATTTAACCCTTTAGGGTTCGTTTAGTTCGGGGTGAAATACATTTGAAACGTTTTTCTACATATTTAAAATTAACTATTTGTTGGTTTAAAATTGTGAATAAATGCGAACCATATAATTATGTAACTTTAAACAAAAATAGTGAACAAAATTTAACTCTAAATAGATGAAAATGTATTTCACCATTTTACTCTTCACCACAGTGAAAAATATTTTATCCTGAACCAAAAGGACCCTTGTGGTAAAAATACTAAAGAGGGTTATTGAGAATACTTCATGGGAAACTAAATATGAACTGACATAAGGAATACAATACAAAGAGTACAGTTTAATAATATTGAGAATACAATTAAGCCCTAATACTGTGTCCCCCCCCCCCCCCCCCTCTCTCTCTCTCTCTCTCTCTCTCTCTCTCCTTCCTTAATATTTGACTTTTGGGTGGGTTAGATGAGGTTGAAAAATGCCATTGCTTGTTAAAAAATTTCCGTCCTTTTTAACGTTATTGTGGGAGAGGAGGGAGGCATGTGCTAGGATGGGAAGGGAGCAGTGTCTCAAGCCAAATGACCATTAAAGGTTAAGAGGACAATTGATCCATGTGGTTACGAAGTCATAAATTCTAGTGGTGGTAATATCCACATTGCCAATAGATGTGTAGGTTCACACTGCCTAGGATATCACATAGCAAGGCGGGCGGACCTCAGCAACTGTATAGTAGACACTAAAAACAAATACCTATTGGACACAACTGTAAGAAATTTCCATGAATGGAATCCTTGTGTACGGTCACAATGAGGTGATATGCTGCATGTGTGAGAACAGCTACTATATGCATGACTCATAGAAAAAGTAGTAGTGATAGTAAATGCATGTAAACTAGTCTTTTGGAAGGAACAGTGACATACCCATTACCATACGGTGAACGAGCACGGCGAAATGGAGGTGACCTGCTGTAGCTACGACCACGGCGAGGTGATATGCTACGACGCCGTGGAGGTGGAGATCTTCTCCCACGAGGACTATAACTCCTGCAACAACAAGCAACATTATAAGTATACCAAAAATAAGATCAAACCTGTTAATATTGAAAACTAATAAACGTGACGATAGTAATAAACACCTTCACCAGTGACATGAATGTCAAGACAAGTATCAACAAAGAACTTAAAGCACAGTAAGCAAAATTTCAACAAAAGAAATGTATCAATGAAGTCATGTCACATTTTCATAGATAGTAATTAAAAAAAATATGCCATGAATAAAAATGTAAAACCTTATCAACCAAAAAAATCAAATAAAAATATATTACATAACATTTCAGGGTAAATTTTTGTAAACTCACATCAACTTATATCTAAATATCTTTTTTATCAGAAACAACGAGCATTTTGTTCATAGCAAAGTAGAAATCACAAAGAATGTGTGGACCTGCAGTCCACTGAAACAAAAAAAAACCTAGAAAGAGAACAAAAAACATAAGTAACACAAGAAGCTGCCACGTCGTCCCATGAAAGCAAAGACGCGAGTGACTAAAGCACAATGATGGAAACAAGCCATCAGCAACCAAAATCATAGCCTTCCACTGACAACCAACTTATACTAAAACTGCTGCCCACTTTCGCTCCATAGATGATAAAGAGACCCTGTCAAAAAACTTGGACGATATCCAAAGGGAGGCAAAAAGTGCTGATATTCACCCATAACTCTTCATTATCCAAACTTGTCTTAAAAAATACGATTATTTCGTTATATCCTACCTTTCATGTTTCCCGCTTCCCACTTTATTTTACATTAGGTTTTCCACTTTTCACATTTACAGTGATCAGAACTTGCGTGAAATTGTTATTTTCATTTTTATCCAAAAAATGATTTCACTAAAAAAATAAAATCATTACATCTGTTGGAAGTGAACAAGCAGTCCACTCAAGAAAGAAAACATGTGAAAAGAAAACAAAGTACACACAGGAGTGAAGAAATGCATCACAAGATGATGGAATGACTAATCTCTATAGCAAAAAAAATCCCATCAAACTTCAAAGATGCTTCTGTTAGCCCCATATGGCTGCCACTTCTCAAACTTTAGAAATTGTCTGATCATCCCTCGTTAAACCACAATTTCCCTCCAGTTAATAACAGCCACCTCAATACCCTTGAAGGCCTTTTCGAGTTCAAGCCCAGAGGTTATGAATTTGGTTCAATCCTATGTTTTGCCGAGCCACACAAATGGCACAAAAAAGATGGCCCAGACTCACAGATATATGAATAAATTGTCCCAATGGGGAATGAGTACATTTATAGGCCTGAGAGGAGTATTCCCCAAAAGGTGCTAGTTATTCTAGAAGGTTCTAGCATTAGTGAGGTCATGGATGATGTGGCCTATGATAGACAACGACCATAACATCACTAATGAAACCTTCTAGATTCCCAAATACTAACTAAAATATTCAACTAATAAAAGCAAGAAGAAAATAGGACAAATAAAGACATTACAACTAACCCTTGCATTCTTAATTCACATCATGTTTCCTTTGTTGTTTCTTTTTCTTCAAAAATCTTTTCACTTCTCTCATTCCAAACATTCCACACTAGGGCTAAAATTATGCATCTCCATAGACTCATTAATTTCTTCCATCTCCTCTTAGTCTCCATTCCAAGTTCAAAACAATATTGTTACATAATAATCTTGAAAAATCACAATGTAATAGGAGATGAACAATATCTTCTCCATTCTTGCAATGAAAAAACAATGAGAGACATGTTTTTGGCTTCATAGTGTTGCATCAAATATCATTTGTTCAGCTTTCTATGTGGCGCCACCCATGCAAATATTTGAAATTCTGAAGAAATTCCAACCTTCCAATAAAAAATGAGGAATAAGAGGGGAATCCACCAAGAGATCAAAGAATGATTTACAAGAAAATAGAGCAGAAGAATTATGAACCCGCGCCCTTTTATTAAAGTTGTTCGATTTACAAGGACCTTCCACAAGTCCAAGAAGAGAGATGAACTCAATAAATTCTATTTCATGAAGATTTCTTCTTAAAGTTAGGTTCCAAATTAATTTAAACCGAGTTCCATGAAAAACAAGAATGACTAACCACATGAGAATGAGAACACACGATAAAATCTAGGATACAACTTTGACTCCCCAATCCAAAAATCTTCTGAAACCTACGTTTCCCTTCATTCCTTAATTTTAGTATGTTGAAGAAATAAATCCAATCAAATGAGCAAGACTTTCAAGGGTTACGAAGAGAGCCTTTATCAACTACTTTGGAATCTCATCTATCACCATGAATAAAGATTGATAAACAAAATCTCCATAGCCAATTTCCTAGGAGAGACAAGAATTTTTGTTATTAAATTCCCCAATCCTAACTCTCTCTTAGTATCGGTTCTACATGCAATCCCCCCATTAGAAGATGATCCGTTTTGCCTTCCCTGATCCCTTCAAAGAAAATCGCTCGTTAGTTTTCCAATTTATTTTAAATGGTGATGCACAATTTAAAGTTCGATAACCAAGACAAGTCTACCACCCCTTTAAAAAATAAAAAATTATAATAATGATATTAAAATATATAATAATAATGATATTATTATAAATAAATAAATAAAACTCGTCCATCCCATCTCAACACAAGTTCCCAAAAAGATAGGCTTCTCCCATTCCCTCCTAAAAGGCATGCTCAATTACTCCAAAGGACAAGAATCAATTGTGTGTCCCACTTCTTTGACAAGATTGGATAATTTTTTTCCGCAACAATTATTCCGACATATGATGCTTTTCAACATGTTCCCTCTTAATCCTGAAAGTCCCCCAGAAATGTCTACAAAGAACAATCCTAATAAGGATTTTGAATTTCTCATCATCCCTTTTTTAAATAAATAAATAAAATAAAGATGTACCAAATTGCAAATATAAGACACATTAATTTAATCATTTCCAAATTCAATAGCCTCTACTTCTCCCACCTCATTAACCCTCACCAATTCACTTACAACATCAACATCAAGGAAAGAGGGAAGTAGAGAAGGTATCCCCTTGATACAAGAAATTTTCCTCTCGGTCGTCCGTGCACCATTATTAATAAATAAATAAAAATGCCGCTAGACATCCCCTAATCCATATCATCAATCTAGTTCCAATCCTTTTTTTGTTCTTACAAGTAATCAAGGTCCCAATCAACATAATCACATCTTTTCAGAGTGAATCTTTTTCAAGGTCAATCTTAAAGACAAGCCCGACGTTTTTACTTCTCCATTCATTCACCTCTTCATTTGCAATTAACATCCAATCAAGAATTTGCCTTCCTTGACAAAAGCCCTTGAAGAGTCAATTGCACACTTCTAACACGTACCTCAATCTTAAAAATAATAGTTTAAGACATAAATCTGTACAAACTTGTCACCATACTAATTTGTCTAAATTCTTTTTAACTAAAATTCAGATGTCTTTTTCGGTATCGAGCAAACAAGAGCTGCATGAATACACATATTAACCACCCAATTTGCAAAGAATTCCATAAACACCTTCTAAATATCATCTGTGCTACAGTATATTTTAGCCGTTCATGTCTAGAAACACAACACTGGTTAACAATTACAAACATAGAAGACAAATTGTAACCGCAATTAAAAACATTCCCTAATTAAGAATTAGTAACATCCCTCCCCACCAAAAAAAAATTGTGATAATAATAACAACAATCAAACTCGTTAACGCACCTGCGACCATAACTTGGGCTCCTGCGGCGTCGAGGACTGGGGCTTCGACGACGTCCACTTCCTAAGCCTCGCGGACCAACGCGCAACCGGCACTCTCTAGCAAAATGACCAGGTTCGCCACACTCGTAACATTTCAAGTCGTCACCACCACCACCACCACGTCCACGCCCACCACCACCACCACCACCACCACGGCCTCCCCCACCACCTCCCTTTGAATTGTGCGAGAGTTCCACACGCCAGCCATTCTTCCCTGCTATAGAAAATTGTCTTAGGAATCCTCAAACATTTACAAAGTGGAAGAGAAAGAAAAGCTAAACTTAAGAATCAATACAGGATACAAAAAAATTGTAGTCAATGAATCCAAAGCTGCAGAAACAAGAGAACAAAATGCAAAAGTTGAACCAAGTAATACTGACGGTTCACGGTACAGGCATTCTTGAAATTTTAGCTTACGACAGCAACTACATAGCTGTGACAATTAACATATAGAGGCAATTATCACTCAAGGAAACCGACTAAAGATATGACAACAGCAGGCAGTCGAAAAACAAACTCCAGGAGTAGAAACGATATAGAAAACGAAAGATGGCGAGTGGGATAACAGCATATTGCTGCAAGTTGACACATGCTCACATGAGAGATGAGAAACAAGAACTTGCAAAAAAATTGAGTGAAATATGTAATGCAGTCCACATGAGACATTGGTCTATGCCCAAAATACTATTTACCATCCAATGCGCGAATTGCATCTAGAGCATCCCTGCGATCATCAAACTCAACAAAAGCATAACCTGGCGGTCTTCGAGCCACCCAAACACTGCATCCATTTCATAAACAACTAAGAGACTAAAATATGCCTAAAATTGACATAATAACTACACAAAATTACAAAATCATAAAAAATTAACTACAAAACTTAAAAGAATGTAGCATATAAGAAAAATCTACTGCATTAATAATTGTCTCGGAGATTCGATCCCATGAGAGAAATGTACCTTCTAAGAACACCGTAGATACGGAATTCATCTTCGAGTTCTCTCTCCGAAACTCGCGGATCCAAATTTCCCACATACACTCGAGACATTCTACTATCATCAAAAAACCAATTTAACCCAAAAAATCGCAACTTTTATCCTTAAATACAACAAACAAACGAATTTATTACCTCTGATCCAAAAATAGGTTTTGCCGAGATGGAAATAGGATCAAATTAAAGCGTACCTTAGAGAGCTTCGTGATTCGATCTAAACTGAAGAACTAATCGCACAACCCTAAACCCTAGGAATAGTTTCGGACGAGGAATGCTTCCTTTGCTTTGTTTGGTACAATACACCAAAGATACGAGGAAATGTTTTGGACCCTTCTTGTTTTACGGGACAATTTTTTGGGGGTAATCTTGGAACCATTCATACATTATGTAAGTACATCTATTTAAAAATAATTAATAAGTTAATTCATTAAAATGAGACATTGACAAAGTAAATGTCTATTTTGGTGAATTAACTTAATGATACATATAAGTGGATGTACTTACAAAATTTGTGGATGAATTCAAGTGTTGGAAATTAATGTTAAGTGACGAAATTAATTATTTAATTTCAATTGTATTAAATTTCAAATTTTCCATTTATGTGGTCTTCATAAATGCTAGATAATTAATTAGGAATGTGATAAATAAAGATATTAAAATATTGGATAAATCTTATCCGTTAGTCACATAATGGTTAGTGGGAGACTTTAAAAGAGTCTCACCTCCAATAGGATCCCGGCTCTCTTTCATTTATAAATAGAGGCCTCTACACCATCTAAAGTCATCTCAATATACACATTGTTTCTAAGGAGGGAGAGAAAATCCGAAATTCTCATTATTTCTATTTTCTCACAAATATTCTTGGCACATAAGAGAGTAATCATGGGCTATTCAAGAAGGATTCGAAGGAAGCTTTAACGGGAGCATTAAAGTCACATTATTCCAATCAATTACAATGGACAAATGTTAGTTTAGATCATAGTTATAAAGAACTTACGATTTTGTGATTACATGAAGATTAAACATCATGGATTCATGACAAAACTGTTTTTAACGTGATGTAACATTATGGTTTATATTCGGTTTTTATGATTGACAAAACAGTATTGATTAACATGTGGTATCACAGCTTTCGGTTTATAATCTCATGTTTTTCGTTAATGAAAATTTCTTTATAACAATTCTGATTTATGATCTTTGGAAATCTGGAATTTTTATTTGATGAATCTGGAAAACTGGAAATCTGGAATTTTTTTTATTTGAAAAATCTGGAAATCTGGAATTTTTAAGCAATCTGATAATCATACATATGGTAATTCGAATTTGAGTTGTGTATGATATTAAGAACGAAATTACTACATACAGTCCTTATCTTATGATAATTGTCCCATTATTGTTCAAAAACCCCTTTTCGTGTTATTGGAATCCTAATATGTCGTTAGCATTATTTTTATTGTTTCAAGTTGTGTAAGCAATCTGAAAAACACTTTTATTAATTATGATAAGAAAACGAATTTGTTTTTAAGATTAATTAAGTGAAAACTGTGATTTGGCGCAAAACAGATTCCGGGAGATTTTTTTTTTGCGCAGTGAATAGTATTTTCCAAAAATTTTGGTGCCCGATTGACTTGAAACTTGATATGTTGACTCAAAACGGGCCAACAATCGAATTTCCCAGCTTTTGGCCGTGATGTAATGTGTTTTTGGACAATTCGAGTCCGTTAAGGCCCTCAAAATCCCGTTTTTACCATTTTAATAAATAATCTCGGGACTTATAAATCTTTACAAAAATTGATATTAACGTTCCGCAAAAAAAATTAATTTTCTGGCATGTTTTACTTCAATTCTATGGTGAAAATTCATTTTTGGCATTTTTGGCAAAATTCATGAATTATGTGTTTTTTTACTATATTTGGGCAATTCTGTTTTTGAGGCATTTAAGCTACTATTGATATCTTTGTAATTACTGATAGATTACGTATTATAGTTAATATTTAATGCATGATTAACTATATTTAAATTGGGACGTGTGAGTAATTATTCAATTGAGTTAAGTCAAAGGCTAAACACAGGTTGAGACTACATGTACGAATAATACACTTACATTCATTAAAGGTTTATTTTAATGTTAGTTATAAAATTGGATCGAGGCACAACACATGTTAATTTCTGAATGAAAACTACATTAGAACTGGTTTTGTGAAAACAGAATAGTTGACATTAAGTCCATTAATCATGGTATTAAATGTTTAGGCAACAAACACATATGCCAAAATTATGGGACCATGATAAATGAATTATAGGATAATATATATTTACAATCTAAACATTACGTGATGATTAGCACAGATTCCGTGATATTCAGATTGTAAATGAAATATGCCAAAAAATTTAGTCAACAATTCTATATTCAACCCTTGTAATTTTTGTTGTGTGTGAAAAATTAATTTGTGAACATTGTTATTAATTGCAGTTCCCCTTAACCTGTATTCGCAAGCTCAGCCATATTCCAAATTTTATGGAACGAATTTTTCTGAATGGAATGAGCAAATTGAGTTCAGCCTATGGGTTCTTGACATGGACATGACAATTATGTGTGATGAACCCGCTGCTATTACTGATGCCAGTAGCGAGGATGAAATTATTGTCCATGAAGCATGGTCTCGATCCAATAGGCTAGCCCTTATGTTTATGCGAATGTGCGTTGCTGCTAACATTAAGACCTCCCTAACTGAAACTACGAAAGTGAAAGAGTATTTGAACAACATTAAGGAACGCTTACGTACTGCTGATAAATCCCTTGCTGGGAAACTGATGGCTAACTAGACCACTATAAGGTTTGATGGTACTCGAAAAATGAATGAGCACATTATAGAAATGACCAATATGGCTGCTAGACTTAGAGTTTTGGGCATGACAGTGGATGAGTCTTTTCTCATCCAATTCGTCCTAAATTCCCTACCTCCAGAGTATGGGCCTTTCCAAATTAATTACAACACTATAAAAGATAAGTGGAATGTAAATAATTTGCAAAGCATATTGGTACAGGAGGAAGGAAGGCTTAGGCAACAAAATGGCCATGTGACTAAGGGACAGGTAGCAAATCTGACAGTCAAAGGAGCTGATTTTTAGAAGAAGTTCGGCAAGGGCATTAAGAAAGGTCCTGGGCCGTCTCATCAAGCTGAACCATCAACTGCTGCTGTGAAGAAGGAAAAGAACGATAAGTGTCACTTCTGTAAAAAGAAGGGCCATTTCCAGAGGGATTGTCATAAACGAAAGGTCTGGTTCGAAAAAAAGGGTAAGCCCTTTATTTATGTTTGTTTCGAATCAAACCTTATTAACGCTCCTTCTAACACTTGGTGGATTGATTCTGGTTTTATGTGTCATGTTTCTAAGTCGATGCTGGGCTTCACTTCTATCCGCAAAACAAATTCAAATGAGCACTTTCTCTACATAGGCAATAAAGCGAAGGCTAAAATAGAAGCTATTGGAGTCTTTCGCCTGATTTTAAGCACTGGATTTATTTTAGATTTTAAAGAAACTTTTTATGTTCCCACAGTTTCTAGGAATTTAATTTATGTTTCCAAACTTGCTTTAGACGGTTTTCGGTTGAATTTAAGTACAATGGTTTTGGTTTGATTAAAAATTCTAGTAATGTTGGTTCTGGATTTTTATTAGATGGTTTATCTCAATTGAATCTTGAAAAGAATTTTTCTGAAACTCGTATGACCCTGCATCCTAATGTTAGTACGAAACGTACACTTAATGATGAAAAATCTGCTTATTTGTGGCATAAAAGATTAGGGCACATATCCAGGCCGAGAATTAAAAGGCTCATTAAATATGGAATACTTCATAACCTGGATTGGGCCAATTATGATGTATGTGTGGACTATATTAAAGGAAAACAGACCAAATATACAAAGAAATTAGCTACAAGAAGCACCTAGCTACTTGAAATAATACATACAGGCATATGTGGACATTTTTATAATCCATCCATTGGTGGAGAAAAATACTTCATTACCTTTATATGTGATTTTTCATGTTATTGCATTTTGTACATGTTGCATGATAAATCTCAATCTGTGAACGTCGTTGAAATATACATTAATGAGGTTGAGAGACAACTGGGCAAAAAGGTGAAAATTATTAGGTATGATAGAGGTGATGAATATTATGGTAGATATGACGAGTCAGAGCAACGCCCTGGCCCATTTGCTAAATGCCTTGAAAAATTAGGTATTTTCACCCAATACACAATGCCAGGATCACCTTGGAAGAATGGTGTAGCTGAAAAGCGTAATCGTACCCTTATAGAAATGGTTAGAAGTATGATAAGTAGGACCCAATTGCCTACATTTTTGTGGACACATGCATTAAAGACCGCTGTACACATCTTAAATAAGGTTCCTAGTAAGTCGGTTTCAAAAACTCCTTTTGAACTTTGGAAAATGATGGAAACCCAATTTAAGGTATTTACGTGTGTGGGGTTGCCCAGCGAAAGCTAGAATCTATAACCCTCATGAAAAGAAATTGGATCCTAGGACATTATCTTGTCATTTCATCGGGTATCCAGAAAAGGCGAAGGGATATAGATTCTACTGTCCAAATCATACATCTAGAATCATAGAAACTGGAAATGCTAAATTCATTGAAAAAGGTGAAGTAAGCGGGAGTATAAAAGAAAGGGAGGTAATTATTCGAGAAGTTAGGGTACAAATTCCTATACCCAGAGTTCATAGCATACATATTGTTCCTAATGTAGTTGCTAAACCGATCATTGACCCAATCAATAACCATGAACAACAAGTGAATGATCAACCAACTGAATAACCACGTAATGAGACTATAACCGATGAAACTTTTGAAGCACCACGGGATGTGCCATTAAGAAGATCTCAAAGAGAAAGGAGATCGGCAATTCTGGATGATTATGTGGTATACCTTCAAGAGATCGAATTTAACATAGGGAATATTAATGATCCAGTTTCTTATGAAAAAGCTGTAAATAGTAATGATTCCGATAAATGGATTGATGCTATGAATGAAGAAATAAAATATATGAATGACAATAAAGTTTGGGAGTTGGTCGAATTTCCAGAAGGACAAAAACGAGTTGGATGCAGGTGGATCTTTAAGACCAAACTTGACTCGAAAGGCAATATCGAATGACATAAAACTAGACTTGTTGCCAAAGGTTCTAATCAACGAGAAGGCATTGATTATAATGAGACCTTCTCTCCAATTTCAAATAAGGACTCATTAAGAATCATATTAGCATTGGTGGCTCATTATTATTTAGAGTTGCACCAAATTGACGTAAAAACAGCTTTTCTAAATGGGAGTTTAGAAGAAGAAGTCTACATGGCACAACCACAAGGCTTCATAAAGGAAGGAAAGGAAAACGTGGTATGTATATTAAAGAAGTCAATATATGGTCTAAAGTAAGCTTCTCGTCAATGGTCCATTAAGTTCCACGATACCATTACATCCTTTGGGTTTAAGGAAAACACTGTTGATCGGTGCATATACCTGAAGATCAGTGGGAGTAAGTTTGTGTTTTTAGTACTATATGTTGATGACTTACTTATCGCCAGCGGTGATCTTGGTTTATTAAGTGAAACCAAGAAGTACCTTTCTAAAAACTTTGAAATGAAAGATTTAGGTGAGGCATCCTTCGTGATCGGGATAGAAATATCTCGAGATAGATCACGAGGAATGTTAGGGTTGTCTCAGAAAGCTTACATTAACAAAGTTTTAGAAAGATTTAGCATGCAAAGTTGCAATCCCATTGATGTTCCACTTCAGAAAGGGGATAAGTTCAGCTTAAGTCAATGCCCTAAAAGTGATTTAGAAAGGGAGCACATGAAAGACATACTTTATGCTTCACTCGTAGGGAGCTTGTTGTATGCACAAGTCTGCACTGGACGGGATATCAGTTTTGCCATTGGGATGCTAGGTAGTTATCAAAGCGATCCGGGGATTTACCATTGGAAAGCTGCAATGAAAGTGATGAGGTACCTGCAAGGGACCAAGGATTATATGCTCACATATCGGAAGACTGATCACCTTGAGGTGATTAGTTATTCAGGCTCAGATTTGGGGAGATGCCTTGACAGTAGGAAGAGCACTTCGGGTTATGTCTTCCTTATAGCTGAAGGAGCCGTTTCATGAAGGTTAAGCAAAGCATCATTGCATCATCTACTATGGAGGTTAAATACGTAGCTTGCTTCGAAGCTACAAATCATGAATTATGGCTGCGAAACTTTATTTCAGGACTTAGAATTACGGGGTCAATATCTAAGCCGCTGAAAATTTATTGTGATAATGTCGCATCAGTCTTCTTCTCGAAGAACGATAGGTATACTAAGGCTGTTAAGCATATTGAGATGAAATACCTATCAGTTAAAGAAGAAGTTCATAAACAAAGAGTGTCAATTGATCACATTAGTACGCGTGATAACATAGCAGATCCTCTTACGAAAGGACTATCTCCGAAGACCTTTATGGAACATGTCAAAGAGATGGGTCTCGATTAGTTAGATTGTGATTGCAATTTTGGCTTAGTTGTTTGACACTATTACTTGAATTCAATAAAAGTGTTTCTGATTTCTATTATTTCTATCTTTTGTGAATGCATGCATATAATTCTAAATTATTGTTGACATAAATAGTCCTTATTCAAAAGGACATTATGAGGCTATTATGATACCCAATATATAACAACCTGTGTTTTTATTATTTAATTTAATTAATTAATTGGAATATTCAAGAAAAATAAAATTTTGAATTTAATTATTTTTATTGTATAAATATGTTGGTTATGATTTTAGAAGAATAAAACTTCAAGCGGAATCGAAATCGAATTTAAAATGAAGTTTTTATGAGAGTTTTAAGTTTAGCCCTTAAAAAATAAAAAAATAAAAACATTTGTCACGGATTTAGTCCGTGACTAATAATAAAATTGATTTTTAGTTAAATCTCTATCTCTATCTCTATCTCTACTACCTAAAAAGAGGGAAGTTCCTCTTCAAATCTCAAAGTACTAAACTACCCTCATTAAATTAACATTTCCTATCATACCCTTAATATTAGTCTCACACATTCATTAAATTAAAATCATTCCATGAATCTTAACTTGATACGTTCTCTCTCCTAATACATTCATCTAACAAAACTTCTAAATACATTCATCTTGAAATCCTAAAAATCAAAAGTCAGCTGCCCAAATTTCTTCATCTTCCCATCAGATTCATACTTGTCATCAAAAGTATGCATTTGTTAATTTCAAAGCAAATACATAATTTTTGTAATTATATCTATTTCATCTCTACTACCTAAAAAGAGGGAAGTTCCTCTTCAAATCTCAAAGTACTAAACTACCCTCATTAAATTAACATTTCCTATCATACCCTTAATATTAGTCTCACACATTCATTAAATTAAAATCATTCCATGAATCTTAACTTGATACGTTCTCTCTCCTAATACATTCATCTAACAAAACTTCTAAATACATTCATCTTGAAATCCTAAAAATCAAAAGTCAGCTGCCCAAATTTCTTCATCTTCCCATCAGATTCATACTTGTCATCAAAAGTATGCATTTGTTAATTTCAAAGCAAATACATAATTTTTGTAATTATATCTATTTCATTCATGAATGTTGTCTCTCTTTTGTGCTCAAATCTTGTATTTTCAATTCTATTCATGTTTTATAATAATTCTAAATTCAATGTTAATTTTAGAAAAATTATATATATTTTATACCCTTAATATTAGTCTCACACATTCATTAAATTAAAATCATTCCATGAATCTTAACTTGATACGTTCTCTCTCCTAATACATTCATCTAACAAAACTTCCAAATACATTCATCTTGAAACCCTAAAAATCTAAAGTGAGTTGCTCAAATTTCTTCATCTTCCCATGAGATTCATATTTGCCATCAAAAGTATACATTTGTTAATTTCAAAGTAAATACATAATTTTTGTAATTATATCTATTTCATTCATGAATGTTGTCTCTCTTTTGTGCTCAAATTTTGTATTTTCAATTCTATTCATGTTTTATAATAATTCTAAATTCAATGTTATTTTCAGAAAAATTATATATATTTTTTAAGTTAAGGAATTACCAAGTTCACACCTTAATAGATTACTGTTTTTTATGCATTCATATGTATTTTTCAGATAGACATGTTTGTATTCATGTTTATTTCTTAACGATTCTAAAAATTATTAAAACACCTTAATTACTTTTTAAAACACAAACTTGCCCTTTGCTCTAACGATCAAACAAATACTTTTTTATTTGATAATTTAAAAAAAACAGTATTTTAAACTGTTTTTTAAAACATTTTTTTATTTTTTAAAATTAAAAAATAACTATTTTTTATAAAAACTGTTATGGTAGTTTTAAAAACCCTTTTTTATTTTGAAAAATTGTTATGATACTTTTATATAAGTTTTTTTTAAGAAAGATTTAAAAACTGTTTTTTTACATAAAATTGGGAGAAAAAATGACCAAATAAAAAACTGTTTTTTAAATTGAAAATTATTTTTATAACCGAACATGACACAACACGGCACGACATTTTTTTTTTAACCAAACATGAACACGATCCTAATAAAAGTGACACGACGCAACATGAAATATTATTTTTTTACAAAACACTAACACGACCGAAGTAAAACTGTCACGCCATAATATATGTTATTTTTTTAACCAAACACGATCCCAACCAAAATAAAATGACACGACACGCCTCAAAATCTTATTTTCACCTATAAAGGTAATATGACACAACACGAAATCTCATTTTTTACCAAATATTAACACAACCCACTTAAAATGCAACACGACAAGTGGGCCCTGTTCGCATTTCGTAAAAAATGGATTTTGTGTCGTGCCATATCACTTTCATATGTGCCATATTCATTTTACGTAAAATTAAGATTTTGAGGTGTGTCACACCTTGTCGTGTTTATTTTATTTTGGTCGCATATTATAAAATATTTTAAATAAAATGTACAAAAATACAATTTTAAATAAACAGTCTTAAATAATTTTTTAAGTGCCTAAAGATTTTATTTAAAAACATTAAAATTCTAATTGTTACTATTTTGGAACTACTGACTTTTTATTCTTATAAAACAATTTTTGTAACTATTAGAATTTTTGTTACAATTTTTGTAACTAATATAATTTTTGTAACAATTTTCTTAAAACACTCCCATGCTTGGATTTTACTTGAAACAATTTTCATAAATAAAATCTTTAGGCACTTAAAAAATTGTTTAAACTGTTTTTTTTATATTTTATTTAAAATATTTTATAATACCGCTGGAGCGTACCAACATACTAAAAAATGGTAACAACTTTTTAAATAAAAAAAAGGTTTTTAAAACTATTATAACAATTTTGATAAAAAACAGTTATTCTTTAATTTAAAAAAATATATATTTTAAAAAACAGTTTAAAATACTATTCTTTATTGAAAAAAAATTAACAAATAAAAAAGTATTAGCCGAATATATATTTTTTTAACCTAAAATTTTCAAACTATTTTCATTATGTCATAATTGTTGGATTCATATATACGGGAGACTAGATGAATACGTATATAGAGAGATAATGAGGATGGGTTTGGCATTGATTTTATAGGTTGCGACCTAAATTGTTGAGTATAATGAAGATGGTGGTACATATTGTCCCGTTTATTTTGTCTTGAAAATTTAGCAGTTGGCAAAATACTATCGTCTTTCGCCTACATCGGAGATAAGATTTTTTTCCCACGTGATTAGTGTAGGGTACATGTGATTGGAACGTTATAAAAATGGTGAATAACATTTTAATTTTTTATGGTAGTAAGGAAAAAAGATAATTGGTTAGGTACCCAATTAATAAAGTCAATGATGAGAATCTTATTTCTTTGGTACGGTAAAAAAGTAGACCAATATCAAGTCGAAAACGTTAGAAAATAATCCACCAACTTAACGAAAAATAATGCGACCGGTGGTTTCGACTGTAACATTTGCCTAGACATGGTTCAAGACACTATAACCACCTCTATTGTTGCCCCTGTATTTACAAATGGATTCATTATCCAAGTGTATCTGCTGAAATCCAAGATCACCAACAACATCAATTCCCTGTGTGCAAGGCTGAAATTACAGAATAAATCTTAGCACCACTCTACGGTCACAGTCAAACAGAAAAAGCATCCGAAGAAAAAGTCCCACATGCGAATTTAGTCATACCACAAAGGCCTTCGAGTCCTAAATAGGATTTAGTCATTAGTCAATATCGCCCACATGCATGACACGCTGGCAACAGCAGCAGCTGCCGCTATTGCTTACAAATACCTGCCAGTTCGCTGCCACAGAGGAGTAAGCACGGATGAATGATTAAGCAAGAATAGGAATATCTTGTATAGTTTACTGTTAAATGGAGGTTTGGTTTTGGGGGTAATGATTAATGCTTCGTACTGGGTACTTTATGTTATATTCTAACAAAACAGATTCTACATAATATGTTGCAAGCATTTTTATTACTTTGTCCTTCACAAATTTGCAATGAAAGATTAATATCTAGAAACGACCACACGTGCAACGCACGTGGGCACAACTAGTGGTATTAAACGAAGGAGAAGGGAAGTGGCGGCGTACCTATTCGATCGATCGATCGACCTAGGGAGTCGATCGATCGACCCCAGCAGAAATCGTGCGCTGCAAGCTATTTTTAATCAGAGTTTATTTAGGATTAGGACTCTTAATCCCTATATAACCTTGTTAATCTATAAGGGGACTTCTCATAATCACTTTTTCTCAAGTTTTTCACCATAGAACACTTCCAAAAGTTTTTCCTCTCCACCATAATCATCAACCTCTAACATAATCAAGTTTTTATCACAAGTTTTGGGAGGCTTAATTGGGGCTTAATCAAGATTGATTCAAGAACACTTTTTTGCTAATTTTTCGAGAGGAATCCATATTTCTAATCAGATTTTCAACACAATTTTCACAGGCATGAATACTCTATTCTCTTCCTTTAGTATTATGCGTTTTAAGTATCGCCTAAACACTTAATTACATGTTTTCTTAAAAATAATTAGTAACTTAATTAGAAAAAGTGGACACTAAATAAGGGGATGTTTTTATAAAATCTTTTAATCTGAATAATATTCATAACCCTTTGGGTACGTAGGATTCATGAGTGATTTTGGATTTTATTGGTGTAGATTGCATGTAGAAAAACCATAGTTTCAAAATAAATGATTTTTGGGTGCGTATAACTCGCGTAATTTATGTAGAGATAATGAAATTAAAATTTTGTTATATTAACGATGAAATAGCAGTATATTTAAGTTAAATAATTAAATGATATTATTCGAGTATTTTGTCTTTATGATTATTAAATTGAGATTAAATGGATTGGACTATCATGAGTAGTTTGGAACATTGATTTACTATGCATATTTGGTGTGACTTGTTGGCATTATTAAATATCATTATGACGATGAGTCGTTGGGTATTATTGCTCTCCCTATATTTTAAAATGCCTTCTAGGAATGGGGCTAGTGAGGGTTAAATTATCACGGTTTTATCATGTTGGGGGTGGACTGATTTTTATTACTTTATCGCCGTGACGCTAGTCTAGGTATGAGACTAGGTTGAAATTTATGTTAGAAAATCCTCATATACATAGGGTAGGACGTATTGATAACTTGCGGACCCTTAGGTATGGGACTAAGGGGTATTTTGAGGATCTCACATCGATAAAAGGGTGGGATAATTTGATATTGTGAATTAAGAAAATTGAGAATTAATACATAAGATAATAAGACGGGTATTAAAATATATTGGCGATATAATCAGCGAGGGCCGACAGTTTAAACGAGCCAGTCGGCGTTTTATGTCGTGTCGTGTGTGGAACCTTGTCAATTAGCGAGGACCGACAGTTTAAACAGGCCAATCGGCGTTTTGGCGAGGGGATGTGTATTTTGGTGGAGAAATCACCCGTGGCGGGAGGACCGCTATAATGAATTTTGGTGAAGTATCACCCGAGGAGGGAGGATCGCCATACCTAATTATTATTAAAGTAAGAACATAAATAATTGAAAATTTTGATAATTTGGGTTAATTAATAAAAGATTAACTCCGCGGGACTTAAGAATTTAAAATCATATTGGTGTGTTATTTTTAAATGGGGATTCCTGCGGGTAGATGGTTTTATATTTATCGCGTTTAATTATCTCGTCTAATTTAAAATATTCTATTGTGATATTTATTGCGTATAATGCTACTGTCTGAATTCTAGGATCCTATTTGAGGGGAGTGGTGTGTATTCTTTCTCGGGGCTTTGGCTCTGACCCATGCGTTGACTAATCTTTTCCAGGATTAGAATTGGAGAAGTTTCATAAGTTTATCGGAGTTATCATTTGGAGGTGCAGCTCGAGATGATTTACTTTATCGCTTTGTTTTAGTTTAGATTTTCCTTTCAGTCGTATTTCATTATGAGACTCACTTAAGAGAGTTATTGGGCCATTCGTTTCCAAAGTTGTTTATGGGTTTTATTTCAGTTATTCATAATTGGATCTTTATTCAGATTTTGTGTAATCATTATTGGAGATTGGATTTATTTGGAGTTAGCATGTGATGGATCTTTTGTCGCTTACTTGTTTTTGGTCATTTGAGATTGATTCAATTATTTATCTTATGGATTGATTTATTTATGTCTCATATATGTCTCATGCTAAGAATGGTATTTATTTAGTTCACGCCCGATATAGTTCGGCGGCGGTGTCTGGCCACCCCGTCTGTCGGATTTTGTGGGGTGTGACACAATATTAAAGGATCAGTTGAATGAAACATTGGTGTTGTGGTACATGGAAGGAACCATACTCTTGAATAACATGGAACCGCTATGACTCGCATCCGTGAATCATTTAATTTAGCAAACTAAATTTATCAATGATTGTATACCTTATGATACCTAATCTAATTATACGAATTATTAAGACCAAGTGGGAGACTGTTGGAAATTAATGTTAAGTGACCAAATTAATTATTTAATTTCAATTGTATTAAATTCTGAATTTCCCATTTATGCGGTCTTGATAAATGTTAGATAATTAATTAGGAATGTGATAAATAAAGATATTAAAAGATTGGGTAAATCTTATCCGATAGTCACATGATGGTTAGTGGCATTAGTGGGAGACTTTAAAAGAGTCCCACCTCCACTAGGATTCCGGTCCTCTTCCGCTTATAAATAGAGACCTCTACACCATTTAGAGTCATCTCAATATACACATTGTTTCTAAAGAGGGAGAGAAAGTCCGAAATTCTCATTATTCCTATTTTCTCACAAATATTCTGGGCACATAAAAGAGTCAAGAAGGGATTCAAAGGAAGCTTTAACAGGAGCATTAAAGTCACCTTATTCAAATCAATTACAATGGACAAAGGTTAGTTTTGATCATAGTTATAAATAACTTACGATTTTGTGATTACATGAAGATTAAACCTCCTGAACTCATGACAAAACTGTTTTTAACGTGATATAAAATTATGGTTTATATTCGGTTTTTATGATTGACAAAACAGTACTGATTAACATCAAGATCACCCATTTTGGTAGCATACTATGAGGTGTCCGACCAGTTTGCGCGCATCTCGACTAATTTTTAGTAGCAGTTCGTGATTTTTGCTGGCCAAGCATTATTTTGACAGTGCAAGGGATCGAACTGGGAACCAAAATCAATCCACCCCAAGACTGTACTAGTGGAAGCCTTATACCACTAGACCAAGATGCTTGATTTTCACGGGACAATTACCCTACATCTCGCGACATGTCCATTTTTATCGTATTCGTATATTTACCATCTATTCTCGCCTTAATTACTTCACAAGGGATCATATAAAAAACAATTCATTCTAATCTATTATATAAGTAATACTATCATTCAAACCTCACAATGCGAGATCTTTTTTTAACAAAATTATTAAAATATACGCTAAAAATACATATAAAAAATATTCCTGAAATTAAAAAATAAATAAATTTATTCAATTATAGAGTATATGATAGATCGAATATCGGGTATTAAATAAACACAACATCAAATTTATACAGATCAACTCGAGGATCCAGAAAGTTTTTTATCATCCATCCAAGCAATAAGATTTCCAACAAACCTATATTCCTTTTAATGCGTATATGTGCATTAACATATAATTTATATAGATTTCTTTGATGCTACCATTATCAATTCTCTTACTCGCTAAGCGTGGGATCAGTTTGTTATTAGATTTATTTTATTAATCTAATATGAATATAATTTATAATAACATATCATGTATATAAAATATACGAAAAAACTCGTGAGAATTTTATTTTTAAGATATGTATAAACACGAAAAGAATTAATGGACAAAAACACTTATATAGTTATATAATATATCATCAGAATTGGTCTCTTTTAAAAATATCTTATGTATCACGTATGTATTCGTTTTGTATTGAAAATAAAATTGTTTTACACGTCTCTCTAAAGTTATACCGTAACTCTACATAAATATGTACAAAATGTAATATATATGACTAATTTTGTGGAGAAGAAATAGGTAATATAAAATAATAAAAATAACCGAACAAAGTATAAACAAATCACGATTGGTCATACATTTCAAATGAGATTTCTTGTTGATTTCTTCTAACTCAATGTATACAAATTAAGTTTTTAAGATAAAGGTATATGAAAGAACTAAAGCTTTCAAGCCTAACATATACAATGAAGAATAGCATTAAAATAAACTTAAAGTTTAAGGAAGATGGTATGAATAAAAACTTACCTAGTTGCAATGGAGTAAGGAGTGGCATATTCCACAGTAGACATTAAGATACCTGATATTTTGACCAATATAGAATTCCCTAAAAAAAATACAAATAAATAATAAATTTAAGTGTAATAAAAATCTAGAGATACACACCAAAGCCATTGTTCCCCAAATGATGACTCATATTTGAATTAATAAAAATGTAATACCCCGTACTTTTATGGATATTTAAATTACATAAGTGGGTGTAATTTGAAAATTTGAGAAATTAATGTGAATAATAATTTTGGGAGGTTATGAGTGTTAGATGATTTACAATGTGTGTTACATTTATGTTTGGGACTGAGTAAATGAGTTGGATTATTTTAATTACATGTCGCAGTTGGGTAAAGCGACAAAGGATAATGTTTTATTTGGAAAACACGCGTATGGAGATATGTTGGGTTTAATTAGTGATTTTTAGTTAAGTAACTCGGATGGAGATTTCGAGTGTACGGTTGGTTTTGGAATGACCGAGATAGTCAGAGTAGAGTATCCGGGATAAGTGTTTAGGTTTCGGTGATTTTTGGACTAGTAAGGACTCGCAATTGAGTAAACGAGACATTTTTGGGTTTATAAGGGATAAACCCTTATTCTCTCTTATAAAGGCACGAGAGAGAGAGAAAGAG
Source organism: Sambucus nigra (assembly GCA_949130495.1). Classification (NCBI taxonomy): domain Eukaryota; kingdom Viridiplantae; phylum Streptophyta; class Magnoliopsida; order Dipsacales; family Adoxaceae; genus Sambucus; species Sambucus nigra. Next base: position 126,636,675 of record OX422215.1, read on the forward strand.
AAAGAGAAAGAAAGAAGAGAGAGAAAAGAAAGAAGAGAATAAATGAAGGAAAGACGAAGAAAAAAAGGGTATTTCGAGCCAAACTCCACGGGATTCGACTCGAGGTCTTCAGATTTCATCCACGAGGCAAGTGTTTACTTGGTTTATTCATTTGAGTGTGTATCTCATATTATATTTGGTAAACTAGATGAATTTTGGGTTAGAACCCTTAAAATAAATTTGAGAAATTTGATTTTATGTTTACAAATTGATGTATTGTAAACTCTTAATGATTTCTAATGTTAAACCCATGATAATGGAGTGTAAAAATGGGAAAAATGATAAAACTAGGGCTTTAATGGTTTTAGGGTTTAAATCTAAGAGAAATGGTTTAATACCACAAATTAATTGATGTGTTACTTATAAATCAGCATTAGGATGATTATATTGTTGTTGGTTGAGATTTGAAACCATAAAAATGGAGATTGGGTTGATATTTGGGATTTTTGGAGATTGAGAAATCGCCCAAACAGTGCCCTTCGAACAGGGCGAATCGATTCGGGACAAGAGTGAATCGATTTGCATAAGGGGATCTGTAAGGATGTCTCAGGCAGAATCGATTCGGATTGAGACCGAATCGATTCGCCTTTGAGGACCTGCTTGCAGAGAACTTTTCGAATTGATTAGGATTGAGACTGAATCGATTCGTAAGCCCGAATCGATTCGCATTAGGGGTCGAATCGATTCGCCCTTTATGAATTTGGAAGTTTTCCTTCTTTGAGTCTAGGGGGAGTTAAATTGTAATTGGAGATTATTACAGGGGATTCCGGGCCAAACTCCGCGGGATTCGACTCGAGGTCGTCGGATTTCATCCACGAGGCAAGTGTTTACTTGATTTATTCATTTGAGTGTGCATCTCATATTATAGTTGATAAACTGGATAAATTTGGGGTTATACCCTTAAAGTAAATTTGGGAAATTTGAGTTTAAGTTTACAAATTGATGTATTGTAAACTCTTAATGAATTCTAATGTTAAAACCACGATAATGGAGTGTAGAAATGGTTAAAAATGGGAGAAATGATAAAACTAGGGCTTTAGTGGCTTTAGGGTTTGAATCTAAGAGAAATGGTTTAATACCACAAATTAATTGATATGTTAGTTATAAATCAGCGTTAGGATAATTATATTGTTGTTGGTTGAGATTTGAAACCATAAAAATGGAGATTGGGTTGATATTTGAGATTTTTGGAGATTGAGAAATCGCCCAAACAGTGTCCTCCGAATAGGGCAAATCGGTTCAGGTCAAGACCGAATCGATTCGCATAAGGGGATCTATAAGGCTGTCTCAGGTCGAATCGATTCGGATTGAGACCGAATCGATTCACCTTTGAGGACCTGCTTGCAGAGCACTTTTCGAATCGATTAGGATTGAGACCAATTCGATTCGTAAGCCCGAATCGATTCGCATTAGGGGGCTAATCGATTCGCCTTTTATGAATTTGGCAGTTTTCATTCTTTGAGTTTAGGGGGAGTTAAATTGTAATTGGATATTATTACAGGAGATTCCGGGCCAAATTCCGCGGGATTCGACTCAAGGTCGTTGGATTTAATCCACGAGGCAAGTGTTTACTTGATTTATTCATTTGAGTCTGTATATCATATTACAGTTGATAAACTAGATAAATTTTGGGTTAGAACCCTTAAAGTAAATTTGGGAAATTTGAGTTTAAGTTTACAAATTGATGTATTGCAAACTCTTAATGATTTCTAATGTTAAAACCATGGTAATGGAGTGTAGAAATGGTTAGAATTGAGAGAAAGGATAAAACTAGGGCTTTAGTGGTTTTAGGGATTAAATCTAAGAGAAATGGTTTAATACTACAAATTAATTGATGTGTCAGTTATAAATCAGCATTAGGATGATTATATTGTTGTTGGTTGATATTTGAAACCATAAAAATGGATATTGGGTTGCTATTTAGGATTTTTGGAGATTGAGAAATTGCCCAAACAGGGCCCTCAAAATAGGGTGAATCGATTCGGGTGAAGACCGAATCAATTCGCATAAGGGGATTTGTAAGGTTGTCTCATGCCGAATCGATTCGGATTGAGACCGAATCGATTCACCTTTGAGGATCTGCTTGTATAGCACTTTCCGAATCGATTCGGATTGAGCCTAAATCGATTCGCATTAGGGGGCGAATCGATTCGCCTTTGATGAATTTGATTGTTTTCCTTCTTTGAGTTTAGCGGGAGTTAAATTGCAATTGGAGATTATTACAGGGGATTTTAGTTATTATATTAGGACCCCTAGATGACGGTATTGAGGGTGAGTAAACCTCGGATTGGAAGAGAGATCCATGGATTAGTTTAGTGTACAATCCGGGGTATAGACTTAGTGAATGTTCGGGTCGAGCAACATTCGAGAGAAAGAGGTCTTCGATAAGTGTGTAGAGATATTTATGGGGTTGGAATGAATATGGGTTGAATGTATTTGAGTAAATCCTAGGATGTGATTAGGATGGGATTTAGGATACGGGTGATATGCTTGAGCGATTATCTGGTGCGTCGACTGACGACTATTATTATAGGTGACGCGATGCATATGGAATTAAGATAAGTTGATAGTATACTTATTTAGTTAGTACGAATTGGTATATTGAGGTTTATATTATAATCCTTAAAAGTGATTAAGGTGCGAGTTATATTTTAAGTAAGAGAATACTTATGGATTTAGTATTTTAAGTGCACGAATGCTTATATACTATTACGAATGGGAACATTCGGGTTATTGGCTATCGCTATAGGAGTTTGGCAATTATAGCCATATATATTGAGAAGTGATATGTATTATATATACGAGGGTTGTTACGGTATATATATGAATATAAATATATATGTATGTGACTGGTATATTTGTACTTTAGAGGTTGGTTCCACAGGCTTCCCGGGGTATAGGTATGGACGGCCAGATTATATATTTTCTCTAGTGCTATCCAGGGAGGTTGGGCGATGTGGGTGAATCCTCTGGCTTGAGGATAAGGGAGAGTATATCCCCAGGTCATGTCATCCCGCAATGAGTGCAATATTGTTATTCCACTCTCAGGAGGGAACATGACCGCCTCCATCGTTTAGTATTTTTACCATGTCCATGAGTGAGTCTGGCTTGGTACCGTGGTTGATTAAATAAACCCGAATGCGGATATGCACTATGAGACTGCATCCTCAAGCTATAGCTAGGCGGGATGGTTATTATACTTATGATTATAACAGGTATAATTATACTTATTGCGTATAGTATATTGCTTGTATATGAAGACGAGATATCATATAGCTTTAACGTGTGTATAAATCATTTTGGCACCGTCTGTAGGAACAAGAAGCTATATCTCTTCCTCCTTTGCTGCTAATCTCATCAGAGACTTTAGTGGTGAACCAGTTCCCCCCTTTTGCGTGGAGCTGTTTTACCATTGAAATAGATCCTTAAAGGTGTCAAGCTCTCTAGTATTTCCATTTATAAGCTCTCTAGTCTCTTTCCATGGCATCAGAGTTACCACCTCCACCATTTGGTATTGGAGGGCCCAGTTCTAGCCAAGCACCACCCCAGTCCGAAATGGCTGAGGTAGTGGCGGCCTTGAAGTCCTTAGCTGTAACTCAATAAGCGATGCAGGAGCAATTTGCTCAACTCAGCCAGAACATGTTAATGAGACCACCAGGAGTCTCACCAGAAATGATTACTCCGGCAGTTGCTAAGCCTTAGCATGAGGACAGAGGACCATCCCAAGCACCCCAGGCACCGCAAAAAGACCCATTTCCTCCTCAATGGCGGAGGGATGTTACTGACCTTAGGCGTTTACGCCTGGAGAGGCAAGGAAACCATTGACTGGAGGATAGGTATGATGATATAGAAGCAGATGATGCTCCAGCTGACTGTTGGGAGTTATATGAGGTCTCAAACAACACTATACATCCTATCCAACAAAGCCGAGGTCAAGGTGAAAGACGAGACTGCGATGCATGTCAAAGAGGTTCAGTTTTTGATCGGTTAAGTTGAGGGTCGGCCTTCAAAAGGCTCGACCCGGTTAATGACCTGCGAGAAAGGTTGTCTAGATCAAGAAGCATCACCAGCTCATGAAGAGAGGGAGGCGACTATCGTCCCCATCGTGGCTGCCCCCCACATGGCCGAGACTGCGGTCAGGGGGAGGTCAACAACCGATGCTGTGCAGTAGCTGGGGAACACTCAGTCCACCCTATGGAGGTAGCTGGGGCAACCTCGGCCATGCCTATGTTGCTAAGTCGTAGAACGACTCTATTCAAAGGCTGAAAGAGAAGATATAGGATCTAAGCCGAGACCCATTATAGAGGGGGTACTCAGAGGGTTCACCATTTGTGGCAAGGATTATCAACTTCCCAACCCCTGCCAAATTTAAACTGCTAGTGGTGTCTCCCAAGTACGATGGAAGTACCAACCCAGTCCATCATAATTGAAATATATCAGTCAACAACATACATATATTCAATCTCTGATGAGATGAGGTGCCGAGCTTTCTCAAGCACTCTAACTGGGGCTGCACATATATGGTTCACTTATCTTCCTAAAAATTCAATTGAGAGTTTTAAAGGTTTGACCGAGCGGTTCATTCACAACTTTTGTTTTAGGGTAAGGCCTTAGAAGAAGACGACCCATCTGCTTTATGTAAAGCAAGGGAAGAATGAAAGCCTCAGAGACTCTATCGTGAGGTTCAATAAGGAAAAGTTGGAGGTAGAAGACTATGAAGAGAGTATAACCATGACAGCCCTCATTGGAGGACTTCATAAGGGAAAGCTACCCTGAAAGCTTGCTGAAGACCCTCCTAAGTCTATGGTCGAGTTATTGGCAACAGTTGGAAAGGTCATGAACGTAGAAGAAGCAATGGCGGTAAAGTATGAGGATGATAATGGAAGTAGCAGTGGGAAGTTCCAGAAGAAAAAAGATGAAAAGAAGAGGGCTGCAGATGATAAGTTTGTAGACTATACTTCTATAACTGTGAGCTGTGAACACATGCTCAACGAAATAAAGAATGATAGGTCTCTGAGATGGCCGGAGAAGCTGAAGGCTCCTCCACATAAGAGAAATAAGAATTTATGGTGCAAGTTCCATCAAGATTACAGTCATTTAACTGACAAATGTTTTTCCCTGAAGGACGAAATTGAAAAAATGTTGATTACTGAAAAGCTGAGAAAGTATGTGGATATAAGAGCTTCAAAAAATGGCCGAGCCGATCTCGAAAAGAAAAGAAATGATAAATATCGGGAAGACACCCCTGCCAGGAAAGATGATGCCTCAGATGATGATGATGATGACCCTGGCCTCCCACCAAAGGACAATAATGTCCCAATAAAGAAAGTTAACATGATCTCTTTTGGTGTGAGCACTATATATGGGGGTTTAGCAGAGGTGGCTCAGAGATAGCTAATCACAAGGCTCATTTGGCAGAGGAAAAAGCAGTGACCAAAGCCGAGGTTGTGAACTTGGCTTCAACAGAGGTTAAATATGAGAAAAAAAGAAGGTAGATTTGGACACCCTCATAATTGGCTTCTCGCGACTTCCTTTCAAGGGTATCTTAGCTCCCCATGATAACCCTCTAGTCATCACCACAAGGGTGAATGGATGCGAAGTTCAGGGGATCCTTGTAGATGGAGGAAGTTCTACAGACGTTATATTTTGGCCCTGTTTCAAGAGTTTGGGACTTAACCGAGCAAGGCTTATCCCTTATCATTACCTCTTGATTGGCTTCAGCAGGGATAAGGTCCATCCATTGGGAATGTATGAAATAGATGTGAGAATGGGAGATGAATGGCCTAAGAGGTTGAACAGAAAATAAATTTCTTTATAATGGATGAAAATGTCTTCTCAGCCTACAACCTCATCATGGGATAAGTGGCCCTTAAGGAATTTGAGGTCGTGCCTTCAACTGTCCACCAGATGCTAAAATTCCTAACTCTCTATGGGGTAGGTGTGACCAAACGTCGGCACATGAATGATACTTCAACTCTACAGAGGAGAGAGAGGCTCATAAGAGGGCAACAACCACTTACAACATTGACACCCTTGACCCCAAAGATGAAACAAAGCTTAAAAATGGAGAGGCTACGGAGGAGGTAGAATCCATTGTCCTCAATAAAGACGATTCGGAAAAAACATCAAATTCGGCAAAGGCCTAAAGCCTGAAATCAAGGAGGAGCTAGTGAAGTTGTTAAGGAAGAGACGGAGTATCTTTGCCTGGAGCCATGCAGATATGACAGGTATTGATCCTGAAATTATGTGTCATGAACTTAATATTGTAGAGAATGCCAAGCCCATTAAGCAGAGAAGAATGATATACTTAAGAAAAAAGTATGAAGTCATTAGAGATGAGGTTCGAAAGCTTGAAGAGGCCAAGTTTATTAAAGAAGTTATATACCCTAAGTTGTTGTCTAACGTTGGCATAGTGCCTAAAGCTAATGGGAAGTGGAGGATGCGTGTATACTTCACCGATTTAAACAAGTCTTACCCAAAGGATAATTTTCCCCTGCCTCATATATATCAGATGGTGGATGCCACAGCAGGACATGAGCTCATGAGCTTCATGGACGCATATTCTGGGTATAATCAGATCTTCATGGACTCGGCTGACTCAGAGAAAATAACCTTCATTACAGATAAGGGGATATATTGCTACAAGGTCATGCCCTTCGGACTGAAGAATGCAGGGGCTACTTACCAACGTCTTGTAAATAAGATGTTTGAGGATCAGATTAGCAAAACCATGGAAGTCTATGTAATCGATATACTAACGAAGATTCTGAAGGCCGACACTCATGTGACCGACCTTGAAAGAACTTTTGATACCATGGACAAATACATAATGAAGCTAAACCTGACCAAATGTGTCTTTGGGGTCGGAGCTGGAAAGTTTTTGGGCTTCATCGTCAACCAAAGGGGAATAGAAACTAACCCTGAAAAGATCAAGGCTTTGCTGGAAATGAAGACACCCAGAACCATCAAAGACATGCAAAGGTTAATCAGACGAGTGGCTACACTTAACAGGTTCATCTCTAGAGCTACAAATAAATGTCTTCCTTTCTTCAAAATTCTTAGAAAGGCCTTAGAATAGAATGAGGAACGTGACAAAGCTTTTAAAGAGCTTAAGTCCTACCTCGGATCCCCTCTAATCCTATCTCGGCTAATTCAGGGTGAGAAGCTATATGTATATTTAGTTGTCTCAGAGTCAACCATCAGTGCTGCAATAGTAGGAGAAGAGGATGGAGTGCAGAGACAAGTGTACTTCAATAGAAAGGCACTCCACGGGTCTGAGAAGAAGTACCCTCGAATGGAAAAGTTAGCCTATGCTTTGATACATGCTTCTAGGAAAATGAATCCATACTTCCAGGCTCACTCCATAGTTGTCCTCATTCGTAGGTCCTCCATAAGCCTGAGAAGTCAGGAAGGTTAATGACCTGGGCAATTGAGTTGGGGGAGTACGATATTGTTTATCAACCTAGGGTTGCCATTAAGGGATAATCGCTCGCAGATTTTATGGTTAAGTTTACCTAGGATGAGGTCGAGGTTGAGAAGAGTCATGAGGCTGCAGATGAGCCAATAGAGAGGAACCTCGGCCAAACTTCGGACAAGGCCAAGACAAGTACTGTCAGACAAAGAACAGTTGAGAATGAAGAAAAGATATACCTCTTCAGGCAGGGAAACCTGTCAGAGGGAAACTTCTCTCCGAATAAAACCATTTGGAACCTCTTCATAGATGGATCGTCCTGCAAAAACGAAAGTAGAGCAGGGCTGACAGTATCGGCACCAGATGGTACAGATATTGAGTATGCACTGAGGTTTAACTTTAAAGTCTCCAACAACGAGTCAAAGTATGAGACATTAATAGCATGCCTCTCTTTAGCAAAATCCCTAGGTGCTGGCCAACTCTTAGTCCATAGTGACTCAAGATTGGTTGTGAACTAAATACTGGGTGTATATGAAGCCAAAGATGAAAGGATGGTCAGATATCTGAAGAGGGTGAGATCGATGCTAGAAAACTTCAAGGTATCAAAGATGAAGAGAATACCACGACTGGACAACAGCCGAGTTGATGCACTCATGAGGTTGGCTTCAGCAATAAGACCAGACATAAGGAGAATCGTACGAGTTAAGATTCTGCTCAAGCCGACCACTAAAGAGGAAGAGGTTACTAGGCCTTGCCTAAATATGAGTATGGGAGCCTCATGAATGGATCCTCTTATGAGATACATCAGAGAGTGGGAGCTACCAGAGTTAAAGTTAGAAAGGAGAAAGCTGAGATTCAGAGCTGCTAAATTCTCCATTGTGGGAGATGTCTTGTATAAGAAGGGGTTCCTACTCCCCCTTCTTAGATGCGTTCATCTCTCAGAGGTTCCATACATCTTGCAAGATGTGCATGAGGGCTCTTGTTCAAGCCACATTAGAGGAAGGTCGTTGGCTAAAAGGATAATCACTCAGGGGTACTGGTAGCCGACCTTGGCTAAAGATGCATCTGCATATGTAAAGAAATGTGATAAGTGCCAGAGGTTCTCCAACATCCCCCATTAGCCTTATCAACCTCTGACTTCTATTATCTCCCCTTGGCCATTCGCAGTATGGGGAATTGATTTGGTAGGACCCCTGCCAAGAGCTGTAAATAACTATCGATACTTAATTGTGGCAATTGATTATTTCTCCAAATGGGTAAAGGCCGAGCCAATGATCAAAATCACTGAGCAGAAGACCTTTCGGTTCATCTGAAAGAACGTCACATATAGGTATGGCCTTCCAAACACCCTCATCTCATACAATAGAACCCAATTTAAGCATGTTTCCTTAGAGAAGTATTGTGAAAGAGTAGAGATCAGGCAATTCTTCTCTTCCCCTGGTCGACCACAGACAAATGGTCAGACTGAGGTCACAAATTGAATAATACTTGATGGGATAAAAAAGAAGTTGGAAGAGGCCAAAGGAAGATAGATAAAAGAGGTATATGCTATGCTTTGGGCTTACAGGACGACAATAAGGACATCCACAGGGGAAACTCCATTTATGTTAGCCCATGGCTCAAAGGCTGTCATCCCAATAGAGATAGGGCTTCCCACTCATAGAGTTCAGACATATGGCCCTGAGAGGAATAGGGAAGAGAGAAGACTTGATCTTGATTTGATTGAGGAAAGAAGAGAGGAAGCAGAGATAAGACAAGTAACCTATCAACAAAGAACTGCGAGATTCTACAATTAGAGGGTAAAGTCTAGGCCGATAGCTATGGGAGACCAAGTTCTCAAGAAGATGTAGCAGAAAACCAATAAGCTCTATCCCAATTGGCATGGTCCTTATAGGGTAATCGATGAGGTTATACCAGGTACCTATCGACTAGAAAATCTTGAAGGAGAACCTTTCTCCAACCCTTGGAATGGCGACCACTTGAAAAATATTACTTGTACTGTTGTAATTGTTTTATCTTTTTATAATACATGTGTCAACTAATATAGAGAATGTTAATGATAAAATATCAATGTTGTTTTAATGCTTTTATTCCAATGTATATGTATTTAACATCATTCATTTGGTGAAATCATGAGGTGAAACTTCATTAATTGGTGACCTCATACCTTTAACATCATTCATTGGGTGAAATCACGAGGTGAAACATCAGTAACTTGGTGACCTCAGACCCTTAACATCATTCATTTGGTGAAATTATGAGGTGAAACATTAGTAACTTGGTGACCTCAGATCCTTAACACCATTCATTTGGTGAAATCATGAGGTGAAATATCATTAACTTGGTGACCTCAAACATTTAATATCATTCATTTGGTGAAATTATGAGGTGAAACATCAGTAACTTGGTGACCTCAGACCCTTAATATCATTTATTTGGTGAAATTATGAGGTAAAACATCAGTAATTTGGTAACTCAAACCCTTAACATCATTCATTTGGTGAAATCATGAGGTGAAACATCATTAACTTGGTGACCTCGGACCTTTAACATCACTCATTTGGTAAAATTATGAGGTGAAACATCAGTAACTTGGTGACCTCAGACTTTTAATATGATACATTTGGTAAAATCATGAGGTGACGTATCAGTAACTTGGTGACCTCAAACCTTTAACATCATTTATTTGGTGAAATTATGAGGTGAATAATCAGTAATTTGGTGACCTCAGACCTTTAAGATCATTTATTTGATGAAATCATGAGGTGAAGCGCCATTAACTTGGTGACCTTAGACCTTTAACATCATTCATTTGGTGAAATTATGAGGTGAAACATCAGTAACTTGGTGACCTCGAACCCTTAACATCATTCATTTAGTAAAATCATGAGGTGAAACATCATTAACTTGGTGACCTCAGACCTTTAACATCATTCATTTGGTAAAATTATGAGGTGAAACGTCAGTAACTTGGTGACCTAGAACCTTTAACATCATTAGTTTGGTGACATTATGAGGTGAAACATCAGTAACTTGGTGACCTCAGGTCCTTAACATCATTCATTTGGTGAAATTATGAGGTGAAACATCAGTAACTTAGTGACATCAAACCTTTAACATCGTTAATTTTGTGACATTATGAGGTGAAACATTAGTAACTTGGTGACCTCAGACCCTTAACATCATTCATTTGGTGAGATTATGAGGTGAAATATCAGTAACTTGGTGACCTCGGACCCTTAACATCATTCATTTGGTGAAATCATGAGGTGAAACATCATTAACTTGGTGACCTCAGACCTTTAACATCCTTAATTTGGTGAAATTACGAGGTGAAATGTCAACTTAGTGACATTAGACATTTTAATTATAAATCCCTGTTATTGCTTTTATGCCCATCGTTCAATTTTTATGATATGGTGGGTAAGTGAAACATCATAGCAAAGCAACAAATAAAGAAAATGGAATATCATTCAGTTGAAGCATAAAGATTACATCCTTTAAGTAAGAGAGGTTACAGTTTATGCAAAAAGGGGTTACACAAAAGCTTCACAAAAATAATAAACATGATGGTGGGACACTCAGACTTCAGTCTGTCCCCCGACTCCGGCCGACCCATCAGCAGTAGGGTTAGTTTGCTCACAATTTGGATGGCTAACCTCAACCTCATCATCATGAGCACCTTCATCGGTCTCAATAACCTCCAGCTGGCTAGTATCAGCTGAACCACTCTCTTTAACCTCTTGCAAGGCTTTAACAAGCTGAGGATTGGCAAAGCCAAGACCAATAAAGTCCTCAGTCGACAAACTTCTAGAGCTGGCCTCTTTCATGTCAGCCCATCGACTGGTTTCCTTGATGCCTTCTTCAGATACTCAAGGCTGAAGCTAACAAACTCATCAGAGGTTTGATACTCCTTGATGATCGTCTCTGAAGCATCTTCCACAGAAGCCTTAATAACAGTAGAAACCTTTTATTGTAGGCTCTCATCTTTTGCCTTCAGAGCCAGGGCGTGGTCTTCCTTAAGCTCGGAAATCTGGCCATCTCTCTCCTTTAGATCTTTCTTTAAGTTAGAAATATCCTTCTAGAAATTATCCTCAGCCCTCTCAGCATCCTTTCCCTTCTAGATCAGAGGCAACCTCCTTCGCCGGAGAATAGAAAAACCCACCAAAAAAAGTTGAATGCTACAAACAAAGCTAAAAAATAGAAAATAAGGAACAAAAAGGTTGCCTGAGCAAAGGGGAATGAAAGGTCAAGGTTGACAAACCCAAGATAACCCAAAGACCTGAAAAATGATAAGATGTTGGCTATAGAGGTGAGAGAAAATTCTTGCAGGAAGAGAGCTAGACGGGAGAAATGAGAAAAATAAAGAAAAATAGGAAGAAAAGGGTTTTAAACCTTTCCTAATGATTTGACTCAACTCCCTAGGCACTCACCATTGCCCTTGAAATCAAAAAAGGGGCCGTTAAAACTGTTATACCTTAGGGAAAACGCTAGTCACTTCAAAGGGTGACATGTGTCCAAAGAACCACTCCAAACCTCGAGACACCAAAAACGTCCCTTCATTAGCGTAACTCTTATACCCCTCAGTCACCCACCCACATAGGAGACTAAGGGCTAGGGGTGATTGATATGCCCAAAGTGTACCCTCATACTTGGAATCATTAACCTCGGTTGACCCCACAGTCGAGTCATCAGGAAACTCACAGCAACCATCAACAAGACCGTCTTATGCAAGGTCGACTCCTCATTGACCAACCTCGACTGGCCAGCAACCGAGGTCAACAGCGTCTTATGAGCTCAATCAATTGCCAACATCGTACTTTGCCTCAGTCGACATTACATCCTACCTCATACCTGACCTCGGCCAGTCTCCCAGACCGAGGTCATGATGTAAATAAACTATTGCCCAACATCATACTCGGCTGGAATGAGGTCCAACATCGCACTCAGCTGGGATGAGGTTCCACTAGATAATGTCACAAGTTCGAGCACATGCAAACACATGGAAGACTTAGAACACGTGGCAAATCAGTTGTAACCAAATCATTCCCCTCACGTGAGGGAATATTTGGCCATCATTCCTTACATGTAGCATAATCAGGTGTCCGCCTATGATTAGTGTATTCAACCCACACATCCTCATGGCATGCTTAGGGGGTACACTACACCCCCAAGCATTATAAATACATATCTTCTCCTACCTTGGGAGGGGGATCAACAATTGTAACTCTAGCGAAGTTCTGTAGAAATACACAATAGAGAGAGAAAGTGAGAGGTTGTATCACAAGCCAATAGTGCCCTCATTTTAGTGAAACTTGCTCACACACTCACAGTGGATGTAGGCCAAATTCGCTGAACCACTTATATACCACTGTTTCTCCTCTTCTCCTCACCTCCTTCTACTAGATATCATTCTTGTGTTGCCTTGAGCTTATCAACACCTCATCTGGTGGTGCTGTTTACAGCATCATCAATATAGCTTTAACGTGTGTAAAGAGTAAAATGAATAAGATGTTATTCTTCTTCTGGTAGTTTTATATCCGAAGAAAAATAAATGTGAATCGTAGGTTCAAGTGAGAACTATATATAAAGGATATTATATGTTAAAGTGAATATGGTAATCTAAACTAGTGAAAGTTACGAAAAATGAACGGTATAGTTATATATAAAATTGAGAAGTGAATATGTATATCATGGATGATTATATTAACTAAAAGCTTATGTAATAGCTTATGGTATAAAACATATTATATCACGCCAGGTAGATGATAGTCATGAGGATTTAGATAATGGGTGAAAGATATTGGTTAAGCAGGGTAGCTTAACTAGTTTGTTTAAAATGTATGCGATATGTGTGCACTATTAGAAGAGGGGTGAGGTGCGTCTCATGAGAGTGCGATACCAGTTTAAATATGAGGGATTTCATATTTTAAAAATATGGCTTTTAAGGACTTATTAAATATTTTCAAAACTCGGGCTCTGAACCGTTTCTCTATTTTCCCCTCTCTTGCTACATATGTATATATATATTAGGTGTCCAAACACAGGGACGCTTGGATGATGATTCTTTTGAGTCAGACGTTCGCTGCAGCAGCTGTGGATGCAAGCAGGTTTATTGTAGACGCTTCTATCCTTGAGATCTAGATAGGAGGTATTGTAGAAACAATCGGGCGATAGCCTAATTGTACTCATTTATTCTTTTACCGCCTTTTAGTGTGACATTTGATTTGGTTGTATTATGTTGTACCGAGTGTTTGGTTATTTTATCATTTCAGTTTCGTGTACATAAATTGTTGTGATTATTTTACTTGGTTGGTTTGATTAAAAAGATTAGTTAAATAAATTTTTTACGCCAGCCTAATAAGTTATTAGTAATTAAAATAGTTTTTGACAGTGATGCTGAGAATGAACCATATGAGACTTCTGTTTCAATTTGGTATAGGATTGATCACCCGGTATTTTATTAAGTGCGGTGTCACAGATGGTATCAGAGCATCAGTTTCTAGTGTCCTTAGGAATCTGTGCGGACGTACAACGCTTTCAGCATTGATTTTTATTTGATATAGAGCCTTATGATTAGGATTGTTGGTTCCTATTGTGAGATTTTGTTCTCCTACCACTATGTAAGATTATAGTAAATCTTTTGCGTGCTAGTTCGAGATTCGTGTGCTGATCGATAAAGGGCGACCACGGAAGGCCGTTATGAGGGCAGCAGGAGGTGGGGTTTAGTTAGAACTATAAGTTGAAGTTGGGGACGGGGACCGCAATAGAGGTCACTCCCTTTGTGGCATTGTTATGAATTATTGCAATGACTACCAAGTATAGTAGTTATAATTATCTACGTATCGCTGTAGTAGAGAGTGGTGATAAACATGACCTACCAAGTGAAGTAAATTGGGAAGGTTTATTAAGGAGTTTAGCGCCATCGCTAGGCCCTTGAGTAACCTTCTCATGAAGGACACCCCATTAGAGTGGAACGAAGCATGACAAGGTGCTTTTGAAAAATTGAAAAGAATGTTTGTTTCCACTCCCGTCATGCAGGCCCCGGATTGGTCCTTACCATTCGAGCTCATGTGTGATGCAAGTGATTTTGCGATAGGGGTTGTTTTGGGCCAAAGGAAAGACAAAAAGGCTCATGTCATCTACTACGCTAGCCGGACTTTAACCGGACCACAACTCAATTACTCCACCACGGAGAAGGAGTTGCTAGCGGTGGTATTTTCTCTAGACAAATTTCGTTCCTACCTCATTGGTCCACTCATTACTTAGTTCATCGACCACGAGGCTTTAAAATACCTACTTGTAAAGAAAGATGCAAAGTCGCGCCTCATAAGGTGGATCCTACTCCTATAAGAGTTTAATCTCTCCATTAGAGATAAGAAAGGAGTAGAAAATGTCGTTTCTGATCACTTATCCCAGCTTTCATCTGACGTACCTAATGATCCTATACCCATAGACGAATATTTCTAGGATGAATAACTCTTTGCCACCTCGTCTCTCCCTTGGTTTGTGGATATAGTCAATTATCTTGTCACGAGAGTTATCCCTCCCGATTGGACACCGCAAGAGAATAAGAGGTTCATTACTTTGTCCTTTATGTTTTTCTATGATGTTCCATTCCTCTTTAAGTATTGTTCGGACCAAATCATCCGACAGTGTATATCGGGTAATGAAATGCCCAAAGTCATCTAATTTTGTCATTCGAAAGCATGTAGAGGACATTTCTCGACGAAAAAGACGGTCGTTAAAATCTTCCAAAGCGATCTCTACTGGCGCACTATATTCTGGGATGTGATCAAGTGTTGCAAATCACGTGATAGGTGTCAACGGATGGGGGGAATTACCTGACGAGACATGATGCCATTAACCCTGATATTCATTATTGAGATCTTTGACTTCTTAGGTATTGACTTCATGGGTCTTTTTCCTCAATCTTTTGGATACCTATATATCCTTGTTGCGGTAGACTACGTTTCTAAATGGGTGGAAGCCATTTCTACCAAAACAAATGACAACAAAGTGGTGATACGTTTCCTACAGGAACACATACTTTCTTGCTTCGGTGCTCCGAAAGCGATAATTAGTGATAATGGCACGCATTTTTGCAACAAGCCATTTGAGAAGCTTATAAGGAAGTATGGCATCATTCAAAAGGTTGGAACGACCTGTCACCCACAAACGAATGGGCAGGCTGAGTTGGCGAATTGGGGAATCAAGAACATTCTCGAGAAGACCGTCGATCCTAACCGAAAAGATTGGTCCCCTCGATTAAATGATTCGTTATGTGCCTATCGTACAGTATACAAAAACCCACTTGGAATGTCCCCATTCTGCTTTGTGTATGGAAAGCCTTTTCATCTTCCCGTAGAGTTAGAACACAAAGCGTATTGGGACATTAAGAGGGTGAATTATGACATGGATAAAGCCGGTGAATTTCGAAAGCTTCAATTAAATGAGTTAGAGGAGATATGCAATGACGCGTATAAGAACGCTAAAATATCCAAAGAAAGGATGAAACTTGCCCACGATAAGATTATTCGACGAAAGGAGTTTCTTCTCGGGAAAAAGGTGCTCCTCTATAACTCTCGGCTTCATCTATTTTCGGGAAAGTTGCGGTCTTGGTGGACTGGCCCATTCGCTGTAAATAACGCATTCACCCACGGATCTGTGGAATTGGAAGATTCAAAAGGGGGGAGTACGTTAAAAGTTAATGACCAACACCTAAAGCCGTATTTGGAGGCGTGCGTGGAAGATATTGACACCACTTGGTTGTCGAACCCCGTTTATGAGGCCGAGTGAGCTGAGAAAGAGCGGTTGTCGCACCCCCTACATGTATGGGGTGAAATATTATTTATAATATTTGTGATTCGGTTAGGGTCATTAGAGTCCATAGGTTTGAGTTTTGAGAAGTTAAGGGTAAGCACTAAGAACAAATTCCGAAAGAGCATCCACAGTAGAATTGGAGTTTGTGGAAGGTTTTAGGTTTGGTCATGAAGAAAAATGAGTGAGGGAACCCTCTAGTTAAGAGAGGAGAGAATTTATGCACCTTAGGGGAATCATGGAAAATATGAGATCCCGGACCGATCTGGTTCTGGGCACCTGAACCGGTCCAAAAGGGAGAAATTTAAAAAATAAAAATAAAGGACCCAGACCAATCCTCTCATGGGCACCCGGACCAGTCCGGTACTTATAACTCTACAACTCCCTAGGTTCACCCACCAATCCGTTCATCTCCCTCCATTTCGTCTCTTACCACTTCCCAACCCTTTTTCCTTCCCAAAAACACCCCAATTTCCCTCCAAAACCATTCCCTAAAAAAAAAACCACCTATAAATACACACCTATCCCACTCCTTTTTCACCATAACTTTCCATCACCCACACTCTCTTCCTCTCTATTCCAACCTCTATTTCCAACACCATCCCCCTTTCATGGCCAACCAACAACCCCCCCAAAAAATACAACTGAACGGTCATTACCGAAAATAGACCACCCCCATTCCGTTCTTACGAGGAGGAACAATGGTGTCGATGGTTCTTCTGTCAGTCCCGCAAGCTGCACATAGAGAGGCGGGTTCTTTGGAACAAGATGCCCAAAAGTGTCACTAACCTCTTCATTGAAAAGGGGTGGTTCCACTTCTTCAATGAACCATTCGGGGACGTTTGGGCAAACGAAATGCACTCTTTCTAAGGGTCCCTCATGCGCACCAGCAAGTTTCAAGTCGAGGCGTACGTTGACCTAACTCGCATACCGTTCTCCCTAGACATCCTCATGTGAAAATTAATGGAGAAGGGTGTCCCTCACCCATCCCCATATCAATACCCCAACAGCAGCCCTCCCCTTGCCAAAGATGTTTTCATTTCCCGTATCGCTCCTGGCCAACAGTGGTGCCGTGAACCTTTTCCCATCGGCTAAATGGACGATAAAGCGTGCATCATCTTCTAAATCGTTTGCGTTAATATTCTCCAAATATAAAATGATTTCGTCATGCTCCCTAGGCAAGCAACCCTTGTCTATTACCTCTATGACCCAAACTCCACCATTTATTTTCCCCGCATAATGTACAAAGACATTTTCCACGTAGCCATGGATGTGAAAGGCGCTGCCCATCTCCCTTATGCCTAGATCATCTCATCAATTATCGCCGACGCTGGCATACAACCGTCCATAGAGTTTCCTTGCCTTCTAAATCCTTTTGGACAGGTCATCCACAATAAGAGCACGACGCAAATGGAAATTTACCAAGCTAGGCGGGCAGCCGCTGATAGTGATGAAAGCGATGAGGAAGTGTCAAGCAACGAATCTGTGGCAGCTGATGACATGAGTATGTCCGAGGGAGAGTAGATCGAGTATATGGAGGATGACGATTTGGATTTTGAGCTTCCAGGTGGCGACCTTGATGCGCGTATCTCTACACTTGAAACACAACTTTCGGGGTTCATTGCTCGCTACGACGCTCATCGGGAGGAGGATCAGCGTGCATATCGGCGCGATATGAGCACGATTCACCGTCTTCAAGCTCAAATGTTTCAAATGTCTTTCAATTCCCCTCCTCCGTCTTACTTTTACGATCCCTATGACCCCAACGCCCCCGTACCCTCAAACCAACCCCTATTTTAGTTTGTTTTTTTTTCCGGATGTTTCGGACCTGTTTTTCTTTCCATTTTCCACAGTTTTGTAAACTTTATAGATATTTCTAATGGAAATTGGGTTGCTTATCTCTTGTGCTTATTTTAAATTATCGCATTTGTGTACTTTGTTCATTAGTTGTTATACTCTCCTTAATTCAGTTTTTAGTCCTTTTTGCCTCGGGACGATGCAAAAGCCTAAGTTGGGGGGGGGGGGGGTATTCACGTGCTTTTACATTTCACAAAGTCCAAATGCACCAAAAAAATTGAAAAAGCCAAAAATATTTTTTTTCTTCAAAATAAATAAAAATTAGAATTTAAATTTTTGAAAAATATCACCGAAATTTTATTTAAAGTCTGAAATTCGCAACAATCCAAACACATAAAGCCAAAATTGACTAAAGATGGAAATTGAGCGTGAATTGACAACTTAACGAATAAGCGTGGAGACTATTAACCCGGTGAGATGTCGAGCTTATCCATTTTTCTAAGTTTTAAAATCAATTCGAGTTAATGACTAACTCAAAGTTCGTTTTGGTATTTAAATAAGTCGTCGGGGATCTCAATTATTTAACGTTGATTGGTTATGGGAAATGGGATGTTGGCTTGAAAAATGCGCCAAATAGATCTCTAAACTTAATTAATCTCGAGATGCATATGGTAAAGTAATTAGTAATTTGAACAATAAAGTACGCCCTCGTTTGTCACCCAAAAAGATTAGTCATACAAAGTCATGAAAAATTAACCTTTATGCAACCCAAGTTGAGTCTAATAAAGTTTTTCCTTTTCGTTAGATAACCTGAAAAATCCAATTAGCCCGGAACTGTGAAATCGAAGATTCATCAAATAAAGTTCGAAAAGTGCATAAAAAGGGGTAAAAAAATTAAAAGAATGCTCAACAAAAAATAGCAAGAAAAAGAAAAATAAGAAAAGAAAAAAAAAAGAAAAAGAAGAGAAAATGAGCAATAGCCCGAAAAAAGCACAAATGGACATCATAAATGAATTCTCCAATTCCGAAGTCCCCACCATTTCCATTTTACCCGAATACACCTTATAACCTGAAAAATTCCTAACCGAGTCTGAATTGCGAAATTGGTTACCGCGTGGAGAGTTAAGGCACAAAAGATAATAAAAGAGATTAAATGTGTAGATTAGAGATAATGTTTTCGGTTTCCCTATAATCGTACTTTAATGACGAGATCCTTCCCACCCCAATAGTCCGTCTTTCATGATGGTGTGCGTGAACTTGTGTTCCATTACATTTACTCTTATAAATCATGCATACAAAGAGAAAATAGTCACATTCTGAGAGATTCGTTTGTGAGAGTATCCCATGAGCATTTGAATCAAAACAAATTTTCGAAAAAGTAACGGAATGATCATTCGGTGGAAATCTACAGTTAATTTTTTGTTTCGCATACACACACGACAAATTGAGATTTACGAATACAAATATAGGGTGATTATTTTTTGAAAAATTTAAATCGAATAATTTTTAAGTATTTGAATTTCTTTGAGTCAAAACGAATTTTGTGGGTATATTCACTGCAAACCCTCACGAGACACTACTCGTCCTACTAGGGTAACCTAGAGGTTTAAAGGTTTGTTGCATACGCTAAATGCAATCGCTTGCCCGTGAAAGTGGTACTCTATCCTAATAAAACGATCTTCAAGAGTTGAGCCGTACTTGAAATCTTTTACCTTGATCGAGACACGCAAAGTTCTAAGTTGGGGGGGGGGGTTGATTAGGCATAAATTCTTCCGAAATTATCCCCTAATTCAGTATCTTTTAGCACCTCGAATAATGTAATTCATCTTGATTTGTCTTGTTTACATGCTACTGACCTTTTAACGTAGTATCTCGAGTTTTGTGCCTTTTCATGATATTTACAGGTATTTATTGCTATGTAAAGAGAGGAAAAAGCCAAAGAAAAAGAATGAATCAAGGAAGAGAAGTCAAAAGGGCAAAAGCATAATTTCCATCAGGAATCTGGACAAGAACCCAAAATGAAAGTTAAAGACTTTGAGCCTGCAAGTGAGCAAGAAGAAATGGTGTCCAATTCTGAGTTCCGGAGCAGAAGTTACAAGGTTATAAAGATGAGAGATAATGAAGAGAGAATGAGGAGAAATTGAAGAGAAGTTGACGTTGAAGACCAGGCCGATCCTATTTAGAACAAAAAGGGACCGATTGAGACCCTTAAAACTCACTGGAAAAAATGACAATTCGGATCGATCCTATTTCCCACAAAAAAGGACCGATCCGGATCCTTATCATCGTACTAGAAAAAAATTACATATCGGACCGATCCTATTTTAAATAAAAACGGATCGATCCGGATTTGGATCCAACCCGAACCGAGCATATTCAATGAACCGGTCTGGCGAAGATAAATCTGATTTTCTCGTTTCGAATTTAGAGTTTGATTCAGCTACAACTTCGAATTTTCCATGATGTATTTAACTTCTAGTTATTGTTAGACAGGGGAGTTCGAACAATTACTTTTATTAATTAGTTTTTAGAGAGAGAAAGCTCTCTCACCTGGTTGCAACCCCTAGTTTTGAAGATACATTGTGAGATTCAGAATTGATTTCTAGTTTTATTGAATGCAAGTAATTTCATTTCATTGCTTTAATTTTGTTAATTAATTCTTCCATTCCCAATTGCACTTTCAAAAATTACCAATTGTTCTTGTTCATATCTTTTATGGCAATCATGTATCTTGTTAGTTTAAGAGTTAATGTTCTCCTTCACCTAATCATGTCTGGCTAAACGTCTTTAGGGTTGGGGTGCATGAACCCCACCCGATGTAATTCACCGTAATTGAAAATAGATTTTTGAATTGAATCTTAAAGGAATCGTGTTGCGTGACTATCACAACCGTCGTATGATTTTTGATCTCGTTTGCCCTAGGTAATCGGGATGCTTAAGAGTGCGACGCGCATGTAGTTAATGCGAAACTGCTTTATTCTTACTTTGGATTTCGTATGATGCAGGATACGATCCTTCATATATGGAATGCTTAGGATTAATAAAGATCGGGTTCATTTAAAATTCTAATTCCGAAATCAAGTATCCTACGAGGTGAATTACTAGGGTATGGGGGATTGAAACCTGAGCTTTTGTTCTCGTTTATAGTTAAATACTTTATACATTTGCCATCGGTTCTTATACTAATTAGCGTAGTTGCATTCCATTCGCAGTTAGTCAGTTAGTCATTACTTTAAATCTGCATTTAGACTATAGTTTACCTCCCACTTAAAACATCTTTTCGTTTCCTTTAGAGTCAAATTAGGGTTCTCCATATTTCCAATGTGATCACAATTTCTCGTCGTATTTCCCTGAGGATCGATACCTAACTTACCGGGATTATTATTTGAGTAACAGGCTTGAACTTGAGCCTATATAGCATGCACACTAGAACATATTTGTAGTCGCGTCACTGATCCTTTATTGGGTTTTTATTCCTACCCCCGATTGGAATTTCATTTTCTTCATCATGTGAGTGACATTATAATAGTCATTTCAGAGTATGGTGGTGGGATATGTTCATTGGTATCAGTAGAAATGACTTGCATAGGAGGGTTTAACTGGAATTTGTTAATATTGATATCTCTACTCTCCCATTTTAACTCCAAGACTGTGGTATTAGGTTCTTCTCCTTTGAGTAAGTTTACGTCTTTAGGTACTGAAATAAAATTATCTCCACATAAAAATTTCAACTTTTGGTGCAGTGATGAAGCCACACCTCCGATGTTATGAAGCCACAGTTTTCCCAAAAGAAGATTGTAAGAGGCGGGTGTGCCAATTACTTAAAACTCGGTACGGTTATATATTAGGTTGATTAAGAGACTGAGTTTAATGGATATGATTACTTCCATCTAAATATTATGATGGAGCCTCACAGCGTCTTTATTTTTTATCCCCAAGAATTTGCTTGTTCTTACTGGATAGACATTCTCAGTCGATCCATTATCAATGAGTACCATAAGGATCCTTCATCCTTTAACATTCTTCATAATGTTTAGGGGCATATTATCGTATGGTACTATCTTGGGTAGTTCAATATTGGCAAATGACATGATTTTTATAATAATTTAGACTCCCCTACAATTTCCATAAGCTTTTTATGTACAAAGGAGATGAGCATCACCTTTTGGCAGAATTTGTAAGGGCAAGATTTTATAATTGCTCATAGCTTAGTCATGTTGGTACTTTATAAACCATAGTTTCAAATCAAACATTACATTCGCATTGCCTCTACAAACATTCGAAGATATATTAGTAACCGAGCATTATTTCTGAATTTCAAGCAGTTGGATTTGTCACCGACACTTTAATGGATGTATATGACTTATGGTTTTTATTTTTTTTCAAACAAATTATATTCAGGGATGTTTACTTTTAAAATCGAGGCATTTTGATAAATTGGATTTTTATTTTTTTTTATTTTTAATATCGTTCGAACGAGATTTTGATCTCATTAGAACGAAAGTTCCTTTTCGTTGGAACGATCTTCGAATGACCATCGAACGAGAATCTACTATTTAATAGGTACATTTTTATTGGAATATCGTTAGAATTTTGATCGAACAAAAATGTGTTATTTTTCGAACGAGACTTGATATTGTTAGAAAAAAAAATAGTGTTTTTATTCGAACGAGATGCCTTTTTCATTCGAACGAAATCGCCGCCTAAAAATTTGTCTTTTTTCTAAATAAACGTATTTTTTATTAGTTTTTCTCCTGACATTTTGGAAAAACAAATTCCCAATATCTGAAACAAAAGTTCTCATCTTTGTGTTTTAGAAAAACACATTTCTTTTCCCAATCATTTATCCCATCTATGATTTGTTGAGTTTTTTCAAACCTAAGTTTCCATACACATGTATCAAACCCTTCTAGAGTTATACTCTACTGCTGATTTGTGGAGCTTAGACTCTACTGCTAAAGAAGATAAGATCGTGCATCCTAAGGTTGATTAGTGATACTGAGGGAAGACCGCCTCTCATGGGTAGTTCTGGATTTTATCACATTCTCTATAAGATTTTAAGACCTTGCGCGCTATACTTAGTGGATCTAAGTAGTTTGTAAATCGATTGTGTCTATCAAACCCTTTATAGTGGTGAATACAAGATTCTGTCCAAAAGGGTTTTTTTCTTATCTTCTATGCATGCTTTGTTTTCTTATATGGTTGGATAATATATTTTGGACATTATATTTCATGCACACCTAATTGTTAATCGTGATAAAATTTTGTTAAATTTTGAACTTATGTGTGAATAACCTGATATAAGGACTATCCATACGAACCCACTTTCTCATAATCGTTTTGACTAAAAAATATATGTAGCTGAAAGGACATAAGGATTCCCTATATAGAGATATCGACTTGTGTCATCCTTAGTTTGTCTAAAGCTTTATTTTCTTTGACTTATCCCGATAGATCTTCTTCGGGCACCTCTTTTCCATTATGTTTGTCCTTTTACCCAGAAAAATTGGGCTTAGGGATGGATCTTTGTAGAATCTTCCCGATCGAGTGGGTTGATCAACCTTTATTGAATCCCAATCTAAGGTGAGGAATTTATCTAAGATTTCATTGAAATATAGAGTACAAACATAATCATCATCTTCATGGGGTGGGGATACAATCAAGTCATCAAAGTGAAATATTTAACCTTCTCCAGATGACTAAGCAAAAGAGCCTTGACTATCTTATATTTCAAACTCTTCTCCCCATCGAGAAAGGATAACTTTCATTTTTTATATCCCTCTTGTATATTTGGCAAATTTTTATGTTTCATTAAACATCATCTCCTACTGTTCAGATGGATTCCTATGCTGGTGCATAGTGTCTGATAAGTGGAGATCAGAATTTTCTCAAAATATAAGGAACATTAATTGATACAGTCTAACTTAAAGGATGTCGATATGCTGATTTCAAGGAACGTAGCATCTGCACCATGAGATCCATGTATCTCTGTGTGGGAACTATATGATCTAAATGCCTATTGACTGGGATTCTAAGTCTCAATTGTTCTTTTCCTTATATTGGGTCACTAAGTTTTATTAGAAGGGATAAGTCTTCAAATTTTCATTCTAAGGTGATGGAGTTCACCCTGAGCTATGGTCAAGTAAAGTATCACTGCTGATATTAGGTTTTGGTTTGATAGGTATAGTGATATCTCTTTGATCAATCATAACCTTGATGGCGTGTCTTAAAGTTCAACATCTTTTAAAATTCTTCCTAATAATCTCATAATATTCGCATTATAAATAAATATGATGCCTTCCAGAAGGTTTTTAGGTAGAGGTTTGGGGTCTCTGGGCTTTAAAAACCCCTTTTTTAGAGAACTTTGTATATTATACCTATGGGAGAATATGGAGGATGAAGTGATCTTTGGATTCTTTCGGTATTCCATTCCTCGAGTGTCAATGTAGGTTATTGAATGGAATTTACATTGGTTGTATTTGTCGTGTTTATTATCCTAGTTGGGTAAGGATGAATATTTCTCATGCTATCTTTCTCAACCTTGGGATATCAATTCATGAGGTCAAATTCTAATTAGGCTTCTAAGTCCATCGGAGCTTTAAAGTGGGGTAGTTATTATGTCTTCACCTGATCTCAATATGATTGAATCAAATTCTTTTTTACAATGTCCACTTGTTCCTCTTTCGAGGGTCGATTCATTATTTGAGGGACTTTATTCCTCCAGCGAGTGATGAAAGTGCCCACGTGTTCACTGATTTCTTGCTTTGTCATTTACAGGTTTCGACGAGTGATTTCTAGCTCATCATTGTACTTGATTGTTTCAATAACTCTTTATATGTGTCATCCAACTTGGGCTTTGTCCATTATTTATGGATATTAACCCCAGACAATGTATATTTGAACATCTAGGCCATGACTACCTCAAAAACCTCTAGATCTTTCATTTCTCGAACGTATAGTTTAAGGTGAATCGTTGGTAGTACCATTACCCTAAATTTTACAATATATGGCATCTTAAATCTATCAGGCATCCTAGCATTAGGATATAAGGATAAGCGTTGGATGTCTATAAGGTCGTTAGTGGGTTGGAGTTGTCAGAATTTATGTTAGCATGTTTGGAACTCCATTCTGAGGCGTCCAATATCTATTGGAGCCTCAATCGTATTGGCTACAACAGTGATTTTAGAGGTTGCAGTCGTAGGGTTATTGGTAGCATGGGCCATTGGTGGTGGGGGTATGGTATTGGCTGGGTGTAGATTCGCTCCTTATCCCTCGGTATTCTCTAATCGATTGCGGAAAGAGCTATGTTCTGGACCCAAAGTTGACACTTTGCTTCTTAAGGTAGTTTGACTAACAAGAATATTGTCTAATCATCATTTTTCATATTGTCGAGACTATGATATGTGGGAGTTCAAGAGATGAAACTTTTATCCCTCTTTCATGATGGTAACTGCAGTATTTATGAGATACGTGGATGTAATATTTCTTCTAATAATTATTCTAAGGAGAACAATCACGAGTTCAAGCAATCATGGTTGTTTATTTAGGTAAGCCTGGGTAATGATCCATTTCATACGATACTCCTCATTTATCCCGCAACCCCTAGTTAGCAGTTGTGAAAAAATGAGTGTTTTTTTTCCAAATCCTTGAATCCCATCCTATTATACGAAACTTTCTTAGGGGATACAGAATCCTTTCGGGAGATGTCGCCATTTGGCTAATCTCTTCGATTATTTTATTTTTGATTGTGTCATAAGATTCTACTATATGAGACTATGTGAGGCTTTTAGTAAGGCTGAAAGCTCCTTTCTTTGGCCTTGACCCCTCATAAAATACTTTAGAGTATGTGTAAGAGGGACATTTTGATATACTCAAATATATGTGAACCAAGCCGCACAATATACATCATGAAGATAATATATGGGAGACCTGACTCGATATACTCGAGGTGTGTGAGTTATGTTCATAGAGAACATACCACTTTATATACGCCGAGGGTTTGAGGCTAAGAAAAGTGGAAAATATCTCTAACGACCCGAGTTGGTTGGACCCTAGTTCTGTCATTAGGATTCACAGGGTAATAGGATATGTAGGGATATATAGATGTTATGCGGTGAAGTATTGTGCGTATTTTGGAAAGTTTTTTTTTTTATTTTGTGGGCAAAAGCCATTTCAATTGATATTATTATATATCTTGTCATACACATCACAAACCATTTTGTGAATCTTTTAGACTATTTTATTTTTGGTTATGTCCAAAGATTCTACTTCATGAGTTTATGCAAGGTATTCTATGGGCTAAATTCTACCTTATATGTCTATGAACCCTCATGATACACCTTAAAATGCAAGTGAGAGGGCCATTTTGATAAACCTGAATATACGTGAATCGAGTCTCCCTATATACCTCGTGAAGATAATGCGTGGGAGAGATCACTAGATATACTCGAGGTAACGTAAGTGGTGTTCACCAATAACATACCACTCTATATAGATCGAGAGTACGAGGCCAAGGAAAGTGAAAATTTTCATTAAGGACATTCATTGGTTAGACCCAAGTCCCATTACTAGGCTTCCTAGGGTAATAGGGTATGTAGTTCTATGCGAATGTTATGCAATGAAGTAGTGTGCATATTTTGCGAAGTCTTTTATTTTGGGTGAAAGATCCATTTCACTTCATATCATTATGTATCTTGGCATACACATCACAAACAAGGTTCAATGGATGCCTAGGGTGTAATCTTAAATATACGGGAGCATGAAATACTAGTGTTTTTTCTACCTAGTCAGGTAAAACACAAGTAGTAAAGAACACAATATACAATAATTTTAGGGAATAACATGCGAAAATAAATACATATCAACATTAAATTGAGCTCAGTCCACTTCAAAGAAATTCCCTAACGGAGTCACCACTCTGAAAACCTAGACCCAAGGCAGCACGCCACTTTCTACCTCGATGTGCGTCCTTTTAGACAATTTTTGGGGGAAATGGGTATTTGGAGATAACGTGTGTTCATCACTTCATTCTCTTTATAAAGAATGGACTCGCCAGTCTTTGTTACACAAAACAGAGAAAAGAAAGGGTATACTCCGAAGAGACCTAGTAATGGAAAGTGACATGCATGTTACCGAGAAAGTAAAAAGTTCGAGGACTAGGTTAAGGGTTGGGAAGGTATTAAGAAAGTATTTATATTAAGATGTTATGGTGTAAAAAGAAATAATAAAATGAAAATAGTTAGTATGTAAATAGACTATGTTGTGACGTGTGGAATGTGTTTGTAGATAATATAGACAAATAAAAGATACATATAAAGCCAGACTTGTTCACTTGGACGGTAGTTCGAGTGAGCTTACGTACTCACACGGAGCGATTAAAATTCCACTTAGTTCGTGTGAAGCTAATTAGGATTCTATCTCTTATGAAGGCTTGATGTCGGAGATATAACTTTCTTTAATATTTCAAGGTGTTTTAGAGTGAAACAAGACTATATCTAAAGAAGTAAATGATTTGTGTGAATGAAAAGAATTGCATGAGAGGGTTCACTCAAAAAATCACTTTGATATATAAAGAATGTCGAGACTTTTGATATTAAGAATAAAATAATAGGTGGAATCCCCAAATCTAGTGATCCTCTAATCCAGATGATAATATTTTATGGTTTTATAGCTTTTTAATTGGTTTTTGGGTATTTTAAAAATAAAGAGTAAAATATGTAAATATGTACAAGATTTGGCTTGAGTTTTAGAGATCGGGTCTCTAACATGCCTACGTATCCACTGTACGCAGAATTAAAGTAAACATAGTTTAAACGCGACCTTTAGAGAAAAGTCGTGTCAAAAGAAGAAGAATTTGAAGAAGATAATGATTCCGGGTGGTGTTGAAGCACAACACCAACCTTATTAGGTCTAAATTTCAAAATAAAAGAGTAAAAAGAAGTGTACATTTCCATATTGGTAACCTTCCATCTTGAAATAAACTTGACGGAGGATAAATATACGATTTCTTTAAATAAAAGAACCCTTTTAGAAGGAAAAAATAAGAAAGAAAAAAGGAATTTTTTGCCTTTTTTGGGTTTATGTGAGAAGAAAAGTTCAAACTTTGGGTATGGGTTTAGATCTTGGATTGAGGGGGATTTAGAAGGCAAAAGAGAAGATTTTTTAGGCTTTTCTATAAGAAATGAACTTCTTAAAATAAAGGGAGTATTTAAGAGGTGAAGTTATTGTCTCTTGAACCGGTGGGTGAGAGGCTCCATTTATTGGCAAATTTCTTTGGCCCATGACCGATAGGTCCTCTGACAAGCCTCTTGGTTATGGTGAAGTGCACAACAGGACCGATTGTAACATCTCGCGTGCCCGGAGAGACACGCGACATGCTATTACGATAAAACTAAACAAATCCACAAGTAACAAGGTATAGAGCATCTAAATTTCCACAATTTAAGTATATCAAATCCAATAATTCTTACATTTCCAAAATAAGGATTACAACAATGTTTCTCTCAAAATACACAAATCTCCAATTATAATTGCACCACCAATTATACAACAAAATAAATCTTCCAATCCATGCTCTAAAATAATTCTACAAAATAGACAATAGCGTCCCAATCCACGCTAACCAGCCACTAAAAGAAAATACGGGGAAGTACACAATACGACGGGAAAGATGCTCAACAAATATATTAACGATGAATAAAGCGTAACAACATGAGTAGGAATATTCAAATCAAATGCAAATCTCAAAGCTTTTATCAATAAATTTCTCAACAACACATTAACCGGGTCACCAGACCTCATCCCATCTGTATATGCTTTATCAAGACATTGCCCGGGAAGTAGGAATTTTGGCTGGTGCCCAACCTCCGTGCCATATTAAAATCTCATTACAACGTGCTCAACAACAACATGAATTAAAATAATTCCAACAATTATTTTTCCACATTCCGAAGAATTTATCAATTCAAATATGAGTTCAATTAAACATAAAATCAACGGAATAAACTCGCGAGATTTAAAGGAGCATACTGTGTAAAACCCCATACCTTAAAATCATTGCATAAATCACCACATAAATTCATCCTCAAAATATGATCGCACCATCACGTTCCTCTCATAAAAATAATCAAATCATGTTCTAGCCCCAACACGAGATAACCCCAATTAGTCCTATTTTATAAACCTAGAAAAATCAGATCCAAAAATTATTCAAATCGCCAATCCGACTTCAGATTTGAATTCTACACGAAAAATTGAGCCAGGTATGTGTTTTGAGTTTTTCTCAAATCTCATTCGAATGCACTCAAAAAGAAGATTGAAACATTCCAAATTGGCTCTTTTCATTCCACTCGTTTTTTCCTATTTGGATTTCGTTTTTGGCTTCCCTTTTTCATCTCCCTTTCCTTATAATCACCCATAATATTCCTTATATAACCCCTCTCTCAAACCCTATCTTGGAGCATAAGGTAACACATATTACTATATTGCCCCTTAATTCAAAATTATCAAGTTTACATATTTAAACCATTACAAAATGTCCAAAAGCCAATTAAATTTAAATTTAAATATGCGATTAATTTCAAATAAAAATAAATATAATATCAATATCCCGATTAATAAAATAATAATATTATTAAAATTATATACCATATTCAGAAATAAAGCCCTCAAAATTACGGGGTATTACACCGATAAGTCATGGGCACATGTTTCCATTTTTTTTTTATCTAATTAGGGTTCGGTTTTGAGTTGTTAGGATCATTACTTTTGGGTCCTCCAAAGGCTTTAATTCCTTTATTTTGGTGTTCTTTGATCCACTCTTAGAGTGACTAAGGTTTTGGGATTTATTTAGGGTTATGAGGTTTGACATGTTATGTCATACTCCTTTGGTATTATTAGGGAGTAAAATGGGTGTTATAGTAGTGGTCTAAATCATGCTTTATGTAATAGTTTAGTTATAGATTTATTGTTACAATAGAATTATTTTTTATTATTTTAATGAGAATCATGTATGGACATAATGTTTGGATTATTTTCTATATTGATGGTGTCTTTTATTCTACTTAGTAAGTGTTATAGTGTGTAGAGTATGATTTACACACATAGGATCAGATCACCAGTTCTCATGGAAACCATCAGTAGGGTTGTAGCAAAATATATTATTAGGTCTATCTTCATTATGGAAAACATTATAGTCTTAACTTATCTTGATAATACACTTAGTATGTATTGAATAGGACAACTTTGAGGTCATTGTCTTCACAGTGATTTTGTAAAATAATGCACACCACAAGATTATAAGGTTTACTTAAGTCTCTTAATCCGGATATGATTGATGGACACGTGCACTAGTTCTTTATTGATTTGACCTATCAGTTGAGATTCATTATTGGATCAATAATCTTAATAGATTGGGTAATGCTGATTAATATTTAGTGAAAGTCTTTTATGGATGAAATTCACTTCACGGTATCAAGACCGGTGACACCCCCTTAAGATGATTATAAGTTTTGTATGTGTCAACGCTCCAGGTAGATTATGTTAATATGGAACAATAAATAAGTTAAATTGGACCGCTCAAGGACTTAAAAATGTTAATTAAATAAATTGTTAGTAATTTATTTTAGTAACTGGTATCTGTAATCTTAACATGGAGAGAATTAAGTAGTTAATAATAAGGAGCTCGAAAAATAATTTTGAGTTAAGAAGTGGAGTTGAAACTATAACTATCTAGTGGTACTAATTGTAATTAATAGATTGGTATTAGAATTCGGGTTGGATTAGGTTTTCTCAACCATTAGGAGCCACATATTTTTCTCTCCGTAGGGTTCCTACGGTAGCCTACATATATGAACCTAAGGATCACTTTTCCTCAATCAAACTGTCACTCTTGAGACTCAAAAAACCTAATTTGTATTTATGAGAAAGAGAGACATCAGAGAAAAAAAGATAAGAGAAGGTGGTCACGAAGGAAGCGCCCACTGCCTACTCATAACTATTCATATCAGGGATACAGTAGAAGATCGTGTGTTGCATCGAGCCTGCATTCAAGATCAATCATCATATACTGTCCGTGTTGAAATGAGATCAAACTAGAGAGATCATGAAGGTAAAATGTAATTCCGCCTTTGTAGGTGTTTACATATGTGAAATTTTTTTAAAGTTTGATTTATATGCGTATTCAACAGACATGGGTTTGCCACTCCAATAATTAGTGTAAGAACTTGTTAATATCACATATATGTTAAAACTCAACCTTGTTTCCAATTAAAATAAGTGTATATGTGCATGGATGTTGGGTAGAATATAGATTTGTGCTAACGTCTATTTTGCAGCGATCTAATCCCACTATTATTGTCATGTATTTTTATTTGTTTTTTATATGATTGGATCCCATGATGATTTATTCATGGTTAATTTATTTTACGGTAGATGAATGTAATATTGATGTAGAATGTGAAATCCTTTATAGATGCATAGGACACGTGTAAACTGCTACTATTTTTCTCATGATTTTCAATGGAGGATTGCGAAACCATATCGGTGACGGAACCTCATGTCGTCCCAGCGTAGTGGCAACACGAAGTGTTTGGGTTCAAGGAGGACTGCTGAGGACTCCTAGCTACAACAAAGTTGCATTTTGACTATAATAACTAGGAACACATATTTATCTTGATTTCCTTATTTATTTTTATTTATGTCTCTATTTTTCATGTTTTAATTGTTGGGTTGTTAATATGTGTTAACGTTTCCCATAGAATTATGGACAACATAGAAAATTGACCGGACTTAGATCATGTATATGCTAATGTGAAAAATTTATGATTATTTTGAATTTTGGGAATTAACATGTGTGGTTAGAAAATAACAATTGAGTATCTATTTTTTTTCTAAAGATCAAGGGTATTTGAATATATTATTTATCACACATTTTCTTGATATATTAAAATAGGGGTATCCCGATATTTTTAGAAACGTATCAAATGTTCTAGCCTTTTAAAATTAATAAAAATTAGACAAATTTTTATAACACTCACATAGGTTTTTAAATTACTAAGTGGGAGAGAGAATTTGTCAAGAGCAAATCCCATAGATTCGATTAACGGTTTGTAGACTTTTAATAATAAGCAGGTCCTCCTACGATAAATGCTAATTATTGTGGTGGTCGGTAAAAGTTTTCTTAATGGTAATTTTGAATCCATTTTTCACATGGAAGGCCCCAAAGGAGGAGTCTATGTCATATGGGATAATCTAAAATTAGTTGGTGGTATATATTTAGACATAAAATAATGGTAGGTTCTCCAGAGAAGAATGCTATTATTTTGTGGGACCAACGTGTTGGTTATTTAATTTTATTTGACATTGTATTTGTCTAGGTGCCTAATTTGTTTTGGAAAGTAGGTTCTTCAAAGAGGAATATTATTCAAATGTTAATTTTGATGCCGATTATTTCTTTTAAAATTGGTAGAGGGAACCTTTGTTTTATTTAAAATTCAAAAGCTTTTATGCTCTATATTAATTCATTTTATTATATCATTCCCACTATTAAGATGGGAAGCTCTTTCAATCCACTTATTTTCATTCCCAAGAAAAACAAATTAATTGGACCTAATTACATTAATTGGAAAAAGAATTTGGATATAGTGTTGACTTCTAAAGAGTACAAATTTGTGTTTTATGAGATTTGTCCTGAGCAAATTGGTGAGGGGCGACTGAAAAAGGAAGACCAAGCTTACCAAAAATATATCAAGGTCGATAATATGGCGCGGTGTTACATTTTTGCATCTATGTTAAATGTTCTCCAATATCAGCATCAGTCGATAACCTATGCCTATGACATGATGCTGAACCTAAAAGATATATTTGGGGATCATAATTTTGTTGCAATGCAGGTTGTAATGAAAGAACTCATAAAAACAAACATAGTTGAGGGGATCCCAGCGAGGGAACATGTTTTAAGATTGATGTCTCTTCTTAATGAGCTTGAAATACTTAGACCAAAAATCAATGGGGGAACCCAAGTCAATATTGTTCTCAAGTCGGTTTATGAGTCCCTTAAGCAGTTCTGCCTAATTTACAACATGAACAAGCTTTCGTATTCTTTAATGGAATTAATTAAATAACTACAAGCAGATGCGGGTCTCATAAAGAAGTAGGGAAGTGATTTTATTGCTGAGAAATGTTATAGTTCCAAGCCTATCGAGAGGAAGAAGAAGAAGAAGAAGGATCATAAATAAATTATGGTCCCTCAGAGAGCTCGTGGGCCTCAAGGAGGTGTGAAAATGCCTAAGGGAAAGTGTTTCTATTGTAAGCAGTCAGGACACTGGAAGAATAATTCTCTGATCTTTCGCAACAAACAAAACAATGCAGGTAAATTCCATTCACTTGTAGTTATATCATATTTTATGGTTCGTAATACCGATACCTGGTGTGTATATACGGGAGCCACTAATCACATATAAAAATCATTACAGGGGTTCTAGGAAACCAGACAACTTAGTGATAGAGAGAGATATTTTACTATGGGAGATGCTATGAGAGTTGCGATAGTTGTTGTGGGAGACATTCATTCAAGCTTTAGTAGAGATAGGAGTTTACTTTTAAAAATTTATCTTTATGTACCTTCCATTATAAGGAATTTGATTTCATTTTCTTACTTACTTTTATGGATATTCATTTTTTTTAATCAGCTCGTGGTTATTAAGAAAAATAAATCTTTTATGTGTTCCAGTACGTTAGTTGATAATCCTTATATTGTAAATCATATCTCTCCCAGATAACAAATTAATATTTTCATAATTCAATGGGACCAAATTTAAAGAGAAAGGGACCCTCCTCAGTTAACCAAACGTAGCTTTGACATTACGCCTAGGTCATATTAGTCTAAAAAGGATTCGCAAACTGGTAGTAAGTGGACAATTGAGCTCACTGAAAGTGGAGCCACTTCCAGTTTGTGAATCATGTTTAGAATGTAAAATAACCAAGAGGCCTTTCTCGGCCAAGATCTATAGAGCCAAAAAACCATAGGAGTTTGTTTATTCCAAGGCTTTAAAAAATACAGGGCATGACCGATGCGTAGAGGCCAAGCCGTAAGCCCTAGACGCCTAGGCGGCCCTTAGGCGTGAAAAGGTGTTTAGGCATTTTTTAATATATTTTAATATTTTTTTAATTATAACAAGGCTAATAAAAATACTGAAAATGGTACATACCTAAAAAATATGTCTTTATATTTGCAATTAGGATGCCTTTTCCATATGCATGATCCATAAGTCCTCTTCGTATTATCACCCAATTCCATGCAATCAAAATTCAAAGTAGTCAATAAAATAATTTAAATAAATAATATTAACCAATATGAATAAAATCAAAATAGCCACATATAAAATAGAAAATGGTGCACACCTTGAAAATTGAATACCAATATACGCATTTGGGGCCCTTTTCCATGTGCATGATCCAAAAGTCCACATCACCCTAATAAACTTACACCACAATAGATCATGTAGTAACCTAACCGTAAATAACAATATGACCAAAATTCAAATTAAAATACTAAAATGATCCATGAGTTAGTACAACCTAAGTTTCAAGCAAACAACATATCTCTCAAACAAGGTCATAAATATTACAATCTTTTAAACTTAAACAAACATGTATAATCATCTAATTCCTTGTCGGAATCTAATTCAAAATCATCTTCTTCATTCATTCCATCTCCCGTGCCATCCGATACAAAATCATCTTCATCGGGTTCCCTTATTTCACTTTCATCATGGGCATTTCTACCGCTTCTTCTATTTTGAAAAATCTCATTTTACGCTTCTCTAACCGCGTCCCATGTAAGTTCGGAACCCGGATTTACCCCATCCACACTCTCATCATCATCATCATCATCATCATCATCATCATCACAAACATCAATAGTCCATGATTGTGCATTAGTAGCATCACTTGCTAGCAATTTATCCTTCTTTTTTTTCTTATCATTCTTGTTCTTCAACCTTGCATTGAATTTCACAAATACTAGATTATTCATTCTCGTAGTGTCTAATCTATTCCCCTTTCTTGGTGTGTATCTACAATAAGAAAACAAAATAAAAGGATGCTAGTATACTTGAAATTACAAAACTAATAACTAAAGGAAACTAATAGCTAAAAGCAAGATATTTATGTAATACTTACCCCTTCAAAAACACTCCAATTTCGTTCACACCCCGATGAACTAGAAGTCAAACCAAGTATCCTTTTGGCCATTCTCTTCAAATTTGGAGTTCCACTTCCATAAAAGTTCCACCAACCAACTAGTCAATGTGAAATAAATAGAATAAGTGGGTGAGAACAATGTAAAGAGTGTAACTAATGTAAATGTACAAAAATGAAAAGGAGGAACAGTAGCATATCAGGGTTATAATTACCATCATTGTAGTCACATCCATTAATCACTTGCTTTTTGCTGAATGCACCCTCCTTTTGGAAATACTTATGCAACTCAATATTTAGCACATGATTTTGGATTGCATCATCACCGGGAAAGAACTTCTTAACACAAGTAATCAAATTACCTGTAATCATTGGATCATCTTTGATACTCATATATTTGTAATAATAATATGGATTCAACAAATAACCCGTTGTGTGAAACGGACTATCAATGCAACCCTTGCCTTTGATATCAATAATGTCCAAGTTTGACTTATAATCACGCTCTTTCTTCAACGCATTTCTTATTTCATCCATAGCCTTTACTACCTCCCTAAACATAAACCCCATTGCAGGCTTAACATCACCATCAACAAGTCTCAGCACCTTCACTAATGGAGTGAACACCCTCAAGCACAACTCAATCAAATTCAAAAACTCATTTGGAATAACAATAGCAAAAGCCTCTTTCCCCTTTTTGCTCTTAGACCATTTAGTCTCATCCCACTCATTGCTAGTCATCATATTTCTCAACTCCTATTTTTTATCAAGCAAACTTTCTAAAGTCAAGAAATAAGTAGTAAACCTTGTAACTCTTGGCCTAACTATCTCCTTCTTCGTAAATTTTATCTGCCCTGTTTTAATGAGTCCCCGGGCAAATGCTCACCTGTGGGGTTTTACGAACATAGCTTCTAAATAAGGGTTAACAACACTTACTAGTGATCATATCATTCCATTAAAGGACTTTCTTTATTGTACCTTCCTTACTTCGGTTCAAAGTTCCCTTTTCCATATCATTCCTTATTCACTGTCGGACTCTGACCGATCGTTAGGTGAATAACCCAGAAACTGTATTCTCTTCATTCCTGATAAAACAAAGGAATTTGCAGTTAAAACCGTCCATACGATTCCTCTGCAAGCAAAACATCATACTTCCCCAAATATGGTGACCACAATTCCAACCATCTCAACACTGTTCCAGCAAATGAAAAAATTTCCTCAAATTTTCTCATCTAGGCATTTCTATACCCTGCTCTAAAGCCAAGCTTCTGAGCCTTCTATGAAGTGATTATCAGGATCGAGGCTATTAGTGTCTAAGTTACTGATAATTTGACATGCTCAGGGTGGCCAGCGAAGGAGAATCTAATGATGTGGAATGTAGAACCATACGCTCTGATCTTTCCCGGTAGGAGTTAAAGGACAAGAGTAGGATGCCTAGATGGAGCATTGATTAAAGTAGTTTTGGTTCGGTTAAGGCAAGTGTACTATGTTCGGGAACCAATTGGAGAAGTCAGGGAGATTGGCGAAGTTATTATTATGAGTTTCACCTCAGATGAAGGAGGTATATTTTGTGTGGCTAGATAGAGTCGCTGTATTTTATTAACCCTGGATTCGTGTGTGTAATTCGAGCTTTGTGGCAGTATCGGTAATATTACAGAGGGTATATCTATATATTTTTCGCGGTAATGGGATTCTATTTTCTTCATTCGTTGTGAAAGCGGGTGTTGGTATATTTAGTTATTACTTGATTTGCACTGCTCGTTTTGTGTATGTTATACGAGTATGGTACTATGGTAAGTATAATGTGTTTGTGGATGATTGGAGCGATAGCAGGCTAATGATTGCAAGACTATCATATCCGCGGTTCCAGGGTGAAACTGGTTGTTTTGCGATATCTCACCTCGATATGGGTTGAGCTTGCCTTTAGTATATTTTTAGATGGAACTTAGATGAGTAGATGTTTCATTATTTTAATTTTGTGCATGGCGACCTTATAGATATGATTTAAGGTATGCGAGATTTATTGTTAAGCTGTGAGTTTAAGTTCGTTGTTGTTTGCGTAAAGGACTTAGTGTTAGTACTGGCGCCTTGTGGTTTGGCTCCTTAAGATAAGTAGGAGTTCTGACCATATTTGGTTAATAGATGGGATGGGATTATCCCGGTTGCTTATTTAAAGCTAACGTAACTCCACGACCGATAAAGTTAAGTAGTAGTATATCGGAGGGATTCCTTGTTTGGATTTATCTTACGAGACACTCCACGTATGAACCTTAATGACATCGGGAGTAGAAAGATGTTATGGGATACAAGGATATTGGTTTTGATGATAAATTAGCTGAGAGTCGTGTGATGATTAAAGGCTAATGAAAATGGAAGTGCCGTAGAAAATCACGTTAATGTTTCTCACACGGCAAGTAAGCGGGTGAGGTAAGGTTAAAGAAATTGATTTGAGGTTTATAGCCAAGCCTTGAATATAAGGAAAATTCAGAGGAAATATGTTTTGGGCATGATGTTCGTAACACTTTTGCAGAGAGTAGGCGCCCCAATTAGTTAGACTTTCCATTTCGTCGAGATGGAAGGATATAGTGGTAGAAGTGCTTAACAGGTTTGCGAGGTAGGATTTATAACTTCTCGATGGTGTGCCTTAGGCCGTTATATCTTGATGACCGACGGTGCGAGGAAGTAGTATAATGGGAGGGTTTCTTGTTTGGATTTCGCTTTGTGAGATGTCCCACGCATGAAACCGAGCTAATGTCGAGAGTTAGGAAAGACCTTGGACGCTAGGGATATAGTTAATATAGTACTCATCTTACGTGTGTAGGAAAACACATCGATCTTAGGGTTATTACGAAGTAAGGCCAGTGGGGGCATGTGTCACTATTTTAGGGATATCGTAGTGAGTTAACCACGAGAATATTAGTGGGTTAACCTTAAGAAGGATTAGATTTCCAGATATAGGAAGAATTGAATTTCGAGTTATTCGGGTTGGGAGTACCCAGGTGTTAGCACCAGGCCGAGAAGAAAGGAGGCTCATTTTTAGAGAGAGTGTTACGTGTGTGACGTTCGCAATAGTTGTGATGATATGCATAGGTTATAGGGTGTATGCGCACCTTGGTAAATTGATTTTATATATCTTCCGAAATAGAGGGGACATAGTATATAAATCTGAAGAATATACTTTGGGGCAGTTATAAGTGGATTTGGAATATGTTTGATGGAACGTCGTAGGAGGTACGCGATAATCCAATTATATATGTGCGACAAGAGTTACCACGCTTGAGATAAGGGATAAAACTGATGGGGGTAGTCAAGTGCCAGTGTAGTTTCCTTTTTAAGGGAAATTCGATGTCCTGATGAAGATGAGTGGATTCCTAGAGTGGCGAATATCCGAAGAAATCAATAACTTAGAGCGGTGGTTATAGGCTCATTTTCTTTAAATATGGTTATAGAAGCACTAGGTGCGATGTGACGTTGTTAGAGTCAACCTTACGACCGAGTTAACATTGTAGCATATGGAGATTTGGATAAGCTTGTTGTTAAGCTAGTTTGTTAGAATATAAGCCTTGAGATTGGTGGTATCTAGTAGGGTACCATTGGGTAGTACCATTCGACTTTGGTGTAGTAGGATGCAGTATGATTGGCGATCCTAGGTTGGTAGTACAGATTATATTCGAATTTCAGGGACGAAATTTCGTTGTAAGGGGGAAGTATGTAATACCCCGTACTTTTATGGATATTTAAATTACATAAGTGGTGTAATTTGAAAATTTGAGTAATTACTGTGAATAATAATTTTTGGAGTTTATGACTATTAGATGATTTTCGATGTGTGTTACATTTACTTTTGGGACTAAGTAAATGAGTTGGATTATTTTAATTACATGTCGTAGTTGGGTAAAGCGACAAAGGATAATATTTTATTTGGAAAACACACGTATGGAGATATGTTGGGTTTAATTAGTGATTTCTAGTTAAGTAACACTGATGGAGATTTTGAGTACATGGTTGGTTTTGGAATGGCCGAGATAGTCATAATAGAGTATCCGGGGCCAGTGTCTAGGTTCCTGGGATTTTTGGACTAGTAGGGACTCACAATAGAGTAAACGAGTCATTTTTGAGTTTATAAGGGATAAACCCTTATTCTCTCTTATAAAGGCACGAGAGAGAGAGAGAAAGAGAAAGAAAGAAAAGAGAGAAAAGAAAGAAGAGAAGAAATGAAGGAAAGAGGAAGAAGAAAAGGGGATTCTGGGCCAAACTCCGTGGGATTCGACTTGAGGTCATCAGATTTCATCCATAAGGCAAATGTTTACTTGATTTATTCATTTGAGTGTGTATCTCATACTATAGTTGGTAAACTAGATAAATTTTGGGTTAGAACCCTTAAAATAAATTTGGGAAATTTGAGTTTAAGTTTACAAATTGATGTATTGTAAACTCTTAATGATTTCCAGTGTTAAACCCATGATAATGGAGTGTAGAAATGATAAAACTAGGGCTTTAATGGTTTTAGGGTTTAAATCTAAGAGAAATGGTTTAATACCACAAATTAATTGATGTGTCAGTTATAAATCAGTGCTAGGATGATTATATTGTTATTGGTTGAGATTTAAAACCATAAAAATGGAGATTGGGATGATATTTGGGATTTTTGAAGATTGAGTAATCCCACAAAGAGTGCCCTCTGAACAGGGCGAATCGTTCAAGACCGAATCGATTCGCATAAGGGGATCTGTAAGGCTGTCTCAGGCCGAATCGATTCGGATTGAGACCGAATCGATTTGCCTTTAAGGACCTGCTTGCAGAGCACTTATCGAATCGATTCAGATTGAGATCAAAACGATTCGCAAGCCCGAATCGATTCACATTAGGGGGCGAATCGATTCACCTTTGATGAATTTGGATGTTTTCCTTCTTTGAGTTTAAGGGGAGTTAAATTGCAATTGGAGATTATTACAGGGGATTTTAGTTATGATATTAAGACCCCTAGATGATGGTATTGAGGGGGAGTAAACCTTGGGTTGGAAGAGAGAACCATGGATTAGTTTAGTGTACAATCCGGGGCATGGACTTAGTGAATGTTCGAGTCGAGCAACGTTCGAGAGAGAGGTCTTCGGTAAGTGTGTAGAGATATTTATGCGATTGGAATGAATATGGGCTGATTGTATTTGAGTAAATCCTAGGATGTGATTAGGATGGGATTTAGGATATGGGCTAGATATGCTTAAGCGGCTATCTGGTGCGTCGAGTGATGATATTATTATAGGTGACGCGAGGCATATTGAATTAAGATAAGTTGATAGTATACTTATTCAGTTAGTACGAATTGGTATATTCGGGTTTATAT
This sequence comes from Sambucus nigra, assembly GCA_949130495.1. Taxonomy (NCBI): domain Eukaryota; kingdom Viridiplantae; phylum Streptophyta; class Magnoliopsida; order Dipsacales; family Adoxaceae; genus Sambucus; species Sambucus nigra. The sequence continues at coordinate 126,677,285 of OX422215.1, forward strand.
TATAATCCTTAAAAGTGATTAAGGTGCGAGTTATATTTTAAGTAAGAGAATACTTATGGGTTTAGTATTTTAAGTGAATGAATGCTTATATACTATTCCGAATGGAAACATTCGGGTTATTGGATATCGCTATAAGAGTTTGGCAATTATAGCCATATCTATTGAGAAGTGATATGTATTATATATATGAATATAAATATATCTGTATGTGGCCAGTATATTTGTACTTTAGAGGTTAGTTCCACAGGCTTCCCCGGGTATAGGGATGGACAAAAAATTATATATTTTCTCTAATGCTATCCAGGGAGGTTGCACGATGTGGGTGAATCCTCTGACTTGAGGAGCAAGGAGAGTATATCCATAGGCCATATCGTCCCGCATATGAGTGCGATGCTTGGTACCATGGTTGATTGAGTAAACCCGGATACGGATAGGAACTATGAGACTGCATCCTCAAGTTATAGCTCGGTGGAATGTTTATTATACTTATGATTGTAATAGGTATAGTTATACTTGTTGCGTACAGTATATTGCTTGTATATAAAGACGAGATATCTTATAGCTTTAACGTGTGTAAAGAGTTAAATGAATAAGATGTTATTCTTCTTCTGGTAGTTTTATATCCGGAGAAAAATAAATGTTAATCATAGGGGTAAGCGAGAACTATATATAAAGGATATTATATGTTAATGTGAATATGGTAATCTAAATTGGTGAAAGTTACGGAAAATGAACTGTATAGTTATATATAAAATTGATAACTGTATATGTATATCATGGATGATTATATTAACTAAACGCTTATGTAATAGCTTATGGTATAAAACATATTATATCACGCCAGGTAGATGATAGCCATGAGGATTTAGAGAATAGGTGAAAGAGATTGGTTAGGCAGGGTAGCTTAACTAGTTTGTTTAAAATGTATGCGATAGGTGTGCACTATTAGAAGAGGGGTGAGGTGTATCTCATGAGAGTGCGATACGAGTTTAAATATGAGGGATTTCATATTTAAAAAATATGGCTTTTAAGCACTTGCTAAATATTTTCAAAACTCGGGCTCTGACCCGTTTCTCTATTTTCCTCTCTCTTGCTACATATGTATATATATTAGGTGTCTAAACACAGGGACGCCTGGATGATGATTCTTTCGAGTCAGACGTTTGCTCCAGCAGCTGTGGATGCAAGCATGTTTATTGTAGTCGCTTCTATCCTTGAGACCTACATATGAGGTATTGTAGAAACATTCGAGCTGATAGCCCAATTATACTCATTTATTCTTTTACCGCCTTTTAGTGTGGCATTCGATTTGGTTGTATTATGTTGTACCGAGTATTCAGTTATTTTATTTCATTTCAGTTTCATGTACATAAACTGTTGTGATTGTTTTATTTGGTTGGTTTGATTAAAAAGATTAGTTAAATAAAATTTTGACGCCAGCCTAATAAGTTATTAGTAATTGTTGATACCAAAATTAATAGGCTGACGTGGATGAATCACAAGAAGACACGTGTTAATCTACGTGGCACATTTCTACAGTTACTTTAGCAACGAGGAACTTTACTCCCCGATCAAGTCAGACACTCCGAGCAACAAGTGTACTCCGAGGAACTCCATCTCTCCGAGGAACTCCACTGCTCCGAGAAACCCCTGAACGACGAGCAACTAAGGCGGTCCGAGCTGCATCTCGGCCATAGCATTAATTGCCAGATAATCAACAGTTCAACTATATATTGAATGCTCATCATACAGACGTATACGCTTAAAGGGCATTAATTGTTTACCCTTTCACATGTACAACCTAAGGGCTATAAATACATTGTATCACCCTCATTCAAGGGGACCGAAATTTCTGGATAGAATCACATATCGAGAATTCCAAAACATTTGGCAATAACAGAAACAATGGACGTAAGCCATTCTTATAAGGCTGAACCACTTTAAAATTCTTTGTCTTATTTAAATTTATCTGTGATTAAATAATTAGAAGCAGTCTAATTTTTTACATCAACAGTAATTAAATTAATTTTCGACACTGATGCTCAGAATGAACCATATGAGACTCCCGTTTTAATTTGGTATAGGATTGATCACCCGGTATTTTATTAAGCGGGGTGTAACAAAAAAATCCCCTCATATTTCCTTCATAACTCAATTAATGCAGGTGAGGTGTTCAATAGTATATCACGAAGACAAATCGATACAATTATTGAAAAATATCATCTTTCAAACCATCATTTGATTAAGCCATTGGTGAATGAAGAATTTATAAAGGGAGAAATTAGAGAAAAAATTGATACCTCTTTGAGGGTTTTCTCGTTCTGTTACCTTCTCAAATAGATAAAATGGAATATATATACAAAGAAAGAGAGATGAAAGGTGTGCAATGGAAGGGGAATAGTCGAAAATAAGAATGGTTTGAATGATGTTGTTGTTTCAATTTCGAAGGAAAAACCACAAGTGTGTTTGTAGGTCACCAATATTGGAGTCATTAGGTTGTCGGAGGTATGGATTAATTGCAGATGGTTAGTGGGACTACACTTGGAAACTCCATTTTTAACTTTTGATATCCCTTCCTTATGTCTTTTCATTTAAAAATTTACTTTTCCCATCTAATCCCTTTACGCCAACCCTTTCTTCATTTCCTCTTAATTAAAATTGTCCACATGGCTCACTGAAAAAGCGATAAATGTCGTCACGTGGTTCTGTTTTCAACTTTTGTTATATACTATAATTATCATTCAAATGTAATACCTTAAGGCCTCGTTTGGTTCGAAGTTTGAAAAGGGAATTTAGGATTCCCCTCGTCTAGAATTATAATGTTTGGTGGAAATTTGGAGGGAATTAAGAATTCCTGAAATTTAGAATTCCCATAAAATTGAAATTCTCCTTTTACCTCTTAGATGGGGGGTGACCTATATTCCCGATCATTCTAACTTACTTTTGTGGTGAGATAAAATTATCATCTTACATAAACTCTCACATATACACTCTCTCTCTCTCTCTCTCTCTCTCTCTCTCTCTCTCTCTCTCTCTCTCTCTCATACACACACACATACACAATCTTTTTCTCTCTTTCACGCACACACACAGGCATATACATATACATTCTTTATCTCTCTCTCTCTCTCTCTCTCTCATACACACACACGCATAGTCTCTCTCTCACACACACACATATGCACACACACACACACACACATAAACACTTATACTCTCTCTCTCACACACATACATATACTCAAGAACACATAACCACACACACTCACACCACATACTCGCGCGCACACGCTCAAATCAAATAGAGGGGTATTTTAGTTAAATTATATTTATTCATAACATGAAAAAGTAATTTAGATGCTGGGAAAATAGAATTCCCGTTGGAACCAAACAATGGAAAGGAATTCAAGATTCCAAGAACTTGGAATTCCTGTAAACAAGGATTACCATTCCTTTTCTAGATCTCGAACCAAACGATCCCTAAGATCTCTCATAATAATTTCCTCCCACAATAGCTTAAGGCGACCCGTTTTTCTTTCTTATCTTTTATTTTAAAAAATCTTTCTCTTGTTATAGGAGTATCTATTAGTCTACACAACACATGTATGTACCATCTAAGTATACTTTCTCTTAATTTATTATTAATGGGAGTTACTCCTAACTTTTCTCTAACATAATAGTTTTTAATATTGTCCTTTCAAGTAATTCCTATCATCCATTGAAGCATCCTCATCTCACTAACATAAAGACTATATTTATGTTTTTTCTTTAAAGCCCAACGTTCCTCTCTGTGTCCATCCCCCTTTTTGATCCTCGCGACGGGAGAGGCGAAGAAGAGGGAGGGTGTTTCCCCTTTGTCTCAGGAGGATCCTGGTCCCGCACATCCCTCTCGAGAGCGCTTCGGCCGGTATCGGTGATAAGGTGAAAAATGTAGAGAGATACAGTCGACGGTCTATTTTACTCAAAATAGACAAAAGAAAAAAGGGAGCCATCCCGAAGGACAACATCCAAAGGCATACTGATACATATGAAACCAAAATGACTCGAAAAGGGTCCAGAGGCTAAGTTACGAAATGGGAAGGTGTTGGGCACCCATTCTTCCCTTTCGGTCTCTCATGGGTTATTGTTTTTTTCCTTTATTTCCCCGTGATATTCGTGCATGTGTATATGTAACGGAGATAAGAATCATCGACTTGTATCATGGAAGAGATAAAGTGAGTCATCCGTAGGAATGGTCCTAAAAAGTAATATTAGAAGATATGATTTATGCGATTATCCTAACGTCGATCATTATAAGGGAATGAAAACACATGCGAGATAATACGCCATCAAGAACAAATATGTGTATATATATATATGTATATATATATATATATATATATATATATATATATATATATATATAGAATTAAGTTAAAGAATGTAGAAAAATGGGAAAAAAGTAGGAAAAAGATTGTGACACCCCGCCTAATTAAATACCGGGCGATCACTCCTTTATTAAATTAAAATCAAGGTGAACAGTTGGATCATTCTTAGCATCACTGTCGTAAAAATAAATTTTCCAAATTAAACACCCTAATTAATTAAACTAAGTGTCAAAACCATTTTAGACATTACTATCCAAATTTTATTTAATACACCAACATTTAAACTTTGCATAAGTCACAATTTAATAGTCACATCACAACTATCCTGGAACATACAATCCAAATAATCAAATGTTCAACTGATTGAATCCAACACTTAATACTTAAATGAAAACATCCTGACAATAATAAATCCCAAGGAATAAAATACTGGAAATAAATGAATCACACTGTCTGCTAAATAACTGAATAATGGAAACGGGCGACACATGCCCAACTGAATAAATATGCTAGGAATGGAATCAAGAAGTGAGGTCGTCTAAGCAAGAGGCGTGCAACTCCCACCTAAGCTGCAGCACGTTCCTTCCAAAGGATCCTATACAAGACGCCCCTGTGGCTGGGCACCTATAATATATACATATATATACAAGAGAGAAAAGGAAATGGAAACGGGTCAGAGCCCGATAGTGTAAATGAATTAAAATTCGTTTAGCAAGTATTTAAAATGTTTACAGGCCAATGCAACAACATATTAGTGCGACACTCATTTTAGAAATTCTCACCTCTCTTCTAATGTGCACACCTATCGCACTAACCTTCCCAACGGTTTAACTTATCTTATCTTAGTTACTCGTAAGATTTAAACTGAACATTTCAACTGTTTAAGGGGATAATTCCATTTGACAACAAAGTTCGCATTTCAACCTTAATCGTTAATAAAGTTTCTCCGTAATATGTTATACTTTTAAAACACATTTTCCTCAATTGTAATAATTATACATTTCTTACTTACTATCAACACAATAGGTAGTTCCCAAATTTCTAGAATTTAATGTATATATTAAATACTCAAATAGTATATATATTCTAACGGCACCCCACATAATAATAATGGTGTGAGCATACTCTGCTATCAAATCCCCGTATCACTCGTACTAAGGGAAATACAAGTTCGGAATCACTCTCGAGCTCTATAGAACAAAACAAAAACAATATTGAGGCGAAGCATAGTTTCCAAGCCCAAGAGGCCAGTACATACCCTCACGTCTCTTAGGACCGTCCGACTATCGATCCGATAGCCCGTACCTAGGATTCCTCTCTTCTAGGGCACAAGTCAATATCCCCCGTAAAGGTCCCATCGAGATAAGACTGTCCTAGCGCGGTAACCTCAGGGATAGCAAGTAGCGTGGGCATGATTTTTACACGTATATAGTATATGTATAAACACAGTCATATAAATATACTACTATTGCTATATCAAATTTAGGTTCATCTCATAACCCATAATTATAACATTTATCCTTATTTCTCATCATATTAGTTATCACTTATAACAGTTCGTCTCTTACTTTAATTGAGGGATTAATCCAACTTACTACGTAACACTCATGGACTCTATCCTCCCAAGTATAGAATTCAGTAGGTACTCATCTAATTTTCCAACGTAACTATTTTACGCGTCTCTCCCTTTAATACACAACCCTATCGTCCCTTATGTGTAAGCATCCCGAAAATATAAATTTTGTCTTAGATTAAAGGTCTCATAATTATTAGTAAGCCCTACTGGTCTCTTTTATCTCCCAAAATATTTTAATAAGGATGTCTAAGAAATATTATTCATTTAAGTTTAATTCAACTATTTAAAAGGGGAAATATGAGTCTGCCAGGAGGGGTCGATCGATCGATGGCAGGAGCTCGATCGATCGATGCGTCGATCGATCGACACTCCTGGTTCGATCGATCGATCAAACAGGTATGCAAAATTCTGCAGATTACAGTTACGGGTTCTAACATCTAACCTCAACCAAATCAAGATTTTTAACACCCAAACATCCAGAAATTCGTACTACAACCATTTTAAACCCATATTATACATCTTCTACGTAGAGCATGCGAATATTCATCATTAACCATGGGTTTATAGGCCAAAACTCATATAAAACTCAAGAACCCTAGAAATTCTTTAACTTTGTTCTACTCAGTCCTTTCCCCATAAATTTCTACTCCTAATTCATCATTAATTCGTGGTTAAGCCTCTACATATGAAGGGGTTTACAGATTATCATTCAAACCATTACTACATGCAATTTTCCCATCTCCAACATGGATTTTCTTCTATGAAACTCATCCTAATCATCCTAGGCTAACATGAATGATGCATTAACGAAAATAGGCAAGGTGAATACTTGCCTGGGAATTTCAGAGTTCTGATTTGTGAATGAATTTGGTGTGGTAGCGTTCCCCGTCGCGCGATCTACGCGTTGGTGGTGGTCGCGGTGCAATCGGGTGACTTTTTGGCCTTGGATTGCTTGGAAAGCCTTTTCCTTTCCTCTCCTATGGTCGTTCTAATGTTTGGAGTCTGATAACCCTAAAGGAATCTTCCAAATGGCTGATATAGCCTAATAATTTTCGTAGGTTTAATTACCCAAAAATGCAAAATGTCCTAAATGCCCTCCCGGGGTGCTAAATAGGCCTAAAAACACCCCGAGACCCAAACTAAATCCACGAGTACACTTTTCTGACTATCTCGACCCTTCCGGACACGTTGGTGCACTCAAAATGACCATACGGATAACTTAAAAATATTTCACTTTTATTAATCAATATTTAGTCCTGACGCGACACGGGCGTGTCCCGACTCAAATTTTCAAAATTGCCATTTTATTCACTCGTGACAATTCATAAAACCAATATTATATTACTTTACTCATTAGTAATATTCAACAAGTTTCCCATAATTACTAACTCACATCACGTTAATAATTATAAATTAATTAATTTTCGAATTTATATTAAATTAATAACTCACATTAAATTTAATAAATCCCCAATTTTATAAAGCATAAAAATACGGGGTATTACAAGGACTCGACTCTCGGGTTTTACCCCGAGACGCCTATGTAGCCTATAGAGGCATCAAAGTCCACGTAGTTCGTATGCAAAATGAGGGGTGGGATTTATCCCATAAATCCAATCGGGGACTTCTCTTGTATGTGTGTGTTATGTGTGTAAAAAAGTGTTTTAGTTGTGAGAAAAGTGTGAGAAAAGTGCGAGAAATCCCGTTTGGAATTTATGAGAAAATCCTCTTTTTCTTGCTTTTTTTGGGTTTTATTTTTATTAAAATAAGAGATGTGCAATAATACTAGATAAAAAGTATATTAGGATATGTGATAAGAGAGGATAAAAGTACTAAATAACAAAACAAACTAATGCGAATTTAGGAGAATTTATGGAGAGAGTGGAGAAAGTTGGACCTTCTTGAAGATATTGAGCTTGATTTTGGATGTTGGAGAGCAGCCCCTGCACTTGGGTGATGATGAAGGGTACTTAATTCACCAAGTTTGATGAAAAAAGTGATGAAAGGTGAAGGTTGGAAGGGGATTTGGATGTGGAAATCACGCTGACTTCGAGAGGGGTTTTCTGAGCTTACTGGGAGTGATGGATCTCATATGTTCTACTCTTTTGGAATGAGGTTAGGACCTCCTTTTTATAGGCCCAGGGCATTTTTGATCGGCATAGCCCTGGTCCTTCCAATCGGGAGGTGTGTTTAGGCACACTGCCGATAGGCAGGGTTTGGAACCTGCCGTTTGGTAGTCTCTTTCTGATTCTTTCGGAAAATTGGTTGTAGAGTGCAAGCCATTGATCCGAATCACGCACGGGGTGAACCATTGGAAAGGTAATTCAAATACCCGTGAAATTCTTTTGGATAGCTCCTAGGTCTGGGTGTTGACTTTGGGTCAAATTTGACTTGGAAGCATTCGTCGGACGCAAACGAATCGTTCATCCGCATGGTAAGTCAGAATCGCGCACGGGGGAGACCGCTGGAAAGGTTAGGAGATGTACTTCAACATTATAAAGAGTTTGACTCAGTTTAGGGAGTTAAATTTGGTCAATCGAGGCCTGGAAGCGCTCGGTGACCTTTCGGAGTAAAACAGATTGTTCGTCCGTACTGTAAGTCAAAATCACGCACGGGGCGGACCGTTGGAAAGGGGTTTCAGTGCCCTTTAAAGATTCATTCAGTCTCGATTGAGCTTAAGAGTTGAATTTTATCAAACGGAGCCTGGGAGCATCCGGTGACCTCTTGATCAAGTTTTGGGGGAAAATAAATCATTCGTTCGTACCATAAGTCAAAATTATGCACGGGATGGATCGTTAGAAAGGGGTTTTAGTGCCCTTCGAAGATTCATTTAGTCTCGATCAGCTGAAGAGTTTTAATTTGGTCAAACGGAGCTTAGGAGTGCCCGATGGCCTTTAGGTCAGTACTCGGGGTATGACTAAGATTTGAAATGATGAAGGGAGGTTCTAGGGACCTTAGGAGGGGTTATGGGGTATTAGAATTGGGTGTCTACAGAACCCATCGATGGGTGAGTTTGAAATAAACGATAGCCATCGAATAGACACCACATGATGCCTTTGAAAGCAGATGACGAGAGGGTCGAGGTCTATTCTGAGGACCTAAGTAAGAAGATGACTGATTTTGCGGGTCGAAGCCATTTTCGAGGGCTTAAAGATAAGGGTGACCGATTCTGTGGGTCGAAGCCATTCCGAGGGCTTGAAGATGAGAGTGATCGATTCTGCGGGTCGAAGCCAATTATAAGGGCTTGAAGATGAGATGACCAATTCTGCGGGTCGAAGCCAATTCTGAGGGCTTGAAGATGAGATGACCATTCTGCAGGTCGAAGACAATTCTGAGGGCTTAAATTGAGATGATAAATTCTGCGGGTCGAAGCCAATTTTGAGGGTTTAAATTGAGATGACCAATTTTGCGGGTCCAAGCCAATTCTGCGAGCTTAAGCTTGAAATGACCAATTCTACGAGTCGAAGCCAATTCCGAGGGCTTAAATTGAGATAACCAATTTTATAGGTCGAAACCAATTCTATGAGCTTAAAGATGAGGGTGACCGATTCTGCGGGTCGAAGGCAATTCTGAGGGTTTTGAAGATGAGGGTGACCAATTCTATGGGTCGAAGCCAATTCTGAGGGCTTGAAGATGAGATGATCACTTCTGCGGATCAAAGCCAATTCTGAGGGCTTGAAGATGAGGGTGACAAATTCTGCGGGTCGAAGCCAATTCTGAGGGCTTAATTTTGAAATGACTAATTCTGCGGGTCAAAGCCAATTCTGAGGGCTTAAATTGAGATGACTAATTATACGGGTCAAAGCCAATTTTAAGGGATTAAATTGAGATGATCAATTCTGCGGGTCGAAGCCGATTCTGAGGGGTTAAGTTAAGATGACCAATTCTGCGGGCTTAAAGATGAGGGTGACCGATTCTGCGGGTCGAAGTCAATTCGGAGGTCTTTGAAGATGAGGGTGACCAATTCTGCGGGTCAAAGCCAATTTTGTGGGATTCAATTATGATGACCAATTCTGCGGATCGAAGCCAATTCTGCGAGCTTAAGTTGAGATGACTAATTTTACGGGTCGAAGCCAATTCTGCGGGCTTAAGTTGAGATGACCAATTCTGCGGGCTTGAGTTTGAAATGATCGATTCTATGGGTCAAAGCCAATTTTGCGGGCTTAAGTTGAGATGTTCTCGGGGAACTATGCCAGGAAAATTACCTCATGATTTTGATTTGAGCCGGGGAGCTGATTGTTGGGGAAATTTTTGTGTCTTCTGGAGACTTACCGAGGGAACAAGCAATTTGATGCCAGGGAAGGTGGTCTAGGGTTTGAACGTATTTCTTGAGGAAATATGAGACCTTTGGGGAATAAGATACGATCCTGAAGTTTGGGATACTTTAGAGATCCTCCCGAGGACCTTGTTGGGAGGAGATTCGCTTGGCTTTTGAGAGTTTCGCTGGGGAAATATGGATTCAGCTTGGGGGAGAGTGAAATTTTCTTGGTGAAAATGTTCTAAACCCTTTTCGGGATTTTTTGGAATTTTCTGAGGATTTTTCAGGGTATTCTGGTAATTTTTGGGAATTTTTGTACGAAAATTTAAGGGAGGTGCCGGTCGGCATGGTGTAGAGGGTGCCATTCGGTAGTGGCACGGACTTTTGGGCTATTTTGATAAGGTAAAGGGTCAGTGCCGATTGGTAGGTGGGGGTTCAGTGCCGATCGGCATGACCCTTGGCATCCTATATAAAGGGGGCGAATTCCCCTCATTTTTCACAGCTTTTTGTCTTCTCTCTTTTTGCGATTTTCTTCTGCGAATCTTTCTAGCATTCTGATCTCTAAAGCGGACCCTGCTGCGGGAGCTGTCGCGTCATCGCTCTTCAAGGGTGGTGAACCCTGGCGATTATGTAAGTAAAATGACTTTTGGCATTCCTTTTTTGTGGTTTTTCCTTTTTCTTGGGGTTTGATAAGGTTTTTCTCTTTTGACAGTTTGATGTTTCTTTGTCGACTATGTGTGCCCGCGGGACGATGGGGCTTAAGGATTTCTGGGAGCATCTTCCACCTGTGGTGCATTGGGTGGTATCATCAGCAGGCTTTGGGAGGTTGGCGTCCGTGTTGGATGAGACGCCTCGGTCGACGGCGGTCTTTTGCGCTTTGGGAGAGAGGTGGTGGGACACTACCTACACTTTTCATTTTGGTTTCGGGGAGATGACTGTGATTCCTATAGATGTGCAGCAGCTACTGGGGCTGGATTGTGACAAAGAGCAGATAAAGGTGGATAGTTTCTTGCGGGTGAGGCTGGAGACGGTGTGCACGACGCTTGGTGATGTGGGGAGGATAGTGTCTTGGGACTCCATCCACTTGTCGCTGCCGAAGGATGTTTTTCTGGGCAGGGTGATTGATGTGGAGGATGGGCTGAAGGTGAGGCAAATGGACTGGTTATTTATTTTGCTGGTGCTGGGGGGATTTTTGGTGGCGTCGAGCGACGACGTCGTCCATTTATGGTTTTTACCATATCTGAGGATATTTTCGAGCATCCCTCTCTATGACTGGGGGAGCCTGACCTTGGCGACCCTTTATTTTTCCTTGGATGCATTCAACCGGTGCTGCCGGTAATTTTTTACTGGAGCCACGTATCTTCTTGAGGTATTTTTTAATTTGCCCATTTTCCTTTCATGCATTTGCATTTTCCTTATGCATCATCTTTTTAATTGTGGATTTCTTGTCTTTGGCAGACGTGGTTCTATGAGGTGATTGGGTGTAATACCCAACTGATCACTTTGAAGGACGAGACTATTGGGAACTTTTGCTGGTTGCATCGGTAGCGGAAGGCCAATAGGTAGTCGATGAGGTTTCTTTCTTCGGAGACGGTGCGTCAGGTCTTGAATGGCCTGACCAGTGATAGGGCAAGACTTTTTCTTCTTCAGTCCTGGTCTTTGTGTGCTCTGATTCTATATTTCCTTATATTTTACTGTGAATTTTTCAGGTGACTTTTTACCCTTGGGGGATGACCGTTCAGGACACGGGGTTGATTGCGGTGAACGCACAGATGAGGCATTTGCTAGCGCATGATTTTGGCCACTCTTGGTATCTCGGGGGGGTGGGTGGGTGGGTGGTGATTTGACAGATTGCTGAGGAGAAGGTGGTGGTGCCACTTGTGAGGCCCCCTATGTCTATGAGGCGGTAGCGGTTGCTGCCAGATGATGCGAGGATCGCGGTGATGATTGGCGAGTCCTACCTGCTGTATGATTATATGGACTTTGTGACAAGTTGGCTGATGGCGCCCAACATATATGATATACTGCCCTTCCCTCCTGTAGGTTCGAGTCGGCCAGTGGGGTCCTCCCACAGCGATGGCGGTTCATCGATATCTGCGCGGCGACCTCGGAGGCCCCCTTTGTGCGATTGCATACACCTTCATACAATATCTGACGGACTGATGGAGGGATGGTGCCTATGCTGCATCGTCCTCATGCAATGGACCCGAAGGAGTGGGGCTTGATAGAGGAGGTTCTTTATCCTAAGTTATATCTTTTATGTTCTTCTCCTTTGGTTTCTTTTGATCTTTTCTGCTCGATATTGATTCTGCCTTTTCTTGCAGCCCGAGTGTCCACCACTTGGTTGAGGGATATTAGGGACTGGATATCTTCAGCGACTGCCCATATTCGAGATGCGGTTCCTGTTCCTTCTTTCTTGGTGTCGTCTGCTTCATCCAGGGAGGAGTCTGGTTCAGGTAGCGGTGGTGCATCATCTCGCCATCGGGGAAAGAGAGTGCGTCGCAGGGGTGGAAGCTCTTAGGAGAGAGAGGGGAAAGGGCAAGTGAGAGAGAGAGAGAATGTGGGTTCGAGTTGAGTCCCGTTGTTTTTTCTTCTTTTTTTCCTGCAAAATTGATGTAACACAGAAACACATCTATGCAATGCATCGATGCTTACAACATTCGTCGAGTTTCTTTATGGCGTAATCGGCCCATAGAGTGGGACATGCTGATGGCGGCGGTACAATTCTGGTACCCCGAAGACCATGTATTCCATTTTCGCTTAGAAGAAGTCTGTCCGACCTACGTGGATTTTTCTGCCATATTGGGGATAAATCTCGACGTTGCTGCAGCTCTGCCTGAGTTTTCCCGTTCTCCTCGGGAGTTATTGGCCGAGCTTTTTTGTGTTTCGTCCTCAGCGGCCAGATCACTAGTGGTTGGAGGTATGATTTCTCTTTCGGCGGTGTTGCGGTCCGTGCATTTATAAGAGGTTGGTGATGCTGGATATGTCAGAGCTGTCGTTCTGGGCTTGGTTTCAAAATTATTGCTGATGACTGGGGAGCTGTTGGTGGACCCGCAACTTGCAGTTATTACTTTATGGATGTCCTACCGTCGTAATGCTGCGGCGGTGATACAAGTAGAGACTCTGAATGGCTTGGATGACTGGCGAGAAGGTCGTTCTGATTTTCTGAGGGGTAACCTTATTATGTTGTTCATGTGGTTGTCTGAAATATTTTGCCTAGTGACTCCTCCGAAATCCCCTTTGTCGGCAGTACCCAACTGCTTTTCGCACCATTTCATCAGTGTTAGTCTGGATATTGAGAGCTGGGATAACTGGTTCGTAGAGCACGAGGCTCTAAATTTATACTGGTTAGTGCCTTGGTGGGGACAGCTGATGCCTATTCTGGAACTTGGAGTATACCTATATGTCTGGATGGTTGGTCTCAGACATACCTCTTTTTTTTCCCTTGGCGGCTTCTGCGCTAATTTAGCTATGAGCAGATTGTGCCACCTTGGACACTGGACTTCTTTCCGGTAGAAGATGCGTATGCGGCTTGGCTTTTTGTGGGAGAGTCGACGTCCATCGACTCATCCCTCTCAGTCTGCTGGGAGAGTTTGGCACATCCCTGGGGATTATATGAAGTGGTTATGGAGAAGCGTAGTTAGCAAGATGTTGGTAATGGAGACTGGGCAAAGGTGGCTTGCCTTATTTGATACTATAGAGGGAGGTGTGGTACTTTTTTTGAGGCTGGTTCGAGCTTATCGGTCCATGGAGCGTTTGCGGCACTCCATTCAGGCAGGGGAAGCTTGGGTATCCCAGGATATAGATGATGATGATGGAGCGGGCTCCTCTAGTAGCTGTGGGTAGGACTCTTTGTGGGGAGTTTTTTTTTTTTTTTTTTTTTTGTAATGGGAAATAAGTTTAGGAATTTATTTGGATTTTTAGGAAGGTAGGGGGAAGGGAGTTATCCGTTCATTTTCTTATGTAATTACGTTGTAATTTCTTATTAGTGAGATAAACAAGTTTTTGATCATCTACCTGTGCCTTTTGATGAATTTTGTATTTTGAATTATATATACCGATCGCTAAGGCATGCATAATCCTTTTGCTCAAATATATGTTAGAATGGACTGTCGTTCTCGGAGATAAGAAAAGAATAGTTTTTTGTGAAAAAGAAAGGGACGTGCTTATGTAAGATGTATGAGCTGCCTGCGTACCTCTGGGGGTTTTTGAAATTTTTTAATTTGTTTGAAAATGATTTTTGCAGAGGATCAGGCCCATGTAGTTCTGGGTAGAGGGAAATGAAGATTTTTTTTAGAATAGAAGGGATATGAGAAGAGTCGTAGCAGGTCGAGATTTTGAACTAGGGGTAAAATTTCTTGAGACGATCCAGGTTGACTGGACGAGCCATCTCTTCTCCATCTAAGTTGGTGATCATGGCGACACCGCCGGACAAGATCTTCTTGACGATATATGGGCCGCTCCAATCGGGCTTGAATTTCCCTATGGGGTCCCAGATGGGCTTTACTATTTCTTTGAGGTCTAAATCCCCTTCTCAGACACCACGGTCCTTGACTCTCTTATTGAATGAATGAGCTATTCGATGATGGTACCCTTGTATGTGATACAACGCTTTTAATCTCCTTTCGTCCAAGAGTGACAACTCGTCAAGGCGACTTTGATGCTAGTCCTCCTTACTGACCTTGGTTTCAAGCATGATGCGTAAGGAGGGTATTTCCATGCCATAGACTAGAGAGTAAGGGGTAGACCCAGTAGAGGTTCGGTATCCCCATAGGGCATATGGGATTCGATCGGCCCAATCTTGATAGCTTTTGGTCATCTTACTGATGATGGCTTTAAGGTTTTTATTGGCGGCTTCGACTGTACCGTTGGTCAGAGGATGGTAGGGAGAAGATTTGTGTCTCTGAATCCCATACTCGTTGACCACTTCTGTAACTTCTGCCTCGAAATGCAATCCGTTATCTAACACTAGCTCGTGCGGGACCTCATATCGACAGATGATGTTTTTCGTGATGAACTTGGCCACTTTCTTAGCGTTCAGAACTGCATATGACTCAGCTTCGACCCATTTGGTGAAGTAATCAATGGAAACTAAGATGAACTCATGTCCGTTGGAAGCCTTGGGTGTAACCTTCCTTATAATGCTGATGCCCTAGGTAGAGAACGGCCAGGGAGAAGTCATGTTGTATAATTCACGCGGAGGCAGGTGTTGAAGGTTGGAGAACTGTTGGCATTTGAAGCATCTCCTGATATAAGCGGTGCAATCCTGGATCATGGTGGTCTAGTAGTAACCTTGTCGGATGATCTTCTTGGCAAGCATGTAATCGTTCATGTGGTGTCCACATTTCCCGCTGTGGATTCTTTGCATCACCTCTTCAATGTCAGCCCCTGCGATGCAGTGTAGATGGGTTCCATCGAAGTTTCTCTTAAATAGTGCTTTATGACAGATGATGTACTGGGAGGCTAGTCTTCGGAGGGTTGACCGATCTTTCTTATTGGAACCCTCGGGATACCTACCATGCTTGAGAAGGTACCATATATCATAATAATAGCAATTGGCTAGCTCGTGATCTCCTTTGGTGATGAGATCAATATGGTAGCAGTGGGTTGGTTTGGCTTGCTTTTGGACTTGGTAGGGGGTCATTGTTATTCCTTCGGGCATGTCGATCATGGAGGCCAAGGTAGCAAGGGCATTGGCTAGTTTCCCATTAGTATGGTTGTCAAAAGGTGTCGATCAAGGCGAAACTTGATCTTTAGTAATTTAGTAGGGCAAGAAGCCCCTTACTACTATAGGCTGCGCGAAAGCCCCTTACTATAGATAGGGCGTTAGCGCACTTACTAATCAAAGTGCTCGTTAGCGCTTTATCTAGCCTAGCTTGTTCTAACCTTCAGGCAAAGACCTTGAGGATGATATCATTTGAAGAACTCCTCAGAGAAATAAACAAGGTGTCAGAACAACCCAAGATTATTGAGGAAACAGGGTTCACGTTCTTCCCTTCTTCAGTAAATCACATGACCAGTTCAGGGAGTCATTACCAGATCCCAAGCTTAGCACCAACCAATGATAAGGGGAAGGGCGTCGAAAACCTTCCTATGCCAGAGATGACCCTCAAGGAAAGCAATATCCTCGATCAACTAAAGAAAACTCAATCTAACATCACTCTATGGGGGCTTTACATGTCTTCCCAGCTGCACATAAATGATTTGATCAAGTTGCTCACCGGATCCACAATTCCTCCTTCTACCACACCAGAAGAAGCGGTAAATTTAGTTAGATCCTTGACCTCTACCCGAATGCTATCCTTTTCCGAGGAAGAAATCCCCAGAATTGGTCTAAACCACAATCATGCACTCAACATCTCCGTCGAAGTTATGGGGAAGATCGTACCACTCTCTCTTGTCAATAATGGATTTGCCTTGAATTATTACCCATTAAGAACCTTCAAATGCTTAGGACTGAAGGAAAGTGACCTCGCTCCAACCTTCGTTGTTGTACGATAATACCCTCCAGGAGGTGATGGGATCCATAAAACTTGTAATGGGGGCTGGCCCTATAAAACCTATTATTTAATTACAAGTTATTGATATCCCAGCTTGTTTCAACCTGTTGCTTGGATGACCTTGGCTCCACAGTATCAATGGTGTGTCTTCCTCACTCCATCAAAAATTGAAGTTCTTCACCGATGGACGAGTCATCACCATTTTGGGCGACAACGACAATATCGAGGGTGCAAGTACCAGCAATCCAATCCTTGAGATAAAGCACAGGTCAAATGATATGCTCCTATCAGAATTCTGAGTTGAGCCATTTCTACTCCCGATAGGGGATGATTTCAAAGATAGGGGTTGTCCAGAATACGACCCTGATGGAAAAATCAATGTGATTCAAATGTTTAAAAACATGCACTTCATGCCTGGATTGGGGCTAGGATAAAGACAATAAGGGATAATTGAGTCCATCGTACTGAAAAAATCTTTCCCTCCCTGTGGTTTGGGGTATCAACCATCAGAACAAGAGCTCAGAATGATCCTCCAATCTCAACCAAAGAGAAGATTAAACTGCATCCAGACTATCCCTGGGGGTTCCTTGAATGGACAATTCATTAAAGAGGGCGAAGACTTCCTATTTTGTGGCTTTTTGGAACCATGGTACGACCATACAGATAAGAAGATGAAGCCTGGAATGAAGATCTTTTTCCAAGAAAGCTACCCAGGGGCTAAAAGTTCTCAACACAATGTACATCTGATCATCAAAGATACTGAAGATCCGAGGGAAGTGACTCTGAGGATTCGTTTAATTTACAGACACTGGGGCTGACACTCTGCATGGTTCATTCAAGCACTACATCACTGGATCCATCGCACCTGATTAAAGCTGCTGATACACCTCTCCTCAACTTGCATTCTACGCCAGTTCTACCTGTTGAAATCCCACCTAACCCCAATGTTTACCCCATCTCTTCTTATGTTGTCCATCCTTTCTCTAATGTAATCGAGGCCTCCTTTGATGAGGTTCTCAATGCTGTTTTTCCTATCAATGAAATAAATGAATATTTTGAGTATCTTGATGTGCCTTACATTAATTGTTTAGACTCTAATCAAACTTTTGATGGTGATGATTTTGCAAATGAACAATTCTTAACTGATCTTAATAAGGTTAATAACAAACAACATAGCCGTGTTCAAGTTAATAAAGAAGAAACTGTTGTTGTTAACCTCAGTTCTAGTAGCCAATTGCGCGAGATTAGGATAGGGGCTATCCTTGACGAGCATGAGCATGCATAACTCGAAGAATTACTGAAGGAATTCGTAGATGTTTTAATGTGGTCCTATGACAATATGCCTGACAATGATCCTGAAATAGCTCAACATGAGATACCCACTCTCCCAGACTATAAGCCGGTCAAATAAAAATTGAGAAAGCTCCGCACCAAATGGTCTCTCAAAGTCAAAGAAGAAGTGACCAAACAGTTGAACGTGGGCTTCATTCAGGTGATCGAATATCCCACTTGGCTAGCCAATATAGTGCCTGTGCCAAAATTAGGAGGGAAAGTTCGGATGTGTGTAAACTACCGGGAATTGAACAAAGCCTCTCCAAAGGATGATTATCCGTTACCCAATATCGACATGATTGTGGATGACACAACCAGTCATGCTCTCAAGTCATTCGTCAACAGGTTTGTCGGATACAACCAAATCAATCACCAAGAAAAAAATGCGTTCATCACACCGTGGGGAACCTTTTGCTACACTGTTATGACATTTGGTCTCAAGAATGTTGGGGCTACATACCAGAGGGCTGCCATAACCATCCTACACGATCTGATTCACAAAAAAGTCGAGGTCTATGTGGATGATATGATTATCAAATCCAAAATTAGAGAAGGTCATGTTCTCTCTCTCTAAAAGTTCTTCGAATGACTGCGATGGTATCAGATGAGACTCAGTCCACATAACGTGTCTTTGGCGTTATAAAGGGAAAACTCTTGGGATTCATGGTCAGTAAGAAGGGGATAGAAGCAGATCCTGCCAAGTTAAAATCCATACTTGAGATGCCACCTCTCCGAATGGAGAAATAAGTCCGTGTTTTCCTTGGGAAATTGTAATACATTCGCTGGTTCATCAGCCAACTAACTTCCATCTGCGAACATATTTTCAAACTCTTCCAAAAGGATTCAACTAAGGTTTGGAACGAAGCATGCCAAGAAGATTTTGAATGAACCAAACGATATCTTACCCAACCTCTGGTACTCATATCACCACAGCTTGGTCTCCCCTTGATCCTATACCTAACCATAATCGACACTGCAGTTGGGATTTGCTAGCCCAATACCTTGAGGAATCCCGTAAAGAAAGAGCCATATATTATGCCAGTCGTAAATTGGCTGGGTACGAAGTCAACTACACTACTTTGGAAAAGGCATGTGTCGCACTTATTTGGGTCACCCAAAAGTTACGACACTACATGCTCACGTTTCCCATCAAACTTGTATCCCGAATGGATCGCATCAAGTACCTGCTTGAGAAACCTGCCTTATCTAATCGAATGGCTCGATGGTTGATGCTCCTAGCCGAGTTTGATATCGTGTACGTCATGCAAAAATCCATGAAAGAAAAGTCCATCTCTGACTACCTCGCTGACTACCCCATGGAAGAAGATGATGTTTGGATCTCCGAATTCCCAGATGAAAACATCCTCTACGCTGCTCAAAACAACCTTTGATGGAAAATGTTCTTTGATGGCGCTGCCAATAAAAAAGGATATAGCATTGGAATACTTCTGATTCGCCCCAGATGACTCCCACACTCCCATCGCTATCAAATTGGATTTCCCCTGCATTAACAACATGACTGAATACGAGGCGTGTACGGTAGGCCTCAAAGTTTCTCTCAAGAAAAGTATCCAATGCCTAGATGTCTTTTGGGATTCTGCGCTCATTATCGGTCAAGTGCTCAGAAAATGGAAAGTCAAGGACGAGAAAATCCAACCCTTCCATGCCCACTTAGAAGAACTAGCCTCCCAATTCCAAGATATCACCTTCCACTGCTTGCTTTGAGCAAAGAATAACCTAGCCGATGCCCTTGCTACCTTGGCCTCCATGGTCGACATGCCCGAAGGAAAAATAATGGCCCCCTTCCTAATCCAAAAGCAAGATAAACCAACCCACTGGTACCACATTGAGCTCATCAACAAAAAAGATCCCGATCTAGCCAATTGTTGGTATTATGATATCTGGTACCTACTCAAGCATGGTAGGTATCCTGAAGGTTCCAACAAGAAAGATCGGGTAACCCTCCAAAGACTGGCAGCCCAGTACATCATCTGTCACAAAGCACTATTTAAGAGAAACTTCGATGGAACCCATCTACACTGCATCACAGGGGCTAACATTGAAGAGGTGATGCAAAGAATCCATAGTGGGGAATGTGTACCCCACATGAACGGTTACATGCTTGCCAAGAAGATCATCCGACAAGGCTACTAATGGACCACCATGATCCAGGATTGCACCGCCTATGTCCGG
The DNA here is from genome assembly GCA_949130495.1 of Sambucus nigra. Lineage (NCBI taxonomy): Eukaryota > Viridiplantae > Streptophyta > Magnoliopsida > Dipsacales > Adoxaceae > Sambucus > Sambucus nigra. Next base: position 126,697,511 of record OX422215.1, read on the forward strand.
AGATGCCTCAAATGCCAACAGTTCCCCAACCTTCAACACCTGCCTCCGCGTGAATTATACAAAATGACTTCTCCCTGGCCGTTCTTTTCCTGGGGCATCATCATTATAAGGAAGGTTACACCCAAGGCTTCCAACGGACATGAGTTCATCCTAGTTGCCATTGATTACTTCACCAAATGGGTCGAAGCTGAGTCATATGCAGTTCTCAACACCAAGAAAGTGTCCAAATTCATCAGGGAGAACATCATCTGTAGATATAGGGTCCTGCACAAATTAATGTCAGATAACGGGTTGCACTTCGAGGCAAAAGTCACAGAAATGGTCAACGAATATGGGATTTAGAGACACAAATATTCTCCCTATCGACCTCAGACCAATGGCGGGGTCGAAGAAGCAACAAGAACCTCAAAGCCACCATCAGTAAGATGATCAAAAGCTATCGAGATTGGGCCGACCGAATCCATTACGCCCTCTGGGGCTACCGAACCTCAATTCGAACTTCTACTGGGGCTACCCCTTACTTTCTGGTCTACGACATGGAAGCAGTCCTACCCGTTGAGCTAGAATTCCCTTCACTTCGTGTCATTCTCGAAAGACAAGTCAGTGAGGAGGATTGGCATCAAAGCCATCTCAATGAGCTATCACTCTTAAACGAAAGGAGACTGAAAGCGTTGTATCATATATAAGGGTACCATCACCGTATAGCGCGATCATTCAATAAGAGAGTCGAGGATCGTGGTGTCCGAGAGAGGGACTTAGCCCTCAAAGAAATAGTAGAGCCCATCTGGTACCTTAGAGGAAAATTTAAGCCCAATTTCAGTGGCCCATACATTATTAAGAAGATCTTGTCCGGTAACGCTACTATGCTTATCAACATCGACGGGGAGGAAATGGCACGCCCAGTTAGCGCGCTACGACTCTTTTCATCTCCCTTTTATTCTAAAAAAAATTATCATTTACCTCTACCCGGAACTACGTGGGCCTGATCCTCTACAAAAACCATTTCCAGAAAAATTAAAACATTTTAAAACCCCAGAGGTACGTAGGTAGCTCATACATCTTACATGAGCACGACCATTTCTTTTTCACAAAAAACTATTCTTTTCTTATCTCCGAGAATGATAGTTCATTCTAACATATACTTGAACAAAATGATTCTGCATGCCTTTGCGATCGATATAGATAATTAAAAATGCAGAATTCATCAAAAGGCACAGCTGGATGATCAAAAACTTATTTATTTCACTAATGAGAAATTACAGTGCAATTACATAAGAAAATAAACAGATAATTCCCTTCCCCCTACCTTCCTAAAAAGCCAAATAAATTCTCAAATTTATTACAAAATAAACTCTCAAAAAATCTTACCCATAGTTACCAGAGGAGACCGCTCCATCATCATCTACATCCTGGGGTCCCCAAGCTTCCCCTGCTTGAATAGAGTGCCGCAGATGCTCCATAGACCGAAGCTCGAACCAGCCTCGAAAAAACCACAACACTTCCCTCCATGGTATCAGATAAGACAAGCGACTTTGGTCCAGTCTCCACTACCAACACCTTGCTGACTACTCTTCTCCACAACCACTTTATATAGTCCCCGGGGATGTGCCAGACTCTCCCAACAGATTTAGAAGGATGGGTCGACGGACGTCGACTCTCCCAGAAAGGGCCAAGCCATATGCGCAGATGCTCTGTCAGATCTTATACCGGAAATGAGTCTAGTGTTCGAGGTGGTACGACCTTCTACCAACCAAATTGTAGATGCTGCCAAGGGAAATAGAAAGAGGTCTGTCTGAGACCAACCAGCCGAACGTGCGAGTATTCCCCCAGCTCCAGAATAGGCATCGGATGTCCCCACCAAGGCACTGACTAGTGTAGATTTAGATCCCCATGCTCCACAAACCAGTTCTCCCAACTCTCGATATCCCAGCTAACACCGATGAAATGGCACGAAAAAAAGTTGGGCACAACTGACAAAGAATATTTTGGAGGAGTCACCAGGTGAAATCTTTCAAACAATCACATGAACAGCATCACAGGGCTACCCTTCAGAAAGTCAGAACGACCTTCTCGTCAGGCATCTAGGCCATTCAAAGTCTCCACCAACATCGCCTCCACAAGGTTGCGATGGAATGACATCCATCAAGTAATGGCTCCAAGTTGTGGGTCCACTAGCAGTTCCCTAGTCACCTGTAGTAATTTTGAAACCAAGCTCAGAACGATGGCTTCGGCATACCCAGCATCACCAACCTCCTGCAAATGCACAGACCACAGCACCGCCAGAAGGGAAATAATTCCTCCAATAACCAAAGGTCTACCCGCCGAAGGCGAGATGTGGAAAAGTCCAGCCGACAGCTCTCGAGGAGACTGAGAAAACTCAGGCATAACAGCCGCAACACTAGGATTTACCCCCAACATGGCAAAAAATTCCTTATAAGTCGGAAAGACTTCTTCCAAGCCAAAGCGGAATACATGGTTCTCGGGGTACCAAAATTGTACTTCCTCCATCAGCATGTTCCACTCCATGTGCCGATTACGCCATAAAAAGACTCAACGGATGTTAAAAGCATCATAGTCGACGTTGTAGGAGCACATCGCCTCTAAATTCTCGAGGTAGTTAGCAAACTCAACACTACTAGGGAAAGCCATCTCACAGAATAAAGAAAATTAAAAAGTGAAGGTGGGATGAGAACACTTCACCCTTACCCCTTTTTATACTTGAAAACCCTCACAAGAGACACAACCCCTGTACAAATCGGAGGGAATCCTGCCCCACAAGGTAACAAAGGCTGAAGAGAGTACCAATCAAAGCCTTAATTGATTAGACTGGACTAAATTTCCGATAGGCAGGATAATGGCTTGCCGATCGACAACTCCCTATATTTGGAAACTTACCTTTTTCCTCTTTTGCCAAAAAAAAAATCAGAAAACTCAATAAAAATAAATTGATATTCTCAACAGAATTTTAAAATCCCCTTCCATATTTATATAATTTATAATTTAAACTTTCCTTCAAAATTCCAAAAATATTTCTTTTTACGGTCTAAGCAGCAAAGTAAAAAGCGCATATGCATTCATTAATTACTAATAGAAGGTAATAAAAAAACTCCATTGCATTGCATAAATATTCTTTTATTACAACAATTTTGCAGGAAATAAAGAAAAGCAGAAAAACAACGGGACTCAGCCCAAACCCACACACTCGCTCTCTCTCTCTCACCTACCCTCCCCCTCTCTCTATAAGAGCTTCCATCCCTACGACGCGCTCTTTTTCCCCTACGATAAGATGACGCAGCACCGCTACCCTAACCAGACTCCTCCTCAGATAAGGCAGACGACACCAAGCAAGAAGGAACAGGAACCACGTTCTGAATATGGGCAGTCACCAAAGATATCCAGTCACTAATGTCCCTTAGCTAAGTGGTGGACACCCGGACTTTCTGCAAGAAAAGGCATAATCATTATCATGCAAAGAAGATCAAAAGAAACAAGAAAAGAAAGAAGAAAATACCAGAAAGGTTGACGAACCACCACCATTGTGGAAAGACCCCACTGGCCGACTTGAACCCGCCTGAGGGAAGGGCAGTGCATCATATATGCTGGGCGCCATCATCCATCTCATCATGAAGTCCAAATAATTATACGTCATAGCTGTGTCGGTATACAATATATAGGACTCTCCAATAATCGCCGAAATCATCGCGTCCTCTCGCCACATTCTCTCTCACCTAATAGACATAGGGGGACTCGCAGGTGGGACCACCACCTCCTCCTCAGCAATCTGTTGAACCACCCTCTCCCCGAGATACCAGGAGTGGTCAAACTCATGCTCCAATAAATGCTTCATCTGCGCATTCGCTCCAGTCGACCCCGTGTCCTGAACAGCCATCCCCAAGGGTAAAAGGTCACCTTAAAAATCCCCATAAAATATAAGTCAATATGGAATCAGAGCACACAGAGACTAAAACTGAAGAAGGAAAAAGTCTCACCCTATCACTAGTCAGGCCATTCAAGACCTGACGCACTGCTTGCAGGGAAAGAGACTTCCTCGTCTGTCAATTGGCCTTTCGCCACCGGTACAAACGACAAAAGTCCCCAATAGTCTCGCCCTTCAAGCCAACCAGCTGGGTATTACAACCAATCACCTCATAGAACCACACCTTCTAAAGACCAGAATCCGCGATAAAAAAATAGATGCACAAGGAAAATGTGAATGCATGAAAGGAAAGTGCACAAACCAAAGAATACCTCAAGAAGATACGTGGCTCCAGTAAAAGTCTGTCGGCAGCACCGACTAAATGCATCCAGAGAAAAAAAGGGTCGCTAAAGTCAGGATCCCCCAATCATAGAGATGGATGTTCGAAAACATCCTCAAGTACGGTAAAAACCACAAGTGGACAATGCCGTCGCTCGATGCTACCAGAAATCCCCCCAACACCAGCAAGATAAACAATCGGTCCATTTGCCTAACCTGCAGCCCATCCTCCATATCAATTACCCTACTTCATAAAACATCTCTCAGCAGCGACAAACGGATGGAGTACCCAGATACTATCCTCCTCACATCACCTAGCACCACCCGCACCGCCTCCGACCCCCACCTGCAAAGAGCGATCCACCTCTATCTTCTCCCCATCACAATCCAGCCCCAGTAACTGCTGCACATCTATGGGAGTCACAGTCATCTCCCCAAAATCGAAATGGAAGGTGTGGGTAGTGTCCCACCACCTCTCCCCCAGAGTGCATAACACCTCCGTCGAACGAGGCGTCTCATCCAACATAGACGCCAGCCTCCCAAAGCCTGCTGACGATACTACCGAACGCACCACAGGTGGAAGGTTCTCCCAGACATCCTTAAGCCCCGTCATCCCGCGGGCACGCATAGTCGACAAAGAAATATCGGACTGTCAAAGAAAAAGCCTTGTCAAAATCCAAGAAAAAAAGAAGGAAATCACCAAAAAGGAATGCCAAAAGTAATTTTGTACTCACATAACCACCAGAGTTCACCACCTTGGAAGAGTGATAACGTGACAGCTCCCGCAGTAAAGTCTGCTCATTCGCAACTGGCTCAAATGCATCAAAAGAGTTCTCAGTCCCCAAAGCAAGAGACGCCCTGGCCCTCCACTCCACATTCGCCCAGTTATCAAAAGCTAACGACTCCCTGTGTATCGCAGTGCTCACAAAAGCGTCCATTTTTTAGGTTGCGAAATATTAGAACGATTCATTGAGGAAAATCGCAGAAAGAGAGAAGGCATTGCACCCCCACATACCGATCGACATTGACCTTCCACCTTCTTGAGGCAGTCCAAAAGTCGGTTCCACTGTCGAATGGCACCCTCCACACCATGCCGATCGGTACCCCCCTTAAATTTTCGTACAGAAAATCCCAAAAAACCCCGAAAAATCCTCAGAAAATTCCTAAAAATCTCGGGGAGGATTTAGAACATTTTCACCAAGAAAATTTCACACTCCCTCAAGCAGAACCCTTATTTCCCCAGAAGAACTCTCAAAATCCAAGAGAATCTCCCCCAGACAACATCTCCAGAGGACCCCTAACGTATCCTAAACCTCAGGTTAATTCCTATTCACCAAAATTCTCAAATTTATCTAAGAAAAACGTCCAAACCCTGAACCACCTAATCACTTCCCTAGTGGGATTTATGACATCCAATTGGCTATGCCCCTGCAAAGTCTCCGGAAGACACGAAAGTTACCCCAGCAATCTTCTCCCCATCTCAAATCAAATTCACGAGGTAATTTCCCCGATAGAGTTCCCCAAGAACGTCTCAACTTAAGCCCTCAGAATTGGCTTCAACCTGCAGAATTGGTTATCTCAACTTAAGCCCTCAGATTGGCTTTGACCAGCATAATTGGTCATCTCAATTTAAGCCCTCAAAATTGACTTCGACCCGCAAAATTGGTCATCTCAACTTAAGCCCTCAGAATTGGGTTCAACCCTCAGAATTGTTCATCTCAACATAAGACCTCAAAATTGTCTTCGACCCGCAGAATTGGTCATCACAATTTAAGCCCTCAGAATTGGCTTCGATTCGTAGAATTGGTCATCTCAACATAAGCCCTCAGAATTAGCTTCGACCCGTAGAATTGGTCATCTCAACATAAGCCCTCAGAATTGGCTTAGACCCATAGAATTGGTCATCTCAATTTAAGCCCTCAGAATTAGCTTCGACCCGCATAATTGGTTATCACAATTTAAGCCCTCAGAATTGGCTTCGACCCGTAAAATTAGTCATCACAATTTAAGCCCTCAGAATTGGCTTCGACCCGTAAAATCAGTCACCCCCGACATTACTTTAAGTCCTTAGAATTAACCTCAAATATTTGATCATCACTTCCTTTAGACTATCCCCAATGCCCCCCTTAGGTCATTCGAATTTACCTCGAGCCTCTGAATCGGTCATCCTCCTCCTTAGGTCTTCAGAATCAGCCTCGACCCTGTGAATTGGTCATCCTCGTTCAAAGGCATTATACGGTGTCTATTCGACGACTCTCATTTGTTCCAAACTCACCCGTCGAGGGGCTCTGTTGACACCCCATTCTAGCACTCCCTAAGCTCTCCTTAGGTCCTTAGCACCTCCCTTCATCACTACAAACTTAAGTCATACCTCGAGTACTGACCTAGAGGCCATCGGGAACTCCCAAGCTCCGTTTAACCAAAATCAAACTCTTCATCTTGATCGAGACTAAATGAATCCTCAATGGGCACAGAAACCCCTTTCCAACAGTCTGTCTTGTGCATGATTCGGACTTACGGTGCGGACGAACGACCCATTTTCCCCTAAAACTTGATCAGGAGGTCATCAGATGCTCTCGGGCTCCGTCTAACCAAAGTCAACTCTTCAGCTCGACCAATACTGAATGAATCTTCAAAGGTCACTAAAACTCCTTTCCAACAGGCCACCTCGTACTCAATTCTAACTTACGGTACGGAAGAACGATACATTTTACTCCGAAAGGTCACGGAATGCTCCCTGTCCCCGATTGACCAACGTTAACTCCCCAAACCGGGTTAAACTCTTTGTAATGTCAAATTACATTTCATAATCTTTCCAACGGTCTGCCCCGTGTGTGATTTATACTTACCATGCGGACGAACGATTCATTTGCGTTCGACGATCCCCCATCCAAAGGATCGACGAGCTCTTTCGAGCCACATTTGACCTAAAGTTAACTCTGAACCTAGGAGAAGTCCAAAGGAATTTCGAAGATCTTTGAAATACCTTTCCAGTGTTTTTCCCCGTGCACAATTCGGATCAACGGTTTGCATTTTACAATCATTTTTTGAAGGAACCTGAAAGAGACTGCCAAACGATGGGTTCCAAATCCTGCCTATCGACAGTGTGCCTAAAAACACCTGCTGATTGGCAGGACCAGACTTATACCGATTGGCAATGCCCTGGGCCTATAAAAAGGAGGGCCTGACCTCATTGCGAAGGGACCCAAGATCTGAGATCCATCACTCTCAGTGAACTCATGAAACCTCTCTCGAAGTCAGCGTGATTTCTACATCCAAATCCCTTTCCAACCCTCACTTTTCATCATCTTTTTCACCAAACTTGGTGAATTAACTACCCTTTATCATCATCCAAGTGCAAGGGCTACTCTCCAACATTCAAGATCAAGCTCAAGATCTTCAAGAAGGTCCAACTTTCTCAACTCTCTCTTCAAATTCTCCTAAATTCGCATTATCTTATTTTATTACTTAGCACTTTTATTCTCTTTATATCACATATCCTAATATACTTTTTATTTAGTATTATTGCACATCCCTTATTTTCATATAAATAAAACCTGAAAACAAGAAAAAGAGGGTTTGCTCATAAATCCCAAAAGAAAATTCTCATACTTTTCTCACAACTAAAACACTTTTTTACACACACACATACATAAGAGAAGTCCCCGATTGGATTTATGGGATAAACCCCACCCCTCATTTTGTATACGAACTTCGTGGACTTTGATGCCTCTATTGGCTATGTAGGCGTCTCGGGGTAAAACTCGAGATTCGAGTCCTACCTTTCTCCCACTTTCAATTTTTCTAGTTTTTTTTAACTTAATTCTCTTATATTCTATATATTTACATATACATATATTTGTTCTTAGTGGCGTACTATTCCATATGCGTTATCGTTCCATTATAACGATCAACGCAAGGATAATCGCATAAATCCTATTTTCTAATATTATTTTTTAGGAACAATCCTATGGATGACTCACTTTATCTCTTTCATAATACAAGTCCATTATTCCTATCTTCACTACATATACACATGCACACATACCACGGGGAAATAAATAAAAATAACAACAAATCCATGAGAGACCGCAAGGGCGGAATGGGTGCCTAATACCTTCCCATTCCGTAACTTAGCCTCCGAACCCTACTCGAATCATTTTTGATTTTGTATGTGTCAATATGTCTTCGGATGCTGTCCTTCGGGATGGCTCCACCTTCTTTTGTCTATTTTGAGTAAAATAGACTGACGACTCCATCTCTCTATATTTTTCACCTCACACATCGCCGACGACGGCCGAAGCGCTTTCGAGAGGGATGCACGGGACCAAGATCGTCTCACCGCGGAGATGAACCCCCTCCTCTCTTTCTCCGCGAGGATCGGGGATGGCCATAGTGCTCGAACAAGAGGAGGAGGTGAAGGATAACTCGCCCCAACATAAGAAACTTGTAAAATATTACGAATACAAAAATGAATGAGACAGAAGCCATAAAATTTAGTTACATAAAATGTCAGGAAAAGGAAGTTAAGAGAAAATACTTACAGTAGTTGGACGGGTGCCTTGCCCATATGGGAGATGTATGGTGGTAGGATTGCTAACAGAAGGAGAATATATCATAATTTCCTCACTAGAAGACTCTCTTAAAAGTAAAAATAACGTAAAATTGTTAGGATGATGTTCACCTTGAAGGTCAATATCACTCACATCATTTGAAGAAGAATTGTCATCATCATTGGATGGAGTGCTTATATAATCAACTAGTTCCTCTTTAAATGAATGAGAATGGGAACCGTCAAGTGAAACCCCATAAAAGCTAGTTTAGCTAAGTAAAGAGGAGTCGTGTATAATACCTTCCGTAACAAGAATGGAAGTAGTAGGAGGGTCTTCAAAAGGTAAACCCAAGGCTTCATAGCCTTGCTCGCGTATAGTCTTATAGGTCTACTCCACTCCAAGATCATCAGTGTCAGACTCCTGATCTAGTGCAGGAAAAGGAGCAATAGATTCAACACTATATTTCTTATTTTTTTGCTCACCCTAGTCCTTACTGGTGAAGGAGGAGAAGTAGGGGATTTAACAATAGTAGCAGCAATAGTAGGTGAAGTAGCAGTAACTAGTAAGAAATTTGGCACATCTAAGTCATGGTGCTTCCTTTTAGAAGTAGCTAGGATTTTGCCTTGCCCTTTCCCTTGGTCTTGGAAGGTTGTGACTCAAAATATTTTGAGTAAATTTATTCACCGAGAAAGGGCCTCACCAATATTGGGGTGACTTGCTCAAGAGGGGTCTTAGATATGGTGCTGCAATGCCACAATTCCCTATGGGTCCTTTTACCTAAGTAATTGTCATTGTTGAGGAGCTTGGTAGAGATGGTCTCATAAATAACACACCTTACACAGTTTTGAATGAGGACTAACTACCTCTACTATTGAGTAAACTAGGAGTGAGTGAAAGATGGAAAGTAATCGCGAGGAGGCACATATAAGCCTCCTAAGTGGATAACTCTATGAACTATCCCCTAAAAAGTGAAATTGGCATGGCCTCAAGATATAGCTCGGAGGGGGAAGTGATCGAATTATAGAAAGGTGAATGAACACCCTAATCATAACAAAATTTCCTCCTCACTCTCTTAGAGTGGTTTAATTCCACACCCTGGACCAAGTCAGTAAATGAAGGAAGAATGCAGGGTAAGAACATAACTGCCACTTTAGTACGAGGATGGGTAGAAACAGACTCAACATCTACGGGACAATAAAAAGTCAGAATTCATCATTGTTATCTATCAGAGGGACTAAAGGAGATTTGGGAACTTTTTTATACCACCTTGTAGCACGAGCATCTTGGTTGTGTCAGGCCCTTGCCTTTGGAGCAAAGTTAGCGAATCTCTAAAATAAAAAGGACATAAGGATAAAAATAGTTTGTGAAACTGATAGCATTATGATGGCCACATGATTACTCAATATCAACATGAGCATGATCCAACCAAGTATAGATAGAGCCTAAGGTCAAAGCTGCGAGGGGAACTGCCCTCCCTCGAGAAAGTCTCACAACACGACTAAAAAGAAGCTCATAAGGGGAGTCATCTAGTCTTCCTAGAAATAAAAATTCACTAAGGAAAGTAATAAAGAATGCTTCCAAATGAGAGATATAATAGATTTTTGGGCTTCTTGGCTTCTAAAGGCTATGCTAGAGCTTTCCCCATTGGGCTACTGCCTGAAATCTTTAAACCAATACCTTTGGCAAAGGTATGTTTGGTTGTACTAGTTTTATTGATTGCAACATATTTAGAGCACTCACTTAAAGCTGAATGGAGCTCTTCTACCATCCCCTCCTCAACCTCATCTTGATAGCCATCTGAAAATCCTAAATAGGGTAGGGCGAGCAGGTTGCAAATGTCCTCCATGGTTATAGTAAACTCTGATATAACCAAGTATGACATCGTCCCAAGCTGGGACCAACGTGGCCAAGGCTAACCTTATCAAACCATCAAGCTGGACATATAACGACTCAGTCGGGGTCCACCACAAGTGGCCTCATCCTAGGTAGATACTCAGATATGTGGCACAATAAGACATCCCAATTCCTCTTCATAGCGTATCGGCCTTGTCCACAAGAATGGAGACGAGGCTTGTATGCAGTCTCAGCTCAGCAATCCCAGTCAACCTTTATATCCCCTCGACCTCTCCTATGGGTAAAGGAGGTAGAGGACCATATGCAGATCCTATTCATCATTCCAAGGGTCATCCATCTCAAGGATTGGTATAATGACTCGGCTCGACCTAGTACATGGAGGCAAACACTTAACACCTGATAAAGCGCGTGTGGGTTATGGATCACTTTACTACATGGATAAATCGTTACAACAAGATCTTCCCCTAACGTGAGGGAGTATTTCATCATTGTAACACATATGTCAGGGATAGGTGGTTGATTCTCATCGATTGACTCGCCATGTTCATGCTTTCTGCATGCTTGGGGTTACAATGAACACCCTCAGCACTATATATACTCATCTTCTCCCCTTGTGGAAAAGACCCAAAATTTTAAAACCATAGCCAAACTCTATCTAATTTATAGTAGAGAGAGAGAGAGAGAGAGAGAGGTGGGGAGGTTGGGGAGATCTTGAGTGTTGTACAACCAAGGCCATTAGAGCCTTTTTTATATAGTCAAAACCTCACATCCCTGCACAGTGGAGTACGCTAAAAAGCTGAACCACTTACATACTGGTGTCCTTACTCTTTTCCCCACATCCTTCTCTTATTTTCATATATGTTCTATTGGATGTATCCATTATTGTATTGTGATTGAGCTTGAATTGCCTATACAAATTTAAATGATGGTTTCTTAGCATCATTAAACTCATCCCATCTAGTAACAAAAATGTGTGAGTCCCCACTCCAACGAGAAGCCAACAGAGTGAAAGTAATAGCATGCTTGGCAATACAACAGGTCTTCAAACTATTAATGGTGGTGGTAAGGCCAAGACCCTCAATAATATCCTAGTCCAAGGGGGTGGACAAGACATGATATTCCCTTCACATAAAGGAATATTTCATCATCATGACCTACATGTGTCAAGGACAGGTGACTGATTCTCTTCGATTGCCTCACCGTGCACATGCTTTCTACATGCTTGGTGGTACAATGCACACCCCCAGTACTATATATACTCATCTTCTTTCCCAGTAGAAAAAGATACCAAAATTATAAAACCTAGTCGAAAATTTTCTAATTCACAGTAAAGAGAGAGAGATAGAGCTTGAGCGTTGTACAATAAAGGCCATTAACGCCTCTTTTACACAGTGAAAACCTCACATCCCTGCACAGTGGAGTCGGCTGAAAAGCTGAACCACTTACATACTGGTGTCCTTCCTATTTCTATTATTTTCATATTGGTTCTATTGCATGTCTTCATTATTGTGTTGTGTTTCAGCTTGAGCTGCTTATACAAATTTAGGTGGTGGTTTCTTAACATCATCATTTTGGCGCCATCTGTGGGAACGAAAGTTCATCTTCTTACTCTCCTTTTTCAGTTTGTTTCTCATTCGATTCTGTGGTGGTGATCCATTTCCTCCCTTGGTTGGATCTGCATCACCATGAAAAGATCTCTTATTGGGTTATTCAAAATTTCACCCAGTTCATCCAGCTCACCCAGTTATTCTGTTCATATGCCGGATAGAATGGCATCCGATTTACCTCAGGGCTCTGGCCCCAGCTCCAGTTAGTTGCCTCATTAGTTATAAATGACTGAGGTGGCAGGAGCACTTTGCTCATTGCCAACCAACCAATAGAAAATGCAAGAACATCTTTTTAGATTTTATGAATTCTCTACAGTTGAGGGACCCTAAGGGTTCCTTTACCAATATGGATTCCCTCAGTCGAGGGACCATGGGGGTTCCTTCAACAATATGAATTTTCGATGGTTGAGGGACCCTGGGGGTTCCTTCACTAATATAAATTTTTTCTGGTCGAAGGACCCTGGGGTTCCTTCACCAATATGAATTTTCTGCAATTGAGGGACCCTGGGGGTTGCTCATCCTCATATTTCCTGCAGACTACGAAGTCGATATTTGGGGGACCTTCACCCCAAAATATAGTGGTTAAGCTTGAAATACCCTTCTACATTATCCCACCATGCAAAGTCTTGAAAAAATTGTTTACTAGATTAATAACAAAATGTTATAAGTTAAGTAAACTCCGAATAAACTTTTTGGACAAAATTCTTTTCGAATAATAACACAAGATGTGTTCAAAATTGTTTTCTAAACATGTAATCCAGATTTGGTAGTTGATTACCTTAGGTTTTAGAAATTAAATACCATCTACTAAGTCTAACATGCAGTACCAATCACAACAGAAATGACGAACATTCAAAGTAATGAACACAAGAATTTTAATGTGTTAAATCCCTTAATCAAGGAAAACATCCACGACGTCCTCTACGGCAAAAACCAAAAATACACTAAAATAAATAATCAAGTTACAATACTTAAGCAAACACACAAAGATCCTAAATCTAAGTTCAGATGAATACCTACATGAGCTACTCCACTCCAAAGACTTTGTGACTAGAACTGATCTTCCCTTGTTGCTTCTTTGTCTTTTCCTTGATTTCTGATTCCAACAACTCTTTTAATTTCCAAGTTTCTCAACCAGAACCACTGTGACTAAGTGTTCGTGTGTGAGAATGTGTTTGTGATGTGCAATAAGTGTATATTTATGCAACTCACCCTCTCAAATTATTTATACAAACAAATTCCTATAAATCAAGAGGTTCTATATGGCATGAATAAACTGATTCAAATTATTTTGACAAATAAATTCTTTCTCAAGATCAGGTCTGAAAAACAAACTTGCTTTTAAAACTATCCAAGGTCCTATGTGTTTTTATTTTATTTTTGTACACAGTTATTTCACAAATCGTGAAATATAAAGCAAGAGACACAAACGTTCCAGAGATATGATTTAACCTTGAAAAATGGAAGTTTCTTTTCAAAACATTTCGAAACAGAAAATATCTACAATAAAATATCCAAAAGAGAATAAAAATATAAATGTGTGATTTTCTCTTTTAGAAAAACTCAAGTTTCAACCGTGAAACTTAAGATTTTCTTAGAGATGAGTTCTGAGAGAAACTAAGACTTGAAGAGGTCTTCAAACGTCTCACAAATCCAACACCAAACTCACAGAAACCCTAAATGGATATAAATCTTAAGGTTTCGGTTTTCTGGTGTATGAAACTATGAAGGTTTTAGTGTTTGGATTAAAGGAAGACACTCAGAGGTTGAGCTATAAAGATTAGGGTTTTTTCTCTCTCTTTCTTCTTCATTATCTCTCTTCTCTCTACTCTCTCTTTTCCTCTTTGTTTGGAAGAAAGCCAAAAGTCTCAAATGGCTGAGACTACATGGGTTTTTATAGTAGCTAAGTAAAAATCTCGAACGTCTGAGGCAATCCAACCGGTGAGATTAACTTTGACAAGTTGACTGCCATTCTAATGGTTCAATATAAGCGGTGGAAATAACTAATGCTGATTGGATAAAACTAGCTGCACATGGATTGACTCTAAAAACATGCAGATCGTTGATAAGGTTTAACCAAGGGCTGAGATTGAATGTAAAGAATGTGTCTAACAGAAAACACAAAAACAACCGTTAAGGTGCCAACTTGTGTCCGAATGATATAGGCAGTAAAACGCATGTTAAAACATATTCTAAATTTAGCCCCTGAATTCTCTAGCGCTTTGAGACCCTACCCAGTACAACTTTGAATGAATAAAACCATTTTGCATAATTAAAGTTTTAATCTCAATACTTTTAAAAACCTAATTTTAATAATTTTAAAAATTATTTAAAATATTATAAGGGAATTAAAATGATTTAAAAACATTGTTAAAGTGACATAAATAATATATGAAAATGTGAACTAAATAATATGCAGTGTAAGTGTCCTAAAGTGGTTGTAAGGTAGAATTAACTTCCCTTTAGGTGATCTTGATGATTTTTGGACATAAATTTTTCATTCTTGCTTGAACCTATGAGAGACAGAGCAACTAATAAAAACTAACCTACTTTGTCTCGATATCCAAACTAGTTGGAACTCCTATATATAGATTCAAATAAGTCATATATATAGTGTGTTATCAATCTCCCCCTTTGGATATTAGAGACAAATATCCCTTGAGTATTCTGAACTCGTGGGTGAAAAATAAAAAATCCTAGTTGTCCTATACAAAAGATCTAACTACCCATTCCCATCCTAGAACTGAAAATAAGGTGAAAAAATTATACTTTGAAGAATGCCGGTAGAAGATTAAACAATTGAATGGCATATTAGTTGAGTTAGAATATGAATAGATATAAATCGCAACACAAATACTCAAGTTCTTCTCCCTCGATTTTTCTCTAATATACAATGGGATAAATAAAATAGAGAAAAACATGAATATGTAAAAAGGTTTCTATCACACAGCATATCATAAGAAATGGTAGAATAAAGGGATTCCTACATAAAATAGTGTTTAGGAGACATCTTTTGTCATTTGAGAGATGTTCATACCCTAAAACTTCATAAACCAATTATTAGTGAGAGATTACCGAAGTTATGAGAAATATGACAAAAATTACCTGAGAACTATCATACATAAAGTTGTTCGCAGATACTCAAATCGTATGTTATCCAATGGTTTGGTAAAGAGATCAGCTAGATGTTTTTTAGTATTCAGATATTCAATAATGAGTTCTTTACATTCTACAAGATCACGAATGTAGTGATGTCGAATTGGTATATGCTTAGTTCGAGAGTGTTGTACCGAGTTTTTTGAAATATTTATCGCACTTTGGTTATCACAAAACCTAGTTAATTAATTTTCAGTGATACCATAATCTCTACGCATTTGTCTAATCCATAATAGTCGTGAACAATAACTTCTTACGGCAATGTACTCGGATTCTGCGCTTGATAGAGAATTATAATTTTATTTCTTACACGACCAACCTACTAGGTTATTTCCTATGTAGTAACATGCCCCAAATGTGCTCTTTCTATCGTCTGAACACCCTGCCCAATCTGGATCAGTGTAGCCTACAATTGAACTAGTTGTGTCCTTAGTGTACCAAATACCAAATTTGAGAGTACCCTTGACATATTTAATAATTATTTTTACACACAATAAGTGGGATTCCTTAGGGCTACTTTGATATCTAGCACAAACACAGACTGTGAAGGAAATGTTGGGTCTAGATGCTGGAAGATATAAGAGACTCCTTATCATACTTTGATATAGAGTAGAATCAATATTTTTGCCATTATCATCCTTAGATAGTTTTGTTGAAGTAATTATAGGGATTCTAGAAGGTTTAGCGTTTTCTAATCCGAATTTTTTAACAAGTTCTGCAGCATATTTGGATTGAGTGATAAATAGCCCATCACTATATTGTTTTACTTGTAGACCTAGAAAATATTGAAGTTCACCCATAAGTGACATCTGAAATTCAGGATGCATGATGTTGAAAAAGTTCTTAACTTGTTTAGAACAAGTGGATCCAAATATTATATCGTCAACGTACACTTGTGATATTAAAACATATTTGTATTCGTTCCTAATGAATAAAGTTTGATCGTTTCTGACTCGGACAAATCCATGAGAGAAAAGAAATGTAGATAATCTCTTATACCAAGCTCTATGAGCTTATTTCAAATCGTATAAGGCTCTCTTAAGCCTAAAGACATAGTCAGGGTGTGATGGATCTACAAACCCTTTGGGTTATTCTATACCTCCTCAGTCAAAATTCCATTAAAAAATGCAAACTTAACATCCATTTGGAATAATTTGAATTGCAGGTGACATGATATGGAAAGTAGGAGACGAACTGACTCAAGACAAGTAATCGGTGAAAAAGTTTCGTCAAAGTCAATTCCCTCTATCTGCGAGTAATCTTTTGCTACCAACCTAGATTTATTTCTAATGACCTCCCCATTTTCATCTGTTTTGTTTTTTAAAATCCATCGTGTGCCGATAACCTTCGAATCTTTTGGCTGGGAACAAGATACCACACATCGTGAGTCTAAAATTGGACAAACTCTTCTTGCATAGCATTGATCCAGAATGAGTCATAAAGAGACACATTTACATTTTTAGGTTCCTCAAGGGAAACAAAACATGCAAATTATGCCACATTTCGAAGTTGAGATCTGGTTCTAACAGGTTCAAAAGGATTACCAACAACAGTTTCAATAGGGTGTCTTTAGAAACCCAAGTGGGTACTGAAGGATTCTTGGGTGCAGTGAATCAGTGTCTTGTGAGGATTCAATTATAAAATTTGGTTCATTCTCATCTTGTGGCATTGATACTCCCTACATTTGTATCATCTATAATTACATTAAAGGATTCCATATTGGTTTTGGTTCGATAATAAAAACACAAAAAGCCCTACTGTTTTGGGAATAATCAAGAAATATTCCTTTCTCTCCTCGGGTGTTAAATTTTGAAAGTTGTTTTCTGTCTTTATAGACATAACAAATACTCCTGCAGGTTTCAAAATGTTTTAAGTTTGGCTTTTATGGAACCAAAGTTCATAAGGGGATTGCTTGGAATTTTTCCTAAGGTATACACGATTAATGATATGACATGTGGTTTGAACATCTTCTACCCAAAAATATCTAGAAAGACTTTTAGCATGTAGCATAACCCTAGCCATCTCTTGTAAAGTTCTATTCTTACATTCAGCGATACCATTTTACTGGGGTGTTTTGGGAGCACTAAACTCGTGTTTATAGCCATTGGCTATGCAGTATTCAGTAACACCAGAGTCTTTAAACTCTCCACCTCTATCACTCCTAATACGACATACTTGGGTATCTTTCTCATTCTCTATTTTTAAAGGGATTTTTAAGAATTCACCGAAGGTATCTAATTTTTGTTTCATAAAATTAACCCAAGTATATCGCGTATAGTCGTCTACTATAACTAGGATATAACTATTTCCACAGATACTAACCGTCCTTGAGGGACCCATGAGGTCTATATGGATAAGTTCTAAAGGTTTTGTGGTCAAGATATCCTTAACTTTCTTATGAGGGGATTTACTTATTTTGCCTTCCTGACATGGTCCACATATCGGATTGAAAGAATTTTTGATTTTGGATAAACCTCTAACTATTTCTTGGGAGCTTAATCTTATAAGATTATCAAAATTCGTATGTCCCAATCTATTGTGCCAGAGGTTAGAATCCTCTAATCTCGCAACATGTAAAATGTAGACTTAGGAATTACTGTGTAACAGTTTTCCTGAGTTTTGTTTCCTATCAATATATAGTTTTCTTTTTTATTAATAATTTTGCAATCATTTTTTGAAAAAGTAACGGTATGATTGGAATCACATAACTGAGATAGACTTAAGAGATTAACTTTAAGGCCTTTAACTAGGAGAACATCATTTAGATCAGGAAGCCCATTCTCACTCAATGTTCCCTTACCAATGATCTGAGATGAAACACTATCTCCAAACATGACACTAACTCCAAGAAAGTCTATCTTGTTTTTTAATTTGGTTTCGTCCCCAGTCATATGTTTAGAACACTCGGAGTCTAAATACCATCCTTTTGAAGTGTGTTGTGCCTTTAAAGCAGAAAAGATAATTTTGCACTTGAGCTGGAGTAATAGATTGTCTTTTCAAATCCAAATAGGCCGAGTTTTAATCATTTCGTGGCCTTTTGATTTAGAAAATGTATGTTGGGTCTTGCTAAATGGCTTTTTCTTAGTATTGGACCCTCTCTTTTTCTTTTTATAGCTAGAGTTGTTTGTGGTCTGTCTAGGTAGAACATAAGTATTTCTTCCTTTTGTAGAATAATTAAAGTTAAGGTAGGTGGGTGTGTATATCCTTTTTCGAAAACATTCTTCAAGAGTGGCAAAAAATGTCGTAGAAAGAACAATACTGATCGATGTTGGTCTTGAATTTATTACTAAAGTCTTTAAAGATGGGTTTGGCTCTGTTTGGTATAGTCGTCCAAATGTCATTGGTCTTGATTTTTCGTCTTTAGTCTCTAATGGCTGGACAAACATACTTGGCATGACCATTTGAATTAGACTGTTGATTATATTGATCATGTTTTGCTTGAGAGACATTAAGACTAGATTCCCCTTTTTGAACAGTTTGACAAGTTTGGCCTTGTTTGATAAAAGTAACATTTTCTGGAGAAACTTCGGTCTTACTGGTGAATTTTCTCCAAAACCTAGGCCAGACTTATCTTCAAATTCAAATTTTCTTCCAATATTAATTTCCTCATAAGATTTTGCATGGGTTGCAAAGTGTTGACATTTATGAAACACATTTGTGTCCTTTTGCTTAGACTCTTCAAGTTCAATAAGGGTTGCCTTATATTTTTGTTCAAACTCATGATTTTTCTTAGATAAATCCTTCATTTTTAAGGAAAATTCTTGAATCTCAGTCTCATGGGCAATACAGTGGGTAGTATAATCTTCGTATTCTTCCTAATGGTCTGGTTAAGTAATTCGATACGCTCAGTTAATGATTTTATCATTTTTCACTTCTTAACCATTTTCATGTATAACTCATGTAAATCAGGCAAATCATCATCACACTCGCTAAGTGTGTCGTGTGAAGTTTCCCCTAAAACATTACTTGGTTCTTTTAGAATAACGCACACATTCAGTTTGTCGACAATATTAACGCTTTGACTAACACTTATATTACTTTCAAGAATAATAGGAGAAGTATTAACATTAACATCAACAGGCAACACAGATTCGTGAGTAGGTAGGCATGAATTATCATCATTATAGACAATCTTGGAAAAGAAAGACATGCAATACTCATCATTCTGGGTTGACTCTGTTTCATCTTCATCAGAATCAATAGAGTCATCCCACATTTTACACACATTAGCCTTATTTTTATTGCTAAAATTAGTTGGACATTTACTAGCATAATGTCCTATTTTACCACATCTATGACATTTCACATCTTTCAGGTCTGTCTTAGGTTGGTTATTGTCATAGGTCCTTTTATTTTTATGTGAGTGTTTGGCATTGTCTCTGTCATGAGGTCTGGGATTTTGATTTCCTTGATAATTTGATTTTCCTTCTTTAGAGGCTACAACATTTCTAAATTTCAAAATCTCTTTGAAATGCTTGCTCATAAGAGCTATTTGATTGTCAAGGTCATTCAAATCATTGTCATCAACAAAGCCAGGGTCAAAGTCTAAAGAACTTATTTTAGGAACATGTATTTTAGATGAAAACACAACATTATAACTTGTGGGTTTCTTCTTCAGTCTGGTCAATTGCTTCTTAAAGTCTAACTCCAACTCTATAGTCCTCAGTTTACTACTAAGCAATTTAGGAGTCATATTAGGGTCATCCATTTCTTAAATGGCATATCTCTTATTGTCAAATTTAGAAGGTAGTGACCTAAGAATCTTTTGAACAATTTCCTTTCTACTATAGGCTATACCATTTGCATGAAGTTTTGTAAAAATATAAGTTAACCTAATGCGGAAATCGTTAAAGGATTCATTGTCATCCATTATCAGGTTTTTGTATTGCTGGACAAGCATTTGAGTTTTTCCTACCTTAACTCTTTCATCACCTTCGTGAGCAGTGACAAGAGTGTCCCATGCCTCTTTAGAAGTAGATCATATGGATATTCTTTTAAATTCGTGTTCATTAATGGACATAAAGATGGCATTCTTGCCTTTGTTATTATCTAAAGATGCCTTTTTCTATTCCTTAGAAAATTCACTGAGAAGTTTCTTAATCCTTGTTGGATTAGTTTCAGATATATCCTTAGTAGGATGTTCATACCTTCTTTCAATCATTTCCCAAACATCATCACCAAGGGTTCCTTGAATGAAAGAAACCATATGTCATGATGCTTAAAACAACACCACCAGATAAAGAGGTGATAGAGCTCAAACAATAGAACCAATGGAAGCAATAAAGTTATATATGTATGTTGTATATAGAAGGAAATGAGTAAAAAAGGTATGAACACAATGATGTATAGTGGTTCATCCAATCAGGCCTACATCCAGTGTGAGTGCGTGATCCACTGAATATAGGCACTAAAGGCCTTAGATACAATGCATAAGATTTCTCTCTACTATGTGTACAAACAGAGTTTCTGCTAGGGTTACCATTATCGATCCCTTTACAAGGTTGAAGGAGATAAGTATATATAGGGCTTGAGGGTGTAGTGTACCCCCCAAGCATGCATTAAGTATGTGAAGGATGATCTAGCTAATCCCTTGTTAACACCTGACTGGGTCACTTGTAGGTAATGATGCCATAATATTCCCTCAGATGAGGGAATGATCTCATTATAATGGTTTAGTCCACGTGCTACATGAGTCCCACACGCACTATTCCACGCATCTCCCAAATCATGTGCCTTGACGGTTTCACCCTCGGCCTATAGTGATAGGCCGAGGCTAATACTAACCTTGTGGAAGCCCTGATTGCTGAAAGTAGGACATTTGTACTGTCGTCCTATATAGGGTTGGCCGGTCGTATGGTCTTCTGAATTATCCCCAAGCCGAGGCTTCAATCTATATGGGCTTGATGTGATTTGGGCTCTCCAGCTTACTTGTATTGCCAACGGCGGGGTCAGCCTGGCCGACCCCAATCTTCAGTATGACCCCATGGGAGAAAAAGTAGAGCTGATCCCTCGTCCTAGACGAGGCTACCCTCGGCCAGGCCGAGGGTATATTTTGGTATATCAATCACCCCTTAGCCCTTAGTCATCGATGCTGTTGAGGTGGATGAGGGATAATATTATCTTTGGATGTTGAGTTGATGAGTGGTCAGACTGATGAGTGACATTTGTCAGGTGTCAATCATCATCTGGTGTTCCACAAGAATAACGACTGTATATTACACTTTAAACATTGTGCCCTAATGATGATTTTCCTCTTGGGTTGTGCGCTGCCTAGGTTATTGAGCCCAATAATGATAAGGTATTGAAATCTTTTCAAATAATTATTTCTTTTTATTCTATCTTCTTCTTCACTCATACTCTCTCTAGCTTTAGCAGTTAGCCTCCAGATAAGAGGTTTCGTGAGAGATCCAAGTTTCTCCCACCTTGAGTCTTATTTTCCAGGTAATCTCTTCATTATTCTTCCCATGTTTACTTCTTTTTTTTCCAAGTTTTCTTTGGTTTCTTCTTTGAATAACTTTTGCACATTTTCTTGGCTAGTGTTTTATTTTTTCGACGTGTATCCACCATTCAGCGGTGGTTGTAAGGCTAGATACTGACTGATAGGCTTTCCTGGGTTCCTTCCCCACCATTTTGTGGTAGTTCAGTGTTAATTTTGTAGCTTTTTTAGGTTTCTTGGTAACCCTTCGGTCTTCTTCTCCGGTGAACTTTACTCCTCATATTCTTGGCTATTCATGGATAAAACTCTTTATTTCTCTAAGTTCGATCTCGAAGCATCTTGGTCAACTATTTAATCTTGTTTGTAAGTTTTTTGAGAAAATCCTTAAGTGTAGGGTCTTCCTCTTAATGCTCCAAAGGCTTTACAATTTAGCCGAGGAGTTTCCAACTTTGAGAGAGAGGTGTTTTACAGAGATTAGGAGGATAGAAGAAAATAACGAGTCTAGACATAGGGCTGACCCTGTTGGGTACGACCCCTTTTCCTAATTACATTAGCTATAATTTATAATCTCCCTTTGGGCCTTTCTGGTCGTCTTATCGTTTAACTGAGAGTCATGGATAAACAAACCAGACCATCATCTTCTTTCGGTAATGATACCTCTGGGAGAAACGACCCTTCAAACCTTAACCCCCACGAGCAAGCCGAGGGAACAGTTAACCCTGAAGCTGTCCCTGTAACTGCTATGTCCCATCTTGAATTTAAAGTTACCTTTCCAAATTCCCCCCACCCCTTGATGATGATGGGGCAGATGAAGCTGGGGATGAGAGAACTGAGGACGAGGGTAGTGGGGCCGAGAGTGAGAATTTAAATAATGAGGTTGACACCTCAGTAGCCTGATATTTCACCTTATCCATTAAGGATCGCGATATCTTACTATTGAGACACACCTTCGATGTTAAACCCAATGTTACTATGAGGATCCTAGATGAAGATGATAAGGTCTTCCAGGGGCAAGAGGGAGAAATTATCACGTATGAGAAGATGTTTAGGGTTGACGTCAGGTTTTCTCTTCATCCTGCCATCATATCAATAATCTCTGAACTTGGGGTTGCTCATACCCAACTTCCTCCTAACTCATAGAAGATAATCCTCGAATACATTTCCCTTTGGAAGAACACATTCACTGATGAGCCCTCGACTGATCTGTTCCTGGCCTGTTATAACATAACTTCCTCATCCAAACAACCTGGGTACTTCCATCTAGGGGATAGGATATCTGACAAGAAACTTCTCCATGTTGCACAAACTTCAAACCATGACTGGAAGTAAAGATTCTTCTTTGTCTCTAGGGATTGGGATTTCCCCGCCGAGGTTGATCCTCCAGAAGATAGCCCAAGGATCCCTTGTGCGTGGTCTAACCCCTCCATAAAAGAAAGGTCAGACCCTGAACTCAGTTTAAACAAAAGAGCTATAGCTGACTATCTGAGGGAGTAGGGTAAGGATGGTGCCATTCCCCAATTTGAAGATTTAATGACCCCTCGCCTCTTCAGAGAAGCTGGTTTGAGGGTCGGCCTTTGGCAGAATTATGTGAGTCGCTTTTTGTTTTAATTTCTTTCAAGTGTTCCCCCTTTACTTTTATCCTTTGACATGTCGTCTTACTTTTGCAGATCGACCTCCAAACACATCTGGTTCACTTTGGGAGATGTCTGCCCAAGTCTATTGGCTGGTCTCAAGAAGAAAGTCACATTACCTCAAAAAATCCAAAATAAAACAACTGGTGTGGGGCCGACCGCTATGGAGCTGACCTATGAGGCTTAGCGAAAGAGGAAGGAGGGATAATCTCCCGTCGATGGTCGGCATGATGCCATACGAGGGTGAGGACGGAGGCCCCATATACGCACACTATGGGGACTAATTTTTCTTCTTCTCTGGATGCCTTCTGGTAGACCAATCTGACCATGTTAAAGACCAACCCCTCTTCTCTAATTGCCCACATGAAGGCTGCCAAGGTCTCCATGTTCTCTGGTCCGTCATCCTCTGACTATGACTTCTTGGCTAAGATTCCCTACCCAGAGTCTATGACTTTGGTATTCACAGTCTGTCCCAGGTATTTCTCTCATCTCTTTAATTTTTAATTCACCAATATTAACTGGACCCTCGTCCTTTCATTACTAACTCTGCTATCATCTTTTTCAATCTGTCAGATCTGCGCCTTTACGTCGGCCATAAAATGGATGTAGGAGAATTATCCCAAATTTCAAGAGGCTGAGAGATCTATTCAGAGTGAGGCCAACTTAAAGACAGAGCTGGATAATCTTAAGAAATAGTTGGAGGGTGTGAAGGTTGATCACTCTAGGGTCCTTGGTGAGATTGGAAAGGATCATGCAGAGCAATTGAAGTAAAAGGATAACCTTTTTACAGCCAAGGATGAGGCTTTGACCAATCAGTTAACGCAGTTTAAGCCAGACCTTGAAGTAGCTGTTCAAAGGGCTTGGACTGATGCTGTGGAGGCATAACAAGATCTTTGACAAATTCTAAGGTTTTGGTCTTGAGTATTTGGAGAGAGGAATCAAGAAGGCCTGTCGGTGGGTCGTCTTGAAGTTTGCTGACGTAGTTTCATCCATTTTAGTCTCTCTAGAAGCTGCAGATTTGGAAGACCCCTTGATGGCCGAGGCTCTATCCCACGTGGAGTCTCATATGGCTATTAAGGGGACTGGGACATCTGAGAGTCGGCCTCCAGTCAATGCTACTGACACTGCCTTACCCTCTGAGACAACTCTTTAGGGTGATTGTCTGTGACCTATAACCTCTTGATGTAATTTTTTTATGACATATTTTGAACATAATGTATTATAACTCTTTCTATTTTATTAATGAAAATGCTCTTCCCTTCTATTTGGTCTTTTATTCCGCCATTTTCATAATTTGTGCTAACCATCTTCCAAGTCCTTTTTCGTCTTTCTTGATAGTGAGTGGAGGGTTGTCCCTACCATTCATCGTCATCCTAGCCGAGGGAGATTATCCACTAAATTAATGATGTTTTTCAAACACAAGTCCTCCCTCATCTTTCTTGGGAGTGAATGGAGGGTCATCCCTACCATTCACCCCCATCTTAGCCAAGGGAGGTTGTCCACCAATTTAGTGATGTTTCCAAATATAAGTCCTCACTCGTATTTCTTAGGAGTGAATGGAGTGTCGTCCCTACCATTCACCCTCATCCTAGCCGAGGGAGATTATCCACTAAATTAACGATGTTTTTCAAACACAAGTCCTCCCTCGTCTTTCTTAGGAGTGAATGGAGGGTTGTCCCTACCATTCGCCCTCATCCTAGTCGAGGGAGGTTGTCCACTAATTTAATGATGTTTTTAAACATAAGTCATCCCTCGTATTTCTGGGGAGTGAATGGAGGGTCGTCCCTACCATTCACCCTCATCCTAGCCGAGGGAGGTTATCCACCAATTTAATGATGTTTTCAAACATAAGTCCTCCCTCATCTTTCTTGGGAGTGAATGGAGGGTCGTCCCTACCATTCACCCTCATCCTAGCCGAGGGATATTATCCACCAAATTAATGATGTTTTTCAAACACAAGTCCTCCTTCGTCTTTCTTGGGAGTGAATGGAGGGCCGTCCCTACCATTCACCGTCATCTTAGACGAGGGAGGTTGTTCACCAATTTAATGATGTTTTCTAACATTAAGTCTTCCCTCGTCTTTCTTAGGAGTGAATGGAGGTTCATTCCTACCATTCACCCTCATCTTAGTCGAGGGAGGTTGTCCACTAAATTAATGATGTTTTGAGAACTAAGCTCCCCTCGATGTTATTGACAACATATGGATGGGGTTGTCCCCATCCATGCTGTCGTATCACCGAAGAGCACTTAAGCCTACTTCACCACAACTGGTGTTTTGTAGTTTAACATTAATTTCCTTAACAAATATCTAAATTGACAAATAGGAATATGAGGGTCCAATAGAATACTCTTATTACTTTTCGAGTGTTCTTTGAAATGATACATTCATTACAATTATGAGCAAATAAGGCATCAACTACAACATCATTGATAATATTACTTCAAATGATCTGCATTCCAAGGGTTTGAAAAGGGTTCCACTTCAAGGTTTTCTAGCCTATAGGTTCCCGGGATAACTTCATCGGTGACCTTGTATGGGCCATGCCAATTTGGATAAATCTTGTTAGTTTTTTGCCATGCCTTTTTGAGGACTAGGTCTCCCACAACTATCGAACTTTCCTTTACCCTCTGATTATAAAATTTGGTTGTCCTATGTTGAGCGTCTTCACTTCTTTTCTCAATCAAGTCGAGATGAAGCCTCCTTTCTTCCATATTTATCCAAGGATCATACATCTAAATTCTATGAGTAGGAAACCCAATTTCACTAGGGATGACGGCTTCTGATCCATATACCAACATAAAAGGATTTCCCCTATAGGAGTTTTCACCGTCGTCCTGTAGTCCCACAGTACAACATAAACTTCTTCTACCCATCTTCCCTTTGCCTCTTTGAGTTTTTTCTTGATCCCATCCAAGATTGTTCGGTTTGTTACCTCAGTTTTCCCATTAACCTACAGGCAGCCCGGGGTAGAAAAGAATTATTTGATCCTAACTCTTTTGCAGTATTTCTACAAGAAAACATTCTTAAACCGAGTCCCATTATCTGAGATGAGGGTGTTGGGGAAACCATACCTACATATGATGTTCTTCGAGATGAATTGGAAGATCTTTAATTCAGTGATCGTGATCATTGGCTCCGCCTCCACCCGTTTTGAAAAATAATCGATCGCTATGATCAAGTACCGGTAGTTATTAACTGCCCTAGGCAGGGGGCCTACCAAATTGATTCCCCATACTAAAAATGTTCATAAGGATGTAATGAAGGTTAAAGGTTGATGAGGCTGGTGGGGGTTGGTAGCGAACCTCTCGCATTTATCACACTTCTTCACATATGTCGTAGCATCCTTGTCCAAGGTCGACCACCAGTATCCCTATGTGACTATCCTCTTAGATAACGACCTTCCCCCATTGTGGCTTGAATAAGACCCCTCATGCACATCTTACAAGATATATGTAACCTCAGACGGATGAACACACCTGAGCAAAGGGAACAAGAACCCTTTCTTGTACAAAGTATCTCCAATGACGGTGAATTTTGCACCCTTGTACCTCAGCTTCTTCCTTTTGGATTTTGCCTCTTGCATCTCCCCCTCTTTAATGTATCTGGTTAGAGGGTCCATCCATGAAGATCATTAACTCATGGCCTACAGTATCATCCACCATTTGATCAATACGAGGAAGAGGGAAACTGTCTTCGGGGAAATATTTGTTGAGGTCAGTGAAGTCCACACACATCCTCTATTTTCCATTTTCTTTAGGGACTATGATCGCATTAGATAGCCATTCGGGATAGATGACCTCCCTGATAAATTCAGCTTCTTCGAGCTTCTTAACCTCATCCCTTATGACTTCATATTTCTCTCGAGAATAAATTCTCGTCTTCTGCTTTATCGATTTGGCATCCTCTATCACGTTGAGCTTGTGACACATGATTTTGGGGTCGATTCTCGACATGTCTGCATGACTCCATGCAAATATGCTCTGTCTTCTCCTCAATAGCTTAATGAGATCTTCTTTTATATCAGGCTTTAGGGCTTTGTTGACCTGGATGGTTTTTTTGGTTCATCCTCATTGAGGATAATGGATTCTACCTCTTCCATAGATTCTCCCTTCTTTAACTTTGTCTCATCCCTGGGATCAAGGATATTAATATTTTAAGTAGTGTTTTCTTTCTTGTGCGCATATCTTTCCTCGATAGAGTTGAAGTAGCATTCTCGTGCTGTCGTCTGGTCACCCTGAACTTCCTCTACCCCATAAGGAGTTGGGAATTTTATCATCTGGTGAACCGTCGAAGGCACGACCTCAAATTCCTTGAGGGCTACTCATCACAATATGAGGTTCTAGGTTGAGAAGATGTTTTCATCCATCACGAATAAGTTAATCTTCCTAGTGATCCATTTCGGCCACTCGTCTCCCATTATTACATCATCCTTATACATCCCAAGGGGATGAACTTTTTCCCCACTGAAATCGATCAGGGGATGATGGTATGGGACGAGCTTAGCACGATTAAGTCCCGGGGCTTTGAAACATGGCCAAAACATCACGTATGCAGAACTGCCCCCATCTACCAAGATCCTCAGCACCTCACATCCGTGCACCCTGGTGGTGATTACGAGAGGGTTATCATGTGGGGCTAGGAGGCCATTGAAATCCAACCTTAATAAACCCACCATTAGGGTATCCATGTCAACCTTCTTCCTTTTTTCAGGCTTGGCTTCGAGAGAGGTTGAGTGCACATCCTCTGCCTTCATTACTGCTTTCGCTTCAGCTACATGGGCCTTCCTGTCGGATACTTCTGATCCTCCTCCATCTAGCCCCTGAAGATCATTCCAATACCAACTGAAATCATATTAAGTCTTTTCACGAAGCCATGGTCGTCCTTCGATGGAAGATCATGATCATCATCATCCTCTGAGGGGTCATCACGCCTGTCGGGGCATCTTCTCTGCATTTATCACTTCTTTTCTTCCTAGGGTTATCTCGGCCACTCTTGAAGGCACCCTTATCCACATACTTTCTCAACTTCCCTTCTTTTAACATCTTTTCAATTTCATCTTTTAGAGAGAAACATTTATCGATAAAATGGCCATGGTCTTGATGGAATTCGCACCACATGTTTTTGTTCCTCTTGTGGGGAGGATCTCTCAACTTCTTAGGCTATTTTAAAGATCGGTCGCTCTTTATCTCATTCAGAATGTGTTCGCGACTGACTGTCAGAGGGGTGT
Organism: Sambucus nigra; assembly: GCA_949130495.1. NCBI lineage: Eukaryota > Viridiplantae > Streptophyta > Magnoliopsida > Dipsacales > Adoxaceae > Sambucus > Sambucus nigra. Next base: position 126,726,231 of record OX422215.1, read on the forward strand.
AATCTACAAACTTATCATCTGCTGGTCTTTTGTTCCCATCCTTATTCTTTTTCTGGTATTTACCCCCACTAGTACCTCCTTTTTCATCCTTGTATTTAGCGACTATTGCCTCTTCGACATTCATTACCATCCCTGCCATTACTAGCATCTCAACCATTGACTTCGAGGGGTCTTCGATAAGCTTACACAATAGCTTCCCCTTTTGGAGTCCTCCAATGAGGGTCGTCATGGCTATACTTTATTCATAGTCTTCAACGTCTAACTTTTCTTTGTTAAACTTGGCTACGTAGTCTCTGAGGCTCTCATTTTTCCCTTGCTTAATATAGAGCAGGTGAGTGGTCTTCTTCTTTGGCCTTACTCTGAAGCAGAAGTTGTGAATGAACCGATCTGCTAGCATCTTAAAGCTTTCAATGGAGTTCTTTGGGAGAGAGGTATACCAAACATGTGCAACCCCAGTCGAAGTGCTGGAAAAGGACCGACACCTCATCTCATTTAAGATATAGTATATGTCTAATGCTGATTGGTACGTCTTAATATAATGGACTGGATTGGTACTCCCGTCATACCTTGGGGTGACCAGATGAGACTTAAACTTGGCTGGCTTTGATAAGTTGATTATCTTTGCCACAAAGGGTGAGCCCTCGGAGTATATCTGAATAGGGTCTCGACTTTTTAAGATATCACCAATTTTATCCTCCAGCCTCTGAATCGAGTCATTCCATGGCCTCACAGGGTCGGCTTGGTCGATATTATCCCCTATCGCTTCTCTGGGATGAACTGAGGGCTCTACTGCAGCTGACCTTCGCCGACTATTTACTTCTCCATGAACGCCATCTCTTCTAGTCCCTGCAAGACTTCTCGAACTAGATAATCTTTCCTTTGGGTCATTAACTGGTCCCAGCTTCTCAAAGGTCGACCTTCTGCTCAAATGGTTAAAAGCCGAGCCTCTGGGGTGATCGTCAAGATTCTATCTGCTACACCAGTATTATTGGAGACCTCATATGGTTCCTAGCAATCTATTGTAGCATCTTTCACTTCCACGTCATCATACCTATCCTCCGAGCAATATTTTCCTTGCCTCCCCATGCGTAAACCCGTGGGGTCAGTAACATCCTTCCTCCGTTGTGGATGTGGAAAGTCTTTGCGGGGTGCCTGGGGTGATCCCGTAGCCTCATGTTATCCCTGTGCAGCTGACGGAGTAATCATCTTCGATCAGATTCCTGATGGTCTCACTATGTTTTGTCTAAGAGCTGAAAATTTCTCTTGCATAACCTGTTGGCTTGCTGCCAAAGACTTCAAGGTGGTAGTCACCTCAGCCATCTCAGGCTGAGGTGGTACATGGCTAAAACTAGGTCTTACTCTACTTGCCGGTGGAGGATGTAGTGGTAATTCTGGTGCCATATGTTTGAGCTGTGATGAGTTGAATGATCAAAATACTGATGAGCTTGAGAACCTTAATGGATCTCTTTCAATGGTGAAACATCTCCACACAAAATGTGGGAGAACTAGTTCACCACCAGAGTCTCTGGTGAGGTCAAGCTGTAGAAAGGAAGAGATAGCTTCTCGTTTCCCATAGACGATGCCAAACTGATGATGCTTAAAATAGTACCACCAGATAAAGAGGTGATAGAACTCAAATAATAGCAACAATGGAAGCAATAAAGTTATGTATGTATGTATATATGTATGTATGTATGTATGTATTTATATAGAAGGAGGTGAGTAAAAGAGGTATGAACATAATGATGTATAGTGGTTAAGCTAATTAGGCCTACATCCAATGTGAGTGTGTGATCCAATGAATATGGGCACTAAAGGCCTTGGATACAATGTGCAAGCTTTCTCTCTACTATGTGTACAAATAGAGTTTCTGCTATGGTTACCATTATCGATCCCTTTACAAGGTTGAAGGAGATAAGTATATATAGGGCATGGGGGTGTAGTGTACCCCCCAAGCATGAATTGAGCATGTGAATAATGGTCTAGCTACTCCCCTGTTGACACATGGCTGGGCCACTTGTAGGTAATGATGCCGTAATATTCCCTCACGTGAGGGAATGATCTTGTTATAACGGTTTAGTCCACGCGCTACATGATTCCCACGGGTATTGTTCCACGCATCTCCCAAATTACCTGCCTTGACGGTGTCGCCCTCGGCCTATAGTGATAGGCTGAGGCTAATGATAAACTTGTGGAAGCCCTGATTGATAAAAGTAGGACATTTGTACTGTCAGCCTACATAGGGTTAGCCGGTCGTATGGTTGTCTGAACTATCTCCAAGCCGAGGCTTCAATCTGTATTGGCGTGGGCTGATTTGGGCTCTCTAGCATACTTGTATTGCCAATGGAGGGGTCGGCCTGGTCGACCCCTATCTTTAGTATGACCCCCTAGGAGTAAAAGTAGAGTTGATCCCTCGTCGTAGACAAGGCTACCCTCGGCTAGGCCGAGGGTATATTTTGGTATATCAATCCGTACTTTCCAGTGTGAAAAGTTATTTCCATCAAAGAGTTGTGGTCTGGAGAGGTTACCAAACTTCTCAAATCCTTCTTCCATATTTAGAATTTTCGAAAACAATTTCTAAATTTTCATGATCACAAAAGATGATCCTTCTCTGATACCACTTGAAAAAACTGTTTACTAGATTAATAACAAAATATTATAAGTTGAGTAAACTCCAAATAAACTTTTTGGACAAAACTCTTTTCAAATAATAACACAAGATGTGTTCAAAATTATTTTCTGAATATGTAGTCTAGATTTGGTAGTTGATTACCTTAGGTTTTAAAATTAAATACCATCTACTAAGTCTAACATGTAGTACCAATCACAGCAAAAATTAGAACATTCAAAGTAATGAACACATTAATTTTAACGTGGTAAAACCCTTAATAAAGGGAAACATCCATGGTGTCCTCTACGGCACAAACCAAAAATCCACTAAAATAAAGAATCAAGTTACAATACTTAAGCAAAAACACAAAGATCCTAAATCTAAGTTTAGATGAATACCTACATGAGCTAATCCACTCCAAATATTTTATGGCTAGAACTGATCTTCCCTTGTTGCTTCTTTGTCTTTTCCTTGATCTCCTTTTCCTTGATTTCTGATTCCAGCAACTCTTTCAATTTCTAAGTTTCTCAACCAGAACCACTGTGAGTAAGTGTTTGTCTGTGAGAACATATTTGTGATGTGCAATAAATGCATATTTATGCTACTCACCCTCTCAAATTATTTATATAGACAAATTCCTAAAAATCAAGAGGTTCTATAAGACATGCAGAAACTGATTCAAATTATTTTGACAAATAACTTCTTTCTTAAGATTAGATCTGAAAAACAACCTTACTTTTAAAACTAGCCAAAGTCCTATGTGTTTTTATTTTATTTTTGTACATAGTTATTTCACTAACCGTGAAATATAAAGCAAGAACCACAAATATTCTAGACATCTGATTTAACGTTGAAAAAAAGAAGTTTCTTTTTCAAAATCTCTTGAAACAGAAAGGATCTACAATAAAGATCCAAAAGAGAATAAGAATATAAACGTGTGATTTTCACTTTTAGATAAACTTAAGTTTCAGCACTAAAGCTCAAGATTTTCTTAGAGATAATTTCTAAGAGAAACTAAGACTTGAAGAGGTCTTCAAACGTCTCACAAATCTAACACCAAACTCACAGAAACCCTAAATGGATCTAACTCTCAAGGTTTAGGTTTTCTGGTGTTTGATCTATGAAGGTTTTAGTGTTTGGATTAAGGGAAAACACTCAGAGGTTAAGCTACGAAGATTTGGGTTTCTTCTCTCTCTCTCTTCTCCCATCTCTCTTTTCTCTCTACTCTCTTTTTTCCTCTCTGTTTCGAAGAAAGACAAAAGTCTTAGATGTCTGAGACTACATGGGTTTTTATAATAGCTAAGGAAGAATCTCAAACATCTGAGGCAATCCAACGGGTGAGATTAACTTTGACGAGTTGACTGCCAATCTAATGGTTCAATATAAGTGGTGGAAATAACTAATGCTGATTGGATAAAACTGGTTTCACATGGATTGACTTCAAAAACATGCAGATGGTTGATAAGGTTTAGCAAGGGGCTGATATTGAATGTAAAGAATGTGTCTAACAGAAAACACAAAAATAACCATTAGGGCGCCAACATGTGTTCGAATGATATAGGCAGTAAAACGCGTATTAAAACATTTTCTAAATTTATTCCCTTAATTCTCTAGCGCTTTGAGATCCTACCCAATACAACTTTTAATGAATAAAACCATTTTTCATAATTAAACTTTTAACCCTAATACTTTTAAAAACCTAATTTTAATAATTTCAAAAATGATTTAAAATGTTTAAAAATTGTTATAAGGGAATTAAAATGATTTAAAAACATTTTTAAAGTGATATAAACAATATATGCACATATGAACTCAATAATATGCAGTGTAAGTGTCCTAAACTGGTTGTAAGATAGAATTAACTTCCCTTTAGGTGATCTTGATGATTCTTATACTGTATTTCTTCATTCTTGCTTGAAACTTTGAGAGATAAAGCAACTCATAAAAACTAACCTACTTTGTCTCGACATCCAAACTAGTTGGAACTCCTATATATAGACTCAAGTAAGTCATATATATAGTGTGTTCTCAAGTGTTTTGTGTTGGGCAGACCAAAAGGCTTTGTATGCCATAAATTCAATTTTTAATTTTAAGGGACCCTAGGGTTCCTTCATCATTCCTCCTTGGGTCATTAAATGCTCTGTCACTTCATCCCAGGTTTTGTAGACGAGGCCACTTATGGTGGAACTTCTTATCTGGGTATCAACTTGGATAGTGGGTTTGCTCGCGATGAGCCCCTCGTCCTTGGCCTTTTTCTGTGGCCGTCTATCTTGTTTAGAGGGGTTACTCATAATGAGCCCCTCGTCCTTGGCTTTCTTCTGTGGCCTTTTATCCTGTTTAGATGGGTTGCTCATGGTGATCCCCTCGTCCTTTGCCTTTTTCTGTGGCCTTCTATCTTGGGTATATGGGTTTCTCACTGTGAGTACCCTCGTCCAGGTTTTACACCTCGTCATAGGTCCACTCAAGGTGGACCCCCTTGCTCTAAATATTTTCTTTCTAACTTAGGAAGTAGGACCCCCCTCTAGGTGGGCTCATTCGCCCTTGGCTATACTAGAATAGCAGCTGGACACCCCTCTAGATTAGTCTCCTCGTACAAAAATCTTTGTGTTTGGTTGACCAAAGGGTTTTGTATGAAACAATCATTTCATCTTTGAATGTGAAAGTTTCATGCCTTTACATCATTACACTGTCCGATTTGGAGTGATTGAGGGGTCCCTAATGGTGGACTTCCTAATCCTTAGTGATTCTCTTTTCTATATCAGTTTTGGGCAGAGGGGCCACTCTAGGTGATTCCCTTTTCTATGACTCATTTTACCTTATTTCCAATATATGGTGGACCCCCTCGCCCTAGGCTATTTTCTGTCAAACTTGTAATCTTAGGTAGGTGGAGCCATTCTAAGCGGATCCCCATGCTCTACGTCATTTCACTATTTGTTCACTGGTTTGAGGACTTCTTAATATTATCCCCTTGTGCAGACGTATCTTGTAGTGTCGAAAGACTTGTGCACGCAATATCATAATCAAGATTTCACTCTTTGTTTACTGGCTTGAGGACTTCTCAACATTAACCCCCTCGTGAAAAAGTGTCTTGTAGTTTCGAGAGACTTGTGCATGAAATATGATAATCAAGATTTCACTATTTGTTCACTGTCTTGAGGACTTCTAACCATCAATCCCCCTTTTGAACAAAATACAGGTTAAATAGTATGAGCTCTCAGATACCCTTAGAGACTGCGGTACTAAGTTATCGTACCTTTTATTTACACTTGGTAGTTGCTCAATATTATGAGCGCTCCTATGCTCTTGGAGCATGAGGTACTAAACTGTCGTACCTTTTATTTATAATTGGCATTTTCTCAATAGTGTGAGCACTCCTATGCCCTTGGAGCCCGATTTACTAAACTATCGTACCTTATATTTATACTTGTAACTTTCTCAAATTGTGAGCGCTCCTATGCCTTTGGAGCCTGAGGTACTAAACTGTCATACCTTTTATTTATACTTGGTACTTGCTCAATATTATGAGCTCTCCTATGCACTTGGAGCCTAAGGTACTAAACTGTCGTACCATGTATTTATACTTAGCACTTGCTCAAGACTGTGAGCGCTCCGGTGCCCTTGGAGCTTTAGGTACTAAACTGTCATACTTTATATTTATACTTGGCATTTTCTCAAGACTGTGAGCACTCTGATGCCCTTGGAGCCTTTAGGTACTAAATTATCGTACCTTATACTTATACTTGGCACTTGCTCAAGACTATGAGCGTTCCGATTCCCTTGGAGCCTGAGGTACTAAACTATCGTACCTTATATTTATTCTCGGCAGTTGCTCAATACTTTGAGCGCTCCGGTGCCTTTGGAACCTTTAGGTACTAAACTGTCTCACCTTATATTTATACTTGGGACTTGATCAATACTTTGAGTTGCTCTATTTTCTGAGAGAGCTTCAAGATTGAATTGCTCTATAGTCTGTGGGGTACTTTTGCCTATGATATGAGAAAGTTATCATTTCAGAGTTACCCCCTCTATCTGTGGGGTACTTGTATGAGATCTGAGCATGTTAAAATTTCGAAGCTACCCCTCTAACTACGGGGTACTTGCATATAACTTTGTAAGTTAAAATTTTTGAATCCACCCTCTACTTGCGGGGTACTTGCATATGAGCTGAGCAAGTTATTATTTCTGAAGCTTCCCCTCTAACTGTGGGGTACTTGCATATAATTGAGCAGATCATATTTCTGAAGCTGCCCCTCTAACTGCGGGGTGCTTGCATATAATTGAGCAAGTTAAAATTTTGAAGTTGCCCCTCTAACTGTGGGATACTTGCATATAATTGAGCAAGTTAAAATTTTGAAGCTTCCCCCCTAGCTGTGGGGTACTTGCATATAACTGAGCAAGTTAGAATTTTGGAGATGCCCCTCTAACTGTGGGGTACTTGCATATAACTGAGAAAGTTAAAATTTGGAAGCTTCCACTCTAGCTGTGGGGTACTTGCATAAAGGCTGAGCAAGTTAATATTTTGAAACTTCCCCTTTATCTACGGTGTACTTTTATGTAGGCTTAGCAAGTTAAAAATTCGAAGTTTCCCCTCTAACTGCGGGGCACTTGCATATGTCTGAGCAAGTTATATCTTTTTTAGCGTAGCCTCATGTGAGTTTGGGGATTTTTTTAAGCAACCCCAAGTGTCTGTGGGGTAACCTATTATGCACATTCATTTCTTAAGGAGTAACTAACAAATGGGGTTAGTCCTTCTCCTTCCCACAAACTTTGAATAAAATTTCACATATATCATAAGTAAGAAATAATTATTTCTTTATACTGAAAATTTCCCTTGGTCTGCAAGGTCCTTATTCCAAACTTTTCTTAGGAACCTTTTTGTCTTATAAAAAATAAAAAGTTTAGGGGGGGGGGGGGGGGGGGGTAGACCCACTTCTCCCTATTTTCTGAAAACTGGTCAATTAATTTTTTTTCTTGAGAACGGAGGTTAGGACTTGTTCTCTAGGCTATAAATCTGTATGGAATAATAATAAAAAAATGTAGTGATTTTTTTTATTATCATTATTGCTAGGAGGATAACCTCCTACTGTACCTGCCGTGTCTGCAGGGACTTTATTCACTATACTTTTACTTTTGGGTTGGATATACCCCCAAGTATAAGAGGAAAGTTCTTTATATCATGGGCTCTCTTCTAATCTAGTAGAAGTTCTACCTTTATTTTAAGAAAAGAACACATAAATCTGGTGTACCTACCGCACAATGAGGTAAATGAGTCATGCACAAAGTTTCAAGTGCCAACAAAAATAACTAGTATTCATTTCTGCAGTGTAGTCACTCTTTGTATTTCTTACAAAGAGTGTGCTCATACAATTTCTTTTTTTAAAAAAAAACTTTTCTGCACTTTGAGTAGATCGTTCAATCTTTTAAGAAAATGAAACTTGGCAAGAGTTAGGCATAGTACCTCTTCAACCGTAGTGGTAAGATGGCAGGGGGTTCTCATTAACACCTTCTCACCAATGACCTTCCTCAGATAGTAGCAGTCTTTGGTGGAGTGCGAGACCCTCTGTTGTAACTCACAATACTTAGGATTGGCTTTGTTAGCCGCTGTTGGGATTTGCCCATTCAAGTGAGGGGGACCTGCTACCCCCTCTCGCACCAATGTACGATAGCAATCCATTTCTTTCGCTACACTGCAAGGTGGCGGCGGTGGGACGTCATCTCCAAACTTCCTTTTTCCATTTGAGATTTTGCCTTTGGATCATTAGGTACTAAATTGTTGTACCTTATATTTCTACTTGGCACTTGCTCAAGACCGTGAGCGCTCCGGTGCCTTTGGAGCCTTAGGTACTAAATTGTCATACCTTTTTATATATTTTTATTTATACTTTTACAAATGCTTTTTGCATTCTCACACCTGTTGTCCTCATACTTTTTGTTGTTAAATTTTGTCTTTCACACTAAGTAGGAATGATTATGAATCATGTTAGAGTCGAGTACACTTCCAAAACATCGTCAATGGCTTCATCATCGCCTGATGCTTCTTCAGATATTGATGCCTCCTTCATTCCCATTATGATAGGCTCTTTGCCTATCTCTATTTCTATATCTAACGTGGTGGCCACTAGCACCACCTACCATAACCACTGCTCCAAGCGATTCCGTCATCTCCGTTCCTAATGCCTCCGCTATTAGTCATTTGCGACCGACGATTTCTTCATTTGAAATGCTAGCTTCTGAATCTAACTTGGTGGAAATGTCTTATGGGCTAAATTCGGGTACAAGGACTTCTAAAGGCCTCTCATCACTTTCCATAAAAAACAAGGATTGCTCTTCCACTATTATGAATTTGAGGAACATCTCACCCATAATTATGAGCTCGAGGGATTCTTTGACTGGGCTTGTGTCTCTCGAGATAGGAGAGGGTTCCTCATTCATAACACCTCTATTTGGTTCTGAGTTGGGTTCCTCACTAGAAATTCTGCCAAGCCCTAATTCCTCATTTAAATCTTCTCTTGTGGTGAGTTATCCATCGGCATATTTTGTAATTGGGGTTTTCGCGATCACTAGTTTGGGAACGAAGGGTTCCTCACCGAAAGAATTTATATCCTCGGGTTTCTCATGTGATATTTTGTCAAAATATCATTTCTCATTTAAATCCTATCTTTACAGGAGTTCTCTGTCTGTAGCTTTTGTGATCGGGGTTTCCACAATCGCTAATTTGGGACTGAGGGGTTCCTCGCCGGAAACCTTTACATCCTCGGGTTCCTCGTGTGAGTTTTTTTTATTACAGGGGGTATCCCATTTTCTATTTTGGCTTCAGGGAGTTCGTCGCCTTCTGCCATGGCCATGAGAGGTTCCTCGCGACAGCATTTGGTGGTGGGTTCCTCACCTATTAACTCTGACTCTTTGCCCACCGTTTCGCCCATAAAGGGTTATTCAACCACCATGGGTCCCTCGACCAATTTTCCACCCATGGGTTCCTCGAATGTTAGTTCGGTGTTGGGATTTTCAACCACTTTGGGTTCCTCGATGGCATTACCGCATATGGGTTCCTCGATCTCTACTATATATGAATGGGGTTCCTCAGTGGGAGTTTCATCCCACTCAGGTTCCTCACCAGTGGCTTTCGCCGCTGGGGGTTCCTCGTTTATGGGTTTCTTGTTGTCGAGTTCCTCATGACAGATGCAGGCTTCGAGGGGTTCCTCGAACATCAAGGGTTCCTCACGATCATTGTTATATGAGATGAGTTCTTGGTTTGAATCACCTGTGACAGCGGGTTCCCCATTTATCACTTTGGGTTCCTTATTTTCTAATGCTGGCAAAAAAGTGTTCCTCGCCAAGGGTTTCAGTGATGGCGAGTTCCTTGATCGCTAGTTTGATTGAGGAGGGTTCCTCGCTCATAATTGGTCTTTCCCATTTTCTGGAAACTAGAGAGGCTTCTCCCAATTTGGTTCTTCGTAGTCGAGTTCCTCACTTGGGGTCACATGCAGTGAGGGTTCCTCGCGTGGGGACTTTGTAACTGTGGGTGCCTTGAGATATTGAACATGGGGGGTTCCTCATCTGGGCCTTCTGCGACTGTGGGTTCCTCACTAGAACCAATGGTCATCGTCAGTTCTTCCACCACCTCATCTTCTTCTTAAGCTTGGGAAGACTATATGCGCACTTGTGGGCAAGTGTAACACCTCGCTAAATTTTTGCGTCGTCCGCCACCAAAATTAAGTCGGGGGTTAATAAATTATATATCATCCTCAGCATGAGACAAATGTGAGACATATGAAATTTTAATCCACAAGATAAATATTTTAAATCAATCCCAAATATTAAGAACATCCAACTGATTTATCACCAAAGTGCGATATAAAGTCCGTCAAATGAAATCTCCGAATATCTCAATTATTACAATAAATCAAACCCAACTGAAATCTTAAGATAAATTTGGAACCTACTGACCCAAAAAAATCCAAATATAGTCTCACAATAAATACGACCGAATAGGAGAAGAAATAAAATACTAAAACAATAATATAGCTCCAACTGCACTTTCAAAGGATCTCCAATAATTTCTATGCCGCTAATCCAATTAAATTCCTGAAAATATTAGTCAACGGATGTGTCAGAGCCAAGGCCCTGAGCATGAATACTGTCTACTCCTTTCAATTAGGGTCCTTGAACCTAGACAATAGTGCTATACATATCGACCATAACAATATAATCTTTTAATTAAAAGAAAGTCTATAATTGTTAAGAATAAATTTCTAACTACCCAAAATATTTAAATGTGCCACACCAATATTATTTTAAATTTATCCCAAGTCCCACGATGTTAATGCGTTTGAATTAACCAGGGTTATTTGTTCTCACTTTGTTATTAGGTATAGCGATTCTCCCGCTACGGGTGATTTACACCAAAATGACATTATAATAGCGGTCCTCCCGCCACGGGTATTTTTTCACCAAAAACACTTCCCCTTGTCATACTCGCCGTCTGACCCATTTTTATCCTGTGATTCTCGACATATGACAAGGTTCCACACACGACACAACATAAATCGCCCTATGACCCGATTAAACTGTCGGCCCTGGACACATTATGTCGCCAATAAATTTTAATACCAGTTTTAGTCTTGCGGTATTAAGTTTTCAAAATTTCTCATACTAGTTATTCACATAAATTTTCCCCACCCTTAAAAGCGATGTGAAAATCCTCAAAATATCCCTTAATCCCAATTAAAGGTCCCAAAAATACAATTTCGTCCCATCATTAATAAATGATGATTATAAATTTTTTTCTTTCACCTATTTATCAATCCTAGGTTATCGCAACAACGGTAAACATAGAGAATTCACCCCCACCTCAATTTATATAACCCGCACAGACTTATACTCACTAATCCCATACCCAATTAGCATAAATCGCAACTAAGGCCCAGTTACTAGTCCCATACCTAACAAGTGTATTATAACAAGGGGTAAAAACTAATTATCTGCAATATCCAACATTCCCGAAATATTCAATATTATAATATTTCATAAGTGACACAATTTACAATTTATGATAATATTCTCAACATCACTAAATTCCCAATAAATGATTTTTAATCTAAATATGGGGAAATCAAGAACACATAATTATTATGATTTTTTCGAATTATTATTACTCGCAAGTTCCACATTAGCTATTTATTTTCTAGCACAAGTAATTTAATTAATTTAGTAATTTCTACCGTAAACATCCAAATTAAATTGCTAAGGGCTCTTCTACATGTATATGCCCACAATATAACCAACTACGTAAATACAATCCAAATAACAACAAAGTTATAATTATTTGGTATTATTAATTATTTTCATAAAACAACCCCAAAATTAATTTCTTCCGAACATTATGTTCTTTAATTTATTTTAGAACAAATGTGTTTTAATGGTGGCTATAATCAAGACACATAACACTACAGGAAAAGAATAGGATAAACATGCCTGATTTTTAGATGTAGAATTTGACGAGAGATTCGGGTTCTCCTTGAAAAATTGATCGAAAACCACCCCTCTTGAACCACATTGAAATATTTGTATTTAGACCCCCAAAATTGAGCTTGAAAACCTGTTTTAATGGAGTTTTGGTATGGAGGTTGAAGATGATGGGAAAAGTAAAGGTTGGCTGCTCTTAGGTGAGTAGGGAATGAGTGTTAAAACTCAGCCTCGAAATCATGCATTTATATAACTTTAAGGGTTTTAAATAAATGGCAGGGTCGATTAATCTATGAAAATGATCGATCGATCGATCATGCCTAAAATCTGACAGTTTTCCTTAAAAATGCCATAAGGCAAAATATTAAAAATTCTATTAAAATTTCGTTTTAAATTCGATTTCAATTCAACTTGAAGTTCTATTCTTCTAAAATCATAACCAACATATTTAACCAATAAAATTTATAAAATTCAAAATTTATTTTTCTCGAATATTCCAATTCTATTTAAAAATATTCATTTAAAAATTCGGGTTGTTACAGTAGGGGTCCTGCAACTCCTCATACTAATGAGGACCCTCCATCTGAGAAGAGAAGAGCAATTTCCTGGCCTCCTCTAAAGTAATAACTTTGTAGGGTGATTCCTCCAAATTCATGCCCTTGGCTGCTAGTGAACTTGATGGTACCGCTACTTGCTCCGGCACCACATTTTATGGCGGATCTACTTCCATCGGAATCGTCGTAGGCGTAGTTACCACACCAGAGGGGGCAACTACTGTTGTTACCCAACCTTAACCCAAACCTGATAGGTCTACATTGTTTTTCTTTAAGAAGTCAAAAAATATTCTCATAAGACTCACACCTGTCATCGGAGCTACTGTCGGTGAGCTGGTCTGCCCTACCTGAGGAGCAGGTGTTTTTCTCTGATCACTAACACATCCTCCAAAATGATCTGGTCACTTTGAGTTCTATTCCCAGGTGGAATTTCATCAAAAACTTGATACTGAGAAATGTTGAAACCTTCTTTGTCCATGAAAGTGAGGATACCTCCCCAATAGAGTCGCCAAGTGTAGGAGGGTACTGAGACTGGGGTCTATGAATAACTGGAAAGGGTGAAGCATGACCCACTCCAATGGATGTTGTCTGTAAGGTTCTCAAGAACATGGAGCAGCTTCTGATGAAACCTTCTCCTTTTGGTCAAATTGGAGCTCAAACTGGAACTCCCTCCTTGCAAGAAAATTAACTTCCACAATAATAATAGTAATTTTCTCAAGAAGAGCTCTTGAGAACGATGGCTGTCGGTGAGGAGTGAAAGAACAAGGCACTTAGCACTTGAGAGAGAGTAGGAAGAAAATACTAGGAAGTTCTGGTGTGATTTTGACAGAGTAACAGTGCTATTGAGTTTTTCTATCATGTCTTGACCTTGCCCAGTGGTCCTATTTATTATTGGGCACTAGGGATGAGTTGTCACTTTTGGGCGCCAAAACATAAGAGGTTGGTGAGGAACAAGGTCTGCAGTGTACCATTTATTTCTACCTGTGTGCAGTAGCCTCTCCCCTCAGACAGGTGCCACTTGGTGCAAAACAAAGTCAAAAAGCAAATATGTCTATACTAGATTACAAAATATCTGATTTGTTAAATATTTTTTAAAACGGTAACTTATGGTACAAACTTTATAAGTTTGAAAGGGTGGCCTCGAGGGCCACCTTCTTTAAAATATTTATGAACTTGAGGGGCGTCTCAAAGACCAAATCCTTTAAAATCTTTGAAAACATGAGTGGGGACTTGATGATCCCCTTTTATCTAGAATCATTTTACAAACTATTCATTTCTTATGAGCAACCCTTTGGTTGATCACCCTAGTTGTGTTTGACTGTGAGGTGTGTGAGGGATGGGTGACCCTAGGGTCTTTCTACTAGTATTGTCTCAATTATAAAGTGCTAAGTGGTCGAGATTTCTTAATAAACCTTGTCCCTCATCCACCAAGCCAAAACTCTCAAGAGATCCCAACTGGCCTATTTGAGCCCTGCCTGCTCAACTAGGCTACTGGTACAAGTAAGTAAGTGTAAGTACTTTTATTCTTTGAAAGAACGACTTTTCATAATGGAGGGGTTGCTCCTAGTAGCTACTGCCTCATCCTCGATTATTTTTCTAGAAGTTTAGGTGGAGGACCTTAACTGCTCCTCGTCCCAACATTTTTTGGAAGTTGAGGGGGAGAACTTTAACTACTCCTCACCCTGACATTTTATGGAAGGTCAGGGGGAGGACCTTGACTGATCCTCGCCTCGACATTTTCTGGAAGCCGAGGGGGAGGACCTTGACTGCTTCTTGCCTCACTATTTTCTGAAAGATGAGGGGGAGGACCTTGACTGCTCCTCGCCCCGACATTTTTTGGATGTTGAGGGGGAGGATCTTGAGGGTTCCTTCACCAATATGAATTTTTTTGCTATTGAGGGACCCTGGGGGTTCCTTCACCAATACGAATTCTCTTCTGTTGAGGGACCCCAGGGTCGAGGGACCCTGGGGTTACTTCACCAATATGGATTCTCTACAGTTGAGGGACCCTGGGGTTCCTTCACCAATATGGATTCTTTGCGATCGAAGGACCCTGGGGTTCCTTCACCAATATGGATTTTCTGTGGTGGAAGGACCATGGGGGTTCCTTCACTAATATGGATTCTCTGCGATCGAGATACCCTGGGGTTCTTTTACCAATATAGATTCTATACGGTCGAGGGACCCTGGGGGGTTTCTTCACTAATATTGATTTTCTATGGTGGAGGGACCCTGGGGGTTCCGTCACCAATATAGATATTCTACAGTCGAAGGACCCTGGGGTTCCTTGACTAATATAATTTTTTTGCGGTTGAGATACCCTGGCCTGGGGGTTCCTCACCAATATGGATTCTCTGCGGTTGAGGGACCCTGGGGGTTCCTTCACCGATATGAATTTTCTGCAGTCGAGGGACCCTGGGGGATCCTTCGCCAATATAAATTTTCTAAGGTCGAGGGACCTTGGGGGTTCCTTCACCAATATGAATTTTTTTCAATCGAGGGACCCTGGGGGTTGCTCAACCTCATATTTCCTAGAGACTAAGGAGAGGGAATTTGGGGGACCTTTACCCTAAAATATAGTGGTCAAGCTTGAAACACCCTTCTACACCATCGATCAGCCTCAATAAACTCTTTTCCTTTCTTCTGTAGTGAAGAATTAACTTCACAAATTTTAAAACAATAGATGTGTTCTTTAGGGTTTGATAAAGTGATACGAAATCATCCAAAGAGTTTGAATTTGAAAAACAAAAAGATTTGATCGTAAAAAGATGTCTAAAAGTATATTTAAAAATTGCAAGCTCGTATCTCAATACATAGGAAAAAAAATCTCCAAGAGATAAACATGAAAGTTTGCATTTGAAATAAGTTAAAGTACAAATTTTTGTCGGCTCATTTGAGTGATATACATCTCTTTCAAACAAAGTACCCTATCTTATTATATCCATCAAATGAACATTCCAACGATATTTTAGAGCAACCAACATTTTGCAAAATGTATCTCATTCGAAGCTGTTCTAACGAGAACAGTGTACTCCTTCAAATGGCATCCAATGTTATTCTAACGACTTTGAGAATTTTAAAAAAATTATTTCTAAAAAATATTTTATGTTTTCAAACACTTTTAAAATATCCATGAATAAATCATTTACACAAAATTAACCTCATATACCTTCTCCATATGATTGTAATGACGATCTCAACTCTTGATCTTCGATTATTTCTTTCGATCAGTAACTTGTCTTCATTTGAAACCTATGAGAATTTACATGATGATGTGTAGGTGTAACTAAATAAACCATACTAAAAAACATAATGAGCATTATAAATATTGTTCTTACGGGGTACATTGAGAAGGCACCATAAAATACTAAAAATAATTGGTTTGGGTGAACGTAGTTCCAGACCAAGCAATGGAACCAATGCCTTCCTTTAACATTATAACAGTCCTCAGACTCCTTAGCACACTCAATCATGGCCCAGTCAGTCAATACTCTTCTATGGTTCTTTTGTTCAACGCATACATCATTTCTTAATCCTATAAGAAAAATGATGAAAAAATACAAGAAACAAATAAAAATATATGATTATTTGAAGAAAGTTACAGAAAAAATAGAAAGCAAGAAGAGAAGAAGGTTTACAGTTAAAGAATACTGAAAGATCTGACTTCTTGAATAGTGAAGATGAAGATGCAAAATGGCGGTAGGGAAAGGCTTTGAAAAGTTTGGTGAAATTTTTACTTTCACTACACCTAATCGTGCGAATGGTCATGCCTAATGGGTTAAGACCCAAGTCCGTGACTAGCTGGTCGCGGACTTGGACCTTGACCAACTCAATATTCGGCGTGACCATATTTATTACATCACTAAATTATCGATGCTCTGGAAATGGTCACAGACCAAATCCCTGACCACTGTGGGTCACGGACTTGGGTCGTGACCAGGTCGTGACCATCTTGGCACCAAATTCACGCCAAAATTCCCTCCAAGCTTGGTCACGGATGGATTACGACCCAAGTCCATGACCCATGGCATGACGAAGGAGAAAACATGCACATACGGGGTCATGGCATGGGGCCGTGAGTATTTCTTAATGTGGGTCACGACTATGGGCCATGACCATACCTCAAATGAAGGTCTGTTGTTGGTCACGCAAGAGGGTCACGACTGTAGGCCATGACCATTCATCAATAAGTAACAGGTATGGGGTCACGGCTAAGGGCCGCGACCATTTCTTGGTCTTGAACACCCCTCAATACTTGGTCTGCTGTTGGTTGCACATGTGGGGTCACAGCTATGGGCCGTGACCATTCGTCAATCTGTAGCAGGTAAAGGAACTAATGGGTTGCGATAGTGGGTCACGACTATTGCCCGTGACCAGGTTCAACCATTAAAAAAAGAAAACGCACTTTTCTCAGACCGTAGGCCTTTGTGAGTTCGTTAATCAGTAGAAGATTTGGGCAATTTTGCGATTCGATTTTGTTTAAGGTGCGATTTCAGCTCTAAGATTTGTGAAAGGTATGTGCATATATGTGTGTGCATTTCAATTTGTTGATTTGTGGCTGATGTGTGTATGTGTGTGCATTCCTCAAAACAATTCCTCCAAATCGATTTCAACCAGCATAAACCCTCACCCCCCATGTGTGTATGTGGGTTATTATTCTTGTTTGTATGCGTGTTTATGTATAAATTTATGTTTATATATGTGTGTATGCATATATTTATGTGTATATGCGTGTTTATGTATGTAACTATGAACAAATAAATTATTTTTTATGTCAATAAACCCTAGATTGTATGAGTCTGTATGTATAGATTGTATGTGTGTGTATGTATAGATTTATGGCAAAAAATAATAGGATTTAGAAAACCCTAGATTGTATATGTGCGTATGTATAGATTATGTCAATAAACTGTATATTGTATGTGTGTGTATGTACAAATTATGTCAATAAATCCTAGATTGTATGTGTGTATATTTTTTTGAGAAAATATTATTCAAAACCCTAGACATTATTTTTTTTGAAAAAATATAATTAAATGGATTTTTAACAAGTAAAAAAAATTACATCCACCTTGTTGTGGGTTATATGCATGTCATCATATTATATTGGGGGTTATATGCTTGTCGTGATTTTTTTTTGACAAAATATAATTAAATGAATTTTTTTGACATACTAGTCGCAAACACGTGTGCACATTATTATAGTGAGATATTGTTGGCTTGGTTGTTGGATTTATTGAATTGATACTAGTGTCGATAAGTGTACATGTTATTAAATTTATTGGGTGTGTTCTTGATTTGCCTATGAAAAAGTATATCACTTATGTTGCGATTAATGTGCATTTTTTGACGTTTACGTCAAGATATTAGGAGGCCATAACTTGACATGGAACAAAGGCAACTTGATTCCGTTCATTTATATTTTAACTTGACATGTATGCCATAATTCTGTTGATTTCATACAGTTCTGTTTTAGTTTGAGATTTTTTGTGATCAACTTGATTGGATATGTATTTTAAAGCCTTAAAATGGCGGCGTAATAATCACAACTACATTGATATTATAGGCACCGGGTTGATATTACACATTTTTGTTCTCCTTTGCCTTTGTGTACTTTTCTTTACATATTATAGGCAGCAGGTTATTCATGTTCGTTCGAATTGCGATATTAAAATGGGGGAATAAATCTGCATCATATGTAAATCTACGACATATTATAGGCACCATATCTAATTCTTCAGTTGTATTGTGAGGTACTTTCGTTAAGTTTACATACCCGTTCTTCATAACACATTATTTACGTATTACAGATCTAACCAATTGGATATCAGTTCTTCATTACATGCCAGTTCTTCATTACACACCAGGTACTCTTTACTTTAACTAAAGTAGTTGTATAATTGATAGGCATTATCTATTAAATCTTTTATATGGTAGAAGGAGTACGGGTTAATTATTGGTTTTGTTTGGTTTGGCTGTTGGATAATTATTAGTTGTTGGCTTGTTGTTGGATAGTTGTCGGATAGTATGTTAGAAAGTATGGGATAATTAGGAGTATGGGATAATTAGAAGGAGTACGGGATTATTGGTTTGATTGTTGGATAATATGTTGAAAATATTTTAGACTCCCGATTTCAGAATACGACGATAACTTGCTAATGTCTAGACTTAAGCATAAAAATATGGTGTTAGAGGGTAGAAACCCGAAACATCCCCCAAACGGCCCCGTGAGAGGCACCGACACCTCGCACGGGACCAATATAACACGTAGGAACTGATCATGCAATCACGGGACTCCCAGTTTGAGAATATGACTATAATTTGAAAATATGAGGACTTAAGCTTAAAAACAAGGCGTTAGAAGGTAAAAACCCAAAACATCCCCCGAACGGCATCGTGAGAGGCACTAACACCTCACACGGGACCAATGTAACTCATAGGAACTGACCGCCCGTTCCCAGGACTCCCAATTTCAGAATACAACGATAATTTGAAAATATGAGGACTAAAGCTTAAAAACAAGGCGTTAGAGGGTCAAAACACGAAATAACCCCATTACGGTCCCGTGAAAGGCACCAACACCTCTCACGGGACCAATGTAACACGTAGGAATTGACCGCACAGTCACGGGACTTCCAATTTGAGTATACGACGATAATTTGAAAATATGAGGACTTGAGCTTAAAAATAAGGCATTAGATGGTGAAAACATGAAACAACCCCCGTACGGTCCCGTGAGAGGTACAAATACCTCATACGGGACCAATGTAACTGGTAGGAACTGACCGCGCAGTCACTGGACTCCCGGTTTGAGAATAAGACTATAATTTGAAAATATGAGGATTTAAGCTTAAAAACAAGGCGTTAGAAGGTAAAAACCCAAAACAGCCCCTGAACGGGCTAGTGAGAGGCACCAACACCTCACATGGGACCAATGTAACTCGTAGGAATAGATCGCGTAATCACGGGACTCCCGATTTGAGATTACGATGATAATTTGAAAATATGAGGACTTAAGCTTAAAAATAAGGCGTTAGAGGGTGAAAACATGAAAGAGCACCCGTACGATCCCGTGAGGGGCACCAACACCTCTCAAGGTACCGATGTAACATATAGGAACTGACCGTGCGATCACAGGACTCTCGGTTTGATATTATGATGATAATTTGAAAATATGAGGACTTGAGCTTAAAAACAAGGCATTAGAGGGTGAAAACATGAAATAATCCTCGTACGGCCTCGTGAGAGGCACTAACACCTCACACGGGACCAATGTAACTCGTAGGAACTTCTTGCACAGTCACGGGACTCTTGGTTTGAGAATACGACTATAATCTGAAAATATGAGGACTTAACTTAAAAACAAGGCGTTAGAAGGTAAAAACCCAAAACAGCCCCCGAGCGGCCCCGTGAGAGCCACCAGCACCTCACACGGGACCAATGTAACTCATAGGAACTGATCGCGCGATCACGGGACTTCCAATTTGATAATACAATGATAATTTGAAAATATGAGGACTTAAGCTTAAAAATAATTCGTTAGAGGGTGAAAACACGAAATAGACCCCGTACGATCTCGTGAGAGGCACCAACACCTCTTACGGGACCAATGTAATAAGTAGGACCGCGCGATCACGGGACTCTCGGTTTGAGAATACGACGATAATTTGAAAATATGAGGACTTGAGCTTAAAAACAAGGCATTAAAAGGTGAAAACATGAAATAACCCCCGTACGGCCCCGTGAGAGGCACCAACAACTCACATGGGACTAATGTAACTCGTAGGAACTAATTGCGCAGGACTCCTGGTTTGAGAATACGACCATAATTTAAAAACATGAGGACTTCAGCTTAAAAACAAGGTGTTAGAAGGTAAAAACACGAAACAGGCCCCCGTACGGCTCCGTGAGTGGCACCAACACCTCTCACGGGACCAATGCAACGCGTAGGAACTGACCCTGCAATCACGGGACTCCCGGTTTGAGAATACGCATATAATTTGAAAATATGAGGAGTTAAGCTTAAAAATAAGGCATTAGAAGGTAAACACCCAAAATAGCCCCCGAACGGCCCCGTGAGGGGAGCTAACACCTCACACGAGATTAATATAACACGTAGGAACTAATCGCACAGTAACGGGACTTCTGATTTGAGAATATGATGATAATTTGAAAATATGAGGAATTGAGCTTAAAAACATGGCATTTGAGGGTGAAAACATGAAATAACCCCCGTATGACCCCGTAAGAGGCACCAACGCCTCACAAGGGACAAATGTACACTACACCAAATCTTGCAAATAGTCAAACCCAGTGGGTCATGACTCAAGTCCGCGAGCAGCTGGTCGCAGACTTGAACCCTAATTGACTAAATGTAACTCGTAGGAACTGATCGCGCGATCACGGGACTCCCGATTTGAGAATACGACGATAATTTGCAAATTTCTAGACTTAGGTTTAAAAACATGGCATTTGAAGGAAAAAACCCGAAACAACCCCCAAAGGCCCCATTATATAACTGTTTATATAACATCTTCTGAGGCCTTTTTCTATCAAAACGATTGCTCGAAGAGTCGATCACTAAACCCTTATATAACCATAACATAGGTGGGTTACTAACCTTTGCATAGAGAAAGGGAAAAGGGGTTCGTCTTGCTTTGTCTAGTAAGTTGTGATGGCAGCATGGACATATTCGTTCTAAGAAAATTATATGGATAACTAGGAAATAACTACAATAGGAAATAACGGATCTATTAACTTAAGTTGAAAAAGATGCTTCATGGAGATCTACCTAGGGAAGGTCGAAAGCTGAAGGAAGTATAAAAGAAATAAGATCATGCTTCGCCTTCGTTTACTACACCGACAATATGATCGTCTTGTCGAGCATTTATTCATCTTCTATCTATTATAGTCTGAGGGATCATTTTCAAAATTGATTTCACTTATAAGAGAATCATCTTAATCTGAGATAGTCTTTTGAAAAATGTTACCAAATTGAACTTTATTCTATTTTTTTAGACATGCTCTAAGAATCTATAGATTTGGTGCCAAACTATACATGGGGTTTCCTCCATTATAACACTTCCAATTGACCTAGATAACAACTTTATATGAGGAATGAGCGACCCATAAATTTTGAAAGACAAATCTATTTGGGAGTTTATCACAATCACTAGATAAGCTTAGTTCAACAACCACTTTAGAAAAATAACTGCTTGCTACTCAAATTCATCAACATTTTATCTATTATTTCCCAAATACTAGCACTGGATTCTCTTTTATTCCACCAAGTGAACCTGGAGCCCAAATACCCCAAGTCAATGAGGCCATTAAACTCCATACATTGGATGAAATCTTCTGTATCATTAAAGTCATAAGGTAAACCTCCGACCTTATCTGTAGAAGCAGACACTGTATTGAAGTCACCTCCTACAAACCATGGATTTAATGTATGAACGGAATTTAAATACTCCCATAAAACTATTCTATCTCTTCTAGTGCATTTAGCATAAACCAAGGAAACTTGAATAACAAAAGACAGAATATGATGAGAGACCTTTAGAGTTAAGCATTGATTAACTTGAGATTCTATCAACACAGATATATAAAAAGAGAAAAAACTCCAAATAGTGTTGAATTCATTAGCAATAGCTTTAATGAAACCAAACTAGATTCGAAATTCTTCAAGTCTAGCTTGGTCTACTTTAGGTTCTAAGCAGACTAACATCAATTGTTTATGTATCTTCATAAATTTGTTAATTCTTCTACGAACTATTTTCTTTCCAATGCCTCTCACATTCCAAATCATCAACTTAATCATTTAAAGATAGGTTTTAAGAGATTCTTTGATGCAGACCTTAACAAAATTTTCTCTGTAGTTACAGTCTTTCTCTGTAGTAAATTCTTCTTCTTTTTGTTAGTCACTTGAGTCCATCCCTCTATAGCTTGTTTAGGTTGATCCCCCTCATCAATAGGAATCTTTCTTGGAGATAAATGCAAAATATCAATCACGTCATCATTTTTCTCTTCATCTCTTGTTTCCTCCTTTTCATTCCCTTCAATATTTTCCTCTACAGTAGGTTCTTGTTCCTCTTCTACAATGTTTGTGTAATTATGTGATGGACGGTTGGCCTTTTCAATTGATTCCTCACCATTGATAACTTTACATGTTTCTTTTTGCGGGACATTATCAATTTGTACTTGAACAGTTATATAACAACAATTATATAACAGTTATATAACTTTCGTTATATAAGTTTACGGCTTTATTTGATTGATGCTTGCTCCTTATGGATTTACTTAAAATTAGGAGTCTTTTGTAGTCCATATGTATCGTGATAAAGTTTAAACATGTGCGATTGTGTCGAGTCGCACTGTGTGTGTGTGCTTCCATAGTCTGAAAGTCTCTCACGAAACTTTAAAACTTGTCAACTTTTCTTTGATAAAATTGGTGGTTAACACAGGGATTGTCACAAGGAGACCTTTGGTTTTGTAATTTCAAAAGATAGATGAAGGGAATCAAGATTACGCTGAATTTGGTCATATGCTTCGAAGGAAATTCAGTGATTTTGGTATGTAATTCCATATTAGTACTTATAAACTTTCTTTTAATTATTCTTGTACACTCTAAATCAATTTGTATGTAAGGCTTATCATCATTTGATTTATTAAGTACATGAATACGCCCTGAACTATATCCCTCGTGTCAGTTGAGCCTCTAAACAAACACACACCTGAACGGCCAAAACCTCTAAACAAACTATATCCCGATTTGAGAATACGACGATAATTTGAAAAAATAGACTTAGACTTAAAAAATGGCATTAGATGTCCAAAACTCGAAACAACACCCGAATGGCCCCGTGAGAGGCACCAATACCTCGCACGGGACCAATGTAACTCGTACAAACAGACCCTACAATCAAGAGACTCCCGATTTGAGAGTACGCCGATAATTTAAAAATATATAGACTTAGGCTTAAAGAATGGTATTAGATCGCCAAAACCCGAAACAACACCCGAACGACCCCGTGAGAGGCACCAACACCTTGTACGTGACCAATATAACTCGTACGAACAGACCGCGCGATCACGAGACTTCCAATTTGAGAGTACGAGGATAATTTTCATATATCAAGACTTAGGCTTAAAAACATGGCTTTAGAGGGCGAGCACCCGAAACAACACCGGAACGGCCCCGTGAGAGGCACCAACACCTCGCACGGGACCAATGTAACTCGTAGGAACTGATCGCGTAATCACCAGACCCCCGATTTGAGAATACAATGATAATTTGAAAATATCTAGACTTAGGCTTAAAAATGGCATTAGAGGGTGAAACGCAACAACCCCGTGAGAGGAACCAACACCTCGCATGGGACCAATGTAACTCGTATGAACTGACCGCGTGATCACGGGACCCCCGATTTGAGAATACGATGATAATTTGAAAATAAATAAACTTAGGTTTAAAAAATGGCATTAGAGGGCGAAACCCCAAAATAACCCCTGAACGGCCTCGTGAAATGCACCAACACCTCGTACGGGACTAATGTAACTCGTACGAACTGACCGGGTGATCACGAGACCCCAGGTTTGATAGTGCTAGGATAATTTGCATATATCACAACTTAGGATTAAAAACATGGCTTTAGAATGCGAGAACCCGAAATAGCACCCGAACGGCCCCGTGAGAGGCACCAACACCTCGTACGGGACCAATGTAACTCGTAGGAACTAACCGCATGATCACGGGACTATCAATTTGATATTACGATGATAATTTGAAAATATTTAGACTTAGGCTTAAAAAATGGCATTAGAGGGTGAACCCCCAAAATAACCCCTGAATGGCTACGTGAGAGGCACCAATACCTTGCACGAGATGAATGTAATTTGAAGGAAGTGACCGCACGATCACGGAACCCCCGATTTGAGAATACGAGGATAATTTGAAAATATATGGAATTAGGCTTAAAAACATGGCGTTAGATGGCCAAAACCCAAAACAACCCCCGAACGTCCCGTGAGAGGCACCAACACCTTGCACAAGATCAATATAACTCGTAAAAACTGACGGCGTGATCACGGGACCTTTGGTTTGAGAATACAAGGATAATTTGCATATTTCTATACTTAGGCTTAAAGAATGGCATTAGCGGGTAAAAACTCGAAATAGCCCCCGAACGGCCTTGTGAGTGGCACCAACACCTCGCACGGGACTAATGTAACTCGTACAAACTGACCACGTGATCACGGGACCTTGGATTTGAGAATACGATGATAATTTGTATATTTCTAAACTTAGGCTTAAAAATATGGCGTTAGTGGGAAAAAACCAGAAATAGCCCCCAAACGGTCCCATGAGTGGCATCAACACCTCGCACGGGACCAATGTAACTCGTAAAAACTGATCGCGCGATCACGGGACTCTCGATTTGAGAATATGACGATAATTTGCATATTTTTAGACTTAGGCTTAAAAGCTTGCTGTTAGTGGGCGAAAACCTGAAACAGACCCCGAACGGCCCCGTGAGTGGAACCAACACCTCGTACGGGACCAATGTAACTCGTACGAACTTATCGCAAGATCACGGGACTCCTAATTTGAGAATACGATATTAATTTGCATACTTCTAGACTTAGGCATAAAAACAGGGCATTAGTGGGGGAAAAACCCGAAACAGCCCCGTGAGTGGCACCAACACCTCGCAAAGGACCAATATAACTCGTACGAAGTGACCGCGCGATCACGGAACTCTCGATTTGACAATACGATGAAAATTTAAAAATATCAAGACTTAGGCGAAGCATGGCATTAGTGGGTGAAAAGCCGAAACAATGCCCGAATGGCCCCGTGAGTGGTACCAACACCTCGCACGGGACCAATGTAATTCTTACTAACTGACCGCGTGATCATGGGACCCCCAGTTTGAGAATATGATGATAATTTGTATATTTCTAGAGTTAGGCTAAAAAACATGGCTTTAGTGGGTGAAAACCCGAAACATCCCCCGAACGGCCCCGTGAGTGGCACCAACACTTCGCACGGAACCAATGTAACTCGTACGAACTGACAACGCGATCACGGGACCCCCGGTTTGAGAATAAGATGATTATTTACGTATTTCTAGATTAGGGCTTAAAAATATGGCGTTAGTGGGAGAAAACCCAAAACAGCCCCCGAATGGCCCCGTGAGTGGCACCAACACCTCGCACGGGACCAATGTAACTCGTACAAACTGATCGCACGATCACGAGACTCTCGGTTTGAGAATACGATGATAATTTTCATATTTCTAGACTTAGGCTTAAAAAGTTGTCGTTATTGGGCGAAAACTCAAAACATCCCCCGAATGGCCCCGTGAGTGGCACTAACACCTCGCACGGGACCAATGTAACTTGTATGAACTTATCGCACAATCAAGGGACTCCCAGTTTGAGAATACGATGATAATTTGCGTACTCCTAGACTTAGGCATAAAAACAGGGCATTTGTGGGGGAAAACCTGAAATAGCCCCCGAACGGCCCCGTGAGTGTCACCAACACCTCTCACGGGACCAATTTAACTCGTACGAACTGACTGCGCGATCACGAGACTCCCGATTTGATAATACGACAATAATTAAAAATATCAGGACTTAGGCAAAGCATAACGTTAGTAGGTGAAAAACCGAAACAATTCCTGAACGACCCCGTGAGTGGCACCAAGACCTGACTCGGGACCAATGTAACTCGTAGGAACTGACCGCGCGATCATGAGACTCCCGATTTGAGAATACAATGATAATTTAAAAATATTAGGACCTAGGTAAAACATGGCGTTAGTGGGGCGAAAACCCGAAATAGCCCCCAAACGTCCCCGTGAGTGGCCTCATACGGAACCAATGTAACTCGTACGAACTGGCCGCGCGTGCATTCAAATAAAGAAATTATTTAATTAAACTAAGTTTTTCCCAATTAAATCCTAAACATGCATCTAGGTGTGATTGAAGATGATGAAATCATGTAAGAACATTCAAACACACACATGTGAGGAAAAATCCCCTAAAGGGTTAAAACCTTTTTATTTTCACTATAATTTTTTAATATACGGTTACACGAATTATAATGAGAAACAAGTGTGACACCCGCAGGTGTCGGTTCTGATGTCGTCGGCTGGAATCTCACTCAGGAACTCCAGGTGCGCAATAATAAAGAAGAAATACGGCTTCTCCACAAGTATGAACAAAACCAAAGTTGTGTTCTTGGGTTTCAAAAGGATTCACAAAGGTATGGCAATGATGTGCGAATCAAAACATGAGTTTTGGGACTAAGAAATATGAGGACTTGAGCTAATACAACTCTCAAAATGGTCTCTCCAAGTCTTAAAAAATAACTCCCCCGAATTTGGCTTTTATAAGGAAACCAAAAGGATTTTAAGATTTTGGGACTCTTGCCAGCGTCAGGTACCCCGAACCGATTCGGCATGTACCTCGAACCAGTTCACCCCCGAACCGATTTGGCCTTCGGTTCGCGATAGTTCGCTGGTTTTGGGGCTAAAAATTCACACAACATTCTTCTAAGGCTGTTCTCGAAATTTTCTCCATTTTCAAAGGGCCATAACTTCTTCACCGTACCTCGGATGGAGGTTTCGTTTCTTCCATTATCTTCGTGGCGTCGAGATCTTTAACTTTCCAGTTGAACGAACCTCTGAAAGGTGGCTGTAAAATTACCAAAATTCCCTTGAACTTTCATATCTTGTCTTCTTTCATTATTTTGACTTCTCTTGCATACCACTTGCATAAAATCCCTAAAATCGTGGAACGTGAAGTTGTTGAGGCAGATGTGGGACACATAATGGAGATGATGAATGCTTGATTCCCAGAATTCGAATAGAGGCCGTCATGTAAGATCGTGAAGTGACGTGCCTTTTGTAGCGGCGTACGACATATACAAATGTAAGATAACGGACATGAGAAATATGTTCTTACAAATCTCCCCCTATGTCTATGCCGGTATAAAATAAAAAATCCGAATTATCAAATACCAAATTGCCTATACAAATCTACCCTCCCATGAACCCTAACTCAAAGGTACAAATGAATAAGTCTTCATTGGTTGTTCTTCAAATCTTCAACAATCTCAAGCTTTTCTCATCAGGATGTGCAAATCAATGATCATCAATGTAGTACCTACACACATGAGATAAATCAAATACCTAGTGACGTATCGAGTTTGAACGTATCTAGTTTAAAATGAGATAAACATAGATACCAGCTTAAAACAAATCTCAACATCGCAAAACTCCCCCATAATATGATAATTCTTTCTCCCCCTTTTTATTATGATCCCAAATAGACAGATATGAGAAGCAGAAATAAATGCAAATGGAGAATGTCACAAGGTAAAAGAAAACTTCTATTTTTGAATTTTTTAAAATTTTCTCACAAAATATACAACAAAGAATCACACCATGAACAAACACAAAAATAACCAAGTCGATGATAGCGTAAGTGTAGGGGTGTGATAAAATTCGATAGGATGCATACAAACATGACATATGTGCACGATAAATATCGGATACTCCTAACGAATGCACTCAACATCTTCCTTAGGTGTAAAAAATGGAAATAAGAGACAATGACTTAATCAAATCAACAAATCAAAGCTCAAAGTGATTTCCACACCAATAACGTCCAAAATGATTTCATGCTTTTTGAAGACTTTTAAGGAAGTGCAGACCCATTTAAATTCTCTAACCAAACTCCCTCAGATTTATATTTTGAATAGAGGTAATCTAAATTCTCAAACTTTGGAGAATTGATGGTGAAACCTAATGGCCCATATTTGGAATGTATTGCTTTTTATTGCCTTTAAAATTTTTCGGGCTCTTTTAACCTCTTTGGACCCCGGATAATAAAATTCCTCAATTTTTTAGATCCGATTTAACAGTGGATTAATCGCAAAGGATAGATAATTACCTTTCGTAGCCCTTCACCTTTTTTTAAAAAAAAAAATCTCACCAAACGGTTTTTTACATGCATTCCAATATTGTCAAGTTTTATCGCATATTGTTCGTTGTATAGACAAAATTGAGATGAAAACACTCAAGCCAATATGTGACAGATAAGTACAATAATCAAATAAAACCGTGCATGTGTGCAATAAAGGAGATAGGAGTGAAACATGTATAAAGCTATCACTATTCACATCTCAAAGACTCCAAATAATTTTTCCCTTTCTAAAAAAACTTTCTTTCTCAACATAAGAAGAATCTCTCTCTCTCAAAGTGGTGCAGGTGGAGGACTCTCTCTCTCTCGCTTCTTCTAAATCTTTTTCGTACGCGGTGATCCTAAGAACTAACGCTTTGTTACGCTTTTTAGTTTTAAATGACTCATTATATAACTCGGCGTAGGAGCGTTGAAGATTACTCTCGCTCTCACTTGCATCATCCTCCCCCTCACTCATATCGCTCTCACTTAAAAAATCGAATAAGTTCGGTGTGTGATAATTGATTAAAATAATTCGCAAGTTTCCAATCAAACCTTATTTAATTAGTATCTATTTTTAAACCAAAATAAATCAGCCCCAAGTCATTCAACAGCGTGTGTGTGTGTGTGTCAAACAATAAAATAAATAAAGCATGCGACACAAGCTTAAGGAAAAATCCCCGCAGGGCAAAACCTTTTATTTCTAGAACTTTGAGAAGTTTACAAGACCATTGACTTACATACCAACTTGCATCGCCCACAAGAGTAACGCGCGGTGTCTTCGTCAAACCTTCAAAGCAATGGCTAGAAATCTGCAGTGGTTCACGCGCATCTATACCACAAGGACCGCAATCCTAGACACGCAGTCTGAAATCTTCGCAAGGACTCCCTCCACAATAGCAGGCAGCTGTCGGTTGTAGAGTTCTCCCCACAAAGAATAAACAAGGGCAAAAGTTGTGTTCTTTAACACCAAAACAATTCACTAAAGCATATGGGAGTTTTGTGAATTGAAAAACAAAAGGGATTAAAACCCTAAAAGAAGAAGCCAAAAAGGATTCTGCTTTAACAGAGTTTCTGTTCGTCAAAATGCTATGACTTCTTAATGAAAACTTTACCATTTAATGAGTATTTATACAAAAAATGCACCGCCTCAAAATTCGATCTCGTTCGAACGAGAAGCTAAGTCGCTCGAATGAAGTACGCATGTCGTTCAAACGACATTGAGCGACTTCCAATCTTGTTCGAACGAGATGCTTATCTCGCGCGAACGACCTGGACGTCAAAATCGAGGTCCGCTATAAAACTTAGAAAAAATACTCATTTTTAATATTTGACGAAAAAGTCCGCTCCAACACTTAGAAAATATTTTGTAAAAGTTTTCCAAAAGCTCTAAGTGAAAAGTAAAGGTATTTAAAACATAACCTTACCAAAGTAAACTTCGCGGAGCCTTGAATGATGAAGAACTTGAGTAATTCGGATCCGTCTTTGATGTAGATTGCTCTTGAATGATCTTTGACGGTGTATCGGTATATGACATAATAAATTGATAACGGACCTATGAAAATATGTCCTTACAAATCTCCCCCTATGTCTATGCTGGTACATACATAAAAAATCCGAATTACCAAAAACCAAATTGCCTATACAAATCTACCCTCCCATGAATAAATTTACAAGACTTCAAAATTGTTCTTCAATCATCTTCGTCAAATCTCAAAGCTTTTCTCATCAGGGTGTGCAATATCATGATCATCAATCTTTGTACCTACAAACATGAGAAAAAGCAAAAACCTTCGTAACGCATCGAGTTTGAAATGATATAAGAATAAAGCATTAATGAATCAAATCTCCCCCATAATGCAAAAACTCCCCCGTAACATGATAATTCTTTCTTCCCCTTTTTATGATGTCCCCAAATAGACAGATAAGAAAAAACAATCAAAACATGGAGTGTCACGATAAAAATGCATAGCAAACAAGAATCAAGCTACGTGCATGCAAAGGAGTATCTCACAAATTTCACAAACTATTTTTGAATTTTTCAATTTTTCATACAAAAATAAGATACATTAAAAAAAATATGCTACAAAAAATCACACCATGGATTTAAACTCAAACAACCAAGTCATGGAAACGAAATGAATGGATGTGAACACATTCGATAGGTAAATCAACTCAATCAATCATATGTGCACGATGCATACGTGTACCCCTAACGAATGAACATCAAAAGAATCCTTAGGTGTAAAAATAATTGTTGAATTTAAATGACATCGACTTATACAATTCAACAAAACAAAGTCAAATGATTTCCACACCAATAATGTCCAAAACTATTTAGCGCATTTTCAAGTTTTTCAAGGACGTGCAAACCCGTTATAAAATCTCCAACCAAACTCCCTCACATATATTTTTTTTAGAGGTGAATAAACTAAATTCTCAAACTTTGGAGAATTGGTGCAAAAACCTAAATGGCCCATAATTGGCATGAATTTCTTTTTATTGCCTTTAAATTTTTTCGGGCTCTTTTAAACCTCTTGGGACCTCGGATAATAAAATTCCTCCATTTTTTAGGTCCAATTTAACGGTGGCTTAGTATTCACAAAGGCAAAATGAACATTTCGTAGCCCTTCCCCGTTTTCAAACAAAGCACACAAACTCACAAAATGGTTTTTATATGCACAATATCCTTATCAAAATTTTATCGCGCTTGGTTCGTTTTAAGGACAGGATTGAAGTGAAAACACCCAACCAACATGTGACAAGACAAGCACAATAATCAAACAAATCCGTGCATGTGTGCAATAAAGAAAACATGAGTCAAACATGTAGGAAGTAATAATTAATTACATTTTAATGACTCCAAACATTGTAAAGCACATGGATAAATTGACCTGTTGTCTCAAAACACTATCAAATAGTCACATGAAAAAATGGTACGATGTTGTGACTCAGTCATCCTATGTCTCCATCCATAAACGGTGCAAACAAAATACAAAAATCTTTTTGGATTTTTCTAAAAATTTATCAAAATAAAATGTTTTTGTATTTTTCAAAAATTTTCAAAACAAAAAAATATTTATATACAAAAAGTACATGTCACAACGCTAGAAAACATAAATATCATGAAACAAAAACTAGCGTATGACAAACATGCGAACACAGTCATCTGTATGATATGGCAAGAGAAGAATCATGTGCAAACAAATGAGAATCAACTATTTTAAAATCTAGCGTATCCAAAAGTGATTTCCTAACCCAAGTGGATGTAACACGTCGACACGGGATTTTGGGAACCAACAAAACACTAGACTTCGAATTCCTAGGACCTCTTCCAAGATCAAAACAAAATCTCCTAAGGTGACCCATCCTACTACAATATGAACATGTGTAAACGGGTGGAATGGCACTTATGGGTTGACCTTTTCTAACATCCCTGGAATTAGTTGGCCCTCTAAAATAAATAATGGTTTTGACTTTAGCACTAGAAGCATGAGAACAAGATGAGCCATTACCATCACAATCAAACCTACTTGAATCGTTTAAATCATTTTTCATCTTCAAAATATTTGATTCAATCAACAAATTAGACTCTTCCCAAGACAGGGATTGCTTTTTCAAACTTTCAACAATTTCTAAAAGGGTATCCCTCTCCCCCTCAATTAAAGAAAACTTTTCCCTAAGAGTCTCTTCACGTGCCACAAATTCATTGATTAAAATATTTTTTTCATCTTTGGCACACACACAAACCATTGAATTTTTAAGGTCCTCCAATTCTTTTTCTAAAAATAGGACCCTTTCATCACTCTCCTTCTTGGACAATTTTAAAGAAACAAAGTCATGGTCCAAGGAAATAACTTTTTCATGATAAAAATCTCTTTGATTTTCAACTGTTTGCAAAAGATCCATCGAGGATTTAAAACGGGAATTTTCTTTTTCCAAAACTTTAATTCTTTTGCAAAGTTTGAAATTCAAATTTTTTTAAATTTTCGTCATGGTCGTGAACTTTTTCAAAAATAGGCTCCTCATTAAATGGGTGTTCCATTGAAAAAATTGCGATTTTGCACAAAATTGATTTTTAAAAGATATCAATATCACACGATTTTGAGGAAAATAGGAATACACGATAAATTAGCGTAACCTGCTCTGATACCAATTTGACGACATGAGAAGTCAAATTGTATAAAAAATAAATAAATCCTTGAAAAATCAAGATCACGCGATAAATTAGCGTAACCCGCTCTGATACCAATTTGAAAAACCGAATAAGTTCGGTGTGTGATAATTGATTAAAATAATTCGCAAGTTTCCAATCAAACCTTATTTAATTAGTGTCTATTTTTAAACCAAAATAAATCAGCCCCAAGTCATTCAACTGCGTGTGTGCGTGTGTCAAACCATAAAATAAATAAAGCATGCGACACAAGCTTAAGGAAAATCCCCACAGGGCAAAACCTTTTATTTCTAGAACTTTGAGAAGTTTACAAGACCATTGACTTACATACCAACTTGCATCGCCCACAAGAGTAACGCACGGTGTCTTCGTCAAACCTTCAAAGCAACGGCTAGAAATCTGCAGTGGTTCACGCGCAGCTATACCACAAGGACCGCAATCCTAGACACGCAGTCTGAAATCTTCACATGGACTCCCTCCGCAATAGCACGCAGCTGTCGGTTGTAGAGCTCTCCCCACAAATAATAAACAAGTGCAAAAGTTGTGTTCTTGAACACCAAAACAATTCACTAAAGCATATAGGAGTTTTGTGAATTGAAAAACAAAAGGGATTAAAACCCTAAAAGAAGAAGCCAAAAAGGATTCTGCTTTAGTAGAGTTTCTGTTCGTCAAAACGCTGTGACTTCTTAATGAAAACGTTACCATTTAATGAGTATTTATACAAAAAATGCACCGCCTCAAAATTCGATCTCGTTCGAACGAGAAGCTAAGTCGCTCGAACGAAGTATGCATGTCGTTCAAACGACATCGCACGACTTCCAATCTCGTTCGAACGAGATTCTTATCTCGCGCGAACGACCTGGGCGTCAAAATCGAGGTCCGCTATAAAACCTAGAAAAAAATACTCATTTTCAATATTTGACAAAAAAGTTCGCTCCAACACTTAGAAAATATTTTGTAAAAGTCTCCCAAAAGCTCTAAGTGAAAAGTAAAGGTATTTAAAACATAACCTTACCAAATTAAACTTCGCGGAGCCTTGAATGATGAAGAAATTGAGTAATTCGGATCCGTCTTTGATGTAGATTGCTCTTGAATGCTCTTTGACGGTGTATCAGTATATGACATAATAAATTGATAATGGACCTATGAAAATATGTCCTTACATCACAGTCGAGGTTTCCTTGTGAAATAGCATCCTCATCATCGTGAGGAGCACTAGAAGTACTCACATGACTAGCCATGAATGCAGTGAAGTTACATTCATGCGATGATTCGTCTCGAGAGTCCACCGACTCGACCTCACTGTCGTCACTAAGGGTAGCATTAAGGACAACTTTGTCCTTTTCTCTATTCAACTTAGTAGCACACTCAAAAGCTCTATGACCCTTATCGTCGCACTCATAGCATCTTTCACTGTCTTTCTTAGGAGGTTCTTTAAAATTCTTTTCATTTTGCTTATTTTTCTCAAAAGTCTTTTTATCTTTGAAATTACCATTTTTCTTGAATTTGAAAATTTTCTTGAAATGTTTAGCAAACATGGCCAAATAATCTAAATCAAAATCAGATTCAGAATCAGATGTTTCTATCTCTCTCTTTCTAGATGACTCAACTCTCTTTCTTGCCGACCTCTCACTCTTTCTCTCCTGGACATTAAGTGCAATTCCCTTATCTTTAGGCTTGACAGATTTAGGAAACATATCAATTTCATACGTTTGCATGTCTCCTACAAGTTCCTCCAATTTAAGCGTATTTAAATTACCCATAGAATTTAGCACAGTGACTTTAGGAATAAAACGCTTAGGCAATGTTCTTAGAATCTTTTTAACAACTCTAGCATTAGGAATGTGTTCACCAAGATTAAAGCTAGTATTGACAATATCAGATAACCTAGAATAAAATTCATCACAACATTCAGTCTCAAACATGGTGATAGTCTCAAATTGAGTTGTTAAATTTTGTAGTTTAGACTCTTTCACAACATTAGTTCCTTCATGGGTAAGTTGTAAAACATCCCATGCCTCTTTTGATGTGGTTTACGTCATTATCCGTTTGAACTCGTCAAGAGTGACGAATCCTGAAATAGTACTTAAACCCTTTGAATTGAAAGAAGACCATTTAAATTCTTTTTCAGTCTAAGCAGTGACAGATTTTAAACTAGTTACGTTCTCAACAGTGATGGAGGGAGGTGTCCACCCTCTTTCAACAAAAATCCAGACTCTTTCATCAATGGATTTTAATGCAAATTTCATGTGGGATTTCAAGTATGCATAGTTTATCCCGTAAAAAACTGGCATTTTATTATATAACTTCTCCATTGAACACGCTCTTTTTCAAAAATCATTTTTTTTTCAAAAAATTGATATATTAGAAAAATTTTGCGAGAAATTACACGGTAAAATTGTGTAATTGGCTCTGATACCAATTTGAAGAGAGTGCGCGTGCGTTCAAATAAAGAAATTATTTAATTGAACTCAGTTCTTCCCAATTAAATCCTAAACATGCATCTAGGTGTGATTGAAGACGATGAAATCATGTAAGAACATTCAAACGCACACATGTGAGGAAAAATCCCCTAAAAGGGCAAAACCTTTTTATTTTCACTATAATTTTGTAATATACAGTTACACAGATTACAATGAAAAACAAGTGTGACACAGAAATACCCGCAGGTGTCGATTTTGATGTCGTCGGATGGAATCTCCCTCAGGAACTCTAGGTGAGAAATAATGAAGAAGAAAAACGGCTTCTCCACAAGTATGAACAAAACCAAAGTTGTGTTCTTGGGTTTCAAAAGGATCCACAAAGGTATGGCAATGATGTGTGAATCAAAACATGAGTTTTGGGAATAAAAAATATGAAGACTTGAGCTAATAGAACTCTCAAAATCGTCTCTCCAAGTCTTAAAAAATAACTTCCCCGAAGTTGGCTTTTATAAGGAAACCAAAAGGAATTTTAAGATTTTGGGACTCTTGCCAGCGTCAGGTACCCCGAATCGGTTCATTATGTACCTCGAACCGGTTCACCCCCGAACCGGTTTGGCCTTTGGTTCACGATAGTTCGCTGGTTTTGGGGCTAAAAATACACACAACATTCTTCCAAGGCTTTTCTCGAAATTTTCGACATTTTCAAAGGGCCATAACTTCTTCACCGTAGCTCGGATTGAGGTGCCGTTTCTTCCAGTATCTTCGTGGCATCAAGATCTTTGACTTTACAGTTGATCAGACCTCCGGACGATGGCTATAAAATTACCAAAATTCCCTTAAACTTTCATATCTTACCTTCTTTCATTGTTTTAACTTCTTTTGCGTACCACTTGCATAAAATCCCTGAAATCGTGGAACATGATGGAGATGATGAATGCTTAATTCCCGAAATTAGGATAGAGGCCATCATGTGAGATCATGAAATGATGTGCCTTTTGTAGCGGCGTACGACATATACAAATCTAAGATAACGGACATGAGAAATATGTTCTTACATTCGTCTGGGTCAAAGTTCATATGGCTACAGCAGTACCCGAAAAGTAGAGTTCGCAGTTAGGGGCCACAACCATTATGATTCTAAAAAGCCCTATGAAGCTGCGACTGTATATGAAGATTAAAGTGAATAGAAATGATCAGCAAAGATTGGCTAAATGTGCCAAGTGTGGGGGTTTTAAAACCCTAAAAGACAACTATCGCCGCGACATGTTGATTTGATAGGTTTGACTTCCTTACCATAGTTACTAATGGGCTAAAAACTGCTGACTCTAACCTAAAGAACTTAAGGTCGTAAACTTCAACCAGTGGGCTTAAAAGTCGCGAAACCTAAATCTAGGGGGTTACCCTCAGAGCCTACCGGCCGCAGCCCTCACCTAAAGTTACTAAAGGGATATTCTATCATGTCGCGGCCCCTCACTCAAACAGTTTAGTATCTAAATGTTGATTCATTTAAAGATCAAAGACCCAGAACATGAAGGGTTTATTTAAGAACAACAAGAACAGTTATATGATTCAATGCGATTAAACTCAAATACAAGCCATATGATCTAAGTAGTGGAAGATTAAGGGTTCATTTTGTATTATGAAGATTGATTCAAAGAATGAGTTAGCAATAATTATAATTATTTATCATGAATATGTGTTCATTTCTTGGAAATTAGAATATTATTCAAACAAAACCCTAGGTTCCTATCAAGCAATCGGGGTTTTTTTATGAGAAACAGAAACAATCCAGAAAAAAATCCAACACGAAGTTCAGAAATGAAGAAATTCATGTGTTCGTCTATTTGAAGAAGAATTATGAACTACGAAAGCTATTAAAAAGGATGTTGGTTGGAAAATTACCTAAAAATGGAGAAGTAGGCAATGATTAGCCTCAAACCGCCTCAGAACCACCACAATCATCCTTAGAAGATCGTTAGAAAACGCAAGAAGACATACGTGCAGGAACTCACTCTCGATATGCTCTCAAAGGTTTGGAAAACCTAATGAAGTCCACGGCCCGAATAATTTATATAAGAGGGAACGGGAAGACGAAGCGTCGCCTTGAAAGTACCGCGACACCTAAGAAGACTGAACTAAGCCCCAGCCCCAATCAAAATCTCTTAGCACTACGACTTGGGGGCTTATTGATAGTACAAATATAACATCCTGCCACGACAGTTACTCAACATGTACAAAAGTGTATAGGACGCGGCCCTACTCAACACAGGGTGCGGCCCTGTCAAGTATAAGGTGCGTCACTTATCATTTTTTCCTCATATTAAGGTCGCGGCCCTACCAAGGATAGTGCGCGGCACCTTTGGCAGCAGATTCGTGATGCAACACTCGTATATACTTACCTTGTTGGCTACATCCCTCTCTATTATAGCAACATCGAACTTGATAAACGTCACGTGCTCAGAGCACATGGTACGGCTCATATACTTCCTATAAATGTAGGTCCACACCTCGAAATAAGAGATACATTCCTCTCCCTCAGGGCAGTTTCTATAACACTTAGCTGAACCTTTCCATATTCTCTCTATACAACCTCAACATATAGCTTGGGGGTTACTCATCTACATTCATGGACAGATCTTCGGCACGCCCGGAACCACAACAACCATGTATTCTCCTTTATTCTCATACTTGTACGCCTTTTTAGGCACAATTATATTATACAATGCAGCGCATATAATGAGAACGGAGCACACAGTGGACGTAGGCCTATTTTAAAGGCTGAACCACTCTATATCTTGTCTTCTCTCTATTTACTCGCTTTATTTTCTATTTACTTATTTTACACATGATTTGCTGATATGGGAATGACTTATGGGCGAATTATCGTATCATCACTGTCAGCACGGAATATCCTAATTTTATTCAAAATTGGGTATTGACCATATTAGAATTTTTTTATGTAAAGTTAAGGAATTTTAGAATGATTTTGCATAAGTAACAACTAAGTATAACGTGAATAATCATCTATAAAGTACC
The DNA here is from genome assembly GCA_949130495.1 of Sambucus nigra. NCBI lineage: Eukaryota > Viridiplantae > Streptophyta > Magnoliopsida > Dipsacales > Adoxaceae > Sambucus > Sambucus nigra. Next base: position 126,764,466 of record OX422215.1, read on the forward strand.
AAAATATCTGGAATTTCCCATGGTAGCGGTGGGAGATGGTTTCCACACATCAGAATGTATTAAGAAAAATGGAGCATGAGAAACATAATCACTTTTATCAAATGACAAAGCCGATTATTTTGCAAATTGACTAGGAAGAAACTCAAATTTTGCCTTATTAATAGACCCTAATTGACCACGAGAAAGTAAAGACTTAAGACTTCCAACAGAAGCATGGCCTAGATGGCCATGCCACTAGCTAAGACACGGTGTGGAGGATACAAAGGCTACTTTTAGAATCGGGGTGGTGAGTGATTATGGAATATAAAGGTTAACGAGCTCCAATAGGCGCCCAACCTTACAGCCTATCTTAAGAGTATGTCCCGTCTTTGGATCTTGCACACAATAACTAGAGGGAGAAAATGTGATGGTTAGACTAAGATCACAAAGATGGCTAAGAATATAAGATTTAATGTAAGTTTAGGAATCAAATAAGTATAGTAAAAAAAGGTATGCCATAAAAAGAGGTATGTGTTGACATATGTGAATCGTCAACAGTGTCAATAGGTGGTGTGCGATGAGCAGAATTGGTGGTGGATAAGAAAGTATGATCATAAGTCATATGATTGCAATAGGAAGAATTGGAGAACTATGAATAATTATCCTAAATGACAGACAAGGTAGTAAATGGAGTATTACCAGCATGAGCAAGAACCTGTTTGTGTTGATCCTCAAGATTATCAATCCTATCAGCCGTGGAAATGGGAGATGAACTTTCGACAGTAGCAATAGAGAGACACCCTTACAAATACGGGAACTTCGGGTAATCTCGGTGGAGATGCCCACTGGCCATCGTATGACATAACTTGCACACTCGAGTAGGAAAATCAATATATTAGCTTACAATATTTGCTTCTCTTGGAAGAATTCCACTGTTTATCATGCATTTGATGGGTGGACCTCTGGGATTACCAACAACAACTTCAAGAGAGGAGGTCGAACGAGTAACAAGGCAAGTTTTCTTTAAGAGAAGTTCTGAAACCATTTGTTCCAGTGTAGGAAGATAATATTTATGAAGGAGAGATGCATGAACATGCTCAAATGTATCATGAAGAGCCATAAGAAACACAATCGATCGCTGACAATCGATAGTCGGCAAAATTAGCAACATCAGTAGCATATTTCAAGCTAGATTCTAAAGGGGTTAACTAGTCCCAAAAGAGTGCATCTCAGAAAGAGTTATTGATGGTTTGTCTAGGTTATTGTTTCATGCGATGAAGGATTCCCATAAGATGATATTGATTAGTGATATCGGCAGAGGTATATCTCATCTAAAGAAAGTTCCAAAGAGATTTAAAAATGGTAAATTTGCCAAATTAGAGGTTAATTAATGATGAACATGAATTACGAAACCATGTGATTACCTAGTGGATTTTACACTCCCATTCCTCAAGATGATCTTCAAACTTATCGTCATCTTCCCCAGTATCCTATGTGGGTTTAGTGACACTCCTGGTAATATAACACCTGTAATACCCTGCCCCATGAAATTAATTAAATTATATTATATATATATATATATATATATATGAGGAGGAGGATCAATTAATTATAGAAATTTACGAGTCACGAATCGAATTAAATCAAATGGATCTTTGGATCAAATATCATATAGGTATTTTAGTAAATTAAAGGTCATAAACTTAGGGGTCTCGTCTAATATTTAAAGGTCTGATTGGGGAAAAAGTACAAAAATAGAAATATAAAATCAATTAAGGGGAGGAAAAGTAAACCCTATCCCCTCATTTCGTCCAACTGCTATCCGTGCGAATTAAGCATAAGGAAATCCAGGTTGAGGAAATGAAATGAGATCATAAGATGTTGAATTCGTTTAAACGACACTTAAGGTCGTTCTAACAACCAATTGTGTTGTTCTAACGAACTAGTGAGTCGTTAGAACGATGTGGTTTGCCAACCAATAAAAACTTCATCTAATGTTCCACCATTGATCCTAGGTTATCTGTCAGCTCGAGGCTTGACATTCTGAGTAAAGTCAAATATTTCAATAGTTGTGGTCATTGTTTTGTGTGTAGACGAAAGAAACCTAGGTCGGAAAATCGAAGGGTGGACCAGCCATATGTGCTGTCATCCCCTACACCATTGATCATTGTGTTTCCTTGGCACCAACCATTGGATTCAATCAGTTGGGATATAAGAGTTTGGGACTTGAATTTGTGTATAAGATAAGGGTTTATGGGTTGTGAACTCACAGGATTTTGCTATCTTCCCCATCAAAACACCCCTGCCTCCCTGCCTTCTCTTTACTATCCATCTCCACAAAAATATCCATGACCTCCATTTGTATATTAGAGATATGAAATATATAGAACCCATAATTGAGGAGGTATTTTATTAGAAGAAGATGAATACAATAATGGAGGTTTGATAGAGGGTTTGAAAGGAGTTTCTTGGAGCTGAACTTGGTTGTGCAAGACACCCCCTTTAAGGCCAGCTTAGGAGGTGGGGGTTGTCATCTTCCTTGATTCCTCCATGCCTTTCACTGATTTGGACTTCATTTGAGGTGGGATAATCTACTCTTTATATTGGGACTCTTTGTGTATATTGTAGTCTTGTGATTATTAAATATTGAGAGTAGGATCATCATGAATAATTTTGGGTTCGCCAATAAATTTGAAAGTAGACATTTTTATGGGAAAAAAATGTGTAGAAAATATTGTTATGCATATTTTCTTAATAAATCTGAAAATAAACATTTTTATGGAATAAAAATGCGTAGAAAATATTGTTATGCATATTGTGGTGACAAAAATCACAACACAAATAATAATGAAAGAAAACATTCACTAAGAAAATAAGAACAACAAACAATCACAATCACAACACAAGAATTTACGTGGTTCAACAACTTGCCTATGTCCACAGAGAGGTCTACTATTTTTCTTATTAAGTAACTCTCGAGATAGTTTTCTCTACATGCCCCTATACCTCGGGCCAGGAGTACAATATATATTCAGTTGAGAGAGAGATTGTCGTTAACCAAAATGTTAACCCAGTATCCCTTGAATATCTCATCCGGGATTTTTGGGGATGGACTTGGTCATATCGGTTTACGCTAATCATCATTCAGGACTCCTAATTTGGATCGGGCGCATTTTATTATTCACTTGGGCTTGGCTGGCTACTTTTATGGGCCTGGTCCACAAAAGGGTACCCACACATATTTTCTTAATAAATCTGAAAATAGATTTTTATGGAATAAAAATATGTACAAAATATTGTTATGCATATTTTCTTAATAAATCTGAAAATAGACAGTTTATGGAATAAAAATATGTAAAAAATATTGTTATGCCTATTTTCTTAATAAATCTGAAAATAGATATTTTTATGGAATAAAAATGCGTAGAAAATATTGTTATGCATATTGTGGTGACAAAAATCACAACACAAATAATAATAAAAGAAAACATTCACCAAGAAAATATGAACAACAAACAATCGCAATCACAACACAAGAATTGGCATGGTTCAGAAACTTGCCTACGTCCACGGAGAGCTCTACTATTTTTCTTATTAAGTAACTCTCGATATAGTTTTTTCTAATGTCCCTATGACCCAGGCCAGGAGTACAATATATATTCAGTTGAGAGAGAGTGTGTGTCGTTAATCAACATGTTAACCCAGTATCCCTTAAATATCTCATCCGAGATTTTTGGGGATGGACTTTGTCACATCTACTTTAAACGTCATCCATGACTCATAATTTGGGTCGGGCGCCTTTTATTATTCACTTGGGATTGGTCGACTACTTTTATGTGTCTGGTCAACAAAAGGGTAACCACAATTGCCCCTAAAAAATTTGGGGCCACAATTTGGGCTTTCAAATTTTAAATAATGTCTTTAGTCTTCCTCTGATGGCACTGTTGTTATTTTTAGCATTGATAGGGGCGTGAATCACCATTTTGCAGTAAATTTAGGAGGTAAATCTTCTTCGACTGTCATGCACTATCATTGAGGGGTTTAAACCGAAGTGTTGGATGATTCACTTCGTCACTTCAACTTCTTGCTTTCTCCCACTTCCAAACCATCTTTTACTCTCAAGTTTACTTTTGCTTTCAAGCTTGATCTTCATCCTTCAAAAGATATTTCCTGCTCCTCATCCTCATTCACCTATGGTTTCTCATCGTCTCAAGCTTGTTCTTTGATTCGTAAGTCGTCAGTCCTTTTCTATTTCTGCATTTCTTTCCTTTCTATTGTAGTTAGTGTTTATTCATGGGGAAAATAGACAACAAGTCTTTAATAGAACTCAGAAAATGCTATAATATCCCAAACTAGGTGGATATTCAGTGTGCCCTTGTTCCTCTTAACATCCGGGATGTTGAGGATGGCCACTGGATTCACGTTATTTTATTATCTCAGGGGGGTTTAACCTTTCCCCGGAATTGTTTGTTCTTGCACTTCTTCCAATATTTTGATATAGTCCCTGCCCAGTGCTCTTTAAATGTCTGGAAGATTGTTAGCGGTGTTTATAGGATAAACTATCTTCATGGCACTAACTTAGGATTGGCTAAAATTTACTTTTGTCATACCTTCTCTCGCATGAGCTCTAGTCTTCTTTATTTGAAAGCGGGGAGTCTAGATAGGGCATTAGTAGTGAACCTACCTAATTCCCATAAAGACTACTAGTTTGAGGGGTTTATTGTTAGGAACTGGAAATTCCCTCCCCAGGTAGGGGGACCAAGGTAAAAGGGACCTAGGATCCCTACGTATGGGGATGAGTATATAGGTTATTGTCCAAACTAGTTGCTTGTTGATTATTGCTCTATTGTGTTCTTCCTTTAATATTTTATTTTCTTTTTTAGCGAAGTCTAAAAATCAAGAACATGCTCTTCACGAGATCTGTGCTGCTGAGTTGACCAAATCTTGGAAGATAAGGGATTCTATTATAGAAAGTGATCATCCTAGGTCGGTTGCCTTCTTGTTGGAATACAAAAACACTACCACCAGCTTCATCGCCTGTCCAGTTGACTCTATTCCCCATATTAATATCCCAGAGGAAAAAAAGAGGAAGAAGGTCCTCAAACCCATCGAGCTAGATGACAAGGAGTAGAGTAACTCATAGTCTGGTGTTGTTGTAGGTGACAGAGGTTGTAGTGGTGAGGCAGGGTCCAGTGAGGAGGGATCCAGCGAGGAAGAATCTTGTGGAGAAAGGTCCAGCGAGGAAGGTTTTAATTAAGGTGGTTCCAGGTCAGAGAGTTTTAGCGAGGAAGATATGTCTCCCCTAGAAGAAAAACCTGGTCCATGATGATGATGACGATAATGTCCTGTTGTCCAATAGGATGAAAATACAGAAGCCAAGGCCTGGGGATACTGCTAGTGGTTCCCAGACAACATCCCTGGAGAGGAATATGAAAGAAGAAAAGAAGAGAGAGAGAGAGGAAGATAGAAGAGGAAAAGAAGAAGAAGAAGAAGAAAGAAGAGGAACAGAGGAGAGGAGAGGAGGAGAAGAGAGGATGAAGAAAGCCCATGCTTCTATTGTTCCTGTGGCTATCCCAGCTGAGGGGGCCTTTGTTGCTCTAACGCCTCAGTTTGCTCCCATGATGCTCGAGATAGTAGTGCTGATAGCGGACTGTGAGCAGTCTTCAAAGATGGGACTAAACCAGTTAGCCCTGAAGGCAGATTAGGGGCTTGCTTTAGTAAGTCCATTCCCTCCTTTTCTCTGTCTCTTATAATTTATTCATACTCTTTTACTCACATCTATTTCTTCCTATAGTTTTTATCTAACTGCACCATCCTCAGGCACAGCTGTAACGAGATAGTTAGAAGGAACTCTAAGCTCGAGGAGATCCTGAAGTTATATCTTCTTGCAATATAGATCTTGATTGCACGTGCAATAACAGCTATCAAAAATACGATATCTTAACTTCTTATTAGTAAGGAATGGGATGAACGGAATGTGAAACAGTGAAGGGATGCACCTCCTGAAGAGGAGGATCCCGAACGGTACTTCATTGACTTCCTTACTATCTGTCTATTTTTCTTATTTTTCGTCCTGCCATTCCTGACTTGAGGAAGGAATGGGATAAGGGACTACCTTATAACAGTAATCATATCAGTCACACTTTTTATGGTTATTATGGTGGTCCAAAGGAGTCTCTATGGACTCCATTTAGTTCTCTCCCCCTAGTAAGGAGGGTCTCAATTCAAAAACAGATTCTTTTGTTTTTATTTATAAAACTGATTTTCTCTCTTTTCATTTACAAGATTCTATTGTCGACTGGGTGGCACCTTATGGACGAACTTAGTAAGGCTCTATCTCCGTTCTATCCTTTTATCGGGAGGAATGAATCTTGGATCAAGTGGGCAACCACCGCTTCCTTTTCCGGATGGCGAACTATGGAAGATGATGGTTCCCGCTGGAGCTGAAACCACAGCATCTCCCCAACCCCCTATCTCAAGCGGGAGAGACTCCTGGATCGATCGACTTTTTTTGAGCCAAGCGGATACATCTGCATCTGTGTCTGTCGCAGAAGAGGAAAAAGTAGTCATTCCTTCCCCCGAAATCAGCCAGGGGGAATTGTTGGGAGATTCGCCCAAGGAGCCGACCCCCCCTTCTACTGGCGTCCACTTCCCTTCATACGAAGAAATCGAAAGGGAAATCGATGACTTCTTATCATCATTTAGCAAAATCCGAGCTCGATCGGATTTTGTTATCACTATTTCTGAGAAGCTGGACCTCTTGCATGCTTCCCCAAAAAAGCTGGAAAAGCTCCACCAGCTCATGCAAGAGATTTCCCAGAGCCAATAAAAGAAACCTGGCTCTGCAGGAAAGGCAACGGACCTCCTGCACAAACGCATTATGGCTTAGGAAAACGAATAAGTGGAGAATTTATCTCCCACTGTTCTGTTACTACTACTATATTAGGGGGCCGCCTTGTACGTGCGCCTGTCTGATGGCCCTCTTGGTATTTATCAGTCTTAACTGGATCAATCGCTTTGTCGGAACTCTTCCCTTGCTTACTTCATCTCGCTTCGATAGTATGGCATTCTTTCTTTAGTAACAAGCTGTAGTAACAAGGCTTGTTCAAATAAAACCACGTCCAGCGTGGAGATAAAGATTTGAATATGGGAAACCATGTTCATCATGGCACAAACCGTCTGCCAAAGATAGAGAGGGAACTCCATGAAAGTCTTGCATCTCCTTGGTTTGAAGGGGAAAGAAATGATGTTGCCAAAGCTTGCTGCAAATGAGGCTTCTGCGAAGGGTGCAAAGCTCGCTTTTTCGAAGGAAAAGAACCACTGTTGTTACCGGAGCTGCCAATGAGGAATCCATGCTCTTTCGCGGGCCCCAAAGTAAGGAAGAACCATTCTAGAACAATCATTTGACTTTGCCTATTAGCATACAAAATAAGAAAAATGGAAACAAATATACCAAAAGAACCTATAAGACTACTGAACTGACTTGAATCTGAACTACGATTCAGATAAAGTCTTACCGAAATAGGATTTCCCTTTCGTGCCATATGCGCTTTGACTTTACTTTTTCCTCTTTTTTCTTCCCGGTCCAATATTTATTCTCGAAGGTCTTCATTTCCGTGTAAAAGCAAACTCTCCAAATTTATGACCAACCTTTCCTTCAGTAATCTTATAACGAACATGAGTTTTTCCATTATAAATTCGTATGGAGCAATCAATGAATTTTGGCGAAATAGAAGATCTACGTGACCAAATTTTCCTGTTCAAAAGAAGATCTCTCTTCTTCTTCGGATCTCATAGAGGCTGAGGCTTCTTTTGTCAAGGAGAGGGTTGGGGAGACCAAGAAGCTAAAGGAATTTCATGAGGCCTACGAGCTGGTCGTGGTGAGTAAACTGGGCATCATAAATAAAAATAAAGGTCTTGCTAAGAAGGTGAAGCTCCTGGAGACTGAGGTGGCCATCGTTAGAGAGAGTGGTTATAATGAGGGCTAGGAGGCAGCCTATGAAGATACCGAAAAGAAAATTGACTACATCAGTCAAGAAAACTTTGAGAAAGGCTGGGATCGATCCTTAGTTGATGGAGAAATTGTTTCCGACTCATCTCTGTTCAGCGAGCATAATCCTGGTCCCAAGACGATCATTAATGAAGAAGTCCCTGCTGCTCGAACTACTGTGGATCCTACTGCTCCTACTACTGATGTCCCTGCTGATGACCAGGGAATGAATCTTACCCTGGGTGAGGGAGGTGTACCTGGGGCTAAGACGAGCGAGGCTGCTGCCAACAAGGGGAATGAGCCAGTCCCATGGAGCAGGTTGAGGTCACCCAGTATACTTCTAGGAATTTTTTCCTTTACTTGTGTATTTTTTATTCTTTCTTTTTGTCATTCCATGTATTTGTACCTAGCTAGTGCCATTTTTCAATGAAATGAAGGATTTTTTTTCACATTCACTAATATACCTATCATTTGTGTTCAATATCTTGTAGTTTATAGATCTTGATGATTATATTTTTTCCACCTCTCGCCTAGGCCAAATCCTTGGTTCGAATGTAAGCGACCAGGTTCGTCGAGCATTTGATAAGATTTACAAATCCCTTAGGGCAAGGAACCAGGACTAGAAAGATCAGTCTGAAATAGTCTCCAGGCTGAAGGATAGGCTTATAGAGATGAAGGAGGTTGGTGCCTCTGTTCAAGAAGAGATGGATGCTCTTAAGGCTAAATTATTGGACGCATTCGAGATTAATCAGGTTGGGAAAGTTCTGCAATAAGAAAATGATGCCTTAAGGAGGGAAATTGCATGCCTTAAGAAAAATGCCCTAAGCAGTGCTCCCTGAGTTATTCATGGTTCCTCGTCGTCATTCATGCGACGAGCTAGGAGAGATGGCGGCAGTTTTGAGAGGGAGATTGCCAAATTGAAGGGGGACGTTCGGTAAGCATACGTAATCGTTGCCGGACTACAAAGAAATGTATAAATTTATGACATTTATTTCAAAAGGTCCCTCGGTAGGTGTGAGATGATAGTTATGATCAAGGATGAATAGATGCCCCCCAAGCTGAAAGAAAGGGAGGAGCTGGCCTTTATTAGAGGGTGGTTATGTGCCCTCAGGGAGTTGATGGTCCCAAAAAATTATTCCTTGTTGTATATGCATAAGATCACTCCCCTAATCTTGGAGCCTAATCCCTTTTTAAGGGATGCTCGCTCGATCCCCATTGATGCTATTCCTAGGCAGCTGCTGGAGCCAAACTTGGAAGAGGCTGTGGAGATCTTTGCCCCTCACCCTGATGATGGTCGAAGAGCTCGAGTAGTGGACTACCTTATGGTCGATATCCTCTTGGAGGACGTTGTCGGGCCTTTTCTTTCCATTCGCTGTTACCTTCTCTGATTTCTTTTCCACAAACTCATTAAAATGGCTGGCTTGGGCCAGTTCCTCAAGATAAGACTTGAGGGATTTACAATGATCAGTTTTGTGGTTGCCCTCCTTGTGAAAGGCTCACCTCAGTTCATTATTCCGCTTGCGTGTGTCTCCTCCCATCTTCCTCGGCTACTTAATAAATGGCTCATCTTTAATCTTAGCAATAATCTTGTATATTGGCTCCTTGAAGATTGTATTCACAGCCTGAAATGCCTTCGAGCCATCGCTTTTGCTTCCATTCTTGGAGCCATTTTTGCCCCCGTTCTTATTCCCTTTATTCAGAGGTTCATTCTTCTTCACTCATTTGTCAGCCTTTGCGCGATCATTGTCCCCTGCAATAAGATGGGTTACATCCTCAACTTTGGCATACTTTTTAATATGCGCCATTAAGTCGTTGATGGATGCATACCCATTCTTAGTTAGGGACTAGTGTAGGAGGCAGGAGCTCAGAAAACCGATTTTGAAGGATGCTACAGTGACCTGCTCCGAGCAATCCTCAATTTCATTAAATACTTCCTAATACCTTTTTGCGTACTCTCCGAGTTTCCCCTTTGGATTCTTCTTCATAGTTATCAGTGAATCCATCCTCGTCGGGTGGGAGTTGTTTGTTATGAAGTGAGATATAAACTGCTCAGCCAAGAATTTGAAATTTTAGATGGACCAATGAGGTATCTTCTCAAACCACTATTGGGCCACATTCGTTCAGTCTCAAAGGGAAGATTAGACACATGAGCACATTATTATGTCTCCATAGATTCATAGCTTGTCGGTATTGCCTGACATGGTCAATGGGATCAGTCTTCCCATTGTAAATCTTGAACCTGGGAATCGTGAACTTCTCTGGGGCCTCTTATTCTTATATTGCCCTTGAAAAAGGGGACTTCATATGGGTTTTGAGAGCTTGCATGGTTATATCTCTCCTAGATATGACACCGCGATGAGCTGGGTGTTGGTCCATCTCCCACCGAACTAAACTTCGTATGTCAAAGTTCTGTCGACCAATACTCCTGTACCGGAGAACTGGTTGTAGTCATTTGGAATGGTCATCATCTGACCAGTGCCTTTCGATTATTTTTGACCCATGACTCGGGATCCTTCCTCGACTATGAAACTTGCTCTTCTGAGGTCAAAGAAACCGGTTGTGGCATCGCCTTGTGCTTCGATGGAGTTCTCTCTCCATCCTTGTAAGGATATATTTTTATAGGTCCGTTATCAATTTACTATGTCATATGCCGCTACACCGTCGAAGAGCACTCAAGAGACATCTACATCAAAGACGGATCCGAATTAATCATGTTCTTCATCAAAAAGACTGTGCGAAGTTTACTTTGGTAAGGTTATGTTTTAAATACATTTACTTTTCACTTAGAGCTTTTGGGAGATTTTTACAAAATATTTTCTAAGTGTTGGAGCGGACTTTTTCGTCAAATATTGAGAATGAGTACTTTTTCTAAGTTTTGAAGTGGACCTCGATTTTAACGCCCAGGTCGTTGGCGCGATATTAGCATCTCGTTCGAACAAGATTCGAAGTCGCGCGATGTCGTTTGAATGACATGCGTCCTTCGTTCGAGCGACATCTGTTTATCGTTCGAACGAGCACGTTTTTCAAGGCGATGCATTTTTATATAAATACTCATTAAATGGTAACATTTTCGTTAAGAAGTCCCAGCGTTTTGAAAGACGAAAACCTGCGAAAGTGCAGAATCCTTTTGACTTCTTCCCTTGGGGTTTAATTCCCTTTTTGGTTTTCAATTCACAAAACTCCCATATGCTTTAGTGAATTGTTTGGTGTTTAAGAACGGCTTTGCTTTTGTTTAACCTCTGTGGATAAGGCATCTCCATAATTTATCGGTGGATACCGAGCGTAGTCATTCTACGTGTGGACGAGCCGAAGACGAAGAACCGACGCCTGGAGGGTATTTCGCTGTCTCTCGTATCTTTTAAGGTTTACTGAAGGCACTGTGCATTACACACTTGTGGGTGATTATCAGGTTGTATGTAAGTCAAAAGTCTTGTGAATTCTTCAAAGTGTTATAAAAGGTTTTACCCGAAAGGTTTTTTTCCTATATCGATCGTCTTTATTTTTCATGCATGGTTTGAATGATTTATCATACTTAGATGCATGTTTAGGGGCTGAATTTATTTGGTTTAAAAATAGACTTTAATTAAATAAGGTTTAATTGGAAACTTGAGAATTAATTTAATCAATTATCACACAGTCGCACTTTTTAATCCTTTCCAGGTGTCTCTTGAGGTGAGAATTTTCATCTTTCTACTGGCGAGTAGCCTCCTTCTGCTCATGGAGTCTGGCCTCATAGGAACTTATCGACCTAGAGATCTGCGTGGACCTGGGTGGCCACTAGATTTTTTTGAAGACTTGCCTCTCCTGGCAAAGTTTTGGGTTTGAATAACGAATCTCAGACCTTACACTTGGAGGGTTAGGCTGCTGCTGAATGTCTCCTACTTGAGGGACATTGCGACTGTGATGGGACATGGCCGATTCTGGTTAGTGAAGGTTTTTATAGGAAAAAAATCGATTCCCACAGACGGCGCCAATTATAGTGACAAAAATCACAACACAAATAATAATGAAAGAAAACAATCACCAAGAAAATAAGAGCAACAAAAAATTGCAATCACAATACAAGAATTTATGTGGTTCGATAACTTGCCTACATCCACGGAGAGGTCTACTATTTTTATTATTAAGTAACTCTCGATATAGTTTTTGTTAAATGTCCTTATACCCTAGGCCAGGGATACAATATATATTCAATTGAGAGAGAGATAGTATGTTGGTAACCAACACGTTAACCTAGTATCCCTTGAATATCTCATTCGAGAATTTTAGGGATGGGCTCGATCATATCCTTTTACTCTAACCGTAATTCAGGACTCCTAATTTGGGTTGGGCGCCTTTTATTATTCACTTGGGCTTGGTTGACTACTTTCATAAGCCTGGTCGATAAAAGGGTACCCACACATATTTTCTTAATAAATCTAAAAATAGAATTTTTACGGAATAAAAATATGTAGAAAATATTTTTATGCATATTTTCATAATAAATATGAAAATAGATAGTTTTATGGAATAAAAATGTGTAGAAATTATTGTTATGCATATTTTCTTAATTAATATGAAAATAAACATTTTTATGGAATAAAAATTTGTAGAAAATATTGTTATGCATTTTTTCTTAATAAATCTGTGAATAAATAGGCTGTGCAGGTGGGATATGCATGATCGGTATGGGATTGTTCAGGAACTTGCTGATGCTAATACCCCAGTGTTGAATTGAACTCAAGGGCATCAGTTCTCTAGAGGGACTAACTTTCAGTGCTTTGCAACTACTGGTGATGGGTCCATTATTGTTGGATCACTTGATGGGAAGATTAGGTTGTATTCGAATAATTCTACGAGGCAGGCTAAGACTGCTTTTCCAGGTCTTGGTTCACCCATCACTCATGTGGACGTTACATTTGATGGGAAGTGGATATTAGGAACGACTGATACTTACTTGATTCTTATATGCACAATGTTCACTAATAAGGATGGGAAGAGCAATAGTGGTTTTACTGGCCGTATGGGGAATAGAATCTCAGCTCCGAGAATGTTGAAACTGACTCTTATGGATTCACATATGGATGGAGTGAACAATAAGTTCCGTGGTACCCAATTCTCATGGGTTACTGAGAATGGGAAGCAGGAGCGTCATCAATTGGCAACAGTTGGGAAGTTCAGCGTGATATGGAACTTTCAGCAGCTGAAGGATGGTTCTCATGCTTGCTACCGTGATCAAATAGGGCTGAAGAGTTGCTATTGCTATAAGATTGTTCTAAAACATGATTCCATTATTGATAGTCATTTCAGCATGATAAATTTGCAGTCAGCGATTCTCCCGAGGCTCCATTGGTGGTTGTTGCCCCCTTGAAAGTTAGCTCCTTCAGCATATCTAGCAGGCGATGACCCAACGAAACAAAGTTTTTTTTATTTAATTTGTCGCCTTTTAGTTTATGAATTAGGTTGTTTTAAATTTTTTTCCAGAACTTTCCATAATAGTTTATCTTGAATAATGGATTCTAGTAGTACTTATATTTTGCTCTCTCAGTAAGTTCTGAGATTATGTTGCAAGCGCTTTAGTTGAGCGACAACAATTTTATTGTTGTAGTAATTGGATTTCTTGTTTCAACCATGATGTTGGGAAAGCATTTTGATTCACAAAAAAAAAAAATGTTGAGAATAAATATTTTTATGGAATAAAAATGTAGGAAAATATTGTTTGTGTATATATTCTAGTAAAACTTAAATTGGGTATTTCATGGAATAAAAATGCAAGAAATGTTAGTTTGTCACATTTCTAGTAAAAAGAAATAATATACATTTTTATGGAATAAAAATGTAATGAATGTAATTTTTGTGTATTTCTATTAAAAAGAATTAATGGACATTTTTTATGAAATAAAAATATGGAATGATATTAATGTTGTTAAAATATTTATAAAATAAATATTTGCCAAGTTCGTTTAAAATGGAGGCTTTTTGAATAAAAGTAAAGTTGGTGGTTAATTGTGTGCTAAAAGCGTTAAAGTGAAAAATATAAAACTTGGGCAAAAATGTGATATTAAACAAGTTTTAAAATGGCTAAAGTATTTAAATGTTAATTTGGAGACTTAATAACCATTTTGGTCAAGATACTCGTGTTAGAAGAATACATTGCAAATTTGGCAAATAAAGGGGAAAGTTGGTAATTTACTTAAGGGGAGTATTTATATGGAATAAAAATGTGGAAGAATGTCTTTACTCTATTGTGTGTGTAAAAAATTAATTAAGTCTTAAGAGTGAATTTATTTGGTATAAATCACGTGTGTGTGAATAAGGGACTTAAAAGAAGAAAGAAACAATTTTTCACGTGTTAATGGAAAGACGTGGTAGTTAAGTTCGGGTTTTCGGCCTCACCCGGGTTAAAGGTAAAAAAGTGGAACAGTGTGGACATGTGTAAAATGTTAAACACATTAATAAGGAGTCGGATGCAATCGGGAATAAGCAAGAAGGGCTTGGAGCCCTTGGGTGAAAATTTCATACCACTGGCCAAAGCATATGGTGCGGATAGCCGACGGTGTGGAGCCCGTAGAAGTATGCGGTATAGGAAGATTTCAAGAAAAGATAAAGAAAATGTGGAACACAAATCAAGGAATAGGTTTTGCGGTAAATGTGTAAATACAACGTAACTTGAATGAACGAAATAAATATGCCGGTAAAGGCTAAATGGATAAGTTAATGCGTAAATCTTCTAATGTCCATAAGATACGAAAAAATGGTAAATAAGGTGGATAAATGGGTGGTTAAGCGACCTAAATGGTGAAACCCATAATATAGTAGTGTGTCCTAAAAGGATTTTCAAAGATTAAATAAGTATCTTCTAACATGGTGAATGTGTGTGTTGAAATGGTGATTTTCAAAGAGAATACTAAAGGATACTTAAATGAAGGATAAATTCCAATAAAGGAATGGTGTTGCTAAATTAAGTGTAAAGGTTTCAAATGTTGAACCGGTTGTGTTGAATAAAGTGGGAAATGTCAAATACGAACAAAGAAAACCTTTAATAAGATTAAGGAAAATTAATTTGGGCTAATGAGGTTTTCGAAAATAAATTTATTGATGCATTAGAACATGTAGTTTTAAAAGGTATACATATATATATATATATATATATATATATATATATATATATATATATATATATATATATATATATATATATATATATATATATATATATATATATTTTCGCATTCAAGTGGTTATAGCGTGTGAGTATTCCTTTCTGCCATTCGTTTTTAAACTGCTTTTATAAATCCCATTGGGCATAAGCTCATATCCCCACTTTATTATGACATGTTGGGAGCGGTTTCGAATTTTGAGGGCATTTTACAGGTAAGTATATTTTATTTATGTTTTACGTTAATAGATCTGTTTACTTGGACTTCGGGGTGCTCCCCATGAGTCCCTCACATACTTTATTCCGAAATTGGAATTTCATGCTAACATGTGAAATGTTAATACAAATAAAACTGGACTAGCAACATTATTTAGGTTGTTTCATTTCACTTCACACTTAACGTCCGATTCGAATCGGGTCGACTCATGGGTAACCAATAAACTCGGGTCAGGTCATTACAACACCAGAATTTTCAGCCCTTGAGAAAACTCAATATTGCCTGAGACCAGGGGATATAGTTGGTACCATCTCGAGTGATAGAGATGGATTGAGTGATATCTATTAAAAAAAGGAGAAAAGGTGAAATTAAGGTTTTGATTTATCAAAACTAGATGACGTAAATGGATTCAGGATGTCCAAAAACCTCGAAATGAGTTCGGAATGGAGAAAAGGGGAGTAAAAATGGCTTGAAAACCCCAATAAGCTCAAAGAGACCCCCCAAAAGCAGGTGGGTTGGATATGGGTCCATCTAGGTCAGTTTATGGGTCTAGGATCATATCGGATCTCGGGTTGGAAAAGGGATTAGCTGGCGCATGATGGTGGCATCGAGAGGAGAAAATATTTTGTGCATGTGTAAGAATCCCATCAACGAAGGTTGTGTGGTGGTGACTTGAGCACTTCGTGATGAAGGCCACCTGAAGCATTTAGTTGTGATAAAATCTTAAGATATTAGAAAGAGAGAGAAATAGATAATTCAAGGAAATGCAATATATTGAATTGATTTGTGTGTTTGTACAAGGATATACATGATCTATATATAACTAAACTAGGAGCATTATAGCACAGGTGTAGTAGATGTGTAGTAGAATATTAAAAGTGTAGTATAGTTTAGTAAAGTGATACAAGTGTAGTATGTTAATACAAGTGTAATACAATAATATAATTTACACTAAGCACACTAATATGAGCATTGAAATCAAGTTCCCCTCGTGATCTCAATTTCTAATGAAGAAAATATGATACTCCTTGTAAGGACCAAATTTCTAATTGAGTCCATGTATATTTTTGACTTATTCTCGAAACAAAATACGTTTGAGTCATATGTAGATTTTTATTGTCCGATCACTACTAGACTATGTCGTGTCGAAGATTAATTAAATACGTTACAGCAAAGCTACAAGGAATTAATCATGCCAAAGTTTAATTAGTGCAATTTCTCATCTTCAAGGTTTCATTGCATTCCGAGATCACACAGCTACGAATTCTCAATGTTAATGAAACTCAAAATTTTATTTTACAAAAATAAGGATGTTATTTTAAAAAAAATGTTTTTAAAATGTTTTATTTGTTTACACTTCGTTTTTATCAGATATGGACGGATTAGAGTTGGATAAGAGCTGGTTTTAAGTAAAACTCTATTTTCAAAGATGGTTTAATTAAAACTCTAATCTGACGACATCGTTCAAATGACACTTAATGTCGTTCGAACGAGACCTGATGTCATTTGAACGACACCGTGTCTCTGTCAAATGAAATCTGACATCACCTTAAATTATTTATAAATAGGCATTTTTTATTTTCTTGAAGTGTGTGCGAAACGAAATCAGTTTTCAAATAACAAACTTTTCTGCAAAAGTTTTCTAAGGTTTTTCATGGTTTAAACATTCTTAGAGTTTCAAGATCCGAGATTTTCATTATCATATGTTCTTGTGATCTTGTTGGCACTAAGTTTAAGGTTCTATTGAAGATCCATTGTTGGTTTTATGGTGAAGATTCGACGGATACCGATTTCAACATCATAGATGATACAGGCCATATCGGTGGACACTGAGACACTCGTGAAGGCGCGTACTGTGGACGAGCATTGTAGAAGAAGGTTACTTTCTGAATGGGAACTGTGAAGATTGGTAGAAGATCATAGGAGCGTCAAGTCACATGGGGATCAAGTTGTTTTATAAGACTACCTTCTAACTTTGTAAAACCATTGTCATAGTGATTGTTTGGACTGGGCCGTCAGAGGTTTTTTCCCGATTGGATTTTTCCTCATACATCGACGTTGTGAGTATTTTTTCAATTTATTTACTCGCTTTAATCATTAGGTTCATTCTTAGGGTGGCTAAATAAGATAAAATTTGGTTAAGTTAATTTATGTCACAATTTGGTGTGGTTTGATAAAATTGAAAAGAGTTTTCCATAAGAGAAAATTGGTTTATATTCATCCTTAACTTAATTCCGCTAAAGCAAAAGTTTATTTTTAAATTTGGGGGACCTACAAATTGGTATCAGAGTTAGAAATACATTTTTATTGTGTCTGATACCTTTTTACTTATAAGGATGAATTTTGGAGGTTATGATAGTTTTCGCACTCCTGTTTTTTATGGCACTAACTATGATTATTGGAAAATGTGAATAAGAAGTGACTTAAAATCTATTGATGAACATGTTTGGTTAGCAGTTGAAAAAGGTTGGACACCACCCGTCACATAAGAGGGTAAGGTCACTAGTTTGAAACCCGTTGAGTCATGGACTGAGAATGAACATAGGCTCTCACTATATAACTCTAAAGGTCTGCACGTTATTTCCTCACATGTCACACTTGAAGAGTATAATCGTATCATGACTTATGAAACTTCAAAAGTAGCTTGGGATACACTAGCACTCAATCACGAGGGCACGAGCACGATCAGGCAGTCTAAGTTGCAAAATCTCACTACACAGTTTGAGATGATTAAGATGTTAGAGGGTGTGATGTTTGATGAATTTTACACTAGGTTGTTCACGATTGTTAATGCAACATTTAACCTAGGTGAGAAGATTCCCGATAACGGAGTGATTAAGAAAATTTTGAGATCATTGCCGATTAGGTTTGATGCGAAAGTGACCGTTATGAATTCCCTTGGTTTGCTTAACTCGTCGAAGCTGGAAAAGATTGTAGGTTACTTACAAACCTATGAACTCGTTATGTTTACCTCCAAGTAAGTGCCAAAGAAAGAAAAAGGAATTGTTTTGAAAGCCCTGAATGAGGAAACTAAAGTTTCGAATGATGATTACGATTCTGACTTTGAGGATGTCACCTTGTTAGCAAGAAAGTTCAAGAAGTTTATTCAAATTCAAAAGCAATCAAAAGATGTCAAAACATTTGAGAAATTCAAGAACAAGTGAGACTCCACCCCTAAGGATAATAGTGAGAAAACTAAGAGAGGTGAGTCTAGTAGGTGTTTTGGGTGTGAGGGGTATGGTCACAAAGTAGCTGAGTGTCCCACTAAACTTAAGAAAGAGGGCAAGAAACTGATAGCATACAACGCCACCTTAAGTTATAGTGAACCTGAAGAGGGAGAGAATTCGCCCATTGAGAATAACTTTATTACGTTTATGGCATGTCATGTGAGCGACGACAGTATATGTTCCCCTGAGGATATTCATGTGCATGACAATTATGATGCTATTGAGAGTTCTTCTCAAAAGGGTGAGGGTGATGGGAGCGAGGATGAGGAGATAGATGTAGGTGAGTTACAAGTTTCATTTCGAGAGTTGTTTGAAGAGACGGTGAAGGTAAAAAAGGCTAACTCAAAATTTTAAGCTAAGTTGAAGGAGTGTGATGTAGAAAATAATGATGCATTAAGTGAGGATCTTAGGGCAAGGGAAAAGAAGCTTAGGGAGAAGCTAGAGTACATCGAGAAAGAGAGAGATGGCCTTAAAGGTTTGATGGAGGCTTTGAAAAAGGACTTGCTAGAGTTTGAGGAGTCTAGGCATCTACTTGAGTCTAGGATTAAGGAGTTGGAGGAGCGTATGAGAGACTCGTCTAAAGTTAAGTTTGACTTGGAGTTTAGGTTAGAAAAATTGGATAGGATGTTAGGCGCCATCCAAGTCAAGAAAGATAGGTTTGGTATAGGCTACGACGAGAGAGTTGCCATTTCCAAAGCCAATACCAACCGTGTGTGAGAGCCCACTATAAAATTAGGAGAGGTCGATATTTTTGTAATCATTCCCACCATGTTTACACGTGTTCCCATTGTGGGAGGAAAGGTTACCTTAGACGTTTTTGGTATGACCTTAGGAATTCTCCTAGGATGTTTAGGAATAAATTCATGTCGGTTCCTAAAACGCCCATGGGTTATGTTACACCTACTTGGGTTAGGAAATTAGACTTGGAGGCTTTAGGACTAAAACTTGATGGTTCTCATTTGATTGCCCTTGATTCTTCCTATGCTAATTCTAAAGGTTGAATGTGTTACAATGTTTATCATTTTGTATTATATTTTACATTTATTGCATCCAATTTGAAAAATACAAAACAATTTTATTTTTAATAAAAAAATTTTAGAAAAAAACACAAAAAGATTTTGCTTTTATTTGAGTCAAATTATTTTTAAAAATCCAAAAAGATTTTAGGTTTTTTTTGTGTCATGAGTTAACATGTTTGATGTGGCATATTGGTGTGCTCAAACCCCCTTCCTTCCATTATCCATGTAGCTAGGACATTTGGTCATTATTATCGATGCTTAGATTGATCTTAAACATTGTATTATGGGGTTGTTTCGAAGTTTATATGTGTTTTGATTCGAGTTTGTTTATATACCATCTTTGCACACATACACGAGTTTATATTGATGTTTGACTACTCTTGCATATTTGAGTTTGGTGAGACTTTCTTATCTTAATGTTGTAATATATATGTGTAAGTAGACTTAAGGAGGAAGTGCGATTGTAATAACTGTCTACCATGAGGATTAAATTGAAAAATAATGAGTGTTCACGAGAAAGGGCCGCGTGAGTATAAAATTGGCTCGTCGTGAAAGCCGCCATTTACAAGAGCCCCGAAAAAATCATAAGGCAATAAAAAGTATCATATGCCAAAAATGGGCCAAATTAGTTTAGTTCATTCAAAAGAATAATGATATGTTTGAAGAAGTTTGTATGGATTAAAGATTTAAACGGGTTTGCACAAATAATCCTAAACATTGAAAATCGTGTCATGACGCTATTGTTTGTAGAATCGTCAAAATTTTGGATTTGTGTGCATGATGTTTGTTTAGTTCATTAAGCTCATACTTTAATTATCACATATGGCTATAATAAAGTTAGATGATAGATTGCTATTGATTAGAAATTCTTGATTGTTTCAATGTGTCGGAATTGTGATTCATTGGTATGAGTTCACGCACATGCATTCCATGTTCATGTTTAGGCACATCGATACTATATTGGCATGTTACTCATATTTGTTTGTTTTGAGTTGAGCTACTGATTTGCTAGTGTTTCGCAGTTTTGAGCCCCTTCCAATTAGAACTTTCATGAAATTTTTTCACTGAGCAACAATGTTTAATTTTCTGGGGAAACTGTGTAACTTTGATTGTGTCGTTCAAACGACATGCTGTTTCATTCAAGCGATGCTGCATCTCGTTTAAGCGACACCCCTGGCTTGTTCGAACGAAAGCCCAGTTTGACCAGTTGACTTTTTTGGTTGATTTTTGTACCCTATTGTTCTAGTTAATATTTTGGTATTGAGTTGCTTCTGCTCATATTATGCAGTCTTCTTTTAGAAATTTAATATTTTACTACATTGATACATTTAATCACACCTGCTTGGATTGATATATTCTTTGTGTGATTCACTGTTTGCTATCTACTGATTTGATATTGATTGATCATATTTAGCTGGTTGCTTCATGTTTATCTAGCTATTATTCATATTGATTTATTCATATTGGTATTAGTTTATGCTAGATTTGTTTATCTTTTCACTGAATTGTCTATTCGAGACAAAGAGGGGGAGAGATATCTATGATGTAGGTGGAGTTTTGTATTTTTATGTGTTCGACTTGATATCCTGATTTATATATTTTCTCATATTAGTATCATGTTTTGCTTACATAACAAATGCTTTGGATTTGATTTTTCGTATTGATTTAAAAACTACAAATGAAATCATCCTGACACGAATTACATCCTAAAGAGTACCAAATACTGAAAATAAATGAATATAAATCTCTGACGAATCCAACTGAATAGGAAAATGGGCGACCCATGCCCTGACTAATCAAAACTAAATTAAGAGTAGAGTCAACAACGAGGTCATATAAGCAATGACCTGCAACTCCCACATAAGATGCAGTGCGTCCGTTTCAAGGAATCTAAGCATGGCCCCCCTGTGGATGGGCACCTGAAATACATACATATATGTATATAAGAGAGAGAAAAAGACAGGAAACGGGTCAGAGCCCGAGTGTAAAACAAATTTAAAAATAGTTTAGCAAGTATTTAAAATGCTTACCAGCCAATGCAACAACCATGTTAGTATGCGAAACTCTCTTGAGAAGCGACGTGAAATGCATCCATACCTTTTCATCCATGAAATCAGAACCTTAAATTCCAAGCAAGTATCTATCTTGCTTTATTTTTAGTTAATGTCTCACCCATGTTATTTTTGGATTATCAAGAAGATATTTTATGAAAGAAATTGATAATTTAGAGACTTTAAATCGCATGTTTAGATAAATTTAATATATGCTGGACATACCCATCACATGTAGAGGATTACCCATGAATCAGTATGAATTTAGAAACAAGAAATCTGGGAAATAATTAGAAGAATGTATGTTTCCTCCAAAATTAGGGTTCTTGAGGATTATGTCAATTTTACCCCCATTAATTGGATATCGTTGATGAATTTGAACATGTTTCATGTAGGAAATCATGTAGTTAGGTATATAGTACCAGTTGTAATGTTGTTTGGGAGTTTGGGCAAAATTGATAAAGGTTTTGAGGACTTTTGGTGATGAAACCCTTAGGATAGTATATGCAGAATCTGGGAAATATCTGGGCGATCGATCGATCTTGAATGTCGATCGATCGACTGGATCGATGACCCCCCACCTTCGATCGATCGACCTCTTCTGAATTTTGAAGCTTGTTCTCTATTCTTAATGATTAACCCTGTGTCACTTTGTGGGAACCCTTATACATATTTTATTTACCATAATGGGACTTGGGAAAGACCAGTAGGGTTTTAGGTAAGGTTCGGGTGATACGATTCATATGTGATTTAACCGTGGAATTTTGGGAATATAAATTTAGTGGAAAATTGTGCGTACATTATGGTATATCTTTTGAGGATTAAGGAAGACTTAGACCAATAGAGTAGTGAGGGTGCACCTACTGATTTTATATTATTTCGAGAGGATACACTTAGAGGGTCGAGAAGTACTTAAGGATTTGTTATACTTAATAGAATAAAAAGAGTGATTTACTTATACGTAAAACTCGAGCGTGATAAGTTACGCATGGCTAGAATAATATTATGGGTCGTGGGTGCACCTAATTTAGAAATGTGAATATATATATATATATATATATATATGACTGTGTGATTGTGCATATTATATATCTGTGTAAAAATCATTCCCGGGCTACTTGCTATCACGGGGGTTTTCGCGCCGGGACAGTCTTATTTCGATTGGACCTTTATGTGGAATATTGACTCGTACCCTAGAAGATAGTATCCTCGATATAGGCTATCTAAAAATGATAGTCAGAGACGTGAGGGTATGTGCTGATCTCTTAGTACCTGAAGTTATGCTTCTCCTCCATTTGTTTGTGTATTGTGTATTGTGTTAATACAGTTCGAGAGTGATTTCGAACTAGTATTACCCTTAGTTTGTGTGATACGGGGACTTGATAGCAGGGTATGCCAGCACCATAGATTTTATGTGGGTTGCCGTTAGTATATATATTATATGCGTGACTGATATATATACGTATATCTATATGGGAACTTTCTACTGTGTGTATAAGTAGACAAGTAATGAATAAATGCTTTAATTTTATTATAAGTGTTCAGGAATTTTATAATGGAAATGAGTTGCTTTAAATAACGTAAGAAATCTTGAAGAGAATGATTTCCTAAAGTAAATATCATAACCTTGCTTGGCACCTGAGAAAACGTTATGGAGAATAAGTTAGAGAAACTTATGAGATTTATTAGTACGGTAGGTATGCGCACTAGATGAGAGGTGTGAATTCTCAAGAGAATGTCGCATACTAACATGGTTGTTGCATTAGCCGGTAAACATTTTAAATACTTGATAAACTATTTTTAAAACTGTTTTACACTCGGGCTCTGACCCGTTTCCTGTCTTTTCCTCTCTCTTGTATATATATATATATGTATGTATTTCAGGTGTGCTTAGATTCCTTGGAACGGACGCGCTGCAACTTATGTGGGAGTTGTAGACCATTGCCTAGACGACTTCGTTGTTGACTCTACTCTTAATTTAGTTCTGATTAGTCAGGCCATGGGTCGCCCGTTTCCCTATTCAGTTGAATTTGTCAGAGATTTATGTTCATTTATTTTCAGTATTTGGTACTCTTTGGGATGTAATTCGTGTTAGGATGATTTCATTTGTAGTTTTTAAACTTGGTATTGGTTTATCTGAATGGTTGAACTCTTGGGTGTTTATTACCATTTTCATATTTATGTGATTCTTAGACTGTTAATTATTAAAAAGGATTTTTTATATCTGGATTTAAATAAAATGAAAATAAGGTCTTAAATTGTTTTGACACTTAGCTTAATTATTTAGGGTGTTTAAATTGGAAATTTATTTTGCGACAGTGATGCTAAGAATGAACCAACCGTTCACCTTGATTTTAATTTAATAAAGGACTGATCACTCGGTATTTAATTAGGCGGGGTATCACATGATGTGGGTGATGAGTCATATTGATAATCTCAATCAACATTTCTACATCGAGAAATTCCGATGCAGTGGGGAGAATATGACATGTATATAATTATGGGATAAAATATAGGTTTTTTTGTAACTACTTGAACAATAGTTTCCTATATTTATGACACATCATATAAAAAATAATTACCATTGGAGACCCAATAAAAATCGTATTTCCATCTTAATGTAAATTTTCCAACTAGATATAGAGAACTAATCAGATTTATCTGCCATATAGGATAAGAAGTGTAAAAATACAACTATTGGAGGCGGCCTTAGAGTCCCTTATCAACGGGACTATCCACGTAAGTAGGTTGATTACTAGCACGTCCATGTCACCAGTTGGCTATTAATCATAGACGTACAAATCAATGGTATATTAAAATGTCACCTTAATAAATTTACATCTATACTCTTATCTCTTCCAGTATTTTTTCTTCTAACTTTTCTCATTCTCTTTCTCTCTATAAGATTCATTGATATTGGCTGCTGGACAACCATTTCTAATTTCTCTCAGCCATTTCTTATCTCACCCATTTCTCAACTCTTTCATTAACTCCATCTCATCCATTCCCTCCACGTCCGCCCCCTCCCTCCCTCCCTCCCACCTCCACCGGCAGTAACGCCACCACTGACCACATTCAACGTCCTCCACCCCGCTCCTTTTCTATTTTCTTCTCCGGTTCAATGGTCGGTTGACTACTCCCATAATCATAAACAAAAGAGGTTAGCGTAATAATGATTTTCAAAATTTAAGCGGGTCACGGAAATCTGAGTTGGTTTGCTGTTTATTTTATACATTGAGTTACTTACTTGCACCCTTTAAATATTTTTAGACTTTGTTGTTTTGTTTATGTTGTTAAATTAACAATTTTTGGTTTATTTTGTTATCAGTATTTAGAGATGTATAAAACTTCAATTGAGGAGCCGGGTGGGTTTTGGCCTGACATCGTGTCCGAGTTTTATTGGAAAGAGAAATGGGTCCACAGGTTTACTTGAAGAATCTTGATTTAAGAAAATGGAAGAAATCTAATGATCTTTTATTTAGAGATCTAAAATCATATGCAAGTTCACAGATCTAAAATCGAAAAAAAAAATCTGATCCAAAATATAAAAAAAAATCGGATCCAAATTGGAAAAAAAAAACTCTGATCCAAAAAAATATTGTTTGTTAAATGTCCCTCTACCTTTAGAAAAAAAATTAGAAAAAAAAATCTCTCATCCAAATATTTATTTATTATACCCTCTGATCCAAAAAAAGCCCATTGGATCTTTAGAAATGTTATTTAATTTATTTATTATAACTGTTTATAAGCTACTATTTTTTATTATACATGTAACATGTTTATAAGATGCAATGTTTTTCACACTGCTAAAATGTTATTTACATACTTTTTTATTATACATGTTTATAAGCTACTGATCTAATGTATAAGCTACTGGTCTAATTTTATTATACCTATTTTTTTTCTACATTATACATGTTTATAACCTAAACAAATGTTGTTTAACTCTTTCTATTGTAGAGTGTTTTATATGCACACAAGATTGACGTAGAAATCATTTCCTCTCATTTTGTGTTGAGGATACAATTGATGATCTTGAAGCAATTGAAGAAGGTATATTTTTTTTCAAATTTGTTTCAACATGCACATTAATTTAATATTGAAAACAATTATTTTATTTTGCTCCTATGTATTGTTGATACAAAATTTACTGGTCTACGTGGACCAACCAGCAAGGTACAATTGTCTTCTTACATGGAAACTTATCCTAGTCAACTAGCACTTAGTCGGCGCCGAAGATCGTTCCTCGACAGGACTGTCGACCGACACCAAGAATGCCGACCAAGCTTCTAGAATGCAGATCATCAAAATAAAGGAAGAGTCTTCATACAACCAAGAGTCTTTTCATACGACAAATGAACTGCCAACGAGCACATTCATTATTAGCACTCACATTCATTATTAGCACTCACATTCATTATTAGCACTGATAAAATGATTCCAACCGTTGATCTCTATATCATTATAAATACATTGTATATCTCTAATCAAAGGATAGATAGAATGGATTCTAGGGCATTCTTATTGATAAGGATACATAGCTTTATGTAATCTCTGAAATCAATACCATAACAGTGGATGCAGACTTTCTTATATAGCTAAACCACTTTAAAAGTCTCTTGCCACTACAAGAAAACTAATTTTTTCCGGTACTTTTTTTTCGGTATTATTTAAAAATGCCGTGAATTTTGTTTTTACCAGCATTTATTTATAAGTATTGTAAATCCACGGCATTTATACTGATGTGCCGCATAAGTAGAACATTTTTTAATTAATGCAGAAATAAATGTGATATTTTTTAGGCATTTCATAACTAATGTCACTAAAATTAGAAAAAGAATTTACCTCCACTTAAATAAATATGGCGGGTCAAATTTTTTTTAAAAAAAAATTATCACTTTTGCCCTAGTTTTTGCGGGTAGAGTCACGTATGCTCGATGTATCTCCCGTCACGTTCGCTTCTCTCCCGTATCTTCCTCAATCTCTTAAACCTAATCCTTAAATCACGTATCTGCCTCAATCTCACCCAATCACGTTGCCTCAATCTCACCCATCTTGGAACGATTTTTGCTGTTCCTGTTATAAGAAGGAAGTGGGTGCTCTCATCATCTTTCAATTTCCGGAGGCTCAGAATAGCTTGTTTTATTTCGGTGTATTTTTCTTTGAAGCTAGGATTTTGATCTTGAAGCTTTGTGCGATTTTTGCTATTCCCCTGTTATAAGAACGATTGCTTTAAGGTAAGTTCCATTTATTTTGTTTATTTCGGTGTATTTTGGTGTATTTTTCTTATTTCTGTCTATTTTTTCTGCTCAGAGAATCACTTTGTTGCATATATTAGCTTTTGATTGGCTTCTATCTGCTAGTGGCAATAGAGGCAAAGAGTTTTCACAAGAAAGATATCGAAGAAAGAAGACATCCCTGAAGCAAGGTAATATATATTTTTTTTGTGATATATACCTATGAGTTTTTAAATCCATACCAGTTTCATTATTCTCTCTCCTTTTCTCTCATTATTTTGTTTTTGTATTGTCATCAATCAATAATATTTTGACATCTTTAGTATTTAACTTTTTTTTTTTCCATATTTGATATTATATAATCATCATGTATATGAAATAGTGTAATCTTCATTTTTTCGTGATATTTGTGTTATACAAAATTTATGCATATAGATAATGGTTAGGATAGACACTTTAAATAAGAAAAAACTAGATATAGTGGGGTTCCAAGAAACTAAAAGGAAAAATTAGTTCAAAATTGGTAGGGGTGTTATTATGGTAATTATTGTTGTGTAATCTTTATTTTGTTATAATTTGTATTTTTGTGAGAGAAAAAAGTACTGAATTTTTTTTAATTTTAATTGATGTGCAAGAGAAAAGTGATAAAAAATTTCAATTTCTTAGTTGTTGCTGTTTTGTTTATTCTATTTATATAATTAGATGAAGTATAGACAAGATGAGATTTATCCACGACCTAGCGTATTTAGTTGGATTTTCTTATCTATTTTTGGTAACTACCAATTTTTTTTCACTCTTTCATTTATTTTAATTGATTAAAAAAGTCCAGTTCAATGTAAACTTAAATCACTCCCTATGATATCATCTTTGTGTAGCTCTTATACCCTTGTTTTAATTCATTAGTATTATTTTAATCATCTAAATCGATGTGCTTTTTTACAATAGGGGGTTATATACATATTTTTCTCATGTTTACGTATGTGTGCATTCATGTGAGGGTATATATGTGTCACATTAGCCTTTTAGTTTGATATGTACATATTATTTCTCATGTATATGTATGTGTGTATTCATGTGTGCAGGTATATATGTATCACATTAGCCTTTTAGTCTGATATTACAAAACTTTTCAGCTCTAAATCAAAATTAGATGTGTCTACATGTCTTTATTTCGTCTTGATTTAAACTATTGTAGAATTACTAGTTTATCTTACTTTTATATGATAATGTCAGAGTTCGACAAGATATTTGTCCGAAACAGATATAAGAACTTTTTTTACAATGTTTTCAGTCACTCAACTTAGTTTTTATATGTTATATTTTGTAATTAATGTTGTTGTGATGGTATCTTTACAAAATTAGTTTTTTATATTGCAGTTGAATTTAGCAAGCCCTTTTATTCATTCAATATGTGCCGAATTTTAAGATAACAAACAAGTTTTAATATTACTTTCTAATTTCGACAATTTGATTTAGTAGCATTTTCATCTTAGATTCTATGATTTAATTATGCTATCTCATTATTGACAAGGAGATTTGGTTTCCGTAATGATTATTTTTTAACTAAAGTTTTTTTTTAAGCGAGGGCCTTATGCATTATTTTGTGTTTAATCTTTTTAGCTTTTAGAAAAGTAAGTCTTGATGTGAGTTGTTGTGTTGGGGTTTTCAGTAGTTGTACATTATTTTCGTTTAAGCTAAAATGTTTAGGCATTAGGCGTAGTCTTCTTCTTAATGTTTCATGATTCCTTGCTACATTAATATCTTTTAGTAATTGATTATGTTACGAGTGAGTTTTTTTAATTGTTCTTAACTAATTAAGGTTAAAGTATATTGATAGGTAAGTTTCTTCATTTTATTTCACTAAATATTGGTAGTTTTCATATAAGGCCATATCTAAATTGTGTTATAATTAAAGACTTACTATTTGTAAATTTACATAGTTTTGAAGGATCATATTAATGATTTATGGTTTAACATTTTGTTTATTTATTATATTTTTTTTAATGAATTTTTCCTAATGAATCTAACAACAATTTTATGATAGTGTGAGGTAATCAGCAATCTTTTCAAATGGATAGCGATAAGAGTTGGATGGAATTGTCAAGAGTTTCTCAGCCTTATATTAAAGGAGTTAATGG
This sequence comes from Sambucus nigra, assembly GCA_949130495.1. Lineage (NCBI taxonomy): Eukaryota > Viridiplantae > Streptophyta > Magnoliopsida > Dipsacales > Adoxaceae > Sambucus > Sambucus nigra. The sequence continues at coordinate 126,793,462 of OX422215.1, forward strand.
GTTTCTTAATTTTGCATTTGCCAATAAATACCCCGAGCTAGTGATCAAGTGCCCGTGTAAGAAATGTCGAAAACCATTAGCCATAAAAGAGAAGTTGTTTATGAGCATCTCATCATACATGGGTTTGTTAAGAATTACACTCGGTGGATTTATCACGTAAAAGGTGCTCCATACACAATGGGAACTAGTGGAGCGAATAAAGTGCATACCTCGAATACAAGAGATGATATGTGTGGACTACTACATGATATATTCGGAAATCTAAGTGAAGAGGGTATGCGATGTAACGACCCGTATGAAGACCGGAATGGGATGGATGAAAATGCATCAACATTTTTCAAGTTGTTAAAAGATGGGGAGCGTGAGTTGTACCCTGGTTGCAAATCTTTCTCATCACTTTCATTTATTGTTCGTCTCTTTCATATGAAAACACTTTATAAGTGGAGCCACACGTCGTTTACAACATTGCTTCAATTCTTAAAAGAGGCACTTCCGGAGGGTGTGAAATTGCCAGGTTCATACTCTCAAGTAAGAAAGATAGTTAATGATCTGGGGTTTGATTATCAAAAAATTCATGCATGTCTGAATGATTGTATGTTGTATTGGAAAGAGAACAACGATCGTGAGGATTGCATAGTATGTCATACATCAAGATGGAAGCCATTTTCGGGTGAGTCTGATGATGAAGAAGCTAGGGGTCGAAAAATTCCCGCAAAGGTTGTTAGGTACTTTCCACTGAAACCAAGGCTTCAAAGATTATTTATGTCATTGAAAACATCCTCCCTCATGAGATGGCATACAGAGGAACGCGATGACGATGTCATATTAAGGCACCCCACTGATTCTAAAGCATGGAAAACCTTTGATCAACAAAATCCAAATTTTTCCAGTGACTCGCGCAATATTAAGCTCGGACTAGCAGCCGATGGCTTCAATCCTTTTAAAACAATGAGCATTTCTCATAGCACGTGGCCCGTTTTTTTGATGATATACAACTTGCCTCCGTGGCTGTGTATGAAACAACCTTATCTTATACTGTCTACGTTGATTGATGGTCCACGCAGCCCAGGAAATAAAATTGATGTTTACTTGCAGCCTCTCATCGACGAGTTGAAGGAATTGTGGAATGATGGCATACTTACTTATGATGATGTTTTGTATGCGTGCAGCATTAATGTGGACAATTAGTGACTTTCCTGCGTATGCAAACTTGTCAGGTTGGAGTACAAAAGGGAGATTGGCTTGTCCTTGTTGCAACAAGAACACTCGTTCACAGTGGTTAAAGAATGGGAAGAAATTTTGCTATATGGGCCATCATCGGTGGTTGGATCACAACCATAAATTTAGAAATGATACCGTTGCTTTTGATGCGAAAGTTGAAAGAGAAGTAAAGCCCACTCAAGTATCCGGGGATGATATCTTGGAGCAATTAGAGGCAATGGAAAGAAATAATGAGAAGAGTCACTCATCGGCGACGAAGAAGAGAAAAACTAGTATCGACGGCGAAGGGAATTCTGATAGTTCTCTAAATTGGAAGAAAAAAAGCATATTCTTTCAGTTGCCGTACTGGAAGGATCACTTGATTCGTCACAATCTTGATGTTATGCATGTAGAGAAAAATGTGTGCGATAACATACTTTGGACATTGTTAAATGTTGATGGAAAATTAAAAGATAATATAAAGGCTCGTCGAGACCTTGAGAACATGGGTATTCGAAAAGCATTGCACCCTAAAAGCTTGTCAGATAGCAAAGTATATTTACCACCAGCATGCTTCACAATGAGTAAAAGTGATAAAGACATATTTTGTAAGGTTTTAAAGAATATCAAAGTCCCAGATGGTTATGCATCTAATATTTCACGGCGTGTAAACATTAAAGACTGAAATATTTCTGGACTTAAGAGCCATGATAATCATATCATAATGCAACAACTACTCCCGCTAGCAGTACGAAAATCATTCCCTACGAATGTAGCAAGGTCTTTGATTGAATTATGTGATTTCTATCGGCAACTCCGTTCAAAGACAATGACCTTCAAAGACTATGAATATTTTCAAGATCGTGTTGCTCTTACACTCTGTCATCTTGAGAAAATCTTCCCCCCCAATTTTTTCGATGTTATGGAGCATTTGACAATCCATTTAGCCGAGGAGGCAATGATTGCTGGACCAGTACAATTTCGATGGATGTATCCCATCGAGAGGTATGTTTCATGTATGCATTATGTTTGTGTCACCTAAATTAATGCATATGAATGCTACTTTAATTTTTTTATAATGACGAACAGGTTTTTATTCACACTAAAAGAATATGTTCGTAACCGAAGTCGTCCAGAAGGTTCAATTGCTGAAGGATACCTAGCAGAGGAATGCACGACATTTTGTGCGAGGTACCTGGGTGATGTCGAGAGTAAGTTAAATCGACCTTTACAAAATGATGAAGCTGATGACAACGCAAGTTCAATAGGTTGTACATTAGGGAAAGGAGTAGCATTTATGCTTGATGACACTTCATTTTCACAAGCACATCGGTACGTGTTATTTGACTCTGCCGCGGTGCATCCTTTTCGCGAGTAAGATAATATTTGAATGAATTTTAAACTTTATGTAATTAAATATCACTCTACGTTATTCAATTTATAGATACATGTTTTACAAGAAACATATAACAATGCTAAAACAGGAGAGACCTCGTGTGGGACACTATGAAATTAACCGCATTCACAACGAAACGTTTCACAAGTGGTTTGGGGATCATGTAAGTCATCTTTTGTATTTATATGTAACCACATTTTAATATGTTAATAACACATTTAATTTTTACACATCTAGTTTTTATTATTCAATCATATGAAAAAATTTAGGTACGGAATCTAAATGAGGGCGAGGTGTCAAAGGAAGTTGCAATTTTGGCTTCAGGCCCCTCCCAATGGGCTAGGAGATACACGGGATATATTGTAAATGGGTTTAGGTTTCGCACAAAGCAACGTGAGAGAAGATTGAATACTCAAAATAGTGGAGTTATGCTTAATGCCACCACTGAAAGTTTTGCAAGTGCAAAGGACAAACGACCTATTTCGGGGGATGTAACATATTATGGAGTATTAACTGATATATTTGAATTGCGCTATTCAAATGATTTCAAGTTTGTGTTATTCAAGTGTGATTGGGTTGATACTCATTCGGGGACGACAAAGGATGATTTTGAGTTCACATTAGTGAACTTCAAACATTCACTATACAAGCATAATCGAGTGTCAGATGAACCGTTTATATTAGCATCTCAGGCCAAACAAGTTTGGTATGTGCGAGACCCGATTGAAGAAGATTGACAAGTTGTCGTGAAGATGACACCGAGAGATTTGTATGACATGTATGGTAAAGATACTTATGGAGGTGACACAATAGATGCAGAAGTTGAGCCGTACAACATCCAACAACTGGATGACACTCTAATCAACCATGATGGGGATATTACATGGGTTAGGGCTGATGTGGAGGGAACAACTGTTGACAACATAGTTGATATATATGGCGGTGATGATATCCGTGTTGATATTTATGAGGATTGTAGTGATGAGGATGTTTATGAGACTTATGAAGATGGTTCCGAGGCGGACGAGGAAGCTAACGAGAGTGATATAGATGAAAGTGATGAAAATGAGGAGACAAGTGAAGATTATGATATTGAAAGTGATGATTATGATACTAACATAGATGAAGATGACAATTGATATGAATTTTCCAGTTATGAATGGTTTTAGTTTTAAGGATGCTTAGATGTTCATGAAATTTGGTACTCTTTTCTTAGTTTAATATTTGGTATGCTTGTTTATGTTTTATGTTTGTGTTCAAGCAACTTGAGATATGCACTTTTGAATACCATTAGCGAGGGAAGTCTTATCAAATTATCTCATATGTTATTATTTCAGTAAGTTATCCTAATTTTTAACGCAAAATGTACATATATATGTTATGTTTGATAAAATCAGCTCCAGCTATGATCATCTGAGCCAATGGAACATTGAACTTTGCCACTCCTCTAGTTTGTTGCACATGCTTTCTAGATTCTTCGATAGACATTTGTAAATTGTTTTATCAGTATGGCAATCCTTTTCATAATAGTTATGGTGCATATTTAGTGACCATTAGCCTTGGCTTACCTTTTGAATGTTGCATATTTGTCTTCACTTGACGAGAATTGCAAATGATATATAAATTATGTTATGACCGGTAGTCATTTGAAAAGTTTATTGTTTCTGTATTATTATTCAAAGATATTCATAATTGATTTGTTTTTTAGAAGCAGGGTGCCATCTTCGTTTACATAAAGTGAATTATTCTGATTCTAAACTCGATTTTAAATTTGAACTGTCCTACATTGTAAAGGCGTGTCCAAAGACAATCCCGGTATGGCAATTGCTATTGTGGGTCCTTTACTTTTCATACAAGGCATGGTGAATAATGTTTTCTATTTTTACTTATTCATTTTCGGGAAGCTGTCAAGAAAAAAAGAAAAAAATCGATTATGGCCAACAAAACCTCATTATTGTTACTCTGATTTGACCTTTAAAGTATGTCTATATAACATAGGGGAATGATGTTTTAGTGTTCCCTCTTATAAAAGTAATCAAACGGCTCGTTGGTTCACCTGTACAAATCCAACGGACGAGTTACAGAACTCTTTCAAGATATGGCACAATTTTAAAGAGTACGGATAGTCTAACTAAAGTATCTGTACTTTTCAGCGCAAGTCTGATTGAGAAAGGAGTTACTCTAAATGAATTGGCCTCATTGTCTGATTTAGATAGGCTTTCATGGTATGACTTTCTAATTTTGATTGGTAATTCAGTAGCTTCATGGGGTAAGTGTAAAATTTATATAACTCTAGTATCCTCAAAATCAATATCAACTGATTTGATTTTGTCGATATGATCTGAAGTTTTTCTATTGGGATTCCCTTTTTGGCCTTTATACCATTTGGACTTTGCCTGACTGGTAGATTCTGACTAATTTGAACTTTTATTGCTGTTGTATTGTGTTGTTGGTACTCTGAATCATTGACATCTTGTAGCAGTTTATTTGATGCTGTCACTGTATTGCGTTGTTGTGTTTTGTTGGTACTCCTTAAACGGGTTACGCCTCGGTAAAAACTTCTGTCAAATATCTCAAGAAGGTTCAAATTAGTTCATCTGCATGGGTAAAGAACACAATTCATAGTTTAGACTCATTCCCCCTCTCTTCTATTATTCACCTGAACAAACACTGCTCTGACCATTCTCCTCTTCTAGTCATTATCCCTATTCTTATAGATTCAATCAGAAAAACATTCAAATTTCTTAATCTATGGGCTTCTAAAGAAGGGTTCAAGCAAGTGGTCCTTAATAGCTGGCTAGGTCCCTCATTTGGCAAACCTATAGAGATATTTGCCTTCAAATTTAAAAGATTGAGAAGTGTTCTTAGCAGCTGGAGTAAAGAAATGTGCAAAGATGTTTTTCAAAATACAATTGATCTGGAGGATAAACTGTTGGAAGCGAAAGCTAGATTTGAAGAATTCCCCTATGAAGATAATAGGGAACTGTTGCATAAAACTAATTCAGACATGAATGTAGGCTTATCTTTAGAAGAAAATTTCTGGTTTCAGATATATAAAAGCCAATGGATTGCTGATGGGGATAAAAATAACAAATACTATCACTCTATGGTCAAGATTCAAAGGAGAAAATCATGGATACATAGCATCAAAGATAAAGAAGGAACTAAACTGGAATCTAGTGAAGATACCTGCTAACTTATTTCCGTCTTATTTTCAAAATTTATTTTCTGCACGCTCTTATGGCTCTTTTGAGATAATGAACTCTATTCCTAAAATGGTTTCTAACCATAAGCATTATTTATAATATTCTCTTGGGCTGGGATGTGATAGGAAGGTACAAGGGGGTAATGTGGTGATTAAAATAGACATGAATAAAGACTAGGATAGGCTCTCATGGTTATGAAGACACCACCGCTTATATAAGAGAAGATTTAGTATGGAAACCAACTTTTTCAGGTAGTTTCTCATTCAATTCAGCTTATGATCTTAGTAGACCATCAAAGCTCTCTTCTATATTCCTATATTTCATTTGGGATTCAAATATCCAACCTATTATATCTACATTCTTTTAGAAAATTCTTCATAATAGTGTGCCTTTGGACCTTAACATTAAAAAAGTTGGAGTCTCAATCACATCCACACTTCCTTCCTTTGCTGTTTGAACCAGTCCTGGCCACATTGCGGGGACGCTTCTAGGGTAGTGAATCGCAGCAGAAATGAGAAGCTTTCGTTGGCCATCGATTATCAGAGAGCGATGGTCGTACGTCACATTGCCACCTGCTACTGCTTGTGACAATGTAAACAATAATACTCACAAATGTTACCGACATTGTTTTTCAGCCCTCGACCTCAAAGCTTAGAGCTTACTGCATACTACATATACACCAACTGAGTGAGCACAGAATCTGAAATATTAACAATATCTAGGTGCATTTTTAAATAAGACCGCGTTGAGGTCAGCAACCCGCGTGGCCCATGGCCCATGCTCATTTATTAGAGTGTCCACCGCCAATCCCCTACTTCTAGGTTTCAGTGTCCTCATTCGCTGTCGCGGGCCAACAAGGGATACTTGAGCCCATAGTCCTGAAAATGGCCTTTCCCCCATGTGGCTTCGATTATCATCCTTCACTAGAAAAACTCAAAATGCTCCACCAACTACGACTGAAAAGGAGTTTAGAAAATACCACAATTGTTTCGAGGGATGCTCTCAGCGAAAGATTCATCAAGGAGGGTAAAACTTCCACTTGGCTTTCCTGAACCATGGTATGACCCTAAAATGAATAACATCTCACTATCACTTGAATTGAATATTGTTCCTAAATAACATTAAGGATAATGTAATGTTTTAGTTTGGAGGTATCATAATATTTTTTCGCACATCATATTTTTCTTTTATTAAATTAATAAAATTAATTGATTGTTGGCGGAAGTTTCTGGATGAAACCAACTCTAATAATTTAGATAAATAAAAAGTTTGAAAAAATAAAAAAAAAATCTTCTTATTTTTAGTTAAGGCCATCCACTGAAAGTAATAAGTAAAACTACTTTAGTTAAGGTGGGTTTACTGTAAGCGAGTTGGACTTAAGACTGCGAGTCTGAATAAGTAATGTGTAACATACTTTGTATAATGGGATTGATCTCTACCTAGGCTTTTTAGGCTAAACCCCATGTCCAGCCATTCAAGTGGTAAAATTGGGGCAGTGGTTAGAGGGTGTTTGTTTTTATTCCTTAATGCAATGTATGGCTCATTTAGCATCAAACGGCAAAAAATTTGTTTCGGCTTTTGTCTCTTAATGGTGTATCGCAGTAGAGTTATAATTCAGCATTCGCTAATTAAGAGACAAGTTAACTATTTAATGCTAAATTTCTTTTGTGAAATTTTATTCCAGCCTACCTTGTCATTTTCACAATTCATGACTGTAAGACGCTCCAAGTGATTTTTTATTCACCATTCATAATCAAATAATTTACAACAAACAGCATAGTTCAATTAGGCTAAAGAAATAAGGAGCCCCTCAGTGAAGAAGATAATTGTTGTAAAAGAACGGAAGAATGCTGCCAAGCCAAAAATACTTGTTACAGTGCACTAAACATTGTCCTAAAAACAAAACAATATCTGCCCCACTTGTTGTTTAATGTGACGTGGGTCTAGCATAAATCATGCCATAATTTATGGTTCACTCATGCCATGATTTATTATTTAATGTTTAGCTCATAATTCCACTCATGTTTTGTGGAGAATGTTTTATGGAGTGTCTCCTTAATTTATGGGATGTGACCCATCCCATTATTATGTATTATATATGTGTGTTGAATTGTAAGGAATGCAACGGAAGAAAGGAAAAACAAAACTGTCATAAATTAAGTCTTTCTCCTCTCTCTCTCCAGAATACAAATTCCTCTTCTTTCTTATTCAACTTGTTCTAAATACAAAATCACCCAACATAAATGGTATCAGAGCTTTGTATCAAAAGGGCCTAAATTCTGTCCAAAAAAATTCAAGTTGCTGTCCAAAAAATTCAAGTTGCTGTCCAAATTTTTTTTCCATAGAGTTGTTGTCATTGTCCGGAAATTCAAGAAGTTGCTGTCAAGAAATTCAAGAAGTTGCTGTCAAAAATTTAAGAAGTTGCTGTCAAAAAATTCAGAAAGCCAAGGAGTAAAAGATTTGAAGAAAAATTATCATGGCAAGCTCAAGCAATTCCACTCTAAATATTCAACAACCTTCAATCCCAATATTTGAAGGTGAGAATTATGATTTCTGGTGTATCAAAATGAAGACTCTCTTTATATCCCAAGATGTTTGGGATTTAGTCCAAAATGGGTATGATGAACCCGAATCAACGGCAACGCTGTCAGCCGCTCAAAAGGACCAATTGAAAGTTTCAAGGAAGATGGATGCTAAAGCTCTCCTTCACATTCTACAAGGCCTAGGAAACTCCATTTTTCAAGAATCATGGGAGCAACCAAGGCCAAGGAAGCATGGGACATTATTCAAGAGGAGTTTCAAGGAAATACACAAGTAAGAGTTGTTAAACTTCAAGCTCTTAGGAGGGAGTTGGAAAATATGAAAATGAAGGAGAATGAAACTCTAAAAGAGTTCTCTTCCAGATTCACAGAACTTCTCAACCAAATGAAGGTGCATGGTGATCAAATAACCGACGGAAGAGCTGTAGAGAAACTTTTAAATAGCCTACCTCCAAAATTTGATTCTCTGGTGGCTGTTATTGAGCATACTAAGGATACTTCTAAGATGACGGTCCAAGAATTATTGGGGTCCTTAAAGTCATTCGAGCAAAGATTGTTACACTGCTCTGAAAAATCTATTGAGAGCGCGTTTCAATCTAAACTCAGTTTCAAACCCCAAAATAGTGAAAGTGGCTCTTCAAGTCATGATGGAAGAGAGTTTGAAAGAGGTGGTAGACAAGGAAGAGGCCGAGGAAGAGGAAGAAGCAGAGGCAGAGGAAGATTCAATAATTTCAGAAATTTTAGAAATGAAGATTTCTTACGGTCTCAACGATGCAATATATGCAATAAAAGTAGCCATGTGGAGAAAGACTGTTGGTTCAAAGGAAAGCCTCAATGTCACAATTGCAAAGGCTTTGGTCATTTGCGAAAGGACTGTAGATACAAGAATAATCAACAAGCAAGCTGTGCGGAAGAAAAAGAAGGTGAAGGAAATTTATTCTATGCATGTCAAAGTGCCTCTGAGCAAAAGAATGATGTTTGGTTTCTTGATAATGGTTGTAGCAATCACATGACCGGTGACAAAAACGTGTTTGTTGACATAGATACAACCATCAACTCTCAAGTGAAAATGGGAAATGGTGCGTTAGTCCATGTAAAGGGCAAAGGAAAAATAGGTGTTCAAACCAACAAAGGAGCTAAGTTCATTCACGATGTTTTACTTGTTCCGGAAAACCATCATCACCATTTGATGATGGTGATGATGAGCTTGATCGTGGAGATGTTTGAGGTGAATCTCCATTGCTCTCATTATCAATTGTTGATTTTTGTTGCCCTTCCTCAACAAGAATTGTCTTCTCCTTGACTTTGGCTTCTTCCCAGTTCCAAATAGCACCTTCGTCAAATAACACATCACGGCTTGTGATCACTTAATTGCTTTTCAAACTAAATAGCCTATAACCCTTGGATTGAGAGCTATAGCCCATAAATATGCACTTCTCACTTGTTTCATCTAGCTTTCGCCGCTTCTCTTTTGGAATCTGAGCATAATATACACAACCAAAGATTTTGAGATGACGCACTGATGGTTTTCTCTCACTCCAGGCTTTAATGGGAGTCTGATTCCAGACCGCTTTTGTTGGACATCGATTTATCAAATATACCGCTGCGTATACTGCTTCTGCCCAAAATACTTTAGGCAGTCCCTTTTCATGAAGCATTGATTTTTCCATCTCCATCACAGTTTGATTTTTCCTTTCTGATACTCCATTTTACTGTGGAGTATAACTAACTATGAGCTGTCTTTCTACACCTTCATCTTCACAAAACTTTCCAAATTCATTGGAAGTATATTCTTTTCCATTGTCACTTCTAAAAACTTTGATAAAATGCCCTCTTTGTTTTTCCACAAAACTTTTAACTTCTTGAAAATTGTAAAAACTTCAGATTTTTGCCTCATAAAAAATACCCATGTCATTCTTGTGAAATCATCAATAAAGAGTATGAAGTACTTATTTTCTCCATGAGAAGGATTAGTCATTGGACTACATACGTCAGTGTGAACTAGCTCGAGTACTTCCTTTGCTCTCCATGAAACTCCTTTTGGAAAAGGCTTTCTGTGATGCTTCCCAAGAGCACAACCTTCACATACTTCATTCTTTTCTTCAATGCAAGTGGGCAGCCCCTGAACCATATTCTTTTGGCAAAGTAACTTGAGACCATGAAAATTCAAATGACCAAGTCTTCTGTGCCATAACCACGATTCATCAACAGATTCTGCCTTCAAGGCAAAATTTCCACCATATTTGAAAATTAGTGGAAAGCTACAGTTCTTCTCCATCTTTATCTTCTTCACGACTTGTTTTCCTTGTCCCTTGTCATAAATAATGCACCCGTTTTCTTCAAAGTGGACAGCATATCCATGTTCTACTAGTTGTCCAACACTTAGCAAATTTTGTGCTAAGTCCGGAACAAGTAAAACATCGTGAATGAACTTAGCTCCTTTGTTGGTTTGAACACCTATTTTTCCTTTGCCCTTTACATGGACTAACGCACCATTTCCCATTTTCACTTGAGAGTTGATGGTTGTATCTATGTCAACAAACACGTTTTTGTCACCGGTCATGTGATTGCTACAACCATTATCAAGAAACCAAACATCATTCTTTTGCTCAGAGGCACTTTGACATGCATAGAATAAATTTCCTTCACCTTCTTTTTCTTCCGCACAGCTTGCTTGTTGATTATTCTTGTATCTACAGTCCTTTTGCAAATGACCAAAGCCTTTGCAATTGTGACATTGAGGCTTTCCTTTGAACCAACAGTCTTTCTCCACATGGCTACTTTTATTGCATATATTGCATCGTTGAGATCGTAAGAAATCTTCATTTCTAAAATTTCTGAAATTATTGAATCTTCCTTTGCCTCTGCTGCTTCCTCTTCCTCGGCCTCTTCCTTGTCTACCACCTCTTTCAAACTCTCTTCCATCATGACTTGAAGAGCCTCTTTCACTATTTTGGGGTTTGAAACTGAGTTTAGATTGAAACGCGCTCTCAATAGATTTTTCAGAGCATTGTAACAATCTTTGCTCGAATGACTTTAAGGACCCCAATAATTCTTGGACCGTCATCTTAGAAGTATCCTTAGTATGCTCAATAACAGCCACCAGAGAATCAAATTTTGGAGGTAGGCTATTTAAAAGTTTCTCTACAGCTCTTCCGTCGGTTATTTGATCACCATGCACCTTCATTTGGTTGAGAAGTTCTGTGAATCTGGAAGAGAACTCTTTTAGAGTTTCATTCTCCTTCATTTTCATATTTTCCAACTCCCTCCTAAGAGCTTGAAGTTTAGCAGCTCTTACTTGTGTATTTCCTTGAAACTCCTCTTGAATAATGTCCCATGCTTCCTTGGCCTTGGTTGCTCCCATGATTCTTGAAAAATGGAGTTTCCTAGGCCTTGTTGAATGTGAAGGAGAGCTTTAGCATCCATCTTCCTTGAAACTTTCAATTGGTCCTTTTGAGCGGCTGACAGCGTCGCCGTTGATTCGGGTTCATCATACCCATTTTGGACTAAATCCCAAACATCTTGGGATATAAAGAGAGTCTTCATTTTGATACACCAGAAATCATAATTCTCACCTTCGAATATTGGGATTGAAGGTTGTTGAATATTTAGAGTGGAATTGCTTGAGCTTGCCATGATAATTTTTCTTCAAATCTTTTACTCCTTGGCTTTCTGAATTTTTTGACAGCAACTTCTTGAATTTTTGACAGCAACTTCTTGAATTTCCGGACAACGACAACAACTCTATGGAAAAAAAATTTGGACAGCAACTTGAATTTTTTGGACAGCAACTTGAATTTTTTTGGACAGAATTTAGGCCCTTTTGATACAAAGCTCTGATACCATTTATGTTGGGTGATTTTGTATTTAGAACAAATTGAATAAGAAAGAAGAGGAATTTGTATTCTGGAGAGAGAGAGAGGAGAAAAACTTAATTTATGACAGTTTTGTTTTTCCTTTCTTCCGTTGCATTCCTTACAATTCAACACACATATATAATACATGATAATGGGATGGGTCACATCCCATAAATTAAGGAGACACTCCATAAAACATTCTCCACAAAACATGAGTGGAATTATGCGCTAAACATTAAATAATAAATCATGGCATGAGTGAACCATAAATTATGGCATGATTTATGCTAGACCCACGTCACATTAAACAACAAGTGGGGCAGATATTGTTTTGTTTTTAGGACAATGTTTAGTGCACTGTAACAAGTATTTTTGGTTTGGCAGCATTCTTCCGTTCTTTTACAACAATTATCTTCTTCACTGAGGGGCTCCTTATTTCTTTAGCCTAATTGAACTATGTTGTTTGTTGTAAATTATTTGATTATGAATGGTGAATAAAAAATCACTTGGAGCGTCTTACAGTCATGAATTGTGAAAATGACAAGGTAGGCTGGAATAAAATTTCACAAAAGGAATTTAGCATTAAATAGTTAACTTGTCTCTTAATTAGCGAATGCTGAATTATAACTCTACTGCGATACACCATTAAGAGACAAAAGCCGAAACAAATTTTTTGCCGTTTGATGCTAAATGAGCCATACATTGCATTAAGGAATAAAAACAAACACCCTCTAACCACTGCCCCAATTTTACCACTTGAATGGCTGGACATGGGGTTTAGCCTAAAAAGCCTAGGTAGAGATCAATCCCATTACACAAAGTATGTTACACATTACTTATTCAGACTCGCAGTCTTAAGTCCAACTCGCTTACAGTAAACCCACCTTAACTAAAGTAGTTTTACTTATTACTTTCAGTGGATGGCCTTAACTAAAAATAAGAAGATTTTTTTTTTTAATTTTTTCAAATTTTTTATTTATCTAAATTATTAGAGTTGGTTTCATCCAGAAACTTCCGCCAACAATCAATTAATTTTATTAATTTAATAAAAGAAAAATATGATGTGCGAAAATATATTATGATACCTCCAAACTAAAACATTACATTATCCTTAATGTTATTTAGGAACAATATTCAATTCAAGTGATAGTGAGATGTTATTCATTTTAGGGTCATACCATGGTTCAGGAAAGCCATAAGTGGAAGTCTTTACCCCCCTTGATGAATCTTTCGTTGAGTGCATCCCTCGAAACAATTGTGGTATTTTCTAAACTCCTTTTCAGTCGTAGTTGGTGGAGCATTTTGAGTTCTTCTAGTGAAGGATGATAATCGAAGCCACATGGGGGAAAGGCCATTTTCAGGATTATGGGCTCAAGTATCCCTTATTGACGTCGTCCCAGCCCCAGTCCGGGCATGAAATGCATGTTCTTGAACATTTGTATCTTATCGACAATGCCTTGAGGGCTGTGTTCTGGACATATTCGGTCTTTGAAATTATCCCCCTGAAGTCGGAGAGAAACACGTCATTCGTCCCATGTTGTATTTCTCGCATCGGATTGCTGGTGGTGTCATTTTCTGTACCATCCTCATCTCCCAAGATGGTAATGACTTTCCGTTTAGCAACGAGTTTCAACTTTGATGAAGGGAATAGGATACCCCCGAATGCTATGAAACCATGGTCGACCAAGTAGCAGGTTGATGCATGCGGGTATGTTAATAGCTTGAAACTCAGTAATGGGATTGATAGGGAAGCCCCTATGTCAGTGTTATAGATCCCATCACCTCTCGACGAGTATTATCAATAGGCACGCACTACAACAGCAGTAGGAGTAAGGTCACTTACTTTCAGCCCGAAGCAATTGAAGGTTCTTATTGGGCAAACATTGAGGGCGGTTCTATTGTCGACGAGTGAGAGCGGGGATGTCTTACCTTTTTGTATTTTTCTCATTTAAGACACAAATAAATAAAATGAATACAAAAGATATACACAAATCATAATTCTAGCATGTGATTAATCATGGAGTATATACTAGAAAATGACAAACAAAACATATAACTAGCAAAAGAGTATATCATGATGCTTATAAGCTAAAGTATGAAAATAAAACTATAACACATTTAACCTTTTGATTTAGCATGAGAGGTTTCACGTGCAAGTAAATGAGAATCAAAATTTCTATTTTGTAAAGCCGCCAAATCACGGATTTTCTAACCCAAACTAGAAAAACGTGACGCTCTCGGGATTTGGGAACCGTAGTGACTCTATCCTTGGATTTCCTAGGATCCTTTTTTAGATCAAAACAAAACCTATTAGTTTAGTGGAAAGTGTGTATAAGCTCCGATCCAAGTTGCTGTCAGTTAGACTAAGAAAGGTGATTGCTCCAATCATTTCAGAAGCATAAAATGCTTTTGTGGTGGATAGACAAATTTTGGACGCGGTATTGGTGGCTAATGAGTGTGTCGAATTTAGAAAGATAAGTGGAGACCCCAGAATTATTTGTAAAATGAATATTGGGAAGGCTTATGATCATGTCAATTGGGAGTTGTTCGGGTGCCGGTGGATTAAGAGGTTCATATCAATAGGGAGATTTTTCGATTTTGGTAAACGGGACGATTGAAGGATTTTTTTCGAGTTCTAGGGGCTTCGTCAGAGGGACCCTTTATCTCCTTTCTTATTCATCTTGATAATGGAGGCACTTGGTCGATTCATGGGCAGAGTGGTGGAGGATGGGTTGATCAAGTGGATTCTTGATTGGTAATCCGAACATCTATTTTGTTAGAGCTTCACAACTCTTGTTTGCGGATGACACTATCATCTTTTGTGACGCGAAAGAGGAACATGTGAGAGTGTTGAGATTGTTGCTATTGTGCTTCGAGGCTGTGTCGGAGTTACACATTAATGTTGGGAAATGTGAAATGATTCCGGTTGGGGGAGGTGAGAATGTGGGTTATTTGGCAGAGATGGTTGGGTGTACGATGGGCTCACTTCCCTCAACATACCTTGGCCTTCCTTTAGGCCCAGTACAAGTCTAAAGCGATATGGGATCCGGTCCTTGAGAGGGTTAAAAGGAGATTGGCGGGTGGAAGAGTTGTTACCTTTCAAAAGGGGGACGGTTAATGTTGATCAAAAGCACTCTTTCAAGCTTGTCGACGACCTACTTTATGTCAATTTTGCCATTGCCGGCCTCAGTGCGCAAGAAGTTAGAGAAGATTATGAAGGATTTCTTGTAGAGGGGAAATGCAGGCAATTTTAAGCATTGCCTTGTAAGTTGGGAGGAGGTTTGCAAGAATGGCAAAGGTGGGGGTGAGGTGAAAAGTTTAGAGCACTTTAATAAGGCTTTGCTAGGAAAGTGGTTGAAGAGATTTCCTCGTAAGGAAAGTAGGTTGTGGAGGAAAGTGGTGGTCACCAGGAGAGGATTCACCAGATTCGGGTGAGGGAAGCTATGCACACGGGATAGGGTAGGGATGTGGAAGCACATATCTATGGGATGGAGGGGGGGGGGGGGTCTGTCACTCGACGTTCCACCTAGGGAATGGGAATAGAATTAGATTTTGAAAATATAGATGGGGGGAGGACGGTACCTTGGGGGATCTTGTCCCTGGATGTACCGCATCGGAATGGTTAAGGATGGGTTAGTGGGAGAGCATAGGATAGTAGTTGGGGATCGAACGACTTGGAACCCAAAGTTTAGAAGGAGACTTTGGGATTGGGAATTAGAGGAGGCTGAGACTTTTTTGACTGGTTAGAAACGACACCGGTCCCGGCGGGAGGGGAGGATACTTTGAGATGGGTTATAGGCAAGGATGGTGTTTTTACCGTTAAAATTACACTATTTTGAAGGATCTGGGGAGTGTTCCATATCCGTGGAGAAAAGTGTGGGGATCGAAGGAGCCACCTAAAGTTGTTTTCTTTGTGTGGACTGCAGTTAAATAGGTAATATTGACGTCAGAAGATTTGCAGAGGAGGGGTAGTAGATTGGACAGTCAGTGCTGGATGTGCAAGGCGGCCAAGTAGACGACAAATCATTTGCTTTTACATTGCCAGGTGACAACGGGCTATGGGTGCTTTCCTCTCTTTGTCGGATTCAATAAGCCTTGTCTGAGTCGGTTAGTGATTTGCTAGCGGCATGGTACGTTCCTAAGCGATGGAAGGGGGAGAGGAACGTTATCTTTTGGACGATTTGGCTAGAGAGAAATATGAGGTGTTTCTAAGGGAAAGAATTCGCTCCTTTTAGAATGCGCTACTTGTTTAAGAGCTCGCTGCTCAGCTGGCATAAAAAGGATCCAAACCCATCACTTCCTTTCTTTTGGACTTTATGGAGGAGTTTCATAGAATATAGTAGCTTTTGGCTGGGTTTTCGGTATTGGCTTTGCCGATCTATTTTGTTCATTAGGTATACTTCCTATATATGGGTCTAACGCATTTTTTTAATGACATATTTACTTATAAAAAAAGAACCGACAAAGTGCCCCCAACCCCCCTAAACTGTTGAATAGCTTAAATCATTTTTGTTAGAAATTTAACAATTTTATGCACAATTTTTATGAAGTTTTTAACAGAAATGTGATAGTTGCCTAGTTAAATAGTTTACGGGGAGCTTCGCCCTTTTTTTTATCCGTAAATTACCCTTATATTTAACTTCCCAACAATCGTAATCATTTAATTTTGAGATTCAAACTAACGCACGATAACTCGATTTTAAATTCTTAGTGCCTCTCCCACTCCGAATTTACTACTTTCACACCCGCCCTAGATCTCGGGATCATAACAGTCCCAGAGTCGCAACTTGCTACCATTAATACCCCAATTTAACCGGGGTTTCAACTTGAAAGGCCTTGGTTGATGCAGGAGCATGAGATCGGAAGTTTATATTTATACTTTCCTTAGTTTTGTCATTTTTCCTTTTGATTCGAGGTCTAGTAATGTCATGCATGATGCCCCTCTTTTGTGACATCACCAAATGACATCACCTAATGAGATCTCCAAGTCTAGAATCTTTCCTTGCCCCTATAAAAAGGACTACTCCTGTTGTCTTCACTACTATTACTTTTGAGATGAATGAGAATGAGTGGGAGAAAGTTCCTCTCTTTAATGTTATTGTTATTGTTGTGTTGTTTATATTAAATCACTCCTCTCTCTTACTGCACATCATTGATGCTAATTAGTAAGTACAGTATGGTAGACATCATCTCTTCTTACGCGACACAATTGTTTGATACATATAAAGTATGATAGGTTCGATAGGTCACTTCTTTTCCCATGATTTCACCATAATGCGGCAAAGATCCCGTCAATGTTAGGGAAATTAGGGAGGACAGTGTACAACCATGTCAGTTTACAACCTTATTTGTTTTGTTATTATGAGCTTTTAATCTTTTTTTGTTTCTCAATTATACAGGTTTCATTTTATGGTCGGTCTCCGCCATGCGGTATGAATAAATATATATAAATGATGAATCTTTGGTACTTGGAAGCGAATTGATATTGTTTGAAGTACATTCTTCAACTGGTGGGAGGTTTGTCCCATAAAACTGGAAATTTTCCCCATTGGGTTTGTTTAATAATCATGGGATTGATATTATTTTGAACCAATTGTTGACGATAATAGAGGGGTAGATAGGTATGGAAGAAGACAAGATTGAAGACAGCAGCATTGGATTGGAGGGTAGTGGTGGTGATAGTGGGGAGCCCAGGTGGGTTAATGGCAGTGAAGTTAATATAGAACCTCCTCCATTGCCACTGCTTGATGATGATGAAAATAGAGAGGGCTATGGGTGTGTCAGGACAAGGCTTGTCCAGAAACCCAAGAGAATTGATTCCCTTGATGTTGAATCTATGGAGATTGTTGGCTTTCATGGCCACCATAATAAGGTAAAAATTGCATTGCGTCTATGAAATTCTCATATAATGTTTGTTATAATTTTCTGAAAGCATATATTTTTGTTATGGCTCATCTACTTTTACCATAATATAAGTCTTAATTAATTGCATTATTATTATTATTTTTTGGAGTGTTAATGGGATCGCCATAATCATGGTTTTGAATGTGTATACTTATCTAAGGGGGTTTTGCCTGTTGAGATTTTGGTAGAGCATGAAATACGTTGTTATGCTCAATCTCTTATACCTTACTCTTTTAGAGAAACTAGCAAGTTAACATTTGTATCATGCTTTGGTTCTGGCTATGCCAGTCCGCGTGTAGTGGGGGTTCCATGTGAGGTGAGTGTTTGAGACGTGTTAAATTAAGAGCATCCAACTATAAAATGATTGGCTTAGAGTTGAATGGTCTCGGGATATTAAATACTCAGTTCCTGATGTGAAATTTTATATTATCATCACTTGTAACCAAATAAAATTTTCTTAAAATATTCTTTTCACGTGTGTGTGGCTGAGCCAAACACTTGAATGAATTATATTGTGTGTTGAGGAGCATGTGTAGTCAAATTGGGCCAGACACGTGGATGGAAGTGACTGTCTTGATTCCGTGTTAGAGTTTGTAGCACCCAATATTTAAGAATTGTCTATAACTAATTGGCTTAGAGTGAAGTGGTTCAGGGATTTTTTACTCAGTTGTAAGGTTTACAAATTCCGATGTTATATATATATATTCTCAACATATTTTCTCGTAGGCAAGTGAGTGATTAGCATTAATTGCAAAAAAGTTCAGAAAGGGTGTATGCAGTTGTGGGGTCTTTACTGCTTGTAATTTTTAGTTCTGGTATTCTCATTCTCACTAAATTATATTACTGGAATAAATAGGATGTTTCCATTTGGCTAAGTCTACCATTGGCATTTCAAACACTCGGCGTGGTATATGGTGACATGGGCACGAGTCCTTTGTATGTGTTTTCTGATGTATTCAGCAAGGTGCACATCAAGTCAGACATTGATGTCTTGGGGGCTTTATCAGTATTAATATACACAATTGCTCTGATACCCTTAATAAAGTACGTTTTTATAGTGCTCAAAGCTAATGATAATGGGGAAGGTATGAGCATTCTGAATCCATATATTTGATAATAGGCGTTCACATAATATGCTGTGTTTTGGTAAATCATAATTTTTTTTTTCAAAAAGAAAAAAAATAACCTAATCCCCTTGGCAGGCGGAACATTTGCACTGTATTCACTTATATGCAGATACGCAAACGTTAATCTTCTGCCCAATCGTCAACAGGCTGACGAACATATCTCCAGTTTCAGGATCAATCTGCCCACTCCGGAACTGGAAAGGGCTCTGGGTATAAAAGAGAAGTTGGAACGTAAATCCTCTTTGAAAACACTTCTATTGTTGTTCGTTCTAATGGGAACGTCCATGATAATAGGGGATGGTATTCTGACCCCAGCAATATCAGGTATAATATTTTATTATTGCGACTAATATAAGGTTTCAAACACTATCTATTCATGCTTAATATATCCAATACTGCTAAAAAAGAAGTGTTAGCTTAACTAATTGCAAAACCAGAATGAAGTTTAGTCTTACAAAACCCACCAATTATCCAACCACTCCAAATATTTTTGCATGAAAAGACAAGTTCAATAACATTTCTTGGGATTATTGAAGCCCTGTAATATGTTTAAGGCCTTAATCTAACCTGGAAGTTATGTTTTGAATGTCCAGATAGAAGTGCAGAAATTACTCCATATTTGGGATATTTACATTGATTTCATGTTTCTTTCTACCAATACTTCAAATGATGATAAGATTATATTGGTTTTTGAAAAAATGTTATAGGTTCTTAAAAAATGAGATTATGTTCTGATAAGATCCATAGGTGCACAGTGCAGCACATCAAGGTTTTGTTTGGCCATAATTATAGGTTTAATCTAAAAAATAATTCTACATAAAGGTATTATCACATTCATGTTTTTCTGATTATTGAAACATTAGCCCTGTTCAAATCTGCCAATATATGTGTTCAAGGATTAAATTATTTCCATGTAGACACTGCATTATGTTTATCTTCTTCTTCCCGGATGGCTTGCAATCATAATCAAGTTACCTTAATTCTTCCTGAACAATATGATGAGAATTCCGTTATGTTTTTTTCGGTACGCCATCACGTTGGTTTGGGTACTGGTCCATTTTTGACACTTTTTGTTAAGCTCTAACTGACAATGGCAATTTTGTGTTGCAGTCATGTCTGCTGTGAGTGGTCTGCAGGGTGAAATACCGGGATTTGATACAAGTGGGTAAAGTTTCTCTCCAGATTAAGTTATGAATTTTCATTAATTAAATTGTTGAATTTTGTTTTAGTTTCATTGGATGCTCTTTTGACTTTATGTCACTGCAATGTGCCTCTGCCTCCAGTGGCAGTGGTATATGTCTGATCTGATGTTGATTAAGATGCCCATCCAACAAGATAGTGTCGAGAACATTCCAAACAATGATTTGACAGAACTATTCTGTGCACATATTCGGTACCACAATCAAAACGAAACGGAAAAAAAAAGATGAAAACGTTACAGAAGATAGATGATGAGAACATGAGTTTTAACATGGTTCACCCATATAGACTACGTTCAAAGAACGGAACAGTTTAATTTCACTATGAGAATAACATGCTGTTTGAAAACACTCTCTATAATTTCACCCCTTATTACAAATCTTTACTCTTCGAATCTCCCTAAACAACTTCCAACCAGAAGTTCACAATGCTACACCTCCTCTCTGCATTCACTTGTAAAATTTCAGATTATGGCTTGAGACAACATTGTAGCTCCAACTCCAACCATCTCCACCTTGGCGATCCTTGATATGCCAGTGACATTACTATGTTGCAGATGTGCTAGACCACTGTAAAATTGCTAATTGCTAACTGGACTATCCCACCAAGTTCACACGACTCCATTGACCGTGGAGTCACCTCCGACTTCAATAAAAAGTCAAATATGACCATTTTTCAATACTAAGAGTAACTGTTTATTAACAAGACTTCTGTGAGACTTAACCACCGACATTTTCCATCTGGCCCTCTTTATATTAGCTTAGCTACACACACCCCAAATCAAATATGCTCCTAGCACCCCTTGATTCAAAAGTGGCCAATGCTTAGGTGCAGCTAACTCGTTCATTGACTCTAGAGGGGGGTGTTAAGAAGATTCCCGCTACTAGTAGGAAATTGTCTCACCACTGCAGTTGGGAAACTTGTAATCGATCTATCTTTAAACAAGACATGCTTTGGGCACTCGATAATCTGTTGTGAACACCGCTTTCCCATTGTTCTCGAAGTCCGCTTCGAACAATAGATACCTTTACTCTTATCTCCCTTGCTAGGATCATACAACCTCGTGTGATTTTCAAAATGCCACTGCTTCCTAAATCAGGTTTGTCCCTTGGAATGTAATTGGTTGGTGGACTTTATATTCTTATCACTCAAAGTGCTCTCCACCCCCTCCAACATTATGAAATTTACCATCCTGCACCTCCAACGACACATTAATAGCCATTAGGCGAAGACAGTAAACCTTTCTATTTTTTTGCAATGATTTAAAATATTTTTAATCTCGAGTTCAATATTCATTCATCTTGAAATAGAGACTTGTATTGGAGATAGTGGGCGCATCTTCAAAGTCTTTTACTCCTACATATGTTATTGATGTATCATCGGATTCACGTCCATCCTTTTCAAAGGATAATCATGTTTCATGTGACCCCACACTTATAACATCGTCAACTTTTTATATAACCCCTTGATCTAGACTTACTACCTTCACTTGATGCCCCGGTTGGTGTTCCTTACCTAGTTTTGATCTTGAACAAACATATCCGAGAGCAAACTCTCCTCCCTCGAAATTTGTCTTCTTTGCATGGGACAACAAATTGACTCCCCCTCTCCATTTTTATTGTGTCTTTTCCATACAAAATCGTGGTCACTGCGTTCTCGTATGAATCCGAAATTGAGATAATAACCAACAAGGCCCAAACTTGTTTCTCAATATTTACATAAACTTTCTTGAGTTGATCCACAATACAAGAAATATACTCATGTGATTCCTGAGCTCCACCTTCATCCATATTCAAAATGGTAACGTTACTTCTTGAGGTTGAGATATGTTTTGATACTCTTCATTGTATAAAATTTCTCTAACTTTTTCCACAACTTTGGCAGCGTCTCCTCTTTAACGACGTTGTTGATGATATTACACCAATGTTGGGTCAGATCGTGCTCAAGTACCTAGACTCACGTCCTCCCAATCATCGTCGGTCATTTTTTCTGGTTTCCCATCCATTCCTTTCAATGATCGTGCTGGGGCTCTTTGAGCAAGGATGTTCATCCCCTATGTTGTCATATGGTAAAGATACCTTTTTCATTGAATGGGTCCACCTTATTTGAACTGCAACATTTCTCGTCATGGTTGAACGTTAATAATCCAAGAGATTGAAACACTGGTAGTTTAACACCAAAGTCTAAATACCGACTTTTTTCAAATGCAGTGTGTACCAAAAGCTCTTCTACCAATTATTGTGAACGAATCCGACGCCTCAATCAACCAAATAGAATTGAAAATAAGATGAAATCGTTACTAAAAATAAATGACAAGAACACGAGATTTAACGTGGTTCACCCAATATTGATACGTTGATAAGAGGAAACAATTTTATTTCACTATGAGAATAACCTGGTGTTTGAGCACACATCTCTTTATAATTTCACTCCTTACGATATAGATGTATACTCTTTGAATCGTAAAAACTCTCATCTACGAATATTAATAAAAAGATGCCTTTTGAGTGACTGAGTGTGCACATGCTTATTCAAACTAGTTGTGTCCCCTTGTTATTAAAAATAGTTAGATTTTCTTATTTCTCCAGCCTCCAATCCAAGACCCCCGACTAATCCAAAAATGGTTTCTCTGTGGAACATTTCGTTCCTTGACCTGCATCCTTACTCAAACCAAAATATTGGCACTGTTGAATTCTTTGCTAACCTGAGTTCTACCCTGGTTTATTGGTAGTGTGACCACTGTTACAGCCCCTATTACACTAATAATTTGTGTGTGATCTTACAAGAATTTTTTGACAGGTTATTTTGAGTATTGCCACCAATTTTTATACCACTTTTTAATTATATCTTTAAATATTAATAAAAGAGATAATTACGCCCTCAAAAGTGGCACTCACAAAACACCCTCAAATAGTGTTGCTAAAACCCCGGGAGGGGGGTGTAACTCTTATCTGTATTTTTTATTTCATTTTTGGGGGTAAATCAAAAGTGGCGTGGGGGTCAATCTCGCAATCACCTTTTTGAATGCAAGAATTTGGACACGAATTGCTAGTCATTTTTAACAGGCATGAATAGATATTAGCAGTACTGCTGGTGATCTGCATAAGACACCTGTAATGTGATTGATTTTGTGTTACAGATGCTCTTGTTATCGTCTCAATTGTTATCCTAGTGGGGTTGTTTAGCATACAGAGGTTTGGGACAAGTAAAGTGGGGCTGACATTTGCTCCTGCTCTTGCCTTGTGGTTCTTTAGTCTGGGATCTATTGGAATTTACAACATACTTAAGCATGACATCACTGTTGTAAGAGCGTTCAATCCAGCGTACATTTATTTTTTCTTCAAGAATAACACTGGAAAGGCATGGTCCGCTCTTGGTGGTTGTGTTTTATGCATTACAGGTATGATGAGTGTTGCTATATATTTTTTGCAACAGTTGTTATGTTTAATTTTATATTGTAAATTTTTTTGCCTGTTGCAATTAATGAAAGGACATTTTGGGTTTCCTGACATTTGTTTGGGCCCTTTTATGTCACTTCATCTGTCATTTACTATGTAATATTATGATAAAATAGATTCATTCTAACAGTAAAATATGGGTTGTTTTGACTTTTTTCCCCCAACCATTTTCAGAAACCAATAGCTCAAGAGTTCAACTTTGTTGACTTCCATCAGGAGAGCTTGAAACATCAAAATGTGAGGGATCCTCAGTAGCCACTTAGTTTTATATTTACTTTCACTTATAAGGAGTGAGGGTCAGTAAGAATACCAAAAAAAATTGCAAATCGAGTTTTTAACATGGTTTGTTGGAGTCCACCTACTTCTTTGAGGGAGAAGATCAAGCCTTTACAAGAACTACGCACCTCCAAGTGTGTTGCACCGCACACTCCAAGCGAGAAAGCACCTCTCTCTGACCAAGTGAGAACAAGCCACTAGCTCTTACAATGATTGTTGAAATAATTGAAGTAGAAACTCACAAATCTAGTGATTTAAGATATGAAGGATAAGGTCACACGAAGAGGTTGTAGATAATAAAGATTGGCTCAATATGGCCTAATGTATGAATGGCCCAAAATTGATCATCAATATATGATCCTTGAAATGATTGAAACCCTTAGATTGATTGAATAATATCGACGAGATAGATTGATTCTTAGATCAACAGTTGTCTGTCAGTTAGCACTTGTTGAATATTTGGGAGCCCAGGCCAATATATCTGGAAGTTTCAATGGACTGGAGGGTCTACAGAAACTTCTCAAACACACTTTAAATCTCCTTTTTCTTATTAACCAATTCAAATTCATTTAAGGAATTTAGTCAAAGTGTGAATTAATATGTAAATATGTTTTTGCCAAAATTTAGAAAATATATTTTTTTGATAATTTCATATTATACCCCTATAGTATAGGAAATATAATTTTAACCCTCAATACTTTTGGAAAGTGAAATGCAAATGCTTATTGTTTATCCAATGAAGATTGTATTAAATCCCAGTCGTTAAAAAATATACCTAGCACTCAAGTTTTCAGTTTTGATGATGAAGATAGGGATTGAGAAGACTTCATAAGAGTTATTTTGTCAATGACTTTGGTGAATGTTTATGAGATCATGACATTCCTCTCTCAAATATTGATTGTCATTGGATATGAGTTTGAGTTTGAGCTTTTGACAATGATTGTTCTTAGTGATTTATTTTATGTGAATGATTTTGCACCATAAATCTACATTTTTATGTTAGATACCCGCTCAAAATAGTGACATCATCATAATGTCAGGAATATCCTTGATTTAAATCTTTGGATTTTCAAAACAAATACCATTTAGATGTAAGAAATCTAGGGAGAACCCATGCCCACGGTTGCACTCCTCTTGGGACCAAACTTTGCAGTGACAGTATACAAATCTCGAACCTTGCCAAACCCAAAAACATAGCTGAGGATTGTCACTCGATCATGTGCATGCTTGCTCAGCGGCCAACTACGCCGTTCTCTTTCCCCGACTTGTAATGAAGGCGGAAGGTGTATTTCTACATGAAATTTACCCATTTGGCTTGGTGATCACTAACCTTTAGCTGGCAGTTCAGGTACTTCAGTGCCTCATGGTTCGACTTGATGACAAACTACCGATGCATCAAGTATTACCTCCAGTACTTAATGGACCGCATAATATCAAAGAAAGTAGTCGAGTGCGAGACCTGAGACGTCATTGAAGAAAACAATATGCTTCTCATTCTGTTTCAGCGTTGCACGGATACTCATATTGCAGGCATCTCAGTGTGTTCAAACAGCTGGGTGAATTCCGGGAGGGAATGGACAGGAGCTGAGGTGATGAGGGACTTGATGCACATCTGTCCACTGGAACTCAGAAGCAGAGTATCCCATGTGGTCAATAATGGAGGCCATGATGGAACTAATCCAGCTATGAATTATCAAACCCTTAATAATTTTCAGTCATTCTTAAACTCTTGCAAACAGAAGTTTTAGGACTATTACAAGAGACCAGGAACACAGAAGGAGGATTTTTTTTTCTGGGTTCAATAATTCTGCCCTTTAAGGCGGTTTTCAAAGAGAACAAAAAACACTAATAAACAAACTTCCTTGTAAAAAAGTAATAGTTCGTGTTCCTCTATCAATAGTAACCATTTTGATAATAATGTATGTCATGTAGTATTTTTCTTATGCTGAAGGTGTTTATAACATTTTTCGGTGAATCTGTAATGATCTTTGATCACTGAGAATTACATCCGGATGTTTCTATTTGAACATCAGAAAGAGAGATGGTAATTTTTTTCCCTATCTATGTTATTGACACAGTTAAATAATCGATCATTGCAGGAGCAGAAGCAATGTTTGCTGATTTAGGCCATTTCTCTGTGCTGTCCATACAGGTTCCTGCGACAACCTTTAAAGAATGATATTTATTGAATTGCTATATTACAATAGTATACGTAATTTATCTTAAAATGACTGCCACAGATTGCCTTCACTTTTGTGGTTTTTCCATGCCTTCTCCTGGCTTATATGGGTCAAGCTGCATATCTTATCAAACACCCTAATTCAGCTAATAGAATATTTTATGCTTCTGTCCCAGGTGATGTTTGGTTAATTGCTGCTTGGTTTTCAAATTCTAAAGAAAAATATTGTGTTTAGGATTAAATGCAATTTACCCCAGGACACATTTCACCTTACCTCCTTAAATTTTAAAGAATGACAGTCTTATCCCATGTAGTTTAAGTTAGTGCAAAACTATCATTTTCTATTTAAAGGTGCATGTGATGCTAGCGGAATACAATTGGGACCATTTAAATCACAAAAGTGACCTCAATACTCTTTCAGACTCCCATTTTTCTAATGTGAATCCGGAATACAAGGGCCGAATTGCAATATTTGTTATTTATATTTTTTGTGTCTATTGTATATAGCTCTATAGAATCTAAAGGTTTCATTAGCATTATGAGCGATGCCATACATGGGTGACATCACTCATGACCTCATAAATGCTAGCAGGTAGCACATTTGAGGGCCTACAAAATGTAACCGTTCCCCTCTCGGGTTATACAATCAATACATTTGTGAGAGTTTGTGCATAGGTTGTTATTTCTTCTTGGTGGCTTTTACGAGTGTCACATCAATTGGTATTGGGTACGCTCCATTAATTATGTGTTTTTGTAAACATTAAAATAGTCAGGCCACCTATGCTCCTAGGAGAGGATCACAACCCAGCCTTAGCGCCGCACTTCCCAACTCGAGGTCACCCTTGAGTAAACTATTGGTTAACTCAGTGCACTCATAGCCGCCACCACCACCACCATTTCTTCCACCACTCCACACTGCCCCCAATTTGCACACTGAAACACTACCCCACCATTCTGTCTCCACTGCCAACAGACCAAAAATATTCCGCAAACCGAAAAGGAAAGGAAGGATGTCTCCCAAATCCGATTCCCTCTGACTCCCTAGGGTTGTGATGAAAAAGAAGAAGAAGAAGATCATACCTCTAGGGTTCAATCGTAAACAGAGAAAAGACCTCAGAAGAAATCAGAATCCGTCCCACAAAACTAGTTAACAGGTATCCTCCGGATGTCTTCTATGGGTCTTTGCAACCGAACTGTTTTGTGATGACCGTAGGAGGCCTGGCCTAGGGATTCGAAGCTCTCAAATGATTTTTGACCCAGGTGGAAGGAGGCTTATGCGAGGTTGAGTCAAGTGAGGAAAAAGAAGGATAAGAGTAAATCAGCCAGTAAGGAACTCCCAATGACCATGCCAAAGATCACTTTGACTCCAGAAGGGCCCCTACTGCATAAGCCAGACCCAACACAAGGTTGAACAATCTGACACTATGACGTAAATGATGCCAAATGGGAGCAAGAAAAGATAAATCTCTCTAAACTTTCTCAAATCACTATCTCATAAAATGGAAGAATACCTTAAATGAGGCTACAATGAGTATTTATAGGAAGAAGGTTGTTTGGCCTCTAAGCTAAGAATCTAATTACATTTATGTCCCTAAGAGCCAATAACCTTCCTTCTTCTAAATACTAAACAAACAACTAATAAAAGAAAATACATCAAATAAAGGAAATAAAAAAAAGTAACAAAAATACAATAAAATACTAAAAATAACCCCTAATATATTATTCACATCATTCTCTCCGCCTTTGAAAAAGTTCATCCTCGAACTTTAAAATTGAGGTCGAATGTAAAAAATTCCCAAAATTGTGGAAGAGAGGCAAAACTTAAGGGTCCAAAACGTGATTTCTAAAAATTTGAGGAAGATTATTCAATTATTATGTCAAGATCATCTTCTTCCTCATACTGCTCATGCCAATCATAAAAAATTATCTACCCCCAAGGTTAAATACCAAGATTTTGGTGCCAAACCCTAGTTCTTGCATTTGTTTGAGGGTTCCACCTAAGGGTGAAGAGTAATTGGCTAGCATAGGAGGAGGTTGGGTCAAAAGGGGCAGAAATTGGATTGAATTTGTGGGAGAGGGGTTGTTGAATACTTTCAGGTGAATCTTGGATGGGTCGGGGTAAAGAAATGTCCTGGAACATAAAAATTGTCGTTTGCCATCGTTTGGGTGATCCGACCATGGATTAAAGAATGACAAGGATGCCCTAGGGTTTCCTCCACTGGAATAGGGCATTTTAGGGCCGAATTGTGGTCGGAAATCTTGGTCAGTGTCAGAATTGTTTTGCCGTTGGAAATCAGGGGTTGGTTGGGGCTGTTTGATGTCGGAAAGAGGTCGGAAGGCCCGGTGGGTGCCGGACGACCTTCATAAAGGCAGGTGCTTGAAGCTGGTGATCGATCTATGTATCAAGTTCTTAAACTGCTTATGTGCGATATCCCCAAGACTAAAAAGGAAAATGTGACACATAAGGGACTTGTTATTTCTCCAGAAAGTCATAGTTTACTGCAGCCAGAGAACATAATCGATGGGGTCTATCTTTCCATTATAAATTTTTAATCTCGGGGTGGCGAACTTCTTAGAAGGTTCTAGTACTTCTATTGATATTTAGGAAGAAGACTTCATCTGACTAGTGAGGGAGCTCTTAGCCAATTCCTTAGTGAATCTAGCCCCCCGATGAGCATGGTACTCGTCCATCTCTCATCGGATGAGGTCGCGAAGATCTCTCTTGCAATGATCTCCTTCCTGGTTTTTCTTTCTGGCGAGACCATGATACCGTTCCTCGGTTGTGAGTTTTGCTCGCTCGAGGACTAAGGGTTCGAGCGTGGTGTTTGTGTTTGTCCTTATGGAGATCCTACTCCATTCTTTCCAGATGATGCTAAAGCAGCATTCTCCTCTTGTTGGTGGTGCGTGGCATCCTCTTATTGGCGAAGTCTCCATTAATAGGCCTCTACAAGCCGTGAGAATTGGGTTAATCATTGAGGTTCATTTCTTTCCACAGTTTGCTCTTCCTGGGGACGACAACGTGAGCTAGGAGTGCTATGACTTCTATTGGAATGAACCTTAAACCTGACTATAGGTGCGGGAGGCCCGTTTTGATCTTTTTCATGACTGACTATCGGTGAGTGAGACATAATTGTTCGTTGGCTTTTCTTGGTTGAAAAAAAAATTGATTCCAACATATGGCGTTAATTGTAGGTGAAAATCTTACTATTATGAATGCAACACAACTAAGTTGAGAAAGAATAATAACTACAATCACATATGACACAGTATGTACGTGGTTCGATATGTGCCTACGTCTCAAGGTGTTTCTGTATATCATTATTGATTGATTCCTGACAATAAAGATTACATGCCCCTTTCCCTAAGGGTGTGGGTTACATTTATAGAGAACAGATAGAGACTTAGTCATATGATACTCCATGACCTTGGATTGCTATCATAACTTGATCACGTGAATCCAATTTTGAGATTTCCGTTGATCGTCCTCTATCCGTCTATATATTTTTGAGTTCTTGTTGCTGCTAACTCTGTCGGACATGTGTCGGTTGCTCCTAGCCGGTCGAATATTCCCCCAAGAGTTTCGAATTATGCATACGGCAATAGGCCAATAGCTGTTGTTGAAGTAGTGTTTGTGGTGGGGTGGAAGTAGCTTTTCATATATGATTGTAATGGTGGAGGCAGAGGTTTTTAATCGGTGATGAGTTTGGTTTACAGAAATCTAAAGATTAAGAAGAAAGGGATGGGGAAATAGAAAAGAAAATGTCATGACACGCATTAATGACACACAAAGAAATAACAACTCAAGCACAAACTCTCACAAATGTATTAATCGAATAACCCAATGGCAATGCTTACATTTATAGGGAATATTACCTAGAATTGGTACCTATTCTAGAAGGTGTTAGCATTAGTGAGGTTTTGAGTGATGTCCCCCATGTGTAGCATCCCACATGATAGCACCAATGGTACCTTCCGATCCTATAGACCTTAATACAATAATTAAAACTAAAATCTGAAAAAAAATACAAATAAAAAATATTGTGATTCGGTCCTTATATTCTTGATTCACATCACTCTCCCTCTTAAAGAAAGATCTTCCACGAGCTTTATATGTCGAAGATGGTTAATGGGTGCAAACTTATACTTATACAATTAATGCAGTCTGAGAGACATAATCGATTAAATGAAATGTTTGGACCCAAATTAAATCCCTTGCAATAACAAATATGATATGAGACCAAAGCAGTCCAGTTGGATCTTAAACATTTTAGTTACTTATAAACCAATTTAACTAAGCCGAGTAGATTTCAGCCCACATTTTGAACCTTAGCTTTTGTTAGACCAACAACCCAAATTTCTAACTGGACCATCTGGCCAACCCACATCTGTAGCGAACTATGACATAGGGGAGGAAGGTTCACATCTCTCAAATTCAATGCGCAGGCCTGCGATGCAAAAGCCGCCGGTGTTTTGATCACATGTCGTCAGCGAACAGTTCTCCCTATTCCTTCTCTCGACGCCTCAACTTCTCACCTCACCTCACCTCCTGGACTATTGTGGTATGAATAAAGAATTAGGGGTTATTTTTAGTATTTTATTGTACTTTTGTTACTTTCTTTTATTTCCTTTATTTGATGTATTTTCTTTTATTAGTTGTTTGCTTAGTATTTAGAAGAAGGAAAATTATTAGCTCTTAGGGACATAAATGAAATTAGATACTTAGCTTAGAGGCCAAGCAACCTCCTTCCTATAAATACTCATTTGTAGCCTCATTTGAGGCATTCTTCCATTTTATGAGATAGTGATTTGAGAGAGTTTAGAGAGATTTATCTTTTCTTTCTCCCATTTGGCGTCATTTACGTCAATTGATATCAGAACCTAGTCGGTTCTACCCGTTGTTATTATTGTAAAAAAAAATAAAAACTCGTAAACAATGTCAAGGTGGGTCCAAGAAAAGATGAACACCTCCATGGAAACTCCTAAGGATCATCTCTTGGAGGCCATCAACCGATTAATGGACAGGATGGATGAAATCGCCGCTCGCCTCCCTTCGCCACTACCCAAATTGCCTTTACGCCACGACCCTCACTTCCTCCAAATTTCGACCTACCCCTGCCCCCCCCCCCCCAAAGACACCTCGAACTACTCACACAATCATTAGCCCTAGCCCTAACCCCACCCACGCTTTCGCAACCCATTTTACACCTTTACCCCAAAACAATCAAAATCCTAGACCCTTATACCTCCAAGAAGGCACCACCACGAAGGGTGCCACCCCAACCTACTGGCCGAACAGCCTAAAACCCCTCCCAGAACAAACGATTCTGCCTAGAAACCCCCCGCCCCTCCCCGTTGAACCCTTTCGGCATATCCTCGATCCAAACCGTCATGGAACCAAAGCCAAATACCCACACGCTGATCGGAGGTCCTTCCCAATCCATGGGATACCATTTACAAAGCCAACAACATCTCGAAATCCATCCGATGGGTCGAAATCAGTCTTCAGCAGCAACCGGCGCATCCACCGCCCCAAACCAAGGCCCGAGGCAACCGACTTTCACCGTGAGATTTATCACCACTAGTTCCCATCCAAAAAAAATGGACTCACACCTCATCATGAGGAAGAAGCCTTAGGGCACCTTATGGGAATACGCTCGGAGATACTGAGAAACCTACAACGAAGTGGAGTACTGCTCCAAGAAATTATCTATTGCTTCATTCAAGATTGGCTTACTGAACAACTTCATGTTATACCAGTCCCTAACAAAGAAGGAAGACAACACCATTGATGACCTCATGTTAAGAATTGAGAAGTATGCGAAAGTGGAAGACGTGGTGGCAGGCACCTAACATGACAATGGTCGGCCGAAATGACCTGGAATATGGATAAAAAGAATGCCCCCAAGAAGGGGGCAAGAGGCAGAATGGAGGGTTTAATGGTAACGACAAGTCGGATCCCACTAAGACTCAGCAAGCAAGCAATATTGTTTTCAAATAGCCGATCTCTAAAGATTAGCAATATTTCAAGTGGCCGATAAAGATGACGGGGGATCCGTCAAAGAGAAACATTGCCTTAAGTTGTTGCTACCATAAGGAGCACGGGCACAAAATAGAGAATTGTAAAGCGTTTAAATTCTTTTGTGGCTCGGTAATGCTTTATCGCTGCCATCGAGCCTAAGCAATAAAAGAAAAAGAGAAAGTGGTCACAGACGAGGCGACCAAAGACGGGGCTACTCCGTCCAAGTAGCAACTAAAGTACGGGAGATCGGGGGTGGAAGATACAAGGGTGGACCTCGCAGACAGAGTCATGGAACCATTGCAAGAAGTCATGTTTGACGACTCACCCAGAAAAGAAATTATTGATTGGAAGTTCATTTACTGATCGCAAAAAGAGAGAATTGATATCTCTTTTTAAACAGAATCAAGATGTATTTACTTGGAAGCCATATGACATGCCTGGGATTAATCCTGAAGTCATGCCCCATCGATTTCACGTGGATCCGGCATTTTCGCCGATCATGCAGAAGTCTGGAGGTAAGGTTCATTAAAAAAGTTCAATTCCCTAATTGGCTCTCTAACCCAGTTGTGGTCAGGAAGAGTAATAGGAAGTGGAGAGTCTGCGTAGACTTTACCTATGAAGCACATACACTCTTGAAAGCCACGAATCACCTTTGACTTGAGTCGGACACGTTGCCGACACGCTGGTGTTAGATTTATGAGATTAACAATATACATAATAAGGAAGATGATGAGAAGAGAAGAAGAGCGAGAACAATAAATCAACAAAAGAGGGAATGAATAAATGAATACCTTCATTCTTCCTATCACTTTCTATTTATATTTATAAGTTTAAGAAATTACATAAGTACCCTACATAATATCAATATAACATAACACACCATTTAACTATTACATATAAGTCCCGACAATACTCCTCAAGGTGGTGCAAAAAGATATCTTAACAAATGTTGCAAACAAGTTTTGCTCACACCCTTAGTTAAGACATCAGCCAATCAATCAGTCGTGCTGACATACGGAGTACAAATCAATCAAAAATGAAGCTTATCCTTGATAAAATATCGATCACCTTCAATATGCTTTGTCCTGTCATGTTGGACGAATTGTGGGCAATACTAATGGAGACTTTATTATCACAATACAAATTCATTAGCTCACGAATAGGGTAACTCAACTCATTTAACATGGTTCGTTGCCACATCAACTCGCACACTACATGTGCCATGGATCTGAACTCAGTTTTTGCACTAGATCTAGCAACTACATACTGTTCTTGCTTTGCCATGAAAGAAGATTACCTCCAATAAAGGTGCAATATCCCAAAGTGGATCGTCGATCGATGACGGACCCTACCCAATCAACATCAAGCTTCAACACATAAGTGACCATGCTGCACAAAAAATATTCCCTTCCCAGGGGAAATCTTGAGGTATCAGAGGACATGATATCCAGCTTCTACATGTGGCGTTCTTAGAGCATGCATAAAATGGCTTATCATATTATTGAGCATGCATAAACTAGCTTGTCGTACTAATAACATAAGCAATATCCGGGCGCATAAGAGAAAGGTAAATAAGTCTCTAAACCAAATGCTGAAATCTTCCTACATAAGTTAGTGGCTACCTACCATATCATTGAGTCTATGGTTATGCTCAATGGGGGTATCAACATGCTTAGCTCCAAGTTTACTCGTTTCAGCCAACATATCTAACACATACTTCCGTTGAGAAATAAACATTTCTTTCTTGGATCTGCACACTTCGATGCCAAGGAAGTATCTCAATAATCCGAGGTCTTTAATCTCAAACTCTGTTCCCAAGAATGTCTTCATTTCTTTTATCTCATTCGGATCATCTTCGGTCATCACAATATCATCAACATATACAATAAGGGCAGTGGTGCAATTTTTATGCCTCTTGATGAAGAATGTATGATCCGCCTGATTCTGTGTGTACCCTACTCGATTCACAGTAGTGCTGAACCTCTCAAACTAAGCACGTGGAGACTACTTAAGCCCATATAAGCCTTATTTATTTTTCACACTAATTCTGTCCATCAGCAAGCTTGAAACCAAAGGCATCATCATATACGCTTCTTCCTCTAAATAGCTATAAAGAAAGGCATTCTTTACATCCAACTGATGCAAATACCAAGACAAATTAACTGCCAAGGAGAGAAGAACTTGTATGGAGTTCATCTTGGCAACCAGAGCAAACGTTTCCTGACAATAAATCCTGTATGTTTGAGTGAAGCCCTTTGCAACTAACCGTGCTTTATATCTCTCAATTTGTCCATATCCTGAAACTTAACTGTGTATATCTATTTGCAGCCTGCTGGTGTCTTTCCTTTGGGCAATGGAACAATATCCCAGGTATTTTTCTTCTTAAGGGCCTTCATATCCTCCATGGCCTCCTTTTACTGGTTTGGACTAAAGGAATTTGAAAAGTAAAAGGAATAGAAACAGACGATACAAAAAAAGTGAAAGCATGATACGTAGGAGATAAGGCATCATAGTATACACAAACTGAGATATAGGATATTTCGTACTATCACGAACACCCTTACGAAGAGCAATAAGGACATCAAGATCAAGTGAGGGATTACCTATATCGAGGGAGACTTCTTGGTCTTGGGGCGAGACAATGACTTATTTTTCTCTCCTAGTATATACAAGTATCTACTTTGACTGTTCAAGGTGTCAGTAGTAATAGGCACAGGCTCCCCATGAATAGGCATAGGCTCCCCTTGATTAGGAAACTCCCCCTGTATAGGAACGGGTAATGGAGTGGGACATGGGTGATCTATACTTATAATCTCCTCTTGTAGAGAATGTTGAGTAGTAAGGGAAAAATAGGAACCGACTCAAAGAATGTGACATCCATGGACAAGCGGACGACGAGTAATAGGATTATAACACCGACACCCCTTTTGAGTGGCAGAATACCCAAGAAACACACATCGGACTACCTTTGGATCCATTTTTTCCTTTCGATATTGTATTCGAACATAGCAAACGCAACCAAATACTTTGGGAGGAGTCTTGAACAAAGGGGAGTGAGGGTGTAAAATAGAGACGGGTAATTGAGTCAAGAATCCGAGAGGGCATGTGATTGATTAAATACATCGTGGTTAATGTTACATTAACCCAATATGATTTAAGCATCCACATATCTATGAGAAGGGAACGACACACCTCTGTAATATGACGATTTTTCTTTCAAGTACACCATTTTATTGTGGGGTATCAACACATGAGGTTTGGTGGACAATCCCATTATCAGCAAAAATGGAGGCAAGGCTACCACGTACATACTGTGTCATTGTGTGATTATGATTATTATTCTTGCTTGACTTTATTGTGTTGAATTCATAATAGTAGGATTTTTCCACCTATAGAAACAATAATAGACATATTATTCTTTGACACACACACACACAGAATCTGATCTTTCGCTTAAGAATCACATGTAAAAATCCTATGCCTTCCGAGTGGGAGTAGGTATTGGTATAATTTGATCCGCAAGCCGAAGACCTAAAAGCCATCCAACGTGCAAAAAGGAAGGAGTTCTCTCTCCTACAGAAAGGAGATAGGCGGATTGGAATTAGAGGGTGGAGAACTATATCAGGAAAGCGCGGTAGAGAGAGAGAGAGAGAGAGAGAGTAATTTTGAACATTTTTGTACATGTGCATATATGCAACCACAAATGGATTTTTTTGGCTGTGAATCAATTTTGAATTTGTTTCACTATCATTGAATTTGTTTTCATTGACATACACCAATAGATAACCATATATATACACATAGAAACGCATCGTAAGCACCCACTAATAAGAACCCCATCATGAAGCCCCTTTCAAAATTTCCCTCTATATTCATACATTTAAGAACTGTCCCGTAATATATAGAAATCTAGTTGACTGGCACTATCTGTGCAGTAATAAACTACATTTTTCTACAATACAACCAAGTATGTGTCTGCAATGAATTATCGTTTCTAAGGTGAATTGCTTATGCCTTGGACGAATTATTCACGTGTACAATACTACTCATATCCATGCTTATGGTGACATATCCCATTTTTTTAGCACTACTCAAGTTTATGTCTATGAAGAATTATCCATGTATGACATTATATAAATGGAATCTATAAAATTAGCCTAACATTATTTTAAGTAACAAAAAGTTGATTTGATTAATAATATCATTTAAATTTTTATCTAAAATTTAAAGTGGAAAATAGTTTTCCATTTACTTATGAGCTGTCTGCTATCAACTAGGCACTAGCAATTGGTTTCCTTCACTTTCTTCCTTGACGATACAGTTTTTAATATCTCTTCATTAAATTATATATTATTGTTAATCAGAGCTCATGACTATTGAAATAAGTTACAACGTATGTCATCACCAAAGAATGTTTTGCTTGATTGGATGAAAATTGTTAGTTTAATCTGGGCCGTAATTGTGAAAGATAAATTAATGATGATCTGACTGGGTATAGAATTGTACACATTTATAAACCAGAACAGAATAGGTAGCCACTTCTAACTCCAATTTTGGGGCACAACAAATGTGCATATAAGGTACTAACCCAGATATGTCAGAAAATGTTTTCAATGTTTGTATACTCTCGTCTTGTGAAACTGACGTGAGTTAGAAGTTTATGGACTGTTTTTAATATTTTTAATATTTTTAGGATTTTATGGCCTTTTTTGTTATTTTCTTTACTTGGTTTTATTTTTCTTTTAGTAATTGTTTGCTTGGTATTTAGGGAAGGAAGTGGCAAAGGCTATTAAGGGTATATTTGTCTTTAAAATCACATCTTAGAGCCTAAGCTACTTCTCCCCTAAAAATACTCACATTGTAGCCTCATTTGTGGCATTCTACTTATTTGAGACTTTATGAAAGAGAGTTGAGACGAGAGATCTTCATCTTATTTCTCATTTGACATTATTTACGTCAATTGGCTCTACCCGTTGTTATTGTTGTTGGAAAAAAACACAAAAAAAATCGTACACAATGACAAATGGATTTTAAGAGGAGATATGTTCCCGTGGAAGCTCGCATGGATCGATTCGAGGGAGTCTTGAACCATCTCTTAGCGCGCGACTTGACGATCTTGAGGCTCGCCTCCCTTCCACCACCACCCAAAAGCCTAACCCTAACCCTAGCCACCACAATGTTTCAACCCATGCGTCCGCAATTATTTCCACCCCCCTCCCACAAAAAAAGATTATCCCACCACTTTCAAAGCCTATCCCCACCAACCTAGTGGTGGCCGAAGGCGGCGCTAGCGGTGGTCACCCACCAAAGCCATAGATCTTCCCCGAACAGCAATCAGGACCACCCAGTGGAGTTCAGATCTCACACCAGCCCTGGCGAAACCACCGGGCAGTCACCGAACATCACCCCACTGGCCTGAACTCATCTCCAGCGGCCAGAATCCACCCAGGCCTAGCTGGCACCTCCGGAACCCTAGGGTTTCACCCTAGTTGCTCGAACCCAGCCGGGGCAAACTGATTTAAGCTTTAACCCCCCCCCCCACCCCCCACCCCACCCCCCGCTTGAGTCTGGACGGAAACACCAAATCTTGGCCAAAAAAACCCTGACTTCCTCCAGATCCACCGGAAAATTGGTATTTGACCCAGGTGGGCATAGATTAGTCTGAGAAGAAGACAGAGAAGAGGAGGGTTCGAAAACCCTAATGCATAGAGACATGTTTCTCCTCCAACTATGCAGTGAAATTTTTGAAAGCTCGATGACGAGTTCGGTTTTAAGAGTGGCAGAGTGATGTGAATTAGAAGTTTATGGACTATTTTTAGGATTTTTAGGATTTATGGCATTTTTGTTATTTTCTTTATTTGGTTGTATTTTTCTTTTAGTAATTGTTTGTTTGGTATTTTGGGAAAGAAGTGGCAAAGGCTAGTAAGGGTATATTTGTCATTAGAATCATAGTTTAGAGTATAAGCTACTTCCCCCCTATAAATACTCAAATTGTAGCCTCATTTGAGGCATTCTACCTATTTGAAATTTTATAAAGAGAGTTGAGACGAGAGATATCTTCATCTTATTTCCCATTTGATGTTATTTTTGTCAGAAACTAATATGAAACTAATTTAAGTTGATTACACAAATAAAAAAAAGCAAAGGATCCAGCGAAGATTTACGGTTTTTGATGTG
Organism: Sambucus nigra; assembly: GCA_949130495.1. NCBI lineage: Eukaryota > Viridiplantae > Streptophyta > Magnoliopsida > Dipsacales > Adoxaceae > Sambucus > Sambucus nigra. The sequence goes on from OX422215.1 coordinate 126,832,001, forward strand.
TTAACTGGGATATATATGGACCTTTAAAAATGTTCAAATTCAGTTATTTGGGTAGAAAATCATTGTTAGTTTTATCATATAATAAGTTTGCATCTTAATTAGTTTAGGCTTTCCCATTTTATCTTTTGTTTCTTTATTCCTAATCCTTGCCTAACAAGGATCCCCTTACATTATTATAAATAAGGCCCTCGGCCAAGTTTTGTATTCACTTCAATTTTAATGAGAGTTTAGTAATAATTTATGTGTTCACATCATAGTGGTATCAGAACGGCTTCAGTCCATCGACCAGTAGATAAAATTGTATCACAACTGCAGTCCATTGACCCATAGATAGAAATTAATCACGGCTGCAGCCCATGTAGACAGTCAGAAATCTCTAATAAAGAGGTCACAGTCAGACAGAAAAGCCTCCAAAAAAGCCTCAAGTTGTACCCCATAAACAAACCTATACCAGTAATCATAAGTTATGGTATCTCCATAAGAGATATATAAACAAGATAAAAAAATAAGCCACTCATAAGAAAGCACCGAAGAGAGTTTCGAACATGGAAGAGGAAGGTGCACTGACGTCATCAAGGCATCGGGTGTGGTCACCGAGCAAATGTGGATATCATTGATCATAGTGCATTCACTACAGTAAACTAATTGTGGATTTGAAGGTGCATCTTGGTGAGGGTTCCGGCGAGGTGTCAAAGGCAAGGCGACAATGCCAGAGATCAGAGATAAAGAGGAAGCAACCACCAAAATAGAAGGGCTATTCGTGACCCAAAACAAAAGCGACAAAGAAGAAATGATGGCTGCACTCACTCTCAAATGCTATTGGCCACCAAGAAATGGGCTGGAAATACAACTGTTCTAAAGCCAAAACGTCTCCCCCCCCACGCTAACATCCATTAGTAAACTGGTTTCACACCTTCAGTAGCGAACACATGATGAAAACAGAGGCCTTACAGAAACAGAAAAGCAGAGATATAAAAGATGAACAAACACTGTATATGTATTAATTTATCACTGTAAATATTGAGGAGTTCCTAGTAGTCAGACGGGTGACAAGAAGCGTCGCTCGCCGGCAGAAGAAAATTTATCTTAAGACCTTACCACAAGTGGATGTTGTTCTTGCTCTGATACCAAGTTTGAATTTAAGAAGAGGATATTGAAAGAAAAATGAAAATACAAAAATAGAGAAACCAATTGGGGGAGAGTATTAGAATACTCTCTACACCCACATATCACCATATGCTTATAGAATTAAGTAGGGAGTATATCATATGACAAATTGGATCACCCCCCCCCCCCCCCCCCCCCCCCCCCACACACACACACACACACACACACACACAACACACACACACACACAAAAAAAAAAAAAATACACTCTTTACATTAAGGACCTCAGTGAATATAAACATTGAATTCACTCAATAATAATTCCTAAGAGGCTTGACTAACAGCGATGCTTCAGAAGTCCAATCGCGTGGAGGAAGTGGTTAACCAAGTCTCTGTTATGACCTCTGAAGCTTCCTGAGTAGTCACCACAACCTCCACTAGGGACAACTCCTGCTCGCTGCCCGATGGCCCCTCTAGCAGCCGAGTTCTGTGGCTTCAAGCCTCCCCTTTGTCAAATCCCATCCGTCTTGGCTCCTCTCAGCCGCAAGCTTCTAATAGTGATGCCAGACCGTGAACTTCCAACTCTTAATGGGTTTTCTTTCACGTCAGCCAACCCTCAGCTTCCGCTGCCCACCACCTCTTTCGGCAGCCCAACACTGTGTTGTTTGGTCTACCCGTTAACCACCCATGCTAGGCCTCTCTCCACTTATGTAGCACAAATACTTCAAAAATTTCATAAATGGTGTATCGGATATGGATTCGGCCTTGGCTCTGTACATATACAATACTTCAAATCCGTATTTATTGATCAAATGGACAATTTTGATTTTTGGATATGGCTTGGATACGGTCTGATACGTTAGGGTTATACCGGGAATACTTCCGGGATACGGTGCGAGTATATTGTAATTTTTTTGAAAATGGGGGACAGTTTTGTAATTTTAAAAAAGTTAAAACCATTAAACTATAAAATGTAATATTTAAAAAGTTAAAAAACATTACCATATAATGCTCCTTTTTGGAGGTATGTCACAAAATTAGAGAAGTTGGGAGATGCAGAGGAAATACTAGCTTTAGGTGCAATTATTGTTACTTGTTAGTGAACGAATTATGTTTGTGTATGCTAATGCTAAAACTGTAGTATTTCTTTATCTATATATATATATGAACTCTATTTTTTGCAGATTTGACGTATCGCCCTATCCTACCATATTCGATCTCGTACCGCATATCCATATCTGTGCAACACAGCTCTCCGCCGCAGCGTGCAGTTGCCTCAATGCTGTAATGCTGCGGCATGCAACCTAGCCTCCAGGAGATTAGGGTGGCTAGCCCACAGCCGCATTACCGCCTAGCTGTCTCCTTCACTGAGCATCCCCAAGGTCTTTGCCCTTTCTTTTCCCTCCTTGGCATATGTCCCCAGTCTTTACCACTTGTTATACATCATTCTTTTACCTACCTTCAACTAACCCACATCATATTAACGTATGCGGATCCAATCGATCATTATCTTTAACAAGTACCCCTACCCCTATTTGGAGAATCCGGGCTTTAAGAGAGGATTCCCTTCCCAGTACACCCTAGCCCGTGTACCCTTCCCTAGATGGCTCCGCGGCCTTCCCACTCTCCTTGGGAGAAGTTCCAACCTCCATCCCCCTGATCTGTGAGGTCCCCTAATTCTTGGCCGTTGATCCCCAAATTTGTGATGGGGAAATCATGGAGCCATATAATCTTATAGATTTTCTCAGCCTCCAGTGTATTATTTGGGTATGATGGTGGTTTTATGGTGGAAGGCTCTCATTGGATGTTCTTGGCTTTAATGCTCCGACACTTTTTAAGCCGGTATTCGGGTCGAGTTAGAGGATGACTTCCATGGCATGCGGCAGATCCCATGGAGGATAGGTTCCTTTTGGTGGCGTTCCCCCACACGCTCGAGGACGAGCTTTTTGGAAGACGGGGAGAATGATGTGATCCAAGGGATATTTTAGTCATATCCTCTTTTATTTTTGGCTCCATATATTAGTTAATCATATTTTTTTCTTATGTTGCATTTTTTTTTATTTCATTTCATATTGTATTGGTCTATTTAGAGGATGGGCTTTAGGTGAACGCTTGAGTATTAGGCTTATTGTATAGATGGGCATAAGTCCCATTTTGGTTAGTTACTCCTTTAGTGCTCACCTCCCTATACTATAAATAGACAACTCCTCTTCCTCATTTGGGGACTTGAATTTTGGAGTAAAAGCTTAGTTATATTTCTCTCTAAATTGGTGTGGTGCCTTAAGAGTTGCCATTAGACGTGTGGTTATGTCAATTGGTATCATAGCGACGTGTTGCTCCCCCATTGTGTGAGGTCACCACAATTTTTTTCATTTTTGTTTGTGAGGTGTCACAACAATTTTTTTTTCATTTAAATCGTTTTCCACATTTTTAATGGCTCCCAAAAAGGCAACACTTGATGAGAGATTTATCCAAATGAAAGAACATATGAGAGAAGAAATGGCCTCCGTCATGAGGCATCACATGGCCAACCTCACGCAACACATGCCATCTCTTTTTCAAAACCCTAACTCTACCCTAACCCCATACCCAAACACCCACCAAGACCCATCTTCATCTTCCTCCCATCTAAACCCGCCATAACTACCCACCCACCCACTAATATTTCACCACCAACCTTACACCACCCTCCTGCCACCACCAGTCCCCTTCCGCCTCCTGTTGTTGTCACTTTTCCGGTCGCCGGAAAATTTTCAAACTCCTCCAAATTCCCCCAAACTTCTCCCACACCCTCTTCTCATCCCCATCTATAACTTCCCTCAAAGACCCCACCCCAAAATACCCCTAAAACAGCCTCTATCGCCCATTTTTTCCTCGGCTCTGGCAAAGTCGGCGCCTTCCCCCATCCCCTTCCGATGGTCCAATCAACGATCCGTCTTCGGATCCATACTATCCATCCCCGGGCGACCCAACCCCTCTATTTTCATCCCATTTGGCCAACTCCGATCACCGGACCGTCGGAACTCTGGCCAACCGGGGTGGGGCAGCCCTCCAAGCCTCCCAAACCCCTTTTTTCCAGCTTTTTAATCCGAATAACTCCTGAATTACCCCACCACCTATATCTAGGGTTTTACCCCTTCCCCACCCACTTACCACCTCTCTCTCACCTTCTCACCCTTTTTTTTACTCTCCTCCAACCATTAGTACTTCTCAAACTTCAAAATTTCACTCTCCAACCTATCCTAACCCATTTTTATCCCTCAACCCTCTAAAATCCCACCTCTATACCCATAACACCACCCAACTTCATCCCCCATCCTCCATGTATGCCCCCACCCCCTACCATGACCCATTTTTGGAGTTTCACCCTTCGTATGTCCCCACGGTTGACATGGGTTTGATCTTATTTGGGTATGATGATGGTTTTATGGTGGAAGGCTCTCATTTGATGTTCTTGGCTTCAATGCTCCGACACTTTTCAAGCCGGTATTCGGGTCGAGTTAGAGGACGACTTCCATGGCATGCGGCGAAGGCCATGGAGGATGGGTTCCTTTTGGTGGCATTCCCCCACACGCTAGGGGACGAGCTTTTTGGAAGACGGGGAGAATGATGTGATCCAAGGGATATTTTGGTCATATCCTCTTTTATTTTTGGCTCCATATATTAGTTGATCATATTTTCTTCTTATATTGCATTTTATTTTATTTCATTTCATATTGTATTGGTCTATTTAGATGATGGACTTTAGGTGAACGCTTGAGTATTAGGCTTATTGTATAGATGGGCATAAGTCCCACATTGGTTAGTTACTCCTTTAGTGCTCACCTGCGTATCCTATAAATAGACCACTCCTCTTCCTCATTTGGGGACTTGAACTTTGGAGTAAAAGCTTAGTTATATTTCTCTCTAAATTGGTGTGGTGCCTTTAGAGATGCCATAAGACGTGTGGTTATGTCACTTATATGTGTGTAGTTGAGCTAGTTGAATAGAAAATGTGTGAAAAGAACCTTTTAGATGTGGCTTGACATGCCTATGTGGATCACTTTTGCGACAAGTTCAAATCTCGCCACCGATTGCTCTCCCGTGTTTGGCGTTGCCTGTTGCAACCATCGCGGTCAAGGTGGGGCCTCATCCCGTCCTGTATGATTCGGTATTTAGCCAATGGTTGTAGCTTTGCTAGAAGATATGCCAAAATGTCGCTCCTTTTCTAATAAGGGGAGCCCATGAAGGATATTGAATACCTGTCGGTGTTTATAGGCTTTGAGTTCGAGGCGAATTACTTTCAAGAGTGAGATAATGATGTGCAAAGGGAAAACACACTTGGGGTCCACCCAACTAGAGAGAGAGAGAGAGAGAGAGAGATTCCTTATTCCTTTATTAGTTTTATGTCTTAATAAAAATTTGTATCCTTATTAGTTAAGGCCTTCCTAGTTTATCTTATATTTCTTTATTCCTAATCCTTCCCCTTAGATTATTATAAATACGGACCTTGTAAAAGCATTGTAATCAATTTAACTTTAATGAGAATTTAGTGATAAATTGTGTGTTTACATCAGAAAAAGTACAGAGGCTCAAGATAATAATCTTAAGATTGATCATGGTGTATGCGTAGTCAAGGTTGTTCTAGTGCCATTTGCAAGCATTATATGTATATATAGTGTAAATTGAAATCCTCTAATTCTGTGATAGAATGTTAGCATTGCACTTTGGGTTTAGTCATTCGGGATATTTGTGCCACTTTTTAAAATACTAGTATAGTGAAAATGTGTGCCAAGGGGTAAGTTTGCCTAGACCTTTTGTCCTTTAATGATCCAATTTTACATGTATATTTGTGAACACACAGATGGATTTTTCTGGCCAGTTTTTGTGATAGCTACAGTTGCTGCCGTGATTGCAAGCCAGGCCATGATATCTGCTTCTTTTTCATGCGTCAAGCAATCCATGACTCTCGGATGCTTCCCAAGGCTGAAGATTGTTCACACCTCCAGGAGACTGATGGGTCAAATTTACATTCCTGTCATTAATTGGTTTCTAATGATCATGTGCATTCTTGTGGTTGCCACCTTTAGAAGCACCACAGACATAGCCAATGCATACGGTTAAGTGTCTTTTTTTAGACCTTCTGTAGTACTCTTGATATTTTAGTACACTGGCATAGTTTTTTGAAAATATGATAGCATGCCAAATCTTCAAATTGCGATCATTTTCGACTGTTTTTAAAATAACATGTGCTTTCCACTCGGTTCATTTGTAAAGATATTTATGCAGTAGATTATTCCGGTTGACATCGGTAGTGACCCCTTTTTGTCTCTTTATTTATTTAAAAAATATTCTGTTATTTAGTAAATTCTGGCTAACCCTACTCATGAATTTTGCACTTGATAATGGGTTGAAAGCCCCAAATAGAATGCGCTATACATGACCCAAAGCCCCGTGTTACCCAAAACTGTTCATACCATACGTGAGGGTATGTTGAGAATATATTTAACACTGCGGTATCTGGTTGGAGGACCTGAGGCCTTTGATCATCCAGTAAATCTAAGTAATTTTGTTAGCAAAGGAGAAGAAAATTTTACAGTCACACATTCTATAGACGCAAATTGAATGCTTTGGTTGGTGTGTACCAATGTGTGCCTAGAATTATTCTTTAACACGCATTCCTAGATTTATAATCCATTTTTATTAATTATCAAGTTTTATTTTTCATGCAGGCATAGCTGAAGTCGGTGTCATGATTGTCAGTACCACATTGGTGACTCTAGTTATGCTTCTCATTTGGCAAACAAACTTATTTCTAGCTCTCTCTTTCCTGCTGGTATTTGGAACGATCGAGCTCGTCTACTTATCGGCCGTGCTGTCTAAAATCACTGAGGGTGGTTGGCTCCCTCTTGTTTTTGCCACTTGCTTCCTCAGCGTGATGTACACATGGAATTACGGGAGCGTGTTAAAGTACCGGAGTGAGGTGAGAGAGAAAATCTCAATGGATTTCATTCTCAATCTCGGCTCCAGTCTCGGGACAGTAAGAACCCCGGGAATTGGATTACTATACAGTGAGCTAGTCCAAGGCATTCCCTCCATTTTTGCCCGGTTCTTATTGGACCTTCCCGCTATCCACTCTACTATAGTATTTGTATGCATTAAATATATACCAGTCCCAGTTGTCCCTCAAGAAGAAAGGTTTCTTTTTCGAAGGGTTTGCCCAAAAGACTACCACATGTTCCGGTGTGTTGTGAGATACGGGTATAAAGACGTTCGGAAAGAAAATCATCATGCGTTTGAACAACTTTTGGTCGAAAGCCTCGAAAAGTTCTTGAGGAAGGAGGCTCAAGATGTCTTAGAGAGCAATTTTGATGAAGTAAAGGAGTTTGATGAAAATGTGGAGAGTGATGGATTGGAGGAGCTTAGGGTACCGTTGATGTGCGATCAAAGATTGGAGGCCACATGGGGTTCCACGTCAAAGAGAGATCTTGCATATGAAGATCCAAGCCTCGAGCATGAGATTTTGGCTCTTCGAGAGGCGTCCCATTCAGGATTTTGTTATTTGCTTGGGCAGGGAGATGTTAGGGCAAAGAAAAATTCATGGTTCCTCAAGAAACTGGCTATCAATTATTTCTATTCCTTCTTAAGGAGGAATTGCAGAGGGGGTGCTGCAACTATGAGGGTTCCTCACATGAATATTATAAAAGTTGGGATGACATATATGGTTTGATTGATTTCTTTCACTCATCTCTCAATGTATTCCCTTCGTCCCAGATTAAGACTCCTAAATTTCTTTTTAGGACGTCTCAAATTGATAATCCATTTTAAAAATCAATATACCATCTTTCACAATTGACTAATGATTAGACTCTTCATATGGGACCAAGGGATTACCTTGTGTAAGTCTATTTCAGGAGAATAAATTCCCAACAATAAGTCTCATGTATTCTCACAACCTTGTTTTGCATATTTTGTAGCTTCTTGTGGCACTTCCAAATTGAGTGACACATCTCTCACTACTGACTACTCCTTATTACACAATTCTTGGTTATTCGTAATAGTCATTTTTGCCCATTCATTAAGAACATAAACATTGGTTTGTGTTAGGTGAAATATTGTCCTAAACTTGGACATTTGAGAGGAGAAGGCTTGCAATATTACTTTAAACTCCGGATTTGTTCATTTCTTAGAAGGTGGTTTCATTATTATTACAGTTAGCTGTCTATGCACGATCTTCATTAATAAAATATTCCCCAATGTTGATGTTATTTGATGTTCTTGTACAAGTTAATGGAAAATATCATGCTTGACTAAAACATGAGATTTGATAGACAAATATGCAAGTCTCCCTCTTTCACGCTTCCATGTTTTCTTCTTTTTCTCCGTTGTTTTCTTTTGTCTGCCTTTTAGATAGTTGTTCAAACTTGTGGGCTGCGTTTGGTAAGAAAAAATAACCTTCCAAAAGTGATAGAATGGATTGTATTCTCACCTTGTGGTGATTAAAGGATAAGGAAAGCCTCATTTAGTTCCTTAGTTTTTCATAACTACTGATATGAAAAGAATGAAATGCAATTTTCATTCCAAAAGGTATACCAAATTTGAGAAAGTCAAATCTTTAGAAAAGGGTTATTATGTTTTACCCTCTATTCCTGCTGCCGTAATAGTTGAGAAGATTTGTTATCGAGTCATTTCTTTTGGGTGGGTTATCTAAAAGAAAAGGCAAAGGTGAGAGCTGCTCCTTAAATTTAGACTTTGCATATTTCCCTTGCAATTAAAGTTTTTATCTTTCTTCGGAAATATCAGCATTCATCACAAAAAGTTGTCAATCTCTTCAAGACAAATGTGGGTGTCTTTATCGTGGACGCCAGATTGCAAGTATGTTGCCAACTTTTGTTATAGCTAGAGATACAGAGTCACCTAACCAACCAATGTGTGTAGGCCTAAATATGACAAAAAACACGAGTTTGCTACATGATTTTCCAATTTTTTTGGAGTATTTAATTCAGAAACAACATTGAAGTTTTTTTCGTCTCTCACTTTAGTCCGAAAACGTCACTAAAAGTCGTGTTTGGCTAAAGTGAAAACGCAATAAGTATGCTTAGTGATTAATTTCCTTTTTACCACTAGCTGGACACTCTTATAAATTTTAGAGCATTTTCTTGGTTTTAACATTGATGAGAGATCGTAAAAACATTTCTTTTTATTGTTGTATGAATAACCAACTCCCTGTAAATACTATAATAATTTTTGTAATTAAGAAAACTCATTGAACCCTGTATTGAGTTCACCAAAGATAAGTTGCACCAGAAGTTTAAAAATAAGAAAATATATAATTTATACATGTTTTTCAACAAATACAGTGAAACAAAAATACATAGCCAAACACTGTATAAAATGCGGAAGGCATTTTGCATTCACAAATACATTGAAAGCTTGTATACAGATACAGTTACATCTGTAGTTTTTATAGAGAATTAAGATAAAGGTCATGTTCCTTTATATATTTGGATTTTTAGGACAATATTTTTCAAGTTTATAAATCTAGGTCCTGTAGTATAATATTATTTATTTGTGTGGTCCCTTTAGAGTTATGAATTTATTTTTTTGGTCCGTGCCAGCGGCACCATTTTTCACCATTTTCATGGTGTTTTTAGTACAATGACTAAATTTATAAAATTATTTGGAGTGTCCTATTTTTATACACTTTGAGAATTACGATGACCTTTTTCCAAAACTCCCTAGTTTTTATTTAAACATAAAAATTGTAATTATAAAATAAAAAATATTATTTCCTGTTGACTAAAGTCAAAAAATATTGCCACTTTTTTTTTTGAGCAATAATAAAATTCGAACAATTAGATGTCAATATGTCAATGGAAATCTTTGTCAATTGGTAGCTCATTGTATTTATAAGCAGGACCCACCCATTAAATTAACTTTAGTTTTCTGCCGTCTCCCATGGCCACGGTTTATTAATGTTGCTTTCACTTCTCTGGATAATTTTCTTCTTCCCTTTTTTTGAATTACATAAACTTGTCATTGGCTGTCCATCGTCACTGAATTTTGTGATTAACCAACTACAAACATGTATTTGACGAAAATATATTGAGCATGAGTTATCTTAACCCTTGCTTTACAAGTCCAACGCTACTTCTAATTAATCCGGTGTACCACGTCAAATTTATAATAGTGAATCTCAATATTTACTTGTATTTGACGTATTCTGTAAATTATTAACATTTGTTTTTATATCATGAAAAGTGACAAAAAAAAGTATAACATAGTAGTTGAGCTTTATTTTAAAATTAAGAAAATTGCATTTCAGGTACTTCAAGAGGCATAATATCTGAGTTTACGGATTTAGCAATAATGTTATACAATATAAATAAAAAATTGTATTATTAATTGGACTGCCAAGTAGGGTTGAGCATTTGACCGATTAAATTATATACACGTCGTTTTGATTGGTCAGTGAAGCCTACTGGCAACTAGAATTATCTTTTTTTTCTTATTAGTTGTTGTACTAACCTTTTTCAATTTTTATATTTTGAATTATGTTTGCTATTCCGTTGTCGGCTGAGTCAAGTTGTCCAACTCATCACCAGTGCTTTGGGCTTTGTTGTGTTAGGTTCTGTTGGCCCAGTCCTTTTCTCGATTTTTACCATCAATTATCAAGGATAAATTCATACATAGTCAGTGTCGGAGTCAAGAATTGAGTTCGGGGTGCGCACAAATTCCCCCCCAATTTTTTTTAGGGTTATTACTACATTTTTACAAATATTTAGTCAATAATTTGTATCTTTAGACAATTATAACTCAAATTTTTAGTGCATCAATTTGGTAAAGAAACAAAGATATATTTAAAAACTTATTATACTAAAATTTAGGATAAATACCTCAATAGAGACCACACAAGAAAATCTCAATCCAAGAATTAATCCAAATTAGCAATCCACCTCACCACTTGAAGCCCTAAAATAAATAGCAACAAAATTAATTCAAACACTAACCTCAATCATAAAAAAAATTAATATTTTCTCCCCTAATCAAAATAACAACAAAATTTAATCCAAGAATAACAAAAAAAAAAAAACAGCCGAGATGTGTAGAACAAAAAAAAAAGCAGTCACGAATAAAAAAAAAAAAATATAACATAAACAATCCTAAAATTATTAGGATCTTGTGAATAAATATTACCTTAAGACTTTGTGAAAAAATGAAATAAGTGAGAGTGACTCTTCTCCTTCAATCTGAAAATATTAGCTGCCGTTAAAAGAGAGATGTTAGAATGGGGTTGAGAAATAAAAATTGTAAGACATTTTGTTTGGTTGAAAAAGAGGGCAAGTGGACAAGCAAGCGGGCAACTGAATGTGAGATATCTTAAATATTACTGATGTGTCCTTTCTTTAAAAATAATTACATTTTTTTATCCTCAATTTTTGTGGCCACACATATATAGGCACTTGCTCACCCCATTGTCAAGGTAGCTCCGCCACTGTATATAGTCCCCAGGAAATAAACACAATTTGCATTTAATACACTTTTACTTAAATGTTTCAAAGTGTCCGTCTGTTAAATTTTGTGACAAATATTCTTTCTGGGAGAGATGATAGAATTAAACCATCACTCAGAAGCTTGTTATTGTTAGCAATGAAAAGTCTCGCTAGAAAATAAGGGTTGACAACATAAGACTCGTTGGAGATCATATGGAGGTTGTCGGAGGCCAATGGAGTGTTGGAATTCAAAATATGATTTCTTAATTAAATTGTATTATTGAGTTTTATTTTTGGAATATAATTTAGTATTAATATTATGTAAGTGAGTTTTTATTTGTTGGGTTTTCATATTGAGTTTTCTAGTAGAGGGAGAGAGCGAATACAAAATGGGTGTAAATGAAGTGGGTATGAATTTAGTGTCCCATATCGAAACTTTACAAGAAAGTGAAAGGGGATATAACTAAAAGACGAAATAGTCAGAGGTTATGCTATGGTGCTTTACGGGGGTGCAAAGCACCACCAATCGCGACACGCAGAGCGTGTTCATGCGATCGCGCGATGTGTGGTTGTTCATGAACAACCACCAAAATGAAGGTAAATTTTCACTTAAACTTCATTGTGTACTCGTGATTTTCATCCAGAAGGGGAGAAATATTGCCTAAAAGACAATGTTCCTAGAACGTGCCTTGCAGTAACTTGGATTCATAATTATTATAATTCCTTCATAAATTTTCAACGATTTTAGGCAATATTACGTCTGAAAAAAAATGGAAGGAACGATAGCACAATCCATCCAAGTTATGATTCAAGATTTGGTTCGATTGGATCGTTTTAATGGGAAAAATTTCACCAATTGGCAAGAGAAATCATATTCTTTCTCACATCTCTTAAACTGCATATATTCTTGATGACAGGCTTGAACCTATTCTCGAACCCACACTCGAAGACACTGAAGATATCAAGCAAACACATGTGAAGAGGAAAGAAGGTGAATTCATGTGTTAGGGACACATTCTTAATGCATTATCTCAAACTGTCTACAGTGCACATCGGATGATTCCTACGACAAAGGAATTATGGAAGGCATTAGAGAATAAATATCAAAATGAGGAAGCGAGTAACGTAAGTTTCTTATTTCTAATTATATAAATTATAAAATGACTAATGATAAATCTTCCGTTACGCAAGCACATGAACTCCAACAAATAATCGATAATCTTAAAGCCGTCGGAATAAATCTTCAAAATGAATTACAGGTGGGGGCGGTTGTTTCTAAACTTCCTTTCGCTTGGAATAGCTTTAAGAAGAAAATTAATCATGACGAAAAGACATACACAGTTGAATCCCTTATTTGCATTGAAGAAGATTCTCATACTTGAGAAAAGAAGGAAGATCAAATCATTTCAAGGCAAATATGGTTGAGGATCAAACATAGAAAAAGTACCAAAGATTCCAAACTCAAAGGAAATAATTATTCAAATTTCAAGAAACAAGGTATAAATAAAAAGAAGAAAGGTAAATGATATTTCTGTGACAAATCGGGTCACTTTGCTCGAGAATGTCGACTTAAAAAAAAGAAATATAAAGAGAAACAAGTGGCAAAACTTATTTCAATGGTGTGTAAAGAAAATTCTGTGGATAGTGAAGGTGGATGATGGCTAGATACCGGCGTAACCATTCATATCTCCGAAAATCGTTCTCTTTTCAAAACATATCAAGAGATCGATGGAAAGGAAGTAAAAATGGCAAATAACCTCCGCACCAAAGTAATTAATAAGAGTACAGTGGAATTGAAATTAACATCTGGGAAGGTTCTTACTTTGATTGATGTACTTCATGTACCGAAAATGTGTAAAAATCTTGTATCTGGAGACCATCTTAATAAGAGAGGTTTCAAACTTGTGTATGAGTCAGATAAACTTGTCTTATCCAAGAATGGTCAGTTTATTGGTAGGGGGTACTCTTGTAAGGGCATGATCAAATTTAATATAATAAATGATATTAGTTCCGTTTATATGGTTGATTCTATTTTCGTTTGGAATAATAGATTAGATCTTGTTAATTATAGAAGTATAAAAAATATTACTAATGTAGGATTAATTTCTGATTGTAAAATTGACCATTACAATAAATGTGAAATTTTTGATCAATCTAAGATAACTAGAAAGTCATTTAAATTTGTTGAGAGGACATCTGAAATGTTTGATCTTATATATAGTGATATATGTACTATGAAGAGTAATGTCACTCGTGAAGGAAATAAATATTTTTTTAACTTTTATCGAGATTACTCCAAATATATATATATAGGCGTGCTCATGTGCACACTAAGTTTTCACATGTGCTGGCGTACACCTATTTTTTTTTAAATTAAAAAATATTTTTGAGTTGATTTTTTTATGTGATATTTAAACATTTCAATGGAGCCATATGAAAAAATCAACTAATTTTTTTTTTGCTATTTTAAAAAAATTGGTCAAACTTTTGCAGCTTTTATGTGCTTTAAAAACTGCGAAAGTTTGACCGATTTTTTTAAAATAGCAAAAAAATATTTTTTGAGCTGATTATTTTTATATGGGTTCCTTGAAATGTTTAAATATCACCCAAAAAAATCAACTCAAAAATATTTTTTTTACTATTTTTAAAAAATAATGTGCAAACTTAGTGTGCAAACTTAATGTGCACAGGAGCCTGACTCTCTTTCTCTCTCTACATATATATATATATATAAGTAAAGATGAAGTATTCAATAAATTTCTTATGTTTAAAGCAGAAGTTAAAACTTAACAAAATCGAAAAATCAAAGTCCTACGATCCGACAGAGGTGGTGAATACTACCTAAATGAATTTATTCAATTTTGTAATACTCGTGGAAGAATTCATCGAGTTACGGCACCATATACACTGTAACAAAATGGAACAACGGAAAGAAAAAATAGGACTTTGGTTGAAATGATAAATACAATGCTAATCAGTTCTGGATTGCCTTTGTCTATGTTGGGTGAAGCAATTTTATCTACATGTTATATTCTAAATAGAGTTCCATTGAAAAAAAAGGATATTACACTATATCAATTATGGTTTAATCGTAAACCTAATCTTAACTGTCTCAAAGTTTGGGGATGTCTTGTTTATGTAAGAAAACCCTAACCTAAAAAACCCAAGTTAAGAAATAGGACTTGTAAATGTGTTTTTATTGGATAATCTAACAATAGTAAAATTTATAGATTTTTGAATCTTAAAACTCAAGAAATTATTGAGTCTATAGATGTGCAATTTTTTGAATATCTAACAAAGTCAAGTACTTTGAATCAAGGATTAGAAAATAATTCGACTATTAATGCCTCACCTTCTAATGCTTCATCATAACCAATATCATATTTGGAATCAACGGATGACGTTGAACCAAGGAGAAGTAAGAGACAAATAACTGTAAAGATCTTCGGACCGGACTTTGTAATTTATCTTATAAAGGGATATGTGAATGAAACTAAGAAAAAGACCAAATTTGTTCTTAATGTGAAAGATGAACCGACTACATTTCATGAAGCGGTAACATCTAGGGATGCTATATTTTAAAAAGAAGAATCAATTATGTCAAATCAAACTTGGGATATTACAATCTTCCCCCTAGAGCAAAACCAATTTGGTGCAAATGGATATTTAAAAGGAAAATTCCGAATGGCTCAATTAATAAATATTAAGCGAGATTAGTTATTTAAGGATATAAACAAAAATATGGAATTGATTATTTTGATACATATGCACCTGTTGCACATATAACTTCCATTAGACTATTAATATCTCTTATTTTTTTTCATAATTTAGTGATTCATCAAATGGATGTAAAAATAACCTTTCTAAATTGTGATATAGAAGAAGAGATTTATATGGAACAACCTGAAGGGTTTGTTTTGCCTCGCCAAGAAAGGAAAGTGTGTAAACTAGTTAAATCTCTTTATGGCCTTAATCAAGTTCCTATGCAATGGCATGACAAGTTTGATAAGATAATAAGATCCCCTATGATTTTAAAGTAAATGATGCTGACAAATGCATTTATAGTAAATATAATAATGGTGTTGGAGTCATTTTCTTGTATGTGAATGGCATGCTTATATTTGGGTCCAGTCTCAAATATGTGGAAGAAACTAAGAGGTTTCTATCATCAAACTTTGATATGAAAGATTTAAGGGAAGTTGATCAAAATAGTAAGAAAAGATAATGCATTAGCACTATCTCAATCTCACTATATTGAAAAGGTTCTTAAGAAATATAATCATTTTGAACTTAAGCCAGTAACCACACTTGTTGATCCTAATATCAAATTATTGAAAAATATTGGGCATACTTTGGATCAACCTAAATATTCTAGTGTCATTGGAAGTCTCATGTATGCAATGCATTGCAATAGCCAGGCATTGCCTATGCAGTAGGAATTTTATGTATATTTACAAGTAATCCTGGACAAGAACATTGGAATGAAATTTCTAGATTACTTAGATACCTAAAGAAGACTATGAGTTACGACTTACATTATGTAGGGTATCCATCTGTATTAGTAAGAATGTGGTGATTCTAGTTGGAATAACCTCGAATTAAAATCCAAGTTCATAACTGGTTGGATATTTACACTAGGAGGAATGGCCATTTCTTGGGGATCTAAGAAACAAACATGTGTGTCTGATTTAACGATGCAATCAGAATTCATAGCCTTAGTAGATGCAAGTAAAGAAGCGAAATGTCTTAAAAATTTATTATTTAATATTTCGTTATAGAAAAATCCATCTCCTACTATTATGATTAATTATGATAACTAGGATACAATATACTAGGTTTCAAGAAAAACCTATAATGAAAAATCCAAACATATTAGCCTACGACATCAAATTTTGAGGCAATTACTCAAAGAAGGAGTAATTGCAGCTGACTATGTTAAAATGAATAAGAATTTAGTACATCCCCTGACTAAAGGTCTTGTCAAAGACATGATATATATCACCTAAAAAGGAATGGGACTAACTTGTCTATAAAATGAATCAACTATATTTAATAGGAACCCAACTTATGTATTGAAAATATAGACAAAGTTCAATGTGGTACTAACAAGTTAAATGATAGTTATGGACCACTAGGAACTGATATGTAAAAGTCCATTCCTATCTGCCTATTGTTGGTAATCTGCATAATGGACGATGAAGTTTACTTCTTAATAAATCATATAAATGTGACTCACAAAAATCACTGGAGTTAATTTACCTATATGAGCGATGAAAGTGTGGCCGCTTTCAATGGAACTAAGACCGATCCTAAGACACTCATAAAATTAGGAAAAGCACAAGGCCGTAAATATGTGTGCTAATTGAACACTTTTCAACATAGAGATCAGTATGTGTAATGGTTTCGACTCGTCTCAAAGGATCCTTAGTTCAAAATACGTTCACCACATGACCTTGATGAAGGTTTGAATTATTTTCACTGTAGAAGTTCAAGTTCGAAAGACACTTCTCATTTATGTACTAGATTTCAACGATAATGCCAGAAACTTTGTTACTGTCTATATACTCTTGTATCTTCAATTTATTATTTATGAGTATTTTGAAATGGTGGAGGATGGTTATAATTTCAAAATATGATTTATTAATTACATTGTATTATTTTAGTTTTATTTTTAGAATATAATTTAGTATTAATAGTGTCTAAGTGAGTTTTTATTTATTGGGTTTTTATATTGGGTCTTCTAGTAAAGAGAGAGATAAAGAAAATGGGTGTAAATGAGGTGGTTATGGTTTTAGTGTGCCACATAGAAACTTTAAAAGAAAGTGAAAGGGTATATAAATAAAAGACAAAAGATAACTATTAGTGTTCTAGTCAAAGAGTTTATGCTATGGTGCTTTGTAGTGGGGACCAATCGCGACACACGGTGCGCGTTCGTGCGATCGCACAACATGCGAAAGGGCAATTGGGAAACTTAGAGAACATTAGGCACTTTGATAGCGCACTTGGCACTTCGCAGTCAACCAGATCAACGATTGTGGTTAATCGATCTAATCAAAGGTGTTATAACCCAAGCAGGTTGATCTGAACCGTTAGATTGACTCACGGCGATTCGTACATGGGTGCATCCATTCGCTTACGATGAGATGTCGAATATAGACCGTACGATCAAAAGAATTTCATAAAGACTTGATCCAACGGTTTCTGAATCACGCACCTAAAAGGAGGTGACTGTTCATGAACAACCAACAAAATAGGTATAAAAAGAGTTCCAGGCCTCTGTTTTGGACAACAAAAATTGCTTTATTTTTCTCTCTCCGTTATCTACCTTCTGGCATTATCAGTGTGACACCCCGCCTAATTAGACCCCAGGTGATCAGTCCTAAATTAAATTAGAACAGGTTTCTCAGTGGGTTCATTCTTAGCATCACTGTCAAAACTTTTTAATTACTAACCACCTAAGTGAAATTAGACTGATGCCAACTTTTTATCTTTCATTAATTCATTGAAATACTCATGCGGAAAAAAATCATTAACAATCACAAGCTAACTGAATCCAACCATCACATATAAATAAGAAATTGGCCGAATAAACCATCGGCTAAAATCCAACACAAATGTAAAGACGGATAATCATGGATCTCAAGTATCTGAAATAAATACTAAATAAAACTGTGAGCAACATGCTCGAATATCTGATAGAAAATCCCTACACTAGGAATAGAAGGAATACAGGCGCCTATCCAAATCCTGCAACATCCACATATGCTGCAGCAGTGAATCCCTGGAATGAATCAAGCCTGGCGTCCCAGTGGCTGGACACCTAAAAGGTTTTGAAAATATTTTATTGCAAGGGTTAGAACCCAAAATATTTTGAAAATATTTAGCAAATGATTAACTTGCAGTAATAAAATATGCACGAATACACTTCATATTTTAATTAGTGTCGCACTCCCTGGAGTATAAACTCACCCCTTAACTAAAGTGCACACCTAACGCCATCTTTATATCCTACCTAGTCCTCTACCCTAAAACTAGAGACTTGATATAACTCTTATCAACCGCCCTACTCAATCCCGAGTATTTTTAATTCATGATTTATAAGCTATTTATCGACTTAACTTAGTTAATCATCTTTCCTTGAAAGCCATATAACATTTACTAGTTATTTAGGTAATACACTTTTCTCCATGTATTTAAACTTCCCGTATATAATTATTCACCCATTATGTACATACAATTATCTTACAACAATCACACATGTTGAATGTGAATATAACCCATATATAATTAATACAATTCACTATATGTATTTAATGACCCGTATATAGCCATTTATCCCATTATATACGTAGAACCATATTACAACATTCACACATATGTTGAATATAAAAATAACCCATCCTCCCGAGTAATAACTCACCGGATGTATTCTCTAAAGTTCTATCACACTAGGTGTACTCGCACAACCTAGTTACCCCAAGTCAGAATCGCTCAGTAACTTGGCCAAAAACATGAACATAATGGAGGCGGTCATATTCCTTCCCTGAAAGTGAGATAACCCCCTCACCCATATAACAAATTCTATGACTTGGGGATATACTCCCCCTACTCCTCAAGCTAGGGGATTCACCCACATTGCGCAACCTCCTCCGATAGCACTAGAGTATATATATTAATAATATCTAATCACTGATATTTATATGCACACACCATATATATACTATCGTACACCGTATATATATAAATATAAAATACCTCGGCTTTACCGTGTACTGAGTCCGTAACACTAGCCTATACTTAGTATCTCGAGTTTATGGTCCAACTCTGATTATTAACTAATTTTCACATTAATTAATTAAAATATTATTGGTGTCACCCAACCAATATACTCGGACTCGCTCTCGTGGTCAGAAATAAATATAATACCCGAGTCTAATCCCCGACTCCGAATTAATTATTAATTTTTTTTCCATAATTAATTTAAGGAAGTAGTGTTGCCCTACTACTGTACCCAAACTTATTCACTCAGTCCGTTATATTACTTTTCATAATTTATTCTCCAAATTTACATTCGTGTGTCGCACTAAATTTTTCCCCCACCCCTCCCAATTATTATTCTCTAATAATTGTGCGGATGTAAATTTTGTCCCTTAATTAGACTTAGCGAAAATTAAACTAAAAAGAAATTCCACCTAAAACTCCCAAGGCCGAACTGCCAACAATCCCCAGCCATCGATCGATCGATCCCCAACCATCGATCGATCGATCGATCGAACAGGTCCTCTTCTTCTCCGACCTCCCGTTTCTGCCATTAACGAAAACCTCCATTCTCTAAGCTTGTATTTGGTTCATCTCAAGCACACACAACATTATAAATATATGGGAACGTGATCAAGACCTCCCCTAGAACCTTAAACACAAATTAAATTTCACAAATCTTTACTTTTTCGAATTTGGGGAATTTCCTGGTCTTTACTCGTTCAGTCCCAATTTCATCTGTTTATCCCAAATTCATCCTTAAATTTCTACTTGGTTTTCACATCGGAAGAAATTATTTAGAACTATGTAACTTAATGAATTCCCATATTAATTTTCCATTAATTTCATTCAAGTGTTTTATATATAAAACCCCCTTTTTGTACCCTTTTACACCCAAAACGAATTTTGATTTACACATCACAAAAATATGAATTTGATATCATAAATAAACATCACATCAAGTTAACCACTTGCCTTTTGGGGTTCGTTGGGTCTGATCCGTTTGTGTAGAGGCAAGCTTGATGATGAGCACCCAATTATGTTCCTTATTTTATCTCCAAAAGATCCCCAAATTGGCTCTAACTGTTCCCTCTCACTTTCTCCTCAAATTCTTAGATTTAGGTTTATGTTTCTCTGCCATTCCCCACTCTTAGATTTAGGTCTTAAAACACTAATCCCGTTTTTAGCCTAATGGGCCAAGCCCGAGTGATCCAAATAGCCCCGTGTGGGTCCGGTTATGCCTAAAAATGTCCTGTGACCCGTTTACTACCCCCAGGTACACTTTTTCGATTATCTCGGTCCATCCGGACTCAACCGTGCACTCAAAATCGACATCCGAATTAATTTATATAAATTCTCATCTCACACCCAAATTAGTCTATACCGACTCCCGGCTGAGATAAATAAATGCCACGTCACTAATACACGTTATAACATAAATATATTATTACTATTCACTTAGTAATTAAATTTCCATAAATATTAACCATTCACTCTCCGATTAATATTTAAATAAATATTACCATACTTAATTCAATTAAATTATGACGCACAAGTAATTTAAAATTTTCTGAATTAATTAAATATTACATGCACAGAAATATGGGGTGTTATATACTCCCCCCTTACAAAGGAATTTCATCCTCGAAATTTGGTCATTACTGCTGCGAATAACTCTGGATACTGCTTCACATATCCTCCTCCCGGTCCCACGTATACTCATCAATACTGTGATGACCCCACTCCACTACACTCTAACTGGTGGTACTATCTTAGACTGCAGCTTACGCTCACATACCTACCAATCTCCCCTCATATGAGGTGTCATATTGAAAGTCATTATCCTCGAGTGGAACGTGCCCAAAAAGCTAAATCGCTCCTCCTGTATCGCTCCATCTATGCCACGTGGAACACATCCCGTTTCCGCTGAAGATGTTCTGGCAAACCCAGTCGATAAGCTACCAGTCCCACCCTCTCAAAGATAGGGAAAATGCCCACATACCTCGACGCTAGCTCCCATTTCTTGCCGAACTTCATCACTCCTTTCATATGAGACACCCGAACCAATACCTGGTCACAAATTTTTAACTCGATGGCCCCTAACAACATAGTGCCCTAAAAGATGAGACTATACTTCACCGGCTCCACTATCCCCAAGATAGGAAATTCCCTTCCTATGTGGGTGTCAATTCCCTTGTTGCCAAAATGCGTGACTATCTTCCGGGTAATTACCCGCATCACCCATGACTAAACATGTCGAACTTGAACCTTTAACTCACAGTGACGTATCCCTCCTTACATCCCTGAACTAAACGAAAGGATGCAACTTACTTAATTACCGATGATGGAACATAACCCATCTCGGGTCCTAGAAGCTTGTTATTTCCCCACCTCTTATCTACCAAAGGTGGATAATGAAACTTTTAATGAAACTTTTCCCATAAAGTCTCCTAAGGTGTCACGCAGACCAAACCGTTACAAGGCATCACACGTAACTCTACCTATGGTAATTTATACTCCCGAATTACCCAAAATTTAGAATGCATAATCCTCACTTCCCGTCTACCCATCGACTTATGGCCCACACGTTTAACCCAATATGTAACTTTGTCCTTATCACCTCCTGACACTCTTTACCAGAGGTGGGGCTGAAGGTCTCACCCAAATTTCCAACAATCTTGGACGACGCCTTGTTCTGTTTCACTATTTCCCGTTAAGAGTAAAGTTGGGTATACTATTCGATAGTATAACCCATTTCAAGATAACAATTCGTGTTCATGTCAATCCATTCAGCAACGTGATGGAAACCTTGACCCCTCCTCGATTTTACCAACCTGAGCATTAATTCCTTTACTGGAACCATAAATTAAAAAATTATTGTTTGATACCCTCCAATCAACCCTTTTTCCATCCTTAAATGATCTACCTAGAGACAAATTTACTATGTCTCATTCATCACTAATTCCCATGCTTAAGAACTTTAATCCTTGTGCAGATTACATCGGGTAGGATTCTCCACCATGCTTATACGAAAAACCACTACAGGCATAAGACTAAGTGAAACTCTTTTCTATTTTTCCCAAAAATATGGGTTTCTCCCTTACCTAGGGATATCTTATTACATAGGTATCCCCCACCATGACACTCCCTACGGTGGAGGTATTTCTCCTTGATATACATATAGTCAGACCGTTTCCTTTCTCAAACGGATTTCAGTTCACTACACTTTTCCACTTATTCTCTGACTGCCCGCAGGCGTACATTAATTATTGATAAGCACCCAAAAGTGTCTATTTTATACCCCGAATAGATACATTTTAGTCGCTCGTTTTAATTAAAATTGGCCTTATGTGCGTATTTTATCATTTTGCAGGTCAATACGCAGTTGCGGTACAAACAATGCTAAATCAGTGTAATTGCAACTCAATAGCGGTCAAAAGCTTGCAACAAAGAAATCAAGGAGATCGCGAAGTCTGGAGTCCATTCTAAGCCTGCCCCGATGTGATCCGACGTCCCGACCTAGTCCCGTAACTCTAACCTGAGCCTACATCGAGCCCTGACCATTCCCCGAGCCCCATGTGTGTTGAGTTTTTACCTTTAGTATTTATTTAATTTTTTAGATTTTTATTTAAGTCGTTTTATTTTTAGAAAATATTTTAGAATTTTCTAGGATTTATTTTCTATTTCTTTATTTTAATTTTGATTTTTATTAGTTTTTAATTTTTAATCTTTATTTTTTTTATTAGGATTAGTTTTTAGAAATTTAATTTTTTAGTTTTATTGGATTTCATTTTATATATATATATTATTTTATTTTATTTTAAGTTTTATTTTATTAGGATTATATTTTTCTAGGTTTAATAGAATTTTAATTTATTTGAGTTTGAGATGTTAGTTTTTTTTTTTATTTAGTTTTCTTTTATTTTAATTTTTTTTAGTAGGTGTAATTTTTTAAGGGTACAAATTAAACACACACAAACCCTTTTACACCCATAATCCCAAAACTTAAACACACACACATAAACAACCTACACCCAAACACACCCTATATCTACTATTCATTATCATCTTTCCACACCTACACCCGATTCTCTCACCTCCATTACCAAAATACCCACCAAACTCCATAAACCACAAACACCTCTCTCTCTCTCCTCATAACCTCACCATCAACCTCCAACCCAAACCAAATCACCCCCTTTCACCTATCCGCCCAGCCCCGGCCGGTCGCAGCAGCCCCCAACCGTCGGCGACCTGCCGATCCAGGTTAAACCCGAGCTCCGATTGCGACCCCCTCTCTCTCCTGCCTACCCGAGTTCCGGACCCGAGACCCGAAACCAGGACGCACCAGATCTGTCCGGCCCTAACCCGCGAACTACCTGAGTTCAACCCGTCACACCAACTGATCCAGCCATTCCCGTGTCAAACCTGATCAGCTCCCATGAAAATCGGAATACCCATTTCGATCCACAAAAAATCCCTTGACTCAGTAGAATCCAAATTCCACAAAAATCTCTCAAGCCAACTTCGTGGACTTTAAAAGAAAAGGAATGTGCTCATAAAAGAGGAGAAGACTCTCAACAGAAAATAAAAACAAGAGAGTTACGTAGAGAGAGAGAAATAGACTGTATATTATGTACAACTTAGGGTCTTAAAAAAACAATTCCAAAAAATTCCAAAAAAATTAGTTTAGTGTTAGAATAATTTTTAGGTTTGATTTTTTATTGTTTTTGGTGTAATCAAGTGCTAGATTAGTGAGAAGATTGAGACGCATTTTATGAACGCGATTCGACAAGGAGACTTGCGTATTGTATTCTATTTCTCTATTCATTTATGTCATCTTTTGATATGATATTGAATGTTGTTTATGCACACATGAGAATGTTTGGCTAAACACCCCGTTCAAGGGGTGGGGTGCACTGCGAATGATGTTACTTTAATTAGTTGATTCATTAATTTTATATTTCTAGGTAAATTAATCTTTAACTGTCACCAATTAATTTATGTAACGAGAGTTAGTAAATTAATTGAACAAATTAATATTTGAATTTAGGAATCGAACTAGATAGGTTTTTCCTATATTTGAACATTAATTCGGTGTTGAAATTTAAGGGTGAAATTATTTTCGTTAAATTGATCCTAGCGGGTAGTTTTCTGAAAATAATGTAGTCCTAATTTTTCATCGTGTGACAATTTTAAATTAATTTTCTGAAAAATATATTATTAAATTTATAATTTTAACGAGAGTTTGATTATAGATTTAATATTATCTCGAAATATTTAAAAATTAATAAATTGAGAAATTAAAATAATTGAAAATGGAGTGCAATCCCATCTCTTGACCTTCTCACAATATTTCACACTCGGTTGCACATTTTTATTCATTCTTTAGTCCTTTTATAATTTTTAGCATTTGTTAGTAAATTTTTCCCTTGAAATTTGTTTTAAAAAAAAAATATATATATTTTCATAAAAAAAATTGGAATTGCACGTTTTCACATTAATTGTTTCACCTTGAAAGTTGGATTGATACCCGTACTTACCGCAATACGAGTTATTTTTAGACAAGTTTTGTAGGTACTCAAGGGAATTTTGAGAGTAGCTTTTGCACAACAACGATATATATACATATGCAAAAAGCTAGTTATTAATTATGTTATTTACATATCCCCTTTTTTTAAAGACGACTCTGAAATCACACTAACCAGGGCGCCTATACACCCTATATCCCGTGCTTAACCGCACAAAAATTACCTTAATTAACCAGGGTGCCCATACATCCTGTCCCCATGCTCAACCGCACGAAAGTTACCCAACTATGCTAGCCGTAACCCGTAGTATAACTTCCAACTTGTAGTCATATCACATACATGAATAATAACCCGGATACCTAACCTATGTACTGACGACCAAACATCTGACCACTTCCAACGCTACGCTAAGTTTCATGCGTGGGACGTCTCGCAAAGCGAAATCCAAATAAGGAACCCCCCCATGATACACTACTACCTAACATTATCGATCTTTGAGATTTGTTAGACTCTTAGTCCATAGCACGTACCCTCAAATACTTATCTCTTAACACAAAAGCATACATGCCTACTCTTATGCTACAAATGACAACATAAAATACCGCGCCCTTACTATCACTAGTTCTTGCGCAAAATAAATCTCGAGCTATCTCTCCCCGCTCAAAAATAATTTTAACCGCCCTGAATCGCTTCAGTATACATCCCTTCTTACTAGGAAAAATATAATAATACAAGACATTCTTATATGTGTATGTACCTCACAATACAAGCTACACACACACACACACACACACACACACACACACACACACACACACACACACATATATATATATATATATAGGCTAGGCTCCCTCTCAAATGATACCTAGTAGGAGTCATTCATAACTTGGTGTCACGAACACCAAAACTTACTATCACTATCCGTAATAGTTCACACCCATTGCTAACTAATCCATACCCAGAAAATCATGCTTTCATAACACTCCTCAAAATGAATAAATCTCATAAAATATACCCTCTCAATTTTCACGCCTGCTTCCCTGCAGATAAAATAAAAGAGGGCCCTGTTACCCCATGGTAACCATCTACTTAATAGTAACACTACTATGCACCCACTAAATTCGTCCCCCACGCGAATATAGTACTAACAAGAATATTGTGATCATTCGTGTCATGAAATTCATTTATCCGAGGATAAAATCCATACTTCCACTCGCCTATACACCGGCGGCCCAAATGGCTCTTGGACATAATATTCTCGTCCGATCGTGCCAAAACTTCGCAATCGTTGTCCCTACTGGGCATCCCACTTCTATCCCCTGACTCACTGCAGACATAATCAATTGTTGTTGTTCCACTTCCACACATAAGACACCTCTCTGTGTCAATCCCTTGCCTCTGGCCCAAATGGCCATGTTGGGGTTATCCTTCTCGCGTACTTGGTAGTCTTGACCCTAAGTGCTACCCCCGTTGTCCCTTTGGCTTCCCTAGCCATATGGGACTCGTCATTGGCCTCGATGACCCAGATCAAATCCACCGTCAATAGGTAGGAATTTACTTAATTTAAAACGTCAAGATGGGTCCCTTACTAGGTATACCCTTCTGTCGTGCTTCACTAGCACCATTAAATCTCATTTCTTTCTTGGGTTAAACTCTCTAACCTTATTAGCTCCTGCATCTTAGAAGCGTTAATGTAAGCTGGCAAACAAAAGATATTGACTACCTCCACGCTAGTCATCCAAGTCGAATTTACCATCCATTATTGTGTATTATCAAATGGTTCATTATCCATTTGCGGGTTCCTTTATCGTTCCCCATATCCCATTCGTCAGTTACGAAGTTCGCTTATACAATTTATCATCTCTCTCACGATCAGTTACAATCTTACCCATTTAATAAACTCTGAAATTTCACTCGCACCCCTATTTGAATAGCGGATGGACGATCCTATGGTCACACCGTACCCAAAATTTCTCGTTTAACTCCATATATTCTCCTTCATACGTGGTGACTGACTCTCGAAAATAATCCTCCCCAACTCTCTGTCCTTGCCAAAAATGCTGAGCGAGTCCAAAATTGTATCACCGTTCTCTACGACAGTGCTTGGGGAAATTTACTGACCCCAAGTGATTATCCTATTCCACGAATACTCTACATCTTCTGACTCCCCTCTCCTCATGCAGTACTTCTAACGGCCCTAGCTGGTCGTCCGAAATTATTCGATGTACAATGCCCAATCGAACTCGTATATGAATCACATCAACTATATTTGATAACAGGATAACGTAAGTCGCATACGTAGAGGAATACAACAATCCTATCATAAGTCTCTACACCAAAGAACTCTAAGCTGAAGCATGTAAAGTCGCACAGATCCTAAGCACACTAAAACCTGATGCTCTGATACCATCTGTGACACCCCGCCTAATTAAACCCCGAGTGATCAGTTCTAAATTAAATTAAAACAGGTTTCTCAGTTGGTTCATTCTTAGCATCACTGTCGAAACTTTTTAATTACTAACCACCTAAGTGAAATTAGACTGGTGCCAAGTTTTTATCTTTCATTAATTCAATGAAATACTCATGAGGAAAAAAATCATTAACAATCACAAGATAACTGAATCCAACCATCACATATAAATATGAAACTGGCCGAATAAACCATCGGCTAAAATCCAACACAAATGTAAAGACAGATAATCATGGATCTCAAGTATCTGAAATAAATACTAAAAAAAACCGTGAGCAACATGCTCGAATATCTGATAAAAAATCCCTACACTGGGAATTGAAGGAACAAAGGCGCCTATCCAAATCCTGCAACATCCACATGTGCTGTAGCAACGAATCCCTGGAATGAATCAAGCATGGTGTTCCTATGGCTGGACACCTAAAAGGTTTTGAAAATATTTTATAGCAAGGGTTAGAACCCAAAATATTTTGAAAACATTTAGCAAATGATTAACTTGCAGTAATAAAATATGCATGAATACGCTTCATATTTTAATTAGTGTCGCACTCCCTTGAGGATAAACTCACCCCTTAATTAATGTGCACACCTAACACCTTCTTTTTTATCCCTCCTAGTCCTCTACCCTGAAACTATACACTTGATATAACTCTTGTCAACCGCCCTACTCAACCCCGAGTATTTTTAATACATGATTTATAAGCTATTTTTCGCCTTAACTTAGTTAATCATCTTTCCTTGAAAGCCATATAACATTTACTAGTTATATAATTAATACACTTTTCTCCATGTATTTAAACTTTCCGTATATAATTATTCACCCATTATGTACGTACAGTTATCTTACAACAATCACACATGTTGAATGTGAATATAACCCATATATAATTAATACAATTCACTATATGTATTTAATGACCCGTATATAACTATTTATCCCATTATATACGTAGAACTATATTACAACATTCACACATATGTTGAATATAATTATAACCCATCCTCCCGAGTAATAACTCACCGGATGTATTCTCTAAAGTTCTATCACACTAGGTGTACTCGCACAACCTAGTTACCCCAAGTCAGAATCGCTCAGTAACTTGGCCAAAAACATGAACATAATGGAGGCGGTCATATTCCTTCCCTGAAAGTGAGATAACCCCCTCACCCATATAACAGATGCTATGACCTGGGGATATACTCCCCCTACTCCTCAAGCTAGGAGATTCATCCACATTGCGCAACCTCCTCCGATAGCACTAGAGTATATATATTAATAATATCTAATCACTGATATTTATATGCACACACCATATATATACTATCGTACACCGTATATATATAAATATAAAATAACCCGGTTTTACCGTGTACTGAGTCCGTAACACTAGCCTATACTTAGTATCTCGAGTTTATGGTCCAACTCTGATTATTAATTAATTAAAATATTATTGGTCTCACCCAACCAATATGCTCGGACTCGCTTTCGTGGTCCAAAATAAATATAATACCCGAGTCTAATCCCCAACTCCGAATTAATTATTATTTTTTTCTCGATAATTAATTTAAGGGAGTAGTGTCGCCCTACTATTATACCCGAACTTATTCACTCAGTCCGTTACATTTCTTTTCATAATTTATTCTCCAAATTTACATTCGTGTGTCGCACTAAATTTTTCCCCCACCTCTCCCAATTATTATTCCCTAATAATTGTGGGGATATAAATTTTCTCCCTTAATTAGACTTGGTGAAAATTAAACTAAAAATAAATTCCACCTAAAATTCCCAAGGCTGAACTGCCAAAAATCCCCAGCCATCGATCGATCGATCCTCAACTATCGATCGATCGATCGAACATGTCCTCTTCTTCTCCGACCTCCTGTTTCTGCCATTAACGAAAACCTCCATTCTCTAAGATTGTCTTTGGTTCATCTCAAGCACACACAACATTATAACTATATGGGAACGTGATCAGGACCTCCTCTAGAACCTTAAACACAAATTAAATTTCACAAATCTCTACTTTTCCGAATATGGGGAATTTTCGGGTCTTTACTCCTTCAGTCCCAATTTCATTTGTTTATCCCAAATTCGTTCTTAAAATTCTACTTGGTTTTCACATCTGAATAAATTATTTAGAACTATGTAACACAGTGAATTCCCACAATAATTTCTCATTAATTTCATTCATGTGTTCTATATACAAAACCCCCCTTTTTGTACCCTTTTACACCCAAAACGAATTTTGATTTACACATCATAAAATATGAATTGGATATCATAATTAAACATCACAACAAGTTAACCACTTACCTTTTGGAGTTCGTTGGGTCTGATCCGTTGGTGTAGAGACAAGCTTGATGATGATCACCCAATTATGTTCCTTGTTTTGTCTCCAAAAGATCCCCAAATTGTCTGTAATTGTTCCCTCTCACTTTCTCCTCAAATTCTTAGATTTAGGTATATGTTTCTCTACCGTTTCCCACTCTTAGATTTAGGTCTTAAAATACTAATCCCGTTTTTAGCCTAATGGGCCAAGCCCAAGTGACCCAAATAGCCCCGTGTGGGTCCGGTTATGCCTAAAAATGTCCCGTGACCCGTTT
Organism: Sambucus nigra; assembly: GCA_949130495.1. Classification (NCBI taxonomy): domain Eukaryota; kingdom Viridiplantae; phylum Streptophyta; class Magnoliopsida; order Dipsacales; family Adoxaceae; genus Sambucus; species Sambucus nigra. Next base: position 126,861,946 of record OX422215.1, read on the forward strand.
ACTACCCCCGGATACACTTTTACAATTATCTCGGCCCATTCGGACTCAATCGTGCACTCAAAATTGACATCCGAATTAATTTATATAAATTCTTATCTCACACCCAAATTAGTCTATACCGACTCCCGACTGAGATAAATAAATTCCACGTCACTAATACACGTTATGACGTAAATAAATTATTACTATTCACTTAGTAATTAAATTTCCCTAAATATTAACCATTCACTCTCCGATTAATATTTAAATAAATATTACCATAATTAATTCAATTAAATTATGACGCACAAGTAATTTAAAATTTTCCGAATTAATTAAATATTACATGCATAGAAATACGGGGTGTTACAATCAGGTTAACATTTAAGCGTGTTCTTGATTTGATCAAACCGTACATAGTTTTAATCAAACAAGAAACATCACTGCATTGTATCATGAAGGAAAATTTCTACTTCTAATCCATTGTGTACTTGCGATTTTCATCTGGAAGGGGAGAAATATTACCTAAAAGTCAACATTCCTAGAATGTGCCTTGTAGTAACTTGGATTCATAATTATTATAATTCCTTCATAAATTTTCAACATGGAGTACCTTTAAGTTCGTCGGAGGACCGTGAGTGTTTGGTGGGTATTACTGAAAAAAAAGGCTTTAGCTAAGGAAAATAGATGACATTAAATGTTGAAGAAAATGAAAAAGTGACTTTTACCGTGAATAAAAATTGTTTTTAATTAAATGATTTTTTATATAATGTGTACGTGAATTACTTTACCTGATTTTTTGGTATTATATATGTGGATTTTTTAGTAATTCATATGTGATTCTTGGTAATGTATACGTGATTATTTTTTTATAATGTATACAAGAATTTTCTTATAATGTATACGTGATTTTTGGTGTAAGAGTATATGTACACTCATGTACCTTTTATATTTGTGTTATCTGGAATTTTTTTGACCAAAACACTCTTTAAGTATTGTCGCAAAGGTCTCCTAAAATCTTTATTGATTGAGATCATAATATCGAATCATTAATGCCATTTCCTTGAGCCCCGACTTAGGAAAAAGGTGTATTAGATCAAAGGACATAAATTATATGGAATTTTGTCTTAAAAATGCAGAGCGCTTATTTAGAATATTTGGTTGTTAGGGTGGATCTTAATCTTCTTTATTTCTTCTCTTTCGATACAACAAATAGTTTTTTCATTGTACACTCACTATGAAAGAAAACATAACAATTCTCCCATCTCCTTTGTGCGACCGTATCTCTGAACCATGCTAAAATGAAGGGGGTTTTCGCTACCATGAAGTTAGCCTTTGTTTCCCACAAACCCTTGTATTGTTAAACTTCTAATAGCTTGTGAGACTTTATCAATATTTTAAATGAAAGCTTATTACACTGAAGCTAAGGATTCGCTACAGTGAAACGTTAGTGAAATTATCCAATTTACGAGATTAAATAATTTTAATGACCGTAAGTTTAAGAACTTAAACCAGGTTAATGCTTTAAGATCGCCCAACTAAGATCTGAACCTAGGTCATCAAAAGTGCACTCCACTCAAGCTATAGCCACTGTAATGTCTCTCATTGTATAATTAGCTTGAATGTTTCACACCTTTAATCACTAAGAAATTATTTTCTTTACAAGACAAAAATATCATGAGATTCCTTGAGAGAAAAATCGATTTCTTTGGGTTATTCAAACTCTTTTTTCCTTATAAGAAAAACCTTTGAAGTATTTAATGCTTGTATAACTCAAGAGTTGAACAAATGTTTTCTATTAAGTATCAAAATGGAATCTACAAAAACGATTCAACTTCTAATCATATGTTAATCAATTATATAAAGAGAATCAAAATGCGAAAAATGAAATCATGTTGTTGAGATGAGGACTTTTTATGAGTAACACTCTTATGGAAAAAACATGCCAAACCGACATCTTATACTAATATAGGTACAAGATTGCACGAAGGGAGAAGTGACTTACATATTTATACCTATTTAGAACTTAAAAATAAACAATCTACCCAACTAACTTTTCCACCTCATAGTAATAAGAACGAACATAGGTCGAATCCAAGCAGCCACCACATCGCAACGTGTGAACCTTGTTAATAATTTCGCCTCTAAACCACTTCTAAATTTTCTTTAATGTTGATACAAACTTTTTTAGGAGAAAGAACTAAGAGGAACCAGTGAAATTAACATCCAGGATGTGTGAGGATTCCTAAATCTTGATGGTGTAGAAAATATTTGGGATCACTAAAAATCTCACAAACTTTATAAAAACTCAAACGAAGTTAACACTTAGGAATAAAATGAAACTTTAGTTTTAACAACTGAGTAAAAGTCTCAAAGCTCTTTTATCAAAATCTTGCAAAGATATTTTATGAAAAGGTTTTTCTATTTAGAAATTTGATATATTTTAACTGTATGCAAAATCAATTTCTTGATGGTTACTATACACTATCCACAAATTATATAGCCAAAGAAGGGACAATAAGGTGGCTCTAGTTTGTAGTAATGTCCTATTAGGGGTACAAAGGTCATATCCCAGATGAAAAGGCAGGTTTATGACTTTGACGTGAGTTTTAAAAAAGATACTAAAAAAGGTCTCCTTTGTAGTGAACCGATAAATATTTTAGGATTGGGAGGTTTTTTTATTATCTTTATTAAATCTCACCTTTGGCGTGAGTTTTAAAAAAGATACTAAAAAGATCTCCCTTGCAGCGAAATGATAAATATTTTAGGACTGGGATATTTTTTTTATTATCTTTGTTAAAGCTCACACCAAAGTCACAAAGTCACTACACCTTGGCAAGCAATTCACTGCAAGGAATATTTATCACGCTGTGGAAACATTAACAACTATGTTTAGGAAGAATTCATAGTTTTCAAAGAAGGAAACCACAAAAGGGATAATGAGCAATGAATAAATAACTTCTCTGTAAATCAGGTCCTTCTATGTAATAAGTAACAATGAGTTAGTCGCACAAAGGTGGAAAATATTTTTCCAAATTTCGAAACAAAGATATGCGAGCATCCAAGTAGATTTTGTTGTAGTGAAAAGGAAAAATCAAGAATAGTTCTTCTAGCCTAAGAAATAAGTCTTCTATATACACAATATGCACTTTTAAAATAATTTTTACACATAAAATATCTTACATGGTGTATTTACAAATCCATCAAATCACAATGTTAAATTATAAAAAATTCTAATTTGAAATAATATATAACTAAAGAGTAATGTCTATATCCGTTATGAAAAACAGAGTGGTCCGGTAACATGTAGAATTTGTAAACTAGGTCACCCACACAAACCAAATTTTATCTTGATTAAATTAGGTGAACCTAAGAATGCAAGATATATGAATCTAAATAGAGATAAACTAAATCACAATCCATAAAATAAAAGATACGAGATGAGAAAATTTCCTTTTCGGGCAAAATCTATAGTTCAACACTTTTATAACTAAGTACTATAGAATGACATCTACAGACTTACATAAACTTAAAATCCTCTAAGTGATGCAGTAATTTCTTATTTCCTTATTGTTGATAGCAAGCGATGCAAATCCAGCAACACCCCACAACAAGTTTCACTTGCCTCCGTGTCCACAGATCAACCTTAGGAAATAGTATTCCTATCTTCAGCAGTGAATAATTAACTCCACAAGGATATGAACAAGGATTGTGTTCTTCGCGGTTGAAGTGATATAAATCATCAAAGGGGTTTGTATTGAAAAAAATGTTTGATCACAAAAAGATATATAAAAGGCTTGGTTTAAAATGCAAGTCCCCATCTCCATATATAGGGAACGAAGATACATCTGATTCGAATGACGTACCCGTTATCATTTGAACAAAAATGAAACGACATATCGAACGACATTCCAGCGAAGAAAGAAAAATGGTTCATTGGAAGATCGTTCAAATGATAGAGATTGAACAACCTCGTTCGAACGACCCTCATAAACTCGTTCAAATGAGATGACAAAAAATAATTATTCTATTTAAAAAATTTTGAAAAAATATTTTGTGTTTTCAAAACATTTTTAATAATACCCCTGAATAAATTGATTACACAAAATCAAAAAAAGATACTTTCTCTGATGATTGTAGCGACGATCCCAACTCTTCGATATTCAATTGTTGCCTTCGGTCAATAACTTATCTTCACTTTAAGCGATTGAAAATGTATATGATGATGAAGGTGTAACGAAATATGCTAAACTAAAATAGGCTCAGCAATTATAAGTTTATCTCTTACAAATCTTCCCCTTTGACTATTCCAGTACAAAAGACAAAACCCAAAAAAATAACAACCCCTAAGACAAGTTCAATTAATTTCCCTCCCAAACCCGAAAAGGAAAAGACACTTGTGTCTTTGTCTTCAAATTAAAGTCTTCATTGTGTAGTCCATGAAATCATCAAGGCGGAAAAGACCTACACACATGAAGCAAAAGAAATACCGTAATGCATGGAGTTTAAAGAAAATACAAAAAACTCCCCCTTAAAATGTTCCCTCCCTTTTTGTCCATAATAGACAAAGGGTTAGAAGCTAAATCTAAAAAAATAGCATCACAAGAATCCAAATATGAAATATCATCACAAGGAATAATCAATTAAGTATATATGATGAAACTTCAACAAAACAACTAACTATTTTTGAAAATTTTAAAATATTTGAGTATATAAATATACATATAAGTACAAATACAAATAGTCATGCCATAGAGTAGCACGAAAATATTCGAATCATGAACATGGAATGATATTGTGTGAAGTTAATGCATGAAAAATTACACATCGGCATACATAGCAAAGATGCACGAAGTCAATGAGATACTCCTTATGGGAACGTAATTAAAAGCCCAATCAGTTGGCCGACCAGCCTTGTGCATAAGACAGACTGCCCGACCCAAACATTTAGATTATTATTTGGACGTGCATTTAACATATGCTTAAATGCATAGAGATAAGCACGAATCAGTTACCAACAATCTTGGGGAGATATTTAGGAACACTTACATGCTATCTATTAAGTCGGTTGAGTTACCTATGGAATTCAATCACTTATTTCATACTTCTACAACTTGTAAACTCTGATCCATGGCAAAGGGATATAATCAAATATAGTGAGATACACTATAATAAAACTGTAACCTCTCCACGATTATAGGCAAGTTGTCGAACCACGTATATCTATTGTTGCGTGTGTGATCTTGCATTCTGCTCTTTATGATTATTTTCGTGGATTTCTTTATTGTGATATATATTGTACTCACAATTAGCAGTGTCTATAGAAAATGATTTCTATTCCTACAAAAAACCATCACAAACAGAAAGCTCATGATGTCTCACCATGATATCTATATCTCGCAGGTTGGCGATGTGCAAGAAGACCCAATTCCACCTAGGGTCAGGTCGGAGATTTGTTGGCATACAAATCCCAGGCTTCGTCAGGAAAAACAACCTTCTGAAGAAAGTTAGGGACCACCTAGATCTATAGGTTGATAGATGCTTACGAAGCCAGGCTTTAAGAACAAGGGGAGACAACGCGCCTCCAGGTGGAAGAGAATGCTCACCTTCAGAGGTGACTTGAAAAAATAGAGGGTTATCTCCATAGGGTCACAAGGAAATGTCGTGATAGGACTCCTAGTCCTTAGGTGAGTAACACTCATATCAGAGGGAGGAGATCCAGGAATTACCAGGATAGAACTGAACGTGATAAATCAGAACATGGTCGATCACAGCATGGCTATCCAGAGAGACTCCCCAGGAGCAACGATCGACTGAACGAAGACATTAGGATTTTAGCCCGTAGAGAGATGGACCAACATCCATCCCATCGTAGAGTTAGTTCCACTCGAGATCTAGCTAAGAGGGATCTTAATACCCATATGAAATCTCCTTCATCAAGGGAGATCTAAGAGAAAGAGCCCCCAAAGAAGTTTATCGTTCCCAGGTTCAAGATTTACAAGGGAAAGACAGATCCCATAGACCACTTTCGACAATATAGACAAGAAATGACCTTATGAAGTAATAATGATGCACTAATGTGCCGAATTTTCCATTCTAGACTACATGACGTAGCACATAAGTGGTTTGAGAAGCTTCCTCATAAGTCGATCAGAAACTTCAAGGATGTAGCAGAGGCCTTCATTGCTCGCTTCATAACCAACAGCTCATACCCTAAGCGGATGGAGGCACTGCTTACGATGAAGAAGAAGCCACAAGAGAGCCTTTGTGATTATGCCAAAAGGTATTGGGAAGTCTTCAACTAGGTAGAGGACTTTTCAGAGCAAGTTGTTATATGATCCTTCAAAATTGGTCAGCTAACCACCTCTTTGTTGCACCAGTCCCTAACTAAGAAAGAAACGAGCACCATTGATAACCTCATGGGTTACATTGAGAAATATGCCAAGGTGGAAGATGTGGTTCACTTTAATGCAGGGGACAACGTCGAGCAAAGCAAACAAGGTAGCAAAGAAGAGTAATACTCCAAAGAATGGGAACAAGAATGGGGGCAAGAATTTCTCCAAGAATGGGAATAAGGCTAATTGCTCCAAGGCGTTCCAAGCTGTTAAGAAAGTCTTCGAGGAACCAATTTACAAGATATTGAACAAGATCAAAGACCAACCATTCATCAAGTGGCCCAAAAATATGGGTGGCGACCCAAAAAAAAGAAACAATGCATTGAGATGCGTATTCCATAAGGAGGGCAAGCACAAGACTAAAAATTGCAAGGCTCTGAAGTTACACTTAGAGGAAATAGCCTAAGATGGGCACCTCAATGAGTACATGGAAAAGAAAATAGAGAAGGTCGTAGCTAATGGAGACCAGAAGCTGGACAACGTCCTTGACGATGATATAGGACATGAGTTCGTGGTAATCCATGGGTCATCAGACCTTAAGTAAATCCAAGGCAATACCGTTCGAATGGAGTTGAAGAAGGCTACTGCTACCATGGAGGCTTTTCAGATTGACCCCGCTAAAACCCAGGCTGGTAAACATCGGTGGATAGGACATCAACTATACCAAGCATATTATTTTCACCGAGGAAGATTTAATCAGAGTGAGAACCCCACATCACGACGCACTGGTGATCACCCTCAGAATTGCCAATTAGGAAATTGATAAACTGCTTGTGGACCAAGGCAGTAATTCCAAAGTGATGTACCTAGAGTTATTCCATAAGCTGAAGCTGAACATAGCCGACCTCAAGTAAGCTATAGTTCCGTTAGTCGTCTTTACAGTAAGGATCATAATACCGGTGGGAAAGATATTCTTGCCACTCAGGGCAGGCAACATCTTAAATATAATTGAGTTCTTAGTAATGGAAATTGAAACCCCATTTCACACCGTCTTAGGTAGAGGATAGTTACATGCCATAAAAGTCATACCATCCACCTACCACCAAAAGTCAAAGTGTGTTACTGACCAAGGCGTGCTCAAAATTCCTGGAGACCAGGCCACTACCAGGAAGTGATTCATTATGACCATTTTGCCCAAATGAGGAAAATAAGAAGGAGTTAAAGGATGCTCAGGAGGAATCCTGGGAGGGGATGTGCCCTCTAAATAGTAACTATAGTACCGACAGGGTCATCGAAAGCCTGAAAGAAGTTGGGTCCGATGACAACTTTCCAGAGAGGAAATTTATGATCAGAACTACACTCGCCGATCAAGAGATGAAAGAATTAATTGCCTTTCCCAATAGATATTTAGATGTTTTCACTTAGAAATCGTATGAATTGCCAGGGATTGACCCCAGGATAATCTGCCATCACCTGCATGTCGATCCGACTTTCAAAATGATCACTCAAAAAGCTCGCCGAACAACCTCTGAGAAGGCTAAAGTGGTGAAGAATGAAGTAGGGAAGCTACTGGATAAAGGATCCGTTAAAGAAGTTAAGTTACCTAAATGGTTATCCAACCCAGTGGTGGTGCTCAAGAGTAACGACAGTCGGAGGGTAGGTCTATACTGATTTCACGGATCTCAAGAGTGAATGTCCAAAAGATAGCTTTGTGCTTCCTAAAATAGATTAGTTGGTTGATGCTACGATGACACACGAAAGAATGAGTTTCCTAGACTCCTATTCTAGCTACCATCATATTCCTTTGTTCTGTGAAGCACACTATATATCTGACTCACTTGAGTCTGCACTGTATAAGAGCCTCACCTAGTTTGGAAAAATAGACAAAATTGTGTCCCTCCTTCAACACAACATAACCTCTTCAAGTACTAAATCATTATTATTAAAGATCAAAGACAAACATGTATATAACCAACACACTCAACACATAGGATTGCATATTTCATCTCATATTTGATTGGTGTGTGTTGAATTGAATTAAAATGATTTTTTATAATTTTTAGGAATTTAAAAGTAATTAAAATATATTTTTAAAAATAATTCAAATAGGATTTTAAATTTTTTGGGGTTAAAATTCATATTTAATAAGTTCCTAAAAGATGGCTTCGGTAGGAACCAAAAGCGGCACAAAATAGTGTGGTTAAAAGCTATATTTCTAAAACTTTAAAAACACGCATTTTTTAATTAATCAAAGCTCTACATGTTTGTGCACTGGATAAGCTCAATGTGTGTTTATTTATACACAATATTTGCACTTCATCTTGATCGTTGGATGTCAATTATCAATGGTCTGCATGCGTTCATTTATAATCCATGTGCATCAGAATTTAACCAATCAGTGTTTAGATTTGTACGCTCATTTATCAGCCATACGATTTGTACTCTAACCGTTGGTTTAATCCTAGCCGTTCATTTTGCATCGATCTTCCAGAGCCTTATAAGCCAAGTATAAATAGAGGTCCTTAGGTACCCATTTGAAGAATTTGGAAACTTCGTCAATTGAGAGAAAAAAGAGAGAAGAGAGAAAATAAAATAGAGAGAAAAATATTTTTCGTACCAAAATTCTTCCAAAATATTTTAAAAAAATCATTTTTGAAAGTTACGATTTTCTATAATCCTCATAGTTTCAGTCTCTCTCTCAACAACCTCACATGATTTCTAATCTCTTTTCTTTTTAGAAAGTTGAAGATCTAAAATCAAAGTAATACAGTTTCACGTTTTAGTTCTTAGGCTGTTTGATTTCTTTTTTAAAGCATCTCTTGTTTGATATTGTTTGTAAACTGTTTTAAAATCAATTTTATCCAACATCTCTCATTTTTTACAAAACTGAAATCATGACTTGCATGTTTTAGATTTGAGAAGATTTTGCACTTAGAAAAATTGTGTTTATACATAAGTTCTGAGGATCTAAGTTTTAAAGATCCTAATGGCATTCATATCTTGAAATTTTTGTTCAAAAAGAACAAGTCTAATTTCAGAAGTGTAAAAAGGATCTCATATCTAGATTTGTTATAATTTATAGGATCCGTCTGTAATTAAGTGTTTGTGAGTACGTGCATAGCATTTTAGGCTCTTCACTCACTACACTGTCGCCCACATACACTAAAGTGTGTTGTTGGTTGAGAGATTTTGACTATTGAGTCGACATCTTGTGAAAGGGCAAAGGGAGCAAAAGCAAGGAACAAAGAAAGGAAAAATTCAGTACCTTATAGAAGTCAGAAAGGATACCGTGAAAGAGTGGAATCTCAGTAGGTATATTTTTGTACTTAGAATAGTAACTATTTGTATGATTTGTTGTATGCTTGTAACCTAAACTGTTTTTAGTGGATTTTGATTTTGTGGCGTAGAGGCCACTGTGGATGTTTCCCCAATTGGGTGGGGTTTTACCATGTAAAAAATTGTTGTCTCTTGTGTGTGATTTTTAGTACTTCGTTGCTACGTTCGGTTATTCATACTTAGGTTTATTCTAAAACCTATTTCTAAGAGGCTTAAATAATTTGGCCAACAAACTGTTTTAACACATCTTGTGTTCTTGTAAAGATTTTAGTGTAATAGTTTCTACAAAAAGTATTTTTGAAACTCATTAAACCTTTTTAACTTTTGTTAAAATAACATAGTGAGGTTTTTCAATTAGTATCAGAGCTGAGTATTTTCTTTTCAAAACTTTTTTTCTTGTACTTTGAAATTGTTCTAAAAATCTCTTATGGACAAAAAATTTGAGCATCTTGGAAATTTGTCCAGACCTCCCCTCTTTGATGGAACCAATTTTCCTTACTAGAAAGTGAGGATGATTGCTTTCATCAAAAGGACATTGGGAGATGATGTCGAGGAAGAAATTAAAAATGGATATTCTCATCCAACTAAGCTTGCTGCAGAGGGTAGTACTGTATGGATTAAAAAACTCCTCAATGAGTTTACTTATGAAGAAAAACTAGCCTCCTTAAGTAATAACAAGGGGAAAATGCTATATTCATGTCTGTTAATGAGCCCTCCTTCATTTTCATGAGTTAGACATTGGGTAGTATACTCTTCAGTGTTAAGTTTGACCATTAGACTAAGGTCTTCTAGTTTCTTAGTGAGTTCTTTCACTATCTTCTCAAGTCTAGAGCTTTTCTTGAGAGTTTTGGCATAAAGTGTGTGAACATCAGGGAGGTCTTCTGTGTCCGAATCATTAAGTGTAGTGTGTGAAGTGACCCCTAAGGATTCAATTCTTGAACTCACACACACATTGATATCGTCATTATCGCTTTCCCTTTGACCCACACACCCCGGTGTAGAACTAGCAATGTTCTTAGAAATTAAAGCATCAAAACCAGCTGCAGCATGATTCATAACAACAGAAGTAGAGCTATTATCATCATTCTCATATATAGGCACAGGAATATCATCATTATAGATTATCTTGGCAAAGAAGGACATACAAGGATCAAAAACATTAGATGACTCAGGTTCCTCATTATGAGAGTCACCTGAATCATCCCATGTCTTACAAATATTGGCCCTAGTATATTTATTGATCGTGTTCAGTTTAACTCTACAGTCTTGTGCTCTATGACCCAATTTTCAATATCAAAAGCATTCAATATTCTTAAAGTCTTTGTTAGGCCTCGTATGAATGTCCTTGTGATGTTTTTCTTGACCTTCTCATGAGGTTTATGATTGGACTGAGTTGAATAATTTGGCTTGCCTTGTTTGGTTGCCATTTTATTTTTAAATTTCACAATTTTCTTAAACTGCTTTGACATCAAGGCAATCTGATTATCCAAACTATCTATGTCACATTCCTCATCAGAGTCATTATTAAGAATACCGACCTCTGGTTTTATTAGCTTAGAAGAAAAACTCAGGTTGAACTAGTCTGCTTCCTATGGGACTGGGTTAATTGTTTCTTGAATTCTAGTTCCATTTTCACAGTTCTCAATTTACTACTTAGTAATTCAGGAGTGAGATTTTAATCACTCATTTCCTCAATAACATATCCTTTGTTATCAAATTTCTGTGCAAATGACCTTAGAATTTTCGAGACAATTTCATGTCTATCATAGGTTATCCCATTAGCATGTAATTTGGTCACAATGTTAGTCAAATTCATGAAAAAGTCATCGAATGATTCAGAGTCGGACATGATTAAAGAGTTATACTGCTCGATAAACATCTGTGTTTTAGCAGCTTTAACTCTAGTGTCACCTTCATGTACAGTAACCAATGTATGCCAAGCTTCCTTATAAGTGGCACAAGATGAGATCCTTTTGAACTCATGTTCATTTATATACATAAAAATGGCATTCTTGCTTTTATTATTGTTTCGAGAAACTTCCTTCTCTTCTTGAGTGAATTCACTTAATACTTTCTTCATCCTCTCATTACTTCCTTCAGTGGATGGTTTCGTAGGATAAGTATATCCATTTTCAACAATATCCCAAACATTATCTCCCAAGGTTCCTTGTATGAAAGCAACCATCCTTACTTTCCAGTAAGCAAAGTTGTTTCCATCAAAGAGAGGAGGTCTCGTCAAGTTATCAAATCTTTCATTTTTCTCGCCCATTGTTTGATTTTAAGAAAATAATTTCAGAAACACAAGATCTTTAAAGAAAATTTTCAAAGCTCTGATACCAATTGAAAAGCTGTGATACAAGATTAAACTATTGAAGTAACTCCGAACTATTTTTTGAAGAAACTCTTTTCTTTAAATAAAAATAGATTAATCACAAGATGTGTTTAATAAAAATTTACGAGATATGATTAAGATTATGTAACAATTTTTGAAAAATAAAACTAAAACAGTTTATATCAGCACACCCACAAGAATGAGATGAGGAGATGTAGAAAGATTAAGTACAAGGAGTTTTTTTAACGTGGTAAAACCTCACCCAACTTAGGAAACTTCCACAGTGACTTCTAAGTCACAAACCAAAAGTCAACTAAAACAAAATATACAAGTTACAAACTATTTAACACACATGCACACAAAACATACCTATACAAGTTTAGAAATGTACCCACTGGTTTGATTCTAACTTTTCTGCAGTTCTGATGTTGATGTGGCTTTCCCAGTTTGCTACTTCTCAACGCTTTGTTCCAGCCTTTACATCGACTCTTATTGCTTCAAGATCTTATTACCAACACTTATTGTGTTGTAGTGTGTCAAGTGTTTGTGATGGTGATGGTGATCTAGCACATGCATGTACACACGCACACTTATTTTATACAAACAGGCCTATCAAATTATATAACATATCTAAATGACTTAGAGTTTTCAGTTTCTCTCTTCTTTAGAAACAAAAGGCTTTATTTGACCTTTCAAAGAATCCCGGAATCCAAGGCTACCTTGCTTGAAAGACTGCCAAGGTGTTAAATAATTTCAGGAGTTTTGAAAATGATTTTGAAATTGTAAACCACCAATTGCGATTCCAACTAGGTCAAAATTATTGTTTCGTAAGAGCTAGAAACAGAAAATAGATTTGTTAATTCTGGAGTTTTAAAAACATTTACAGAAAGAATAATCAACAAATACGATTTCTCAAGATGAGAAACTAAAATATGCATATCTAAGCGTAATATGACATGAAATAGTCAGATCTTCTGTTTCTATGAAAAGAAATTGAGATCGAACCAAAACGTCTAAGTTGGTTACAAGATCTGAAACTCAGAGGATATCAACCACGAACAGGCTTTCAAATCATCTTTAAAACAACTCTCAAACACTCAGGTTTGGTTTTGGATTAAAAAAATATTTTGAAAAATGAGTTTAGGGTTTGAAAACAAACTAGGCTTTGGACGATTTAGGGTTTCTTTCTCTCTCTAGTTTCTCTCTCTCTCTCTCTCTTCTCTCTCAGTTTACAAACTGGTTAAAAGTCCCTAAATGCCGAGGGTAAGCCTCCTTATATAGTAGGTTAGGAAGGATCGAGAAGGTTGGTGGAAATATAAAGGCCGAGATTTGATCCTGGCCTTTTAACTTTGATCCAACGGTTTAACATTAGCGGTGAATTAAACAACTGCTGATTGGTCTAGAAATGTTCACAGGGATTAGAGAACAACACATGCAGATCATTGATAAAAGAGATCCAATGGCTGATAAGGTGTACGAGTTATGAGTCTACAAACAAACACAAATCAGACCGTTGTGCAAGAGACAAGTGTAAGGCCCAGATGAACAGTCACAGGCGTGTTTTCAAAATAATTACACACGCACCCTGAAGTCTCAAGCTCATTCGGATCCTAACCAACCAAACATTTAGGTAAAATGTGATAGAATCAGTATATACACAATGACCCCATAAGTTTATAAAACCAATTTTAATTTCTTAAAAAACATTTAAAAAAATATTTTAAAAATTCCCAAAAATTATTAAAAACAAAGTTAAAGGGAAATTAACTCACACAAGCATTTTATGCAATATATATGATATGTATGCAATCATAATGTGTGTGGGTGATTGAGAATATACCTTTAAATAACAATCAAGAGGAATTAAGTAGAAGGTTATGAGGTTCTTTGGTATCTAGGGAAGGGACTCAATTTTGTCACTATTTCTAAACTAGATGAGCACTTATACAATGTAGACTCAAGTGAGTCAAGAGTATAAGGTTATTCAATCTCCCCCTTTGGAAATATGAGACGAAACTCCTTTGAGTCATCAAGGACTCGTAGGGAGACAAAAGAATAAGAAAAACCGATTCATATACAAAATTCTATCTACCCATATCCTAGAAATTGAAAATTACATAACTCAACTAATTATAAACCAATACACTAATAACACCTGTTGAAGACAACATTACAGATTCCTACAAATAACACTAAGATCAAGATTTTTAAAAATATGTGCAAGAAAAAATATGAACTCATAAGACTCAAATTACTCCCCTATTTTGTCTCAAATGGACAAAGGAAAAAATTTAAGTCACACGAGTTTATTCAGCACAAACCATTCCTATCGATTTTCGCAAAGAATGAAATCTATTGTAATCCAAAGGTTTTGTAAACATATCTGCGAGTTGCAAATCAGTAGGAAGATAATTAATTTCTAATTCCTTAGTTTCAACTAATTCGCGTATAAAGTGATGTTTAATTTTTATATGTTTTGTCGAGAGTGTTGAACAAGATTTTTAGAGATATTGATCGCGCTTTGATTATCACAATAAAGATGTAATTGGTCTTCTTGAATACCATAATCATTTAGCATTTGCTTAAGCTAAAGTAATTGGGCACACCAACTACCAGCAGTTATGTACTCAGATTCGGCTGTAGATAAAGAAGTGCAGTTTTGTTTCTTACTACTCCATCCTACCAAATTGTTATCGATTTAGTAACACGCTCCTGATGTGCTCTTACTATAATTAGTACACCCTGCCCAATCGGGATTAGTGTATCCTATTATAGTACTAGGAGTATCATTGGTGTACCAAAGTCCTAAATTTAGAGTGCCTTTTATGTATTTAATGATTCTTTTTACACAAACTAAGTGGCTCTTTTTAGGATTATTTTGATAACGGGCACACACGCAAACTGCGTACATAATATCAGGACACACAACAGTAAGGTATAGTAAGGTTCCTATCATACTATGATATAGAGTTGGATCTATGGATTTACCACTCTCATCTTTAGATAGTTTGACCGTAGTACTCTTGGGAGTTTTAGCTTCTTTGGCACTTTCAAGACCTATTTTTTTGATAATCACTAAAGCATATTTTGATTGCGACACAAATAAACCATCTGAATTCTATTTGACTTGAAGACCCGGGAAAAATTATAACTCCCCCATAAGAGACATTTGAAATTCTTTATGCATAATTTTAAAAAAAAATTAACTTCTGAGAGGAATGTTGATCCAAAAATGATATCGTCAACATAAACTTGAGCTATTATAATATGTTTGTCAAAATGTTTGAAAAAAAGGGTTTGATCATTTCCACCTCTCTTAAAACCTTTGTCTAAGAGAAAGTTAGAAAGATGCTCATACCAGGCTCTTGGCGCTTGTTTCAGACCATACAACGCCTTTTTAAGATGATAAACATGATTTGGATATTAAGGGTCAATGAACCCTTTGGGTTGTTCAACATAGGTCTCTTCAGTCAAGATTCCATTAAAAAAGGATTATTTGACATCCATTTGCTAAAGCGTAAAATGCAAGTAATAAGCTATTGCAAAAAGAAGACGAACAGGGGAAAAAGTCTCGTTAAAATCTATTCCTTCAATTTGAGAGTAACCTTGAGCCACTAATCTAGATTTGTTTCTAATGATTATCCCACTTTCATCAGATTTATTTTTAAATATCCAACGTGTGCCAATAATCTTTTTATTATCAGGTCTAGGTACAAGATACCAAACATCATGAATGACAAATTGAAGAAGTTCTTCCTGCATGGCAAAAATCCAATGAGGGTCATTCAATGCCTCATTTACATTATTTGGTTCCACAAGGGAAACAAAACATGCATAATGAGCATAGTTTCTTAATTGAGATCTTGTACATACAGGCTCACTAGGGTTACCGACAATATTATCTATGGGATGATCTTTAGAAACCTAGTTAGGTACTTCAGGTGTCTCAATTGGTAAGGAATCATTTATTTCTGGAGAGTCATTTTTTAAAACATTTTCAGACTCTTCCACAATAGTTGGTTCTCCAGTCTTAATCTTAACAGTAGTGTCACTTACAATAACGTTTATGGATTCCATTAAGGTCTTTTTGCGAAGATTTTAGACACGATATGCTTTACTGTCAGGAGAATATCCTAGGAAGATAGCTTTATCTCTACGAGTCTCAAATTTGGATAAGTGTTATCTGTCTTTACAGACATAACACGTACTACCAAAGGTTCTAAGGTATTTAAGATTAGGCTTTTTCCCACACCATAGTTCGTAGGGAGTTTGTTTAGAATTCTTCCTAAGATAGA
Source organism: Sambucus nigra (assembly GCA_949130495.1). Taxonomy (NCBI): domain Eukaryota; kingdom Viridiplantae; phylum Streptophyta; class Magnoliopsida; order Dipsacales; family Adoxaceae; genus Sambucus; species Sambucus nigra. The sequence goes on from OX422215.1 coordinate 126,878,223, forward strand.
CCCTATTGATAATGTGACAAGTAATACGAATAGATTCTACCCAAAAATATTTAGGTAAACACTTGGCATGAATCATAACACGTGCCATCTCTTAAAGGGTACCATTCTTTCTCTCAGTAATTCCATTTTTTTGAGGAGTCTTAGGAGCACTAAATTCATGTTTGTAACCATTATAGTCACAATACTCTATAATACCAGTATCTATGAATTCTCCACCTCGATCACTATAAATTCTATTTACTTGAGTGTCCTTCTCATTTTCAATCCGAAGTAGAATTTTCAAAAAGGTTTGGAAAGTGTCAGAATTTTGTTTTAAGAAGGCCACCCAAGTAAATCTGGTGAAGTCATAAACCATAACAAGAATGTAACTGTGTCCACACAGACTAACAGTTCGAAAATAACCCATTAAGTCCATATGGATGAGCTCCAAGGGTTTAGAGGTAAGAATATCTTTAACTTTCTTATGAGGTGCCTTAATAATTTTTCCTTCCTAACATGATCCACAAACAATATTAGAGATAGGTTTGATCTTTGGAATTCCTCTAACTATTTCTTGTGAAGATAATATACTAAGGGTATCGTAATTTATGTGACCCATCCTATTATGCCATATTTCATTATCATCCATTCTGGCAATGTTACAGACTTTAGGACTATTCTGGACAGTATAATAATTGTTGGGAGTCCTGAGTCCTGTAAGTATACACTCACCTTTTTCATTTAAAATTTTACAATTATTCTTTGAAAAGGTGACAGTATGATTTGAGTCACAAAATTGCGAGATACTAAGTAGATTAGCCTTAAGGCTTTTTACTAGAAGAACATTTTTAAGCAAAGGCAATCCCTCTTCTTGGAGTGTTCCTTTACCAATGATTTGAGATGATACACCATCACCAAAAATAACTTTTCCTCCAGCAAAGTTGGTTTTGTTTAAATGTTTTGTATCATCCCCAGTCATATGTTTTGAACACCCAGAGTCTAAATACCATCCGGAAGGAGTGTGTTCAAATTTTAAAGCAGTAATCACAATGTTACACTTCATCTGGGGTAATAGCTCATCTTTTCTAACCCAAATAGCTCTCGTTTTCATTTTGCACTTATTTGCTCTCATTTGATAAAAATTACGAGCATTAGATTTTTATTGAAAAATGTTTTATGCATGGGCTTGAATTTTATGGAAAATATGAGCATTTGGTTTAGGAAAGTATCTAGGAATCCTTCTTGTAAATGATCTTTTAGGTTTGGTCTTTCTCTTTCTATAGTGAGAGTTTTTGTCTGGTTGTTTAGGCAGAACATAATTGTTACGGCTTCTCCTAGAGTAGTTAAAGTTTTGGAATACAAGAGTATTACAGACAGGATTAGCTAAATGTCAATAGTAGCAACCTTCGAAAGAATGACTGTATATATCACAGTAAGAGCAATATAGATTGCTTGAAGAGGGTATCTCTTTAGGAAAGTATCTAAACATAGGTTTCATAGAATTTTGATGTTGAACCTTATTCCTAGGGAGTACAGTTTGAAAATCAGAATCACCCTTCCTAATCGGGGGGCAGATGTATTTAGCCTTAGGTTGACTATCACACTTAGAGTAACTTGATTACCCAATATCATACTTTTGTTATTTTTCATTAAACTCATTTTTTAGGAAATGAAAATATGGGCAAGTTTCTATGGGTCTTTTGTCTCCTGACATAAACTTGATTGATTCAAAGTTTTTAGTTTGTGTCTTTAACTTTGGGCAAAATCCTATTCCAGTTCGATCATCAGAATTGATTTTCGAGTTAGCAACAAAATCATCTAAACAGTTGGAATTGTTTTCAAACTTAGCAAATTTTTTGAAAACAGTTGATGTCTTTTCTTTAGCTTGTTCTAATCCTAATAATGTCCCTTTATATTTTTTCTCCAGGCTTTCATTTGTTTCAATTAACTCTATCAATTTTTGATAAAAAATTAAAACTTCATTTTCATGAGTTAGACATTGGGTAGTATACTCTTCAGCGTTAAGTTTAACCATTAGACTAAGGTCTTCTAGTTTCTTAGTGAGTTCTTTCACTATCTTCTCAAGTCTAGAGCTTTTCTTGAGAGTTTTGGCATAAAGTGTGTGAACATCAGGGAGGTATTCAGTGTCCGAATCACTAAGTGTAGTGTGTGAAGTGACCCCCAAGGATTCAATTCTTGAACTCACACACACATTGACATCGTCATTATCGCTTTCCCTTTGACTCACACACCCTGCTGTAGAACTAGCAAAAATTAAAGCATCTAAACCAGTAGCAACATGATTCATAACAACAGAAGTAGAGCTATTATCATCATTCTCATACATAGGCACATGCATCTCATTATTATAGATTATCTTGGCAAAGAAGGACATGCAAGGATAAAAAACATCAGATGACTCAGGTTCCTCATTATGAGAGTCACCTGAATCATCCCATGTCTTGCAAATGTTGGCCCTAGTATGTTTATTGATCGTGTTCAGTTTAACTCTACAGTCTTGTGCTATATGACCCAATTTTCCACATCTAAAGCATTCAATATTCTTAAAGTCTTTGTTAGGTCTCGTATGAATGTCCTTGTGATGTTTGTCTTGACCTTTCTCATGAGGTTTGTGATTAGACTGAGTTGAATAATTTGGCTTGCCTTGTTTGGTTGTAATTTTATTTCTAAATTTCATAATTTTCTTAAACTGCTTTGACATCAAGTCAATCTGATTATCCAAACTATCTATGTCACATTCCTCATCAGAGTCATTATTAAGAATACTGACCTCTGGTTTTATTAGCTTAGAAGAAAAACCCAGGTTAGAACTAGTATGCTTCCTATGGGACTGGGTTAATTGTTTCTTGAATTCTTGTTCCATTTCCACAGTTCTCAGTTTATTACTGAGTAATTCAGGAGTGGGATTTTAATAACTAATTTCCTCAATAACATATCTTTTGTTATTAAATTTCTGTGGCAATGACTTTAGAATTTTCGAGACAATTTCATGTCTATCATAGGTTATCCCATTAGCATGTAATTTGGTCACAATGTCAGTAAAATTCATCGAATGATTCATAGTCGGACATGATTAAAGAGTTATACTGTTGGATAAGCATCTGTGTTTTAGCAGCTTTAACTATAGTGTCACCTTCATGTGCAGTAACCAATGTATCCCAAGCTTCCTCAGAAGTGGAACAAAATGAGATCCTTTTGACCTCATGTTCATTTATAGACATAAAAATGGCATTCTTGCTTTTGTTATTGTTTCGAGAAACTTTTTTCTCTTCTTGAGTGAATTCACTTAATAGTTTCTTAATCCTCTCATTACTTCCTACAGTGGATGGTTTTGTAGGATAAGTATATCCATTTTCAACAATATCCCATACATCATCTCCTAAGGTTCCTTGTATGAAAGCAACCATCCTTACTTTCCAGTAAGCAAATTTGTTTCCATAAAAGAGAGGTGGTCTGGTCAAGTTACCAAATCTTTCATTTTTATCGTCCATTGTTTGATTTTAAGAAAATAATTTCAGAAACACAAGATCTTTAAAGAAATTTTCCAAAGCACTGATACCAATTGAAAAGCTGTTACTTAGGCCGTTTAATACAAGATTAAACTATTGAAGTAACTCCAAACTGTTTTTTGAAGAAACTCTTTTCTTTAAATCAAAATAGATTAATCACAAGATGTATTTAATAAAAATGTACGAGATATGATTAAGATTATGTAACTAGTTTTGAAAAACAAAACTAAAACAGTTTATATCAGCACACCCACAAGAATGGGATGAGGAGATGTAGAAAGATTAAGTACAAAGAGTTTTTCTAATGTGGTAAATCCTCACCCAACTGAGAAAACATCCACGGTGACTTCTATGGCACAAACCAAAAATCCACTAAAATAAAATATACAAGTTACAAACTATTTAACATACATGCACACAAAACAGACCTATACTAGTTTAGAAATTCACCCATTGGTTTGATTCTAACTTTTCTGCAGTTCTGATGTTGATGTGGCTTTCCTAGTTTGCTAACTTCTCAACACTTTGTTCCAGTCTTTACGTCGACTTTTGTTGTTTCAAGATCTTATTGCCAACACTTATTGTGTTGTAGTGTGTCAGGTGTTTGTGATGGTGATCTAACACATGCATGCACACACGCACACTTATTTTATACAAACAATCCTATCAAATTACAGAACAGATCTAAATGACTTAGAGTTTTCAGTTTCTCTCTTCTTTAAAAACAAAAGTCTTTATTTTACCTTTGAAAGAATCCCGGAATCCAAGGTTACCTTGCTCGAAAGACTGCTAAGGTCTTAAATAATTTCAGGAGTTTTGAAAATGATTTTGAAATTGTACACCACCAATTGTGATTCCAACCAGGTCAAAAGTCTTGTTTCATAAGAACTAGAAACAAAAAATAGATTTATTGATTCTGGAGTTTTGAAAAACATTTACAGAAAGAATAATCAACAAATACGATTTCTCTATATGAGAAACAAAAATATGCAGATCTAAGTGTAATATGACATGTAATAGTAAGAGCTATTGTTTCCATGAAAAAGAAATTGAGATCGAACCAAAACGTCTAAGTTGGTTACAAGATCTGAAACTCATAGGATATCAACCACGAAAAGGCTTTCAAACCATCTAAAAAACAACTCTCAAACACTCAAGTTTGGTTTTGGATTAAAAATAGATTTTGAAAAATAAGTTTAGGGTTTGAAAACAAACTAGGGTTTGGACGATTTGGTGTTTCTTTATCTTTCTCGTTTCTCTCTCTTTCTTTTCTCTCTCTCTCTCTCTCTCTCTCTCTCTCTCAGTTTATGAACTATCTAAAAGTCCCAAAATGCTGAGGGTAAGCCTCCTTATATTATAGGCTAGGAAGGATCAAGAAGTTTGGTGGAAATCTAAAGACTGAGATTTGGTCTTGGCTTGTTGACTTTGATCCAACGGTTTAACATCAGTGATGAATTAAACAACTGCTGATTGGTCTAGAGAGGTTCACATGGATTGGAGAAAAATGCATGCAAATCATTGATAAAAGAGATCCAATGGCTGATAAGGTGTACGAGTTATGAGTCTACAAACAAACACAAATCAGACCGTTGTGCAAGAGATAAGTGTAAGGCCCAGATGAACAGTCACACGCGTGTTTTCAAAATAATTACACACGCACACTGAAGTCTCAAGCGCATTCGGATCCTACCCAACCAAACATTTAGGCAAAATGTGATAGAATTAGTATATACACAATGACCCCATAAGTTTATAAAACCAATTTTAATTTCTTAAAAAACATTTAAAAAAATATTTTAAAAATTCCCAAAAATTATTAAAAACAAAGTTAAAGGGGAATTAACTCACACAAGCATTTTATGAAATATATATGATATGTATGAAATCCTAATGTGTGTGGGTGCTTGAGAATATACCTTTAAACGACAATCAAGAGGAATTAAGTAGAAGTTTCTGAGGTTCTTTGGTATCTAGGTAAGGAACTCAATTTTGTCATGATTTCCGAACTCGATGAGCACTTATACAATGTAGACTCAAGTGAGTCAAGAGTATAAGGTGCTTCAAGGTTTTCTTCCCCAGGAAATCATGGCGAATGATGCGAGTGACTTGGTGGAAACTGAAGTGTGGCTCTTTGCCGAAGAAACTTATCACTTTAGCTCCTCTTTGGTAGAAAAGGATTTCCAAACCCCCTATACTCCCTTCACTTGCATACTCAGATGTATGAATCCTTTCATTTCACTTCTTCTCTTAAGTTTTAGTTCTAGACATTAAAATTATCTTCTTCTTCTTCTTCTTCTTCTTCTTCTTCTTCTTCTTCTTCTTCTTCTTCTTCTTCTTCTTCTTCTTTATTTTTGTTTCCTCATAGTCACGTTTAAGCATTGGAGAACGTACAATGTAACCTCAGAAAACAATTTTGAGGAATTTCTTACTAAATATCTCAAACCTAGAATTGTCAATATAAGGAACTCACCAGATGATGAGGATGTCTATGACATGATTGACAAGGTTGCCTTTACGACGATTGTTATAATAAGTGGGGGTTAATTTCCCCGTCACCCATTACTGATGGAAGTACTTAATCTTTTGTAATACTTTCAATCCAAGCAAATGGAAGATTCTTCCCTATTTTAATGGGAACAGTTTCTATAAACCAAATTTGTGGGACTAATATAGGTTTGAATGATATTAGATACCGCTATAACTCATAGACTTATCTTGGGTCTAACATTTATCATTTTCAAGCTAGAGAGAAAACCCATAATGTAATACTCGTACCTAATATTTTATTATTTTGCCCCTCATAAATTATAAACATATGAAACCTTGGGATTTGGAGCATTATAATTGGATTTATATCTGTATTTGACTGCTTTTTGGGTCTTGATGATAATTGTTGGAAGTTTTGAGGTTAAAATTGAATATATTGGAAGTTTTGGAAGGTGGATGGTTTGAACGAATTGAGGCTGGTTCGAACGAGAGAATGATCTCATTCGAATGAGGTTCAAGTGGTTCGAATGAGGACCCAAGGTTGTTTGAAGAGGGGATTGAATGAGACCCAACTACATACCTAAACAGACTCATTAGTAGGTCGTTCAAAGGCTAGTACGAACGAAAGGCCATTCTCGTTCGAATGAGCGCAGTAATTTTTTTTAAATCCGGTTGCCCTTGTGTACTGCCACATTTTGGGTCGTTGGATGGATGAGATCTCGAGCTCTGGTGAGCCCAGATTAGACAAAAATGGGATTTAAAGGTTTGGGGGTGTTTTATAAGGGTTATTTGGGCTTATTTGAGTTTGGAGAGAGAGAGAGAGAGAGGAGAGTGGGGGTGGCTATCCCCCACCTTTTTCAACATTTATTCCCCTCTCTCCATCATAAGCAACCATGCCACCACCATCCCTCTACCTTACACCACCTTAGTTTACATGTATTCCTCCATATTTGAGCCATACATAACCATTTCTAACATTGCTGAGTACTGCTACGAATTTATGAAGTTGCTGATGGTTTTTTTTTGGAGAAGATGGAGATTGAAGATATTTGGAGCTTGAAGATGGTTTTTGATGGAGCTTTCATGAAGAGAAGCTTGGAGGAACTAGGAAATCTCTCTAAGGCCACCGTACGAAGTAGGAGGTTACCATCTTGTTAGATATTTCATCCTACCATTTTTGGAGTTCCATTTGAGGTGAGAAACTCTACTCTTAGTATAAAGACTCTATCTACATATTAGTAGTCATGTTGTTATATTATAAGAGTAGGATGCATATGAATAAAATGATGGATTTCTAGTAAATTTGGTATTTGACATTTTCTGGAATAAAAATATTGCAAAATGTTATTTTGTTAAAAAGTAACTTATAAATGAATATTCAAAGTTCTCTTGAAATTTAAAATTGGGATTTCCATGAAATGGTGTATTTCTAGAAGTATGATGATAAACATTTTATGGAATAAAATATTTTGGAAATGATAATTATCTTGCTAAAATATTTTGATGAAATGATGTTCTAAATGTTTCCTGCTAAAATGAAGATTTTATGAAAGTTGGACATATGTTTGGGTTTTGAAGAAATAAAGATGTTCTTTATGTCTTAAAACGTATATTTTGCAAGCTTTATGAATGTCTAGAAATAATCATGTGTTCAACCCATTTAATAGGATTTATGGAATTAAAATCCATCTTCGTATGCATGTAAACTTATAGTGTATTGATAATGAATACATAAACAAGTTTAATGAAGGTTTAAGTGTATTTAAACATAAAATAAGGAAAAATAGAAATTCTGGTCTTTAAAGTGTGTGATAAAGAGGTTGGAAGTGTAAGAAGTGTAAGGTTGTAAGACTACATGTATTAATAAAGGAAAAATGGCATTTTCTTATAAAGTAGTCTTCAGATGTAATTTGATTTCTTTGATAAAGAAGGAGAAGAAATGTCTAACTTGGAAAATGATTAGAAAAGTTGCTAAATATATGTTAATGGTTTAAAGAATTGAGAAGTTGGTGTGTATAATATAATAATATTTTTGGGAGATTAACACTTGTAAAATTGGAAGAAAATGACAAGTTTGAAAATAAATGGGTAAAATGGTAAATTTACGTAAAATATAATATTTTTATGAAATAAAAAATATTGAAAAGTGTGTTACACAAAAATGTCCTAAGTGAACATGATTTTGGAATAAAATCAATGTTAGAGTAAAAAGGACAAGGAATGATAATTTTTAAAAATGTAACATGAATTGGGGTGAAACCCCGAGTTTTTGACTTCGACTGGAAAAAGAAAAAGTGGAATAATATGAACATTTTCAAAATATTAAAATAGATTAATAATGACTCGGATGACACTAAAAAAATTAATGAGGGCTCGGAGCCCTAGGGTGAAAGACCCAAAACTACTGGCCAGAGTATATGGTAGCATAGCTGATGGTGTGGAGCCCGTTAAAGTATACGAATATTGGAAGACTCCGAGAAAAATATAAGAAAAATGGAACATGTCAAGAAATGAGTTGTGTGGTGAATATATGAAAATACAATCTAACTTGAATGAATGAATAAATGTTCCTATTAAGGATAAAATTGGCAAGTAATGCGAAAATTGATTAATGTCCATAAAGTATAGAAATGGTAAAGTGGAGTGATTACATGGGTGGATAAGCAACCCTAATAGGTTTAACCCATAATTAACACAAGGGTGTATTTATGAAAGGTTTTCAAATGAAAATAAGTATTTTCGAACACAATGTTTGTGTATGTTGAAAGGGTGATTTTTAAAGAAAATACTAATGTGAATTGGTGTAAATCAATGACTAATTTTGAAAAGAAATGATTTTCCTTAAACAATCTGTATTTATTTTAATTATTTAACTGGGTGTGTTAAATCAATGAATAAATGTCAAGTTAAAAAAAATGGAATTCTTTTATAAGATTAAGGTGAATTAATCGGGATAAGTAACGTTTTGGAATAAAAGTGATTTCTCTCTCTCTCTCTCTCTGTCTCTCTCTCTCTCTCTCTCTCTATATATATATATATATATATATATATATATATATATACATACATACATACATACATATAGTAGTTGCATGTACACATAGACATAACGGGCTAGAGTCTCCTTTATGTCGTTCGATTCTCTACTGCACTATTGTATATTTCACACTGTCTCGTCTTTATTACGAAAGGTTGGGTACGGTTTAACATTTGAGAGCGTTATGCAGGTAAGTACTCTATTTTATTTTATGTTAGTATTTGTATATGCTTGGATCCATGGGACGATTCCCACGGGTCCTTCACGTAGTATTATTTAACCCGGAATCACATGCTAAACAAGTGAAACGTTAAATAAATAAAATTGGATTAGCAACATTATACAGGTTATTTCACTGCAATTCACACCTAACGCTCAGGTCGGATCAGGTTGGTCAAGGGTAACCCATAAATCGAGATCGAGTCCAGCTTTAGGCATAATTTGGTGACTTGGCTACCCAAACCATGAAAACATAGCACCGATAGGTATGTCTTTGTGTTTTCTAGATTGTATATAGTGAAGAATACACGTCTTCATGTGCCTCTCCAAACGGAGTCTCCTAATAGGTCATCCACCGTTTACTTAGCTTATTTTGTGAATTTGGCCATTTTTGTTACTAACCAACCTTTTTCTTGTATGCATATCCATACTACAAGATAAAACCAATAGATTAAGACATTGAATGGGTTGATTTAAAGAGATTTTGTTTTAATCAAACACCTGTCAATGTTTGTCCTCACTATAAAGTTTCTCACATCCTTCTTGACTACAAATTGACAGTTGTGTCAGGCAAGAATTTCATAGCAATTGTAGAAGCTACTATTATTGATTACATGGTAGTCCGTGATTTGTCATTTCCAATAGCCAACCCCATTCCCATTGAAGCTTCTTGAAGGATGTACGTTGATGATGCTTTATTTCCCACCTACGCCATTTCTATTGATTATGAGGATGGCTTGAACAAAGAATAAGAATATATTCTCTTCGATGACTTCAAACCACTCTTCTCTTACGAAGAAATTGTCATCTCAGACAACTTTTGATAGATAATGATAAAGAAGAGTAACAAAGTAGGAATTTTTATTTTTCTCCAGTCTCAAAGAATCTTTAAAAGATGATAGGTTAACCCACACATACTTTTAATCTTGTCATCATCTTTGCCCACTAGAAAAAGCAAGGTGGCCAAACTGAGAATAACCCTTAATGTGCAATTAAAAGCAAGAAAAAGGTGATATACCTTCAGTAGGAAGGAGCCTCATAATTAGAAAGACAGAGATAGAGATAAGGAGAGGAAGTCGAGCTAGCCAAGAAGAGGAAGACTGATAAGGCTAATCCTCCAACTCTTGCTGGGGGCAATAATTACCCGTTGGTTATTTCCCATCATGAGTAGAATACCCATCATCCGATTATACCACCACTTATGAGTGCATTATTTTTATTAATTATGCCCAAATCTAGACCTTGTTAGGCTCGTGGTTTCATAAATAATGAGCTTTTAGAGTTTTTTATAAAAAAAAGAAAAAGAAAAATGCAAGTTTGAATAAAATTCGAGTTAAAAATGAAATTTTAGTAACCTTAGGGGATGAAACCATAACTTTAGAAACTTTAAGGCCCTAGAAATAATTTTTAAATATGTATCCGGGGAAAATGAAATTCTCTATAAAATTTGGTTGAATTCCGAATTAAAACGAGTACCTTATGAATTTTGGGGGCTAAAATAAAATTAAGGAGTAATTATGTTATTTTTCAAACATTTAGGACCCAAAATTTGAATTAATTATTTTTATTTTTCATTTTAACAGGTAATTCGGGAGTTTGGACAACAAAGGAGTCGATATGCAAAAATTGTTAGGATACGTCGCAACACGACACGGTTGACACAGCTGTACTAAATATTTTTTATAAAATCGATTGAATGACCATTGAGTCCATGCTATAGCTTTTAGAAAATATTTTGAAAAGACTCACAACTTTGAAGTAAGGACCAAAATGAGATTATGAAGTTTTGGAGGTAAAAAATGCGATTAAAGTTGGTGCTATGAATTGAGACAAAAATTGGGGGTAATTATTTATAAAAAAAAAGACTTCCCACTTGTTTCAAACTCTTCCCAATACCCCATGAGATAATTAGCAACTCAAATACAACCAACTAAATGAAGTTTTACCCCAACCCGAACACGTCACCTCATGGCATCAACCCTTGGGCTCATAATATTAAGATAATTATTAGGGATAATTTTTTAGGGCATTTTTCTAGAGAGTTTATTATTATTCAAGAGCCAAGAATTGTAATTTTATTGGGAGAATTTTGTTACGATTAAATGAGAGGCATAAGTATTGTAAGCTTAAATTATTATTAAAAAATTTTATTCTTTCTTGAAATTTTATTATGTTGTTTATTATGCTAGCGTAAATTCTCTACTAGGACTAGGTTAAGTTTACCATGCTTGATTAGTATTATGTACTTAGTTTAATTTTCTATTCATTCCCAGCATATTTTAAACGCTTTAAAATTTTGAAATTCACTTAAAACGACACGAGAGTGTGTTTTAAACCTTCGGAAGTGATTTCTAAGTCATATTTTAATTTTTGGTGCAAGTACTTTTTGATGGGATATTCTTTCACTCAATTTTTTTTATAGTACATTCTAAAAGACTACTGTTAAAACTTAAAATTGATATTTTTAAGGGAATATGGATTCCGTCCATCTAAATTAGAGACGTTAAATTTTGTGTGAATTTAAATATTTTATTTTTCAAATTAAATGCGGCGAGAGTCGGTTTAATTTGAGTTATAAAATCGGGAATGACGAAATTAAATTAATGCGTAGTATTAGCTAAAATTGATAAATGGATCCGAAATCATAGTTTCTCTAATAATTAGTTACATATTCTTGGTTGCTCCCATTAATTGCTTTTAATTTAGTTTTAGATTATAATTCTCATATTTACACCATACCGTCTAATTAGAAAGTTGAAAACTTAGAAAATTGATCAAATCTCTATAGGTTCGATCCGTACTTGCATAAACTATACTATAATAGCCTGTAAACTTGCGATAATTTATAATTTAACAACAATAAACATTCAGGGTTCACCATTTGGTGATAAAATTTATTAAGGGAAAATATCCCATAACCATTGATGAATCAATGTATCAAAATGTCAAGGTCGGTTATTCGGTGGCTCAGTCCGCCATTGTTGATGCAAAAAATTAGACTATCTCTAATTATTTGATAATGGATAAATAAGTAAACAAGATACACAAAAGATTTTTAACATGGTTCGGCTAAAGGGAAAAAGCCTACGTCCACTGCTGTATATTGCCTTGTGTTTGTTCAGTTAGCTGTTGTTTCGTCTCTGCTGGTTGTAGGGATTATGTAAGGAAATTTTTGTCCGTTATCAATTTATATGTCGTATACCGCTATACAGTCAAAGAAGATCAAGATCACATTCACATCAAGACAGATCCGAATAATCAAGGTTCTTCAACAAATAGTCTCCGCAAGGTTAACTTTGGTAATGTTACGTTTTAAAGTACCTTAATAATTCACTTAAAGTATCATGATTATTTTTCGTAACATATTTTCTAAGTGTTGGAGCTGAACTTTAAACGTTTTTGCTATTTTTTTTTGAATTCATACCATCTAAAGATTTTGTTCTCGGACACCTTTCCGTAGAAAAATCATAACTAATTCATAAAAAATAAAAATAAAATACGAAACTGGTGGCCACGCGTTCGTACCAAAATTATCTGCAATCATGGTCTGAAATGATAGGTCGTTCAAACGAGATAAGGATCTCGTTCAAACAACAACGTATGTCGTTCGAACAAGAAGAGTTATTTTCTGACACGTCACCGCCTTGATTTTTAGTATTTAACGGGTGTCATGTTACTGAATTTCGTGTGGAGAAACACTGGTTTTAAACAGAATATGATTTTGAGTGTTTTACTTTATTCTCTAACCTTTTGAGAGTTCAATCTCTTATTTTTCAATTCACAAAACATCCCAATTTTTAGTGAATTATTTTGGAACCCAAAAAAAAGTCTTTGCTATTGTTCATACTTTGTGGGGAGATCTCTACAATCGGAGGGCTGCGTGCTATTGTGGAAGGAGTATCTATAAAGATTTTTGACTGCATGTTATAGGGATTGCTTGCGGGTATTCTTGGGTTGATCAAACTGTATGTCCTTGTGGTATAGCTGTGCGTGAACTACTGCAGATTTCTAGCCGACACTTTGAAGGTTTGACGAAGGCACCGTGCGTTACACTTGAGGGAAGTTGTATGTAAGTCAATAGTCTTGTAAAATTTTCAAAGGTCTAGAAATAAAAGGTTTTTCCCCTGTGGGGAATTTTTCCTGAAATTTGGTTTTATTTACATGCTTATTTCTTTATGGTTTCATATCACTTAGATGCGTGTTTTAGGGATGAATTAAAACTTGGGTTAAATTAAAATTGGATTGATTAACACACAATTAAAAATTGATTTATTTGATAAGTCGCATTTATTCCGGTGTAGCGGCTCTTTCAAATTGGTATCAGAGCGAGTTAAGCTAATTTATCGCGTGATCCTGATTTTTTCTCGCACTTTTGTGTCAAAGCTTATTTCACTAAGTTATTGTGTTTGATCCTGTTTTTCTTAAAAATGAATTTTTGATGATTTTCGATGTCAACTTTTTGAAAGATCTCATTGAAAAATTCACACGAACTCTTGTTTTAAATCTTCGCTTGAAAATAATTTTGAGAGGTGTTCGGACTGTGAGAGTGTAGGTCACACGATAGATGAGTGACCCAAAAATTTATGGATGTAATTGAATAAACCAACATATCGTGTATCTACACTTAGTGACAATGATTCGGAAGAAGAATTTTTTTTTGCTTCTAGGCGAGAGTTTCCACCCGTGTGACTAGTGATAAAAGTGAGGTGGGTGAGGACGACACAAGTGAGGATGAGCATGACTTGCAAACTGCTTTTAATGGAATGTATGACAAATCATTAAAAATAAAGAAAGAAAATTTGAAATTGAAAGTCCATTTTCAAGAGCGTGCCTTAAAAAATGATAATGATGTTTTAGTTGAAGAACTTAGGGCACGAGAGAAAATTTTGAGAGAAAAACTTGGATATGTCGAGGGTGAGAGAGATGTTCTTCGTGGTGTGATGGAAGTTATGAAAAAGGAACTTTTAGAGTTTGAAGACTCTAACCGTTTTCTTGAATCTAGGATAGGTGAACTTGAGGTGAAATTGAAAGATTCAAGTAAAGTGAAATTTGATTTGGAGTCTAGGTCTGAAAAACATGATAAGATTTTAGGCACCGTCGAGATAAAAAAGGATAGGGGTGGGATTGGTTTTGAAAAACATTTTTCACCCATTCTCACATGTGTAAGAGAGCCTCCTAGGATTTTTAAGAAAGAGGCACCTAAGTTTGTTAGGAAAAATCCCCCAAGGAACATAGAGAGAGAACCTTCTAGGATCATTAGGAGAGAGCCACCTAGGAAAATTTAGAGAGCACCACCTCGGAATTTAAGGAGAGCACCACCTAGGAATTTGAGGAGAAGGCCAGCTCTAGGTAACACTCACCGCCCGATTTATACTTGCACACATTACGGTAGGCAAGGCCATCTTAGGCGTTTCTTTTCCAAACTTTTGAATGGACCTAGGAAGTTTAAAGAGAGAGTCACACCGATTCTTCAAACCCCCACACCTCGTTACACATCGATTTGGGTTAGGAAATCGGATTTAGAGGTTATGGTCTTTTTGTTTAGGACTCTCGTTTGCTTGCACGCGATTCACCCCATGTGAGATCTTTTTCTTCATTGTGTTGATATTTGTCATACACTAGTTATGCGTCTTGATATACTTTTACTAGTGTTATGACTCACTTTGTTGTAGTTTAAATTGCTTTTACTTATGATATCTACTGTTTTGAATCTGTCAGCATCTTTCAGGCATCCTTTTCTGGAAATTCTTCACAAGGCATCACTGCATGACTTTTTAGGCAAACTATGAAAATTTGATATATCGTTCGAACGAGACTTCTCACGAGATTTCTTGTTGTTCGAACGTCAAGTTGTCTCGTTCGAGCGACCTCTGTAGAATTTTGTTTCTCTCTGTCTTTGCAGTACCCTGTGTTCATTGATAATATTATTGGTACTGCTGGTTGCTTCTGGGATAGTTTATATGCATTTATTCCTATTTTCCATGCTTTAATTGCTAATACTGCTTTGTTCGTTTAATCACACCTGTTTTGACTGATGATTCATTTGTTTGATTTATGCTTGCTAGCATAGGATGATTTATATGATGATATTATGCCTATTGCTAGTATGTATCATATTTATGGTTTTCATTTCTGCCATATATTTTTTGAAAAACCAAAAAGATTTTCGGTTTTAAAAATTTTGAAAAAGATAAAAAGATTTTTGTATTTTGTTTTACACCATATATGAATGGACACTTGGGATGACCGAGCCACAATTTCAATCCATTTATCCATGTGACAATTTGATAGTGTTTTGAGACAATATATCATGTCATCCATGTGCTTTACAATGTTTGGAGTCATTGAGATGTTATTAGATGATACTTCCTACATGTATGACTCAATATGTCCTTTATTGCTCACTTGCACGAATTTTTTTGATTTTTTTACTTGTCTATCACATGTTGGTAGAGTGTTTTTATCTCAATCATGTCCTTAAAATGAACCAAGTGCAATAATACGAGAGTAATAAAAGTAGTGCATGTAAAAACCATTGCCCGTGAGGAATTTATTTAAATTTGAAAAAATGACGAGTGACACGGGAAAGGGCTGCGAGTGAATAACTATCACGTCGTGAAATCCACCATTTGAAAAGAGCCTGAACAAAAAATTAAGGCAATAAAAAGATTAAATATGCCAAAATTTGGGTCAATAGGTTTTCTCTAAGTTGAGAATATAGTACCTCGTTAGATATAAAAATTGCATTATTTTATATGAGGGAGTTTAGTTGGAAAGTAATCAATGGTTTTGCACATCCTTTGTAAAGTTCTTGAAACGGAACTAAAAAGTTTTGGACATTATTGGTGTGAAAATTACTTAAGCTTTGATTTGTTGATTTGATTTAGTCGATATCATCTAAA